>CM076083.1:2015000-2637500 GCA_038088235.1 Zacco platypus
AAACAGCAGATGCCAAACTGTCTCAAGTAAATTCACATTCCAGATTGGCTGACAGAATTGTAAATAAACTTAAAGCGTTAGTTTATCCAAAAATGAAGCTTAACAAATCATTTGTTTCGAATCAGTGTTTCGGCGCGTGTATCAAACTGAGTCACATGATTCCAGTAAACGAGGCTTCGTTACATCACAAGTGTTTAGAGATGTCAATGGTTCACCACTGAGGGGCGAGACTTTAGCAGTTTGATACGAGCGCCGAACCACCGATTCGAATATCCAGATATATTTAATAGTCTTCGCTTCAGAAACATTCAATTTGTGCCTAATAATGTTTTTAAAATAATAATTGAAAGATCAATGTACTTCATTCATGCAGTTCATTTATGAAAACACACCAGAATGATTACAATATTTTATAGAAGTCTACTTTCTGCTGTTACATCAGGGCTGACTTTCATATTACTCTCTGAAATATATTTGATGTGCTGAAAATGAAATTGAACCTTTTTCCTTTCATTTCAGAGCTGATGGACGAGAGCGAAGAACTGAGTGAAGAACTGAGTGAAGAACTGAGTGAAGAACTGAGTGAAGAACTGAGTGAAGTGGAGGAGGAACATCATGACAAACCTGGAGAAAAACCTTTGAGTCGCTCAAAGACTAAAAACACATTTTTAAAGAAAACAGCAAAGAAATCTACAACCTGCACTCAGTGTGGAAAGAGTTTCTCAAGAAAACAAAATCTTATGCTTCACATGAGGGTTCATACCGGAGAGAAACCGTTTACATGTGATCAATGCGGGAAGAGCTTCATTCAGTCAGGAAACCTTAAGAGTCACATGATGATCCACACCGGAGAGAAGCTGTTCACATGTGATCAATGTGAGAAGAGCTTCACAAAAAAATCAACTCTTGACGAACACACGAGGATCCACACCGGAGAGAAACCTTTCAAGTGTGATCAATGTGACAAAACATTTACTGTGTCTTCAGCTCTAAAGACACACCAGGCAGTTCATATGAAGGAGAAGCCACATTCATGTTCTGTTTGTGGAAAGAGCTTTTCACTGCTGCAATATTTACATAAACATCAGAAAAGACACACTGGTGTGAGAGAGTACATGTGCTTTGAGTGTGAGAAGACTTTTACTTCAGGGAGAGATTTAAAAGTGCACCAGAGAATTCACACTGGAGAAAAACCTTACAAGTGTTCACACTGTGACAAGAGATTCAATGTGTCATCAAATCTGAAAAGACATGAGAAGATCCACAGTAAAGAGAAGCCGCACACGTGTGATCAGTGTGGAAAGAGTTTTGCTATTAAAAATCACCTGAAGCTTCACATGAAGATCCATACAGTGGAGAAACCACACCACTGATATCTATCTGGGGAACGGTTTGTCCAGTTATATTCTTCATCACACATATTTGAGGTGTGAAATGACTATCTGTCAACAAATTTTCTCACATTTTTGCATAGCTTAGAGGCCTATAAATCGATAAAGTAATTATTTTCGTGCTCCATCTTGAGTTTCATGACCGAACTAGTTATTTATAACACAAATCATCTTCATGACTTTAAAATAGATCATAATCGTTCACAGCAGTTGTCGACCAGATTTGATGGCATTAAAATGACTATTGAACTCATCAGTGATCTTGACTTTGAGCTTCACTTTTCATTTCACGTTTGTCTCTCGGTTGAAATCTCACTTGATTTAATGTTTCTTTTAGACTTGATGAACAAGAAAGGAAAAACAAGCCATAAAATCTGTCACCTGCCTTCAGTGATCAAGTAAATCAAGGCTGAAGATTCACATGAGAGTTCAGTTTAGTTGCAGAAAACACTGATGTCATTGTCCAGCTCAGGTCAGTTTGCAGCCAAATCAATAATATTCTTGAACTGATTGAATATTGTGGAGGACTTTGTCCAAATCCCAGGCAATGTCATCTCGTGCCAGGCGAAGGGAAAAAACTTCCTAATTCCTACAACTTTCTCCACACCGATTGTCCTCTTTCTCCTCCCACACTCTTCCTCCTCTGCCTCTGTTTCCATCTATTGTTAAGTCTAAATTTTAAACAACCCCAATGAAAAAAGGGATCAAAAATACTGCTCATATATGTGAAAACTATTACATAATTCTAATAAAAAAATGTAGTATATAGTAATGATTATGTCTAACAGGGATGACAATAAAAAGAGGAAGAAAAATAGTAATAAAATAAAAAAAATACATGGCCGGAGACGGCACAATACAATTTCTTGTCATTTTAAATTGTCTTCATTTCATAGATAGATTTGTTATTTATATATATATATATATATATATATTTACATTTATATATATTTATAAATGTATATATATATATATATACATATATTTATATATATATACATATATTATATACATATATATATATTTATAAATATATAAATAAAATATGTATAAATATATATAAATATATGTATATATATAAATATATAAATAAATATATATTTATATACATATATTTATATATACATTTATATATATATATATATATATATACACACACACATATATTTATATATACATTTTTATATATATATATATATATATATATATATACACACACACACATATATTTATATATATATATATATATATATATATATATATATATATATTACATGCGGGTGATGGAAACAATATTGACGATTTGTGTAATATATTGTATTATCCTCTGCTTATTCTACCTATTTCCGGCTTCACTTGGATATGTTCCTTTCACCTTTTAGTAATTGGAGTTAAATCCTAAAAAAAATAATAATAATCGAAAGCTACTAGTAAATGGTGACCCGCCATTGGCTGTCCCGTACACACGTGGGTTGGCGCGTCCGATGACGTCACCGCTCGCGCCTTTCCTCCCTCGTTCAGTCGCGTCGAGTCTTCTGAGGTGAAGCGAACAGATGACGGTAATGTTGCTCATTTACTCAGTTTGTTTAAGCGATAATTTACACGCTCGTTTCTGTGTTGTTTTCATCGAGCACAGCGCTATTTGTGAGTCTTTTCTGGCGTCTTCCTACTGAAATAAACATTTAGTGCAGCAGCAGCGAGTATTTGAGGAGAATATGTTGAATTCATTCAGACCTGAGAAATTGTGCTGAATATAAAGTGAAAAGTCAAGAATTGATGGGAATCGATCTCAAGTTTTTTCATATTTACCCTTTTTTCTCTTTCGACATTTATTTTTGGCTTATTACATTCACTTGTTAAAGAGTTAATAGTTTTACGATTATTGTTAGTTTCTATACATGCGAATCCGATGATCGAATTGCTTTATTGCAAGTAGTATTTATTATAAAGTCAAACTATATTTTGATTCATATGAATATATTAACTACTGTAGTTGTAAAGCAGTTGTAAAGGCTTTTATCATGTATCCTGACTCAAATAACGTGTTTCTAACAGTAAATGAATAAAGTGAGATGATCTGCTGATGGTCTGAATGTCTTGTTGAATGAGTGTTGATAGTCTGAGGATCATCAATATTAACATCTGCTGAAAACACTCTTTATTTCATGTCATTCCTGTTTTCACCTCATTTATTATGCTGATGTCTTCAGATCTGCTGGAGATTCACACTTAAAGCTCATTTCATTGGCGTCAGATAAGGTTGTTATGATACTATAAATGTGTCTTATTATACTATACCAGCAGAACTATCACAATACTTAGTTGTGTTGCAATACAACTTGTAACAAAATGAACCAAACTTTCATGAGTACATAAATGAAAAGAACATCTTTATATAAATGCTTTATGAGAATGAATAACCGGTTATTGTTGCCAAATTAAATCAGTTCAATAAAAACTAATTTTATCTTGCTACTGCATAGTAACACAAAAGCTCCTGTAAATGAGGCATTAATGTTTTAAATATAGAATCTTTGTATAGAAATAAGAAATGGTTGGGAAAAACAATAGGAAATATTAAAACTACTTTTAGGTGGAGAAACTAAAACCGCCAATAGGTAGCAGCAAATCTTAAAGATATCATCCAAGATGTTTGTCTTTCTTCAGTTGAAGTTTTTTGAAGAAAACATGCCAGGATTTTTAGCAATGGAAAGGCGCAATATAAATAAAACATTATTATTATTGTTCAGTGGTGTTTACTGGGTTGAAGGTCCAAATGTGCAGCTTTGGACCTCATTGTCGTTGTTTTACGTTTTTTGTAAAGGCCGTTTGTCTTTGTTAATTTTCCAACTAATCCTTTAAGGTTAATTTTTTGAGAAAGCTCAGAGTGAGAGTTTAAACATATAATTTGAAATAGTTAGTATATTTAAAGATATTAAAGTGTTTCTTGTGTTGGCATATTTTAATGAAGCAGGAAAATGTTCTTGTTAGCAATAAAATAAGTTGTGAATTGTCGTTAGCTACAATAGATGGAGAGATATTAATGTTTTAATTCGTTAACTGATATATTTTTATTTTGGCAGATTAGCCCTTCCCAATTAAATTTATCTCCAGTGAAGCTCCTAACACAGCAGTTCTCCAATAAATGCTGGAATATTCCCATCAGAAGAGCTGAAATCTGCAAAGACTGAGTTTATTAAAGAGGACAGTGAGAACAAGAGTGATCCAGAACCTGCAGAATGAAACACACTGAAGATCCTGAAGAACAAAGAGGTTGGTGTTTATTCTTCATTCATTCATGATGCTGAACAACATTCATGTTACAAACATTCAAGATCTTCTGCTCATTTAGATTGGCTGTAGCAGGAAAAGTCTTAAACTCCCCCTGTAATCAATAATTTCATCCCTTAAACCACATCTTTGGTTATCAAAATGGCATTTTAATGTTTTTTCATAACTTAATGTTCATCACACAGGGCTTTTAACAGCTGTTAAATATAATAAATGATAAATTTGGCTTTCAACAAATGGAATTTCATAATGTTTGTCAACATCAGGTCACACAATATTATTTTAGCACTTTTGTTTTACATTTATTTTATGTCTGGTTCACAATTTTTGTGTTTAGTGAAACTTTTAGGACACGAGTAATGCAAAAAAAATCTTTCGATTCTAGATAAAGATGCGTTCACTCTAGACTTTCAACAGAAATTTCTACAGACACTGTAAACTTGAACAGGAACGCGGCAATTTCGCTTGAGCTTGTATTTCTAGTGGCCCACATTCACATGCGTATGAATTGAAGTCAGTGGAAGGAAAAGTTTAGTGTGACCGACCCTTAATTATTACAAAGTTTTCCAACTTTTTCCTATGCCCCATGACGCTTTGTGTGAATTATAGGTGTGACGTCTGTTTAGCTGTAAACAATCAGTGAAAGCCTCGCTCTTTGAACGCAATAATACGTTTTCTAGTAAACTGTGTACAGTGACGTGACATTATTCTACTCGCCCTTCATCCATCAACCTTAAAACATGTTACAACCCCCGGCTCAAAGGGAAGCAACACACAACCATAGCTGAGCTCAAAAGGAAATAGACTTTATTAATCAAATTAATCTCAAAAACAAGATGAATTTGTAATGTGGTGTTTAGAAATGTAAAAACACAACATGGGGAATCAAAAGAAGACCAAAGACGAAGCAAACCCAGCAAGCCGAACCAAAAGCAAAGACCTCAAACAAAACCTTCGAAAAACCAACTTCCACACGACGAACACATCTAACAATCTCTTTTAAATAAGCTCCACAGCATCAGAAATGGATGTGCTCCTGAGTTAAATACTACTACCTGCTACACCTACCAGAGAAACTTGCGTTCAAAAAACAATATTGCATGTTTACTTGCCACAGCGACTAAATAGACTCGGGTACAGATTATTTGTGTTCCCCAAACAAAATCATTATACTTAATGAAAAATCCCGGACAAGCCCCCAATTTGTTACAACCTCTGGCTTGATGGGAAGCGACAAAAATGGACACACACAACCATAGCTGATCTCAAAAGGGAAAAAGCTTTATTAATCAAAATTAACTCCCAAAACAAGAGAATGGAATTAAACAATGTTTCTGTAAACATAAGTGTCGCTAAGTGCGTAAGGTAAGGTGTTGGTGTTGAAAACTGTAAAAGCAAAACATAACGCAAAACAATATGGGGAATCAAAACAAGACCAAAGACAAACCAAAATCCTCAGCGAAGCAAAACAAAACCTCAAACCCAAGTTCCCATACTAACACAGCTCACAATCTCTTTCAAAGGAGCGCCACATCAGCAGCAACAAGCAACAGGTGCAGCCAACCAACCAAGTCATAGCTGGGGCAACAAATCTTCATGCTTCCAAAACGGCCGAGTGCCGAGATTGTCACATGTTTGTACCTTATTTCGTACTTGTACGTGAAACATAGCACCAAGTGCGCTTAATTGAATTTGTAGGTGCCACTAATGAGCCACCTAATTCTGAAACCGATATCAGACGTACATTTTCACCACTTCTGATGCATGTGTAAAGTTTCATGAGATTTCAAGCATGTTTAAGCCTTCAAAATTGTGATTAATTTCGGAGAAGGATAATAGACACAGAAAGTGTAAGTGGTGACGTATTGTCAGGTATGGTGACCCATACTTGAAATTTGTGCTCTGCATTTATCCCATCCAAGTGCACACACACACCAGTGAGTAGTGAACACACACACACACAGTGAAGCAATTAGTCATGGTTTCGAAGGTGGAGAGAGTGTTGTTTCTTCACAATCCCCACCTTCAATTCCTGCCGACGTTGGAATCGAACCAGCAACCTTCACGTTACAAGCCCAACTCCCTCACCATTAGGCCACGACTACCCACAATTACAGTAGGGTCCTCAAACCATCAGTGCTCAGGCCATAATTAAACAGTATTATAAAAGTTGGAGTTGGGCTTGTAACCTGAAGGTTGTTGGTTCGATTCCCATGCCTGCAGGAATTGAAGGTGGGGATTGTGAATGAACAGCACTCTCTCCACTCTCCACCTTCGATACCATGACTAAAGTGCCCTTGAGCAAGGCACAAAACTCCTTGTAATCTGAAGGTTGCTGGTTCGATTCCCACACTGGCAGGAATTGAAGGTGGGGATTGTGAATGAACAGCACTCTCTCCACCTTCAATACCATGACTAAAGTGCCCTTGAGCAAGACATGAAACCCCTAATTGCTCCCCTTGGAAGTCGCTTTGGATAAAAGCATCTGCCAAATGAATAAAAATGTAAAATGTTCCATAATTCTGTCATTGATAAAAATGTATTAATTAGTTTTCGCTTTTATGACGTAGTGAAAATGAAAATCTTTTATTCTATCATTTTAGACCTGATGGAAGTGAAGGAGGAGAGTGAAGAATTTAGTGAAACGGAGGAGAAATATCATGTCCAACCTGTAGAAAAATATTTGATGCATTCAATGACTAAAAAGACATTGTTAAAGAAAAAGAAATCTTTCACCTGCACTCAGTGTGGAAAGAGTTTCACAAACAATCGTAGTCTTGAGATTCACATCAGAGTCCACACTGGAGAGAAGCCGTTCACATGTGATCAGTGTGGGAAGAGCTTCACGCAAAAACCAAATCACGATCAACACGTAAAAATCCACACCGGAGAGAAGCCGCACACATGTGATCAATGTGGGAAGAGCTTCACGCTGTCAGCAAGCCTTAAAGGACACATGAAGATCCACACAGGAGAGAAGCCGCACGCATGTGATCGGTGTGGAAAGAGCTTCAAAAAGAAACATCATCTTGAGGTTCACGTGAGAGTTCATACAGGAGAGAAGCCGTTCACGTGCGATCAGTGCGGGAAGAGCTTCACACAATCATCACAGCTTCAGAGCCACATGAGAATTCATACCGGAGAGAAGCCGTTCACGTGTGATCAATGTGGGAAAAGTTTCACTCGATCAGAACACCTTAAAGGACACACGAGGATCCACACTGGAGAGAAGCCATTCGAATGCGGTCAATGCAGAAAAACGTTTATTGTGGCATCCGCCCTAAAGAAACACCTTAGGGTTCATACACAGGAGAAGCCACATTCATGTTTTATATGTGGAAAGAGTTTTTCAGTGCTTCACAATTTACGTACACATCAGAAAATTCATACTCAAGTAAGAGGTCATGTGTGCTTTGAGTGTGGGAAGACTTTTACTACAGGGGGTGATTTAAAAAGGCACCAGAAGATCCACACTGGAGAAAAACCTCACAAGTGTTCACACTGTGACAAGAGATTCAGACGGTCATCACATCTGAAAACACATGAGAAGATCCACAGTAAAGAGAAGCGGCACACATGTGATCAGTGTGGAATGAGTTTCACTATTAAAAGTGACCTGAAACAACACATGAAGATCCATGCAGTGGAGAAACCACATCACCACAGTCTGAAATCACAGTAAGTAGTTCATGTTTATGTGCTGAAACAACAAATTCTCTTCTTTGTGAGTTATTTTGTTGGTTGATCTCATTCCATGTCTGTTGGAAATAAAACTTGTTTGTTTTTGTCAGAACTACCAGAAAGCATCTGGAAGGAGAAGACGGAGAGATCAGTGATCCAGAATCCAGTGATCATTCCTTATTCATTCATCATGTTGAAGAACATGCTGATGCTCGATAGATTTACCATGTTTTAGGGCAAGAATTAAAACATGACTAATTAAAGCTCATAAAAACCCAATTGAATTTTGTTGAAATTTTTAATGTTTCTTTTAGACCTGATGGACATGAACAAGAAAGAAAAAAACAACCCAAAGAATCTGTCACCTGCCCTCAGTGTTAAAAACTATTCATGCAAATCAAAGCTGAAGATTCACATGAGAGTTCACACTGAAATCACATCTGAAGAAAGACCATTGAACTGCGATCAGTGCGGGAAACGGTTTCATTGGGCGTCAGTCCTGAGGAAACACCTGAAGATTCACACAAAGGAGAAAATCCATTCATTATATTACAGCAGAAAAGACATGGTGGTGTGTGTTTAAGAGCAGGAAGTCCACCAGGAAGAGCACCAGAAAATCCACACTGGAAAAAAACCCGTAGAAGGTCATGATACTTTTAAGAGGGACATGAATCTGAAAGTATTTTTTTACCTCTTCAGTTTTCATTAGAACGTCTATTTTTTCGTCCACTTCTACTCTTCCATGAAAATAATCTTTCACATGAATAAGAAACTGGACACTTTGCTTCTCTTCTTCTCTTGAAATACTCTGACTCTTTTATAAGTCCATAAAAAGAGAGATATCTCATTCATTTTCACTTCTACTTATTTCTGTGTTTTTGTATTTACTTCAAGTAATGATTGGTTGAACTCGTTATTGTCCCATTTTTGTTTTTTTGCACATTCTTCTTGCATCATGAATCAATTTAGGTACACATCAGAAAATTCGAATTCAAGTAACAGATCACGTGTGCTTTGAATGTGGGAAGACTTTTACTTTAGCGAGTGTTTTAAAACGGCACCAGATTATTTACACTGGAGAAAAACCTTACAAGTGTGAGTAGATTCAGTCAGTCATCAACTATGAAAACACATGAGAGGATCCACAGCAGACAGTGTGGAACAAGTTTTGCTTTTAAAAATAGCGAGATTTTGACGCATAACGTCGGAAATCTATAAGAATACGTTTCAGAACTGAAAATGTCCAATAAAAGCTTTTATTGACACCAGGCCCATCGAACGATTCTGGAATTTGCCTAATAGAGACTCTGAAACTCCGCCTCCACAGAAGAAATCAACGCCTACTTCATTGTTAGCCCCGCCCACGGGCGTGTTAGTGAGATGACGAGATACAGGACTAAAAATAACATAATCTTCCAAAGGATCCTAATGCTGGGAATATTGATATTTATTTTTAACAATGTGAATTTTTCAGCTTTATTTTTTTTTTGTTATCACGATTTCACTGGTAAATCAATCGCATTTTGGCGCAGGTTTTGCAAACAGACTTTTACGACACTGACTCGACGGTAATGCGACAAACAACATGTAATTCTAATGCCTGATCTGATGTGTAATAATGAGATGTTCTTCGTTTATGTGTCAGAGTAAATTAAACCAGTTACCAGTCAAGCAACTCAATTCTAACGAAACATGAAGATGAACGCCTGAAGAAAACAATCAAATTTCACAACTCATTTAAGACATGGGGTTGCAATAAAATAAAATGAATAAAAACTGGTCATGCAAAGCTTATTTCTCAACTGCTATTCAAGAAAGTTTAATGGGGAATATTGTTTTTGATTAGTGAAGTCCTTGCCTCAAAAAATTTAGACTGTCATAAAAGCCAGAGGAGGAGCAACAAAGTGCTAATTTATTTTTTGTTTTATTTTGTTTTAAGTGATTCCATAAGTTTTTTCTGTCTACTTGAACTGGGAAAAAAATGTACCGTAATTTCCGGATTATTGAGCGCACCTGAATATAAGCCACACCCACTGAATTTAAAAAAAATATTATTTTGAACATAATTAAGCCGCACACGTCTATAAGCTACGGTGGCCGGGAAGTGCAAAACAACATTACAAACTGTGAAACACTTTTACGAAGCTCGAGACAAATTTACATTTTGCAAAACATTTTTACCATATCATAAAACAGTTACATGGGGAAAACACTTTTACCAAGAACGAAACAAATTTACATTTTAGAAAACAAATTAACAAGACGCAAAACACTTTTACCAGTCCCGAAACAAATTTACAATGACAGATTCTTCACGGAAAGGGAATGTCCCACACACCGGAAGTGACGCGGTGAAGGTGTTGCTGTTGGTGAGCGCGGTAAATTTGTGTTGTAGTTGTGGAGTGTAAGTAAAGTTTATGGTGACCGAACATGGACTGCGGCCGAGGGACGTTTTGCTAGGGGTGGCTGACGCGAAACTAACGTTTCGACACAGTGTCGAGATCCCGAAGCGTAGATGTTTCGAAACACTGCTCTGAACTGTGATGCAAAACACCCACGTCACGTGACTATGGCTAAACGAAGCTTCTGCGCGTTTCCACAGGAGGCGTGCTCGCCGAGTCTGTGTTTGATTGACAGGGGCGGGAACAAACCACACGATCGCACATCTGTCTCAACTCCCACAAAGTTTAACAGAGGAGTTCATGCACCTTCACCTCGTGGGTTTTTGTGAGAGGAGAAAGATTTTGAGATAGCGTTTACGATATAGTGACATTTATATAAATAAACAAAAATGAGACCATTGTGGATTGATTTTGTTTTATTAATTTTCATTTTTCATGACCAAAATAACCTAGTTATTATTATATATTATAGTTATATAGTGGATGTTAAAAACTCACCACATTAACAAAAACACAACATTTTTATTTTTGTAAATGGCTTGATTCAATTGACCACTAGTGTCACCGTGGAGACGGGTGTCGGTATAGTTTCGGCACATTTGCTTCAACTGTTTCAGTGTTTCATGAAGCCTCGCTCTGCCCACCACTACGTTTTGCCCGTTTTGTGGCAAACACATGAGCAGCTTAACGCGGTTTTGCTTTACGTGTGGTCAGTGTTTGGAGTTTCTAAAGAACGCGGACCTGTCTCAAAAGCCGGACAGTTCTAAGCAAAGTAAGTTACACTTCCGGTGTGTGGGACATTCCCTTTCCGTGAAGAATCTGTCATTGTAAATTTGTTTCGGGACTGGTAAAAGTGTTTTGCGTCTTGTTAATTTGTTTTCTAAAATGTAAATTTGTTTCGTCCTTGGTAAAAGTGTTTTCCCCATGTAATTGTGTTTTATGATATGGTAAAAATGTTTTGCAAAATGTAAATTTGTCTCGAGCTTCGTAAAAGTGTTTCACAGTTTGTAATGTTGTTTTGCACTTCCCGGCCACCGTAATAAGCCGTGTGTCTACAGGTACATTGAAACAAATGAACTTTACACAGGCTTTAATTAAACTCTAAAATCCTCAAACTTCATCGCGGTGGCGATTGTTTTGGCTTTCAGTCGGATCTGCCGCGAATGTTCATTCACATTCTGTCACGTGCTCAGTTTTTTGGCGGCATGTTTACTGTTTAGATTAAATCGAGCGCTCAAACTTCCCATCATTCTGATTACGGTAGTCATTTTGTCACCCTCATCATGACGAAGACACGGAGAAATGCATATGATGCTGCTCTCAAGCTGAAGGCGATTGATCTGGCTGTTGGAAAAGGAAATAGAGCTTAATGAGTCGATGATGAGACGTTGGAAACAGCAGCGTGAGGAATTGACTCGCCGCAAAAAGACTCGTTCGCATATTGCGTCTTTTGCGTGCGCTTGCCGCGCGCCTACATAGGAAATTATGAATATACGCGCGCAAAAGACGCGATATGCATCATATGCATTTCTCCGTGTCTTTATCTGTGTCCGAAACCGCCCACTCGTTCACTCGTTCACTAACCCCTATATAGTGCACGGCAGTTGAGCGCACTATATCAGCAAAGAGTGAGCGAAAATGAGTGAGCGAATTTGACGCTGACGTTAATAGCGTGCGCCAGACAATTTCGTCATGAACATTTCCTGTACCCATTTAAAATGAGCTTCCTAACATCCTCATCCGTCCCTAAAGCAAATAAAAATTCGTCAATACATCATATTCTAAGACGTACTGTACAACAGTTCACTAACATGAGAAAAATCCACCAAATTATCATGTGATAATAAGTATATATATTATGATGTAAACCTGTATCATTTCACTTCAAAATATCTTTACAAAGATGTTCTAATTAATAAAAAATGACACTTACATTTGTAGAAGTTGCCGCTTCCCGTATTGCCGTCCGCCATATTTATTTTTCTTTCGCGCTCGATCGTCTCATCGCGTTGGATTTTGGGTAACGGCGCTTTAACGAGTGTACATCGAATGTACACTCAAAATCAGAGAGGATTGTGGGTAAAAGTAGTGAACGAATGTAGGGAATGAAGTCGTTCACTCAGAATTCGGACAGCACTACAAAATGGCCAACACCCGATATAGTGCACTATATAGTGGATAGGGAACGATTTCAGACACAGCTTTTGTCATAATACCGTAATCAGAATGATGGGAAGTTTGAGCGCGCTCGATTTAATCTAAACTGTAAACATGCCGCCAAAAAAACTGAGCACATCACAATGTTTTTTTGAATGAAAAAAATTTGAAAGCGGGAAAAATCCATATATTAGTTTAAGCCGCAAGGTTCAAAGCGTGGGAAAAAGGTTGCGGCTTATAGTCCGGAATTGATTGATTAAACTCATTTTATCAACACCTCCTTGTTATAGATGAATTAGTGTTTTGTGTTATTGATGTCTTTGGTGGACATAACCATATTATCTTTAAACAGGGCCGTTTATAAGCTTTTCTCATGTTTCCTAACTCAAATAATCAGTTTCTGACAGCAAACCCTCAGAATAAAGTGAGATGATCTGCTGATTTAAAAAAAATAATAATTGCAACATCATAATCATTCAAAGTGAATGAAGATCATCCCAATAACTTTCCATGACTGAAGATCATTGGTCTTCCCGTTTTTATTTTTAAAACCTCATAAGCACAGATCCCATGTTTCTAAAGTGAGAAATTTTATATAAACGATCAACAACACAACTATTTAATGGAATAATAATATTAAAAAATGTCATAATTTTGAACCTCCTTTTTAGAATGATAATATATTTTACTAAAAACTTTTTAGTTATAAAGCGCTAGACTTTTTGTAACGTGTTGGCGTACAGGAACAGGCACGAAGACAGGAATTCACTTTAAATCGTTTAATCTTTACTAAGAAAACGGGATACAGGACATAGAAATAATCCACACACGATAACGTTAACAACGGACAAGGACTGGACTGACACAGAGGGAATATATACAGATGAACACAAGAGGATAACGAGCGGGGCACAGGTGACTGACATCTGATTACAAGACACGGCTGGAGACAATGAACTAATGACGAGACAATGACAGATCGAAACTAACAACAAGGACCACGTGACAACTGACAGGACTGATGGATACAAAACAGAACGCATGTTACAAATGACAGGACTAGAACTCAAAACAAGGAACATGAAACTAAGGACATAGAAACAGACATATGAACTGGCATAACTGTGACACTTTTCATTCTGTGGGATTACAAATGTAAGAGTCTGTATAAGATCTGTCCTCCGTCCTGACTTTACATCTCTCAAATTAAGGTGTATTTGGCATTTAAGGAAAAAATAGGACATCAGATGAACGATTCTGCTAAGCAGAGACTCTTTCACAAGGTTTCTGTTCTCTTCATTGTAAATCAAATGAGTCGATCACAGAGACGCTCTCCTTTTGTCTTTAATGATCCTGGAGCGCCTGCCCTTTCTTTGAATAATTATGCAGATTAGATAGCACTTGTGAAACTTGTCATGTAACTATACCTGAATAAGCCATTTGCATGATATATTTAAAGTTGTTTTCGTCTCCATCTCTAAACCTGACCCCATGAAATGTAAATAAATTACAATGAAACAGATTTTGTAAAGAATCGTGAATGGCTATCAATGAAGAATTCTGTTGAAGATACATCAAATCTCTATTGTCCTTTTGTCTGAATATCCAATGATTCCATTGACTTCCATTCACACACTCGAGTGTCTGGACACCGAAATACAAATTTCCTGTTCTTGTCCATAGAAATTTCTACAAGTCTAGTGTACTTCTCGAGTGCTGACAATATTCACCAACCCTCTGACCAGAGTTAAGAAAAATAACTTTATTTTACAGTACGTGAACTTACAGTGTTCTTACCTGAGAAAGGACTGGGTAATATAACGTAACTACATGGGTTAAGGTTATGTTTAGTTGTAGGTTCAGAGTTAATACCTACCCTGTTATTGCAATTACAATAATAAGTACATGTATGTACAGGGTTTGGGAGTAACGAAATACAAGTAACTTAGTCACGTATTTAAAATACAAAATTTGAGTCACTGTATTTCATTTTAAATGGGTGGTAATCAGATTACAGTTACATCTGAAAAGTGTTTTAGATTACTTTTAATATAAACTGTGATGGGCAATAAATGTAAACAGAAATTAATGATTCTCTGACCATCTGAAAAAGCATCCAAAGATACGTTTCTGCTTATAAGTTTCATACCCCTTGCAGAATATGCAGTATTTTAATAATTTTAACAAAATAAGAGGGATCATGAAAATTAAATTTTTATTTATTACTGTCCTGAATAAGCTATTTCACATAACAAATGACTGAATTTATAAAAATTGCCCCATTCAAAAGTTCATCTTTGAATCTCAACTGACATGTCATCACCTGGATGATCAATGGCTGTTTTCATGTTTTGCAATACAGTGAAAAAGGTAAAAAAAAAAAAAAAGATAATTATGAATTTTTATCTCACAATTCTGACTTTTTTTCCCTGCAATTGCAAGATATAATATCACAATTGCAAGTTATGAAGTCAGAATTGCTTTAGAAAAACTTGATATTCAGATTTTTTTTCTTGAAATTCTGAGTTCATATCTCACAATTCTGGCATTTTTCTCACGATTCAGACTTTTTTATGGAAAATTGCGAGTTTATATCTCATTTCTGACTTTTCTCACAAGTCTGAGATTTTTTTTCTTAAAATTGCGAGTTTATATCTCAGAATTCAGACTTCTTTCAATTCTGACATTCTGACAACTGCAACTTTATATCACGTAATTCTGAGAAAAAAGTCAGAATTGTGAGATAAAAACTTTTTTGTGTTTGTTCCACACTTATTAGTATTCCAAAGTATTCTAAAGTATTTAGATTAAGTTACTAAACTTGAGTAATGTAACGAAATACGTTACAAATTACTTTTTAAAGCATGTATTTTGTAATCTGTAGTGAAATACATTTTAAAAGTAACCTACCCAGCCCTGTATATGTACATGGAGAACAGGACTGTAAAATAAAGTGCTACTATGATCATTTATGAGAATCATAGATCATTTATGAAGCTTTACCAGTAACTTTTGCTTAAGTTATGCTTACAATCATGTTAGCCATTTCGGAAAGTTAATGTACTTGATACAGTTCGCCATTTATTGATAAAAACAAAACAAAAATCCAATTTCTATTCATCTAAATGTCTAGAAGTGCTCTTTCTATCATGAAAGTTCTGCATTATGTTTCTTTCTGCAGAAATTCTGGATCAGTCACGTTCAAACTTTGGAATATTGCATTTATTGGTGAACTACGGTAGGAGGAGCTTCAGTGATGATGTGATTGCTGTGGGAGGAGCTTCAGTGATGATGTGATTGCTGTGGGAGGAGCTTCAGTGATGATGTGATTGCTGTGGGAGGAGCTTCAGTGATGATGTGATTGCTGTGGGAGGAGCTGATCTGCCAAAATCAAAAATATATCTGTTACTTAGTTTGTTTTTATATCAAGTGACGCATCTAAGCATTTATATCTGTCTGTCTACTGTAAAGTAGCTGATGCTAACTCACAAATTTATTTCATTTCTAAGTCTGACATTATTCTGCTTCTTTTTGCTGGCTATCAGACCTGAAGAAACACCTGAAGAATCACACAAAGGAGAAGATTCAATTGTAAAAACATCAAAACAGCAACATGTGATTAAATTTGCAAGAAACTCTGGAAACACATGAAAGGATTCACACTGGAGAGAGAAGAAACATCAGTTTGAACTTTTATCGTGTGTATATCTTGTAAATGTCTGATAAATTGCATTAATATTCTCCTGCAAAGTATCATATTTATATGTTAATAAGTCTTATTAACGTAACTTAACGTAAGAGTTGATAGATTGTAGTTCTACAGTGTCTCCTCGTCTGAGCTTTTATTTTGAAAAGAGCGCCGTTTTTCTTCTTCTTCTGTTTTTTTTGTGACGCTAAATTGCCTGTTACACTCTCTTCACAATGTGGTGCTCGCGCGTCGTCTGAAGAATGGTAAAACTTGTAAACGTTATTTATTTATCATTTTCATCATTTTTGAATCTTGTAAAGAAAGAGTTTACATTGTGATTTACTTTATTATTTTTGTATTGTTCGTACATGTTATTTCTAAGAGTTCCGAACTGTGAGAGTGTGTCGAGCTAGAGAGCATGCTAGATGATGACGGAAACACTTTGATTAGCGCACTTGGAGAGCGGAATGAGGTATGAAGGAAATGTGCAGTATGTGTACAAAAATTTATTTGTGTATTATTATCAGAAGGGATTTTGTTTACAGAAAGAGAATGTCATTACTTCATTTCTTTATGGGTTAATTGCACATGTCATCAATATAAAAACAATATATTCTTTCTTTGAACAATCATAATGCATTGTATTTCATTTAAAAGAAGCATTTGATATTTTATTTATCATAAAGGCTTAAAATACATTTAATTTCATATTGGTTATTAGTTAAAATGATTTTTTATTGGGTGTAAACATGATTAATATGTGAGCATGATTTATATGCAAATTATTTGTGAAGCTACATAGAAGTATTTTGTATTTTTTATTTTATTTTGTAGTTTTCACGGTGTTCATGGTACTTGTGCTGCATGGTGCTCATTGAGAGGAAGAAATAAATTGACACCCGTTTGAAACTCTCTGCGTCTTGATCAATAAATCCGAGGGGCCGCTACATATCTTGTTACGGTGTTCTTGTGCTGGTGTAGTTCATGAGCTGAAGAAGAAGCCATAACACTTTTAAGAGACATGAATCTGATATTCATTTTAACTCGTTCTTAATTGTTTTTCATTAGAACATCTAGATTCTCTTCCACTTCTACTTTTCCAAGCAAATGCAAGATGTTCTTTCATGTAGCTTTGAAACTGGACACGTTGCTTCTCTTCTTCTCTTGAGATACTTTGGCTATCTTTGTTTTCACTTTTCTTTTCTTTTTTTTTTTGTATTTGCCTCAATTAATGATTGATTAAACTCATTTTATCAACACCTCCTTGTTATTGTCCACTTTTATTTTCTGTTGATTCTGCTTGAATCAGAAAAGATTTCGCTCTGGAAGTCATGAAGAAGCCTATGATTGATTTTTGAGATTTCTTTTTTTTTTTTCCTCAATATAACTTTTAAATAAATTCACATGACTGACATTGAATGAGGTTGCCTGTCTACATTATTAGCAGTTTCACCCTTGATATTCAGTATCATATATACATTTACAGTTTGTTCAAGTCAGTTTTATTTACACCAAGAGGCTTCATGAAGTCAGAACAACTTTACAAATTAAGCTCAAATGTCTCCATCTCACCACAGCTTTACACAGCCAGCAGAAAGAGAGCAGCTGGAATAAATAAAAGCGGAGTGTAATCATCGAGGTTATTGTTGTGTGATTATGTTGATGTGTTGAACAGTATTTGGCGCGTCTTTGATCGTCTACTGTTGACGGCCGATGACGTCACCGCTCGCGCCTTTTCTTCCCTCGTTCAGTCGCGTCGAGTTTTCTGAGGTGAGGCGAACATTTCGCGCTATTTCTCATATTTACACAACTATCAAACACACTTTTTATAAGCGACATTTTACAGACTCGTTTCTGTGTTGTTTTCATCGAGCACAGCACTATTTGTGCGTCTTTTCTGGCGTCTTCCTACTGAAATAAACATTTAGTGCAGCAGCAGCGAGTATTTGAGGAGAATATGTTGAATTCATTCAGACCTGAGCGATTCTGTGTGATTGTTTCGATGTTTGGAGTGAAAACTGTTACTGAATATAAAGTGAAAAGTCAAAGTTTGAGATCTGTGAGGGGAATTGATGGGAATCTGTTGCTGATTCCATTTTATTTCCACTCTTTTCACATCTTGGACAGATCAAATTTGTTAGTTACTTTATATTATTAAGATATAATGGAAAAGATACTGCTGAATACTTTACATTGAGCTATAATGAGCCACGTGACACATTTTTAAACTCAATACGTGTAATATAGATAAATATGAACAGACTTTTACTCTGGAACAACATTAGTTTTATGATCGTTTTCAGTTTCTGCACATACAAAACTGTATTTTAATGATCTAACTAGTTTATAGTAATTAATGTAGTTATCATAAAATCAAACGGTATTTAGATTCGTATCATATTATGCTGCTGTAGTTATTTATCTGTAGTGGTTGATTAGTGTTTGTTTTTGTGTTAATGATGTTTTATCCATGTCATATTGTGAGAAATGACAATAGAGCAGTTATATAGTCTTTTCTCATGTATCCTGACTCAAATGATCAGTTTCTACCAGCAAACACTCAGAATAAAGTGAGATGATCTGCTGATGGTCTGAATGTCTTGTTGAATGAGTGTTGATAGTCTGAGGATCATCAATATTAACATCTACTGAAAACACTCTTTATTTCATGTCAATAGTTCCTGTTTTCACCTCATTTATTATGCTGATGTCTTCAGATCTGCTGTAAATGGACACTTAAAGCTCATTCATTGGTGTCAAACTGAGGGTGTTTGTTGGTCCCTATATATACATTACAGTAGCATCAGTTACTTTACGATAAATAGATAGACATAAATGCTTAGTAGTGTCATTTATTGTAAAAACAAACTCATTAACTTGTATATTTTTGATATTGGCAGATCAGCTCCTCCCACCCTGGAATTCATCATCAGATCAGCTCCTCCCACATCAATCACATCATCAGTGAAGCTCCTCCCACATCAATCACATCATCAGTGAAGCTCCTCCCACTACAATCACATCATCAGTGAAGCTCCTCCCACTACAATCACATCATCAGTGAAGCTCCTCCCACAGCAGTTCTCCAATAAAAGCTGGAATATTCCCATCAGAGGAGCATCAGAGCATCAGGAAGAGCTGAAATCTGCAAAGACTGAGTTTATTAAAGAGGACAGTGAGAACAAGAGTGATCCAGAACCTTCAGAATGAAACACACTGAAGATCCTGAAGAACAAAGAGGTTGGTGTTTATTCTTCATTCATTCATGATGCTGAACAACATTCATGTTACAAACATTCAAGAACTTCTGCTCATTTGGAGAAACTATGGAATTTAGTCAAATGGTCAGTAAAGTGATGATTGAGAAACTTTCATATTGATTGTAAACATCAGATCAAACTAAACATTATTTTAAATTTTATTTTACATTTATTTTAAAAGATAAAAAGCCTTTATTTTCGTATTTTAAACACAATTTTTAGTGCTCGTCCAATACAACACACCATGCAAACTAACATAAATTCAAACACAATCATATAAATAGAATGATAGATCAACAAAATAAATGAACTGAAATAATGGAGTGCAGGCCTTCGGATAAACTATTACTGAATCTGGAAGTTCGTCCTTTTATTGAACATAATTTTTGTCACTTTCAATATAGTTTACAACATTGTTATATATATATTTTTTAGACATAATCATTAAACACCAAAATGTTTGAAGTAAATGAACTTTCCACAATGGCTGAAAGGGTTTAATCATAACTTAAGCAAAATCTGATTTATAGTTACTGATGAAGTTGTATTTATCATAAATCATAGAAGTTATTCATAGTTATAGAGATTATTCTTACAATAACTTTTTTTTAACAAAAACAGGGTTGATGAATGTGGTCAACAATGTACAGTTGTGAGACAATGGATTGAGATTATTTCTTTGTCCTTCCATCATCCAGTAGAAAGAGCCCAGATGATGTCACTTCCTGAGAATTGCATATTATACTGCATATTTCTCTGTTTGGATGTTTTGGATTTTCTGAAAATTATTATTTTTTTCTCTCATTTCAGAGCTGATGGACGAGAGCGAGGAGAGTGAAGAACTGAGTGAAGAACTGAGTGAAGAACTGAGGGAAGAACTGAGTGAAGAACTGAGTGAAGTGGAGGAGGAACATCATGACAAACCTTTAGAAACACCTTTGAGTCACTCAAAGACTAAAAAGACATTTTTAAAGAAAAGAAGAGCCAAGAAATCTTTCACCTGCACTCAGTGTGGAAAGAGTTTAACAACAAAACAAAATCTAGAGCGTCACATGATGATCCACGCTGGAGAGAAGCCGTTCACATGTGATCAGTGTGGAAAGAGTTTTACATACAAATACAATCTTGATGTCCACATGAAAGTTCATACTGGAGAGAAACCATTCACATGTGATCAATGTGGGAAGAGATTCACAAGGAAATATCATCTTGATATTCACATGAAAGTTCATACTGGAGAGAAGCCGTTCGCATGTGATCAGTGTGGAAAAACATTTATTGTGTCATCAGAGCTGAAGAGACACCAGGCAGTTCATATGAAGGAGAAGCAACATTCATGTTCTGAATGTGGAAAGAGTTTTTCACTGCTGAAAAGTTTACATGCACATCAGAAAACACACACTGGTGTGAGAGAGTACATGTGCTTTGAGTGTGAGAAGACTTTTACTACAGCAAACAATTTAAAACAGCATCAGATAATCCACACTGGAGAAAAACCTTACAAGTGTTCACACTGTGACAAGAGATTCAGTCAGTCATCTAATCTGAAAAGACATGAGAAGATCCACACTGGAGAGAAGCCGCACACGTGTGATCAGTGTGGAAAGAGTTTCACTATTAAAAGTCACCTGAAGCGACACATGAAGATCCATACAGTGGAGAAACCACATCACCACAGTCTGAAATCACTGTAAGCAGTTCATCTTCATGTGCTGAGCAAAAAAATCTCTTCTAAATTTAATAACAGCCACGAAGAGCGAAAGGACTTTTTGTTGGTTGATTGGTATCTGTTACATCCTATTCAGATTTTTCTGGTCAGACCGATGCAAAAAATAGCAGTAAATGCATATTCACTTTCTGACAGTAGGTTGAACTCTTGGGAAAGCAGAAATATAAACAGCACTGCACAACTTTGTCTCTGACATGGAGAACAAAAAACTTTCCAAAAAACGGCTTTCCAGTGCACAATGACGCTTTACAGTGTATATGCAACAGGGAAAGGATAACCAATATCAATGTAACCTTGTAGGTCACACATGTACATTGAATATGTTTTGCATTAATCAGTTGTTCCACAAGGTGGCAGCTCTGGTTTGGGGCTTTGTTTCACAGTAGAAAACTAAACTAAAGAGACAGAACAACAACAAAATACTGGAGCCTGAATCAAAAAAAAAAGAAAATCCAAACATTGACAGTTACTTTAAATCAAACGTTAGCATTTCATGAACACTTTGAACTATATTGTATCACAACAAAGTTGAAGCAATTGGGAACAACAGCACATGCTGAGGCACATGGTGCGCAGAAGTCAATAGCTTCAGAGCTCCAAACTTCATGTGGCCCTCAGATTAGCTCAAGAACAGTGCGGAGAGAGCTTCATGGAATGGGTTTCCATGGCCGAGCAGCTGCATCCAAGCCTTACATCTCCAAGTACCCTTTAAGAGAGACACAAATCTGATATTAATTTTTAACTCATTCTTCATGGTTTTTCATCAAAACATCAAGTTTCTCTTCCACTTACACTCTTCCATGCAAATGCAAGATATTCTTTCATGCAGCTTTGAAACTGGACACTTTGCTTCTCTTCTTCTCTTGAGATGCTCTGGCTCTTATAAGTCAGTTTCATTTGGTTTCACTTATCCTCATGTAAGACTTGATTTTCCTGCTAAGACAAAAGCTGAGATCAAGCATCCTGCAATAAAGCAATAAAACCCACCTGGAGAGAAGATCTCAAAGGAATAGGACAAAGCCTTGCCCAAGCTCTCCTCACTCATCTACGCATTTTGTTCTTGTCTGGGTATTTAAGGGAAAATGCAGAGCGGCAGAACCCCATACAGGGATGAGTGAGTGTCTTTAAAACATTCATCCAGCACTGTGTTCATGCATTTCTTACTCTTAGAGACACCTTTGAGTAATTGATGTTGTGTGTTTTATTATCTAATTGTGTAATTGGCATTGATACATTTTTACCCGACTAATAAATTGTTACATTTGATTTTATTCTGACTCACTCTGAAATTATTGTGTTCAGTAGATTACATTGTTACGATTTACGGTAACAATGAATACACCAGGATAGGTCAAACTAAAGTCTCAATGAATGGAGCAGGAAGCACGTCAGGTGGGACTTTTAGATTTCTGTCTATCATTGACTTAGCAAGTTGCAGTATCGTGGCTAAGCAAACTGCGTTTTTGTATGAATAAGCATGTGGTGATTCGACTCGTGTGTATTAGCAAACTGCATCCTCTGACTAAGAATCGATACGAGTGAAATTTTGATCGTGGACCCGCATAATTAATGAACGACTCGTGTGAGGACCCTGTGTAACTGAGAACCGCACAGTACAACAAGAGTAAAGAGTTAAATAGAGTAATCAAATGTCTAGCTAACTTATACTATTATTATAATTATAGACCGTTGCTTTTCACTCTACATGATGTCACCTGTTGGGGTTTTGGTTCTTGCCGCTGTTGCCCTTGTCTTGCTTAGTTGGGGACACTTGCTTCATACTCAATGTTTTTGATCTGCCTGCATTGACACCATTGAGAACTGAAGTGGTGATAAATCAACTAAATGATAACTGATAAAAACTGATAAATCAACTAAATTAATAACTATTGATTTTTACAATGGAATGAATCAATACTGAATTCATTTAAGATGGACGATGACACCATTTTCTTTAAAAACTGCTGCACAGCCAAAAATTATTGGCCAATTATTACTGTAAAGCTGCTTTGACACAATTTGCATTGTAAAAAGCGCAATATAAATAAAGGAGACTTGATTTGACTATAAGCCAAATACACATAGGAGTTGGTAGGAAAACCCAAAAGAACGGGGATCGTTAGTAGTTCCATTGTAAATTACATATTCAGAGTTTGATCCATCAGTGGGGAAGATCATCTCTTCACTGTTTGCAGTCAAAAACACACTGTGATCTATGAATGAGATACAGCAGAATATTAGACCAAGAGAACATTCCGGGGACTGTACAGATTAAACATGCTCAAAACAACTTTAAATAACACACATTTATCTCAAAATTGTGAGATAAAAAGTCGCAATAATCTTCTTGCTGTTCCCTTGCGTGTTCCCCATGCTGAAGTGTTACATTTGTTTATTAAAGTGTACTCTATTAAATATAATCATGTAACTGTAATCATAATTAAATGTAAAATTACAAAAAAAAAAAAGTCATCATTTACTCACCCTTATGTCGTTCCAAACCCATAAGAATTTCGTTCATCTTTGAAACACAAATGAAGACATTTTAAATGAAAGCTGTGAGATTTCTGAGATTTCTAAGTCTATGCCACTACAAGTTTGACGCTTCAAAAAGTTCATATTCCATATTTAAGTTGGAACGACATGAGGGCGAGTAAATGATGACAGAATTCTCATTTTAAATAACACGCATTAGAAAAAGAGCAGTTGTCTTACCAGTTTAAATCAGTATCTGGTCGTCACATTTACATCATGAAATTTGGAAGAAGCCAGGAGATTAAAAAAATTAACTTTACCGGTTCTTTTTTCTTGGAATGAGAACGCTCTACCCAAGACCTAATGTTTGGGAGCATAATCCGAGGACGGAGAGCCTTACCCTGGACTTGACTGCAAACTCTGAGCGTCTTTTGCGTTATTAAAAAGGTAATTATTTTCAAACGAAACTATACGTATATGAACTCTTTAAACCCCCTCCTCCACAACTTGTTATGAGATGGGCAGTTTCACGGTACAACTAAGGAACGTTTAGAGTTCTGCATTGTTTTACACATCTGGCTCAAGGCATGACAGCATTAAGAGGAGGCCACACATAGAAGCACATTTAAGGTAATGTATTTATTATAATATTTGTTATGAATGATGCATGATCCTGACACGGTGCCGCTCTACAGTGTTGCTCTGCTCCCTGGGAGCAACCTCCATTTTCCTTTTATTGTGATCCATCTAGGATAAATCATAATAAATAATAAAAAAGAAAAATTCCTCCCCCTCACCCAGTCGTCAGACCAAAAATAACCACTGAAAACCAAGATCCAAGAAAAAAAAACGATTTTATTAAGATGAAAATTATTTTGGCAGAGTAACATAAACCAGGTGTGTAATCTTCAGGAAGACCCAAGGCCCAAAATAACAAACAAAACAGATAAACAAAAAGAACAAACTAACTTCCCTTGATGTATTCAAACCAAAGTACACCAAACTTCCCTAGATACACTAATAAAAAAACAGCATAGGAAATCTCAAAAGCAAAAGGGCAGGTCAACCCTACAAAACACAGTTTCAGAAAATTAATGAATATAACAAAATCTAAATAACAATTAAGGAGGAGATAGGAGGAGTGCGACCGACCCAGAATCGTAACAGCTCGCCTCAGGAAGTGGACCAGATGGTTTTAAACCCTCAGTACTTGCTAAGTCAATTAGAAAGAGGTGGAGCTATCCTACGGGATCCTACTTGGAACAAAAAACACACACAACAATAACAGAAGAGAATATATACATACACAATACACGGAATTACATCATTCCATAACACTGCAAATGCCATAAACTATAGTGTAGCAAAACCTTGGTTAATTTGTGGTTACCATATGTAGCAATTGTGTATTTAGAAGAAGTCCACTTGCTTACAGTTAGTTTAAATGTGGTGCATCCTACAAAAATCTACTTTGCATCAAAATTCTGGAAATCATTCATCCATCAAACAAATACTAAATATTGGCATATTCCAGTAATTGAGGTAGACTTCCATAAGAATTTACCTGTAATAAATGTTTAAAAACACAGAAAGAACTCCACAGGTTATATAAAGCACGCATAATACATACAATATGTCTAAGGCTTCTTCTGGTGATTAATTCCTCTAATGGATGTAGAAAAACATGCAGATAGCAGGAAAATCAATCCTTACATAGCCTAAGACAAAAGCTGAGATCAAGCATCTTGCAATAAAGCAATGAAACTCATCTGGAGAGAAGATCTCAAAGAAATAGGACAAAGCCTTGCCCAAACTGTCCTCACTCATCTATACAGTCATCTAGTTCCAAGGTTTGAGTTTTCCAGCTCAATAATGGTTCATTGGGGGATCTCCTTGATGTTTGGAATGTGATGTTGTGTTCGTTTGGTAGATGATCCTACAGCCGTGTTTCAACGGAGCCTCAACCCTGATCTACAAACAGAGCTGGCGTGTAAAGGAGAAAATGTATCATTTTCTGACTTTGATAATCTGATGAGACAAACACCCAAATGAAGAAGTTTGAGGGAATCTCAACACTTTCCGTCTGCCGTCTCGTAACCGATGACGTCCTCAACCACCAAGCCAAGTGACGAACCCATGCAACTAGGTCTATCTAGACTATCTGAGGAAGACAGAATGAGAAGAAGACAACTCAACATATGCTTTTACTGCGGTGAAGCCGGCCATCAGAGTCAAGGGTGCCCATATAAAGCCCAGACAACTCGGGTAAATATTGAACATCTCTCACTACTATGAAACAAATCATTCAAGCGCCTTATTCAACTAAAGACTGAAGCTCTATCTATTTAATTAACAGCGATAATCGATTCTGGGCCAGTGTTGAACCTCATATTTTTCCTATCATTTCCTAACAAGTAGGAAATTCCCACCCAACCATGCGACCCTCCTCTCAAGATCAAAGCCGTTGAGGAGAGGGAATTACCCATCAGACCAAGCCATTTACACTCCAAGTGGGTTTGTTTCATCGAGAATTGATCTCCCTGTATGTCATTGACTCCCCTAAACATGAAGTGATCCTCAGATTTCCATGGCTATCCATTCATGACCCCATGATATCCTGGCATCATGGACCAATTGGTCCAATTTCTGTGAAAATCATTGATTTTCCCAAATTCCCCAACCTTGTTTCACAACTAGGATAAAAAGCCCCGAAACTAACAAGACTGTTAATATCCTCAGTTGTTATAATGATCTGGCAGAAGATTTTAGTAAAATAAAAGCCACGCAATTACCACCTCATCGCTCTTGGACTGTGCAATTGATTTACGCCCCAATGCCATGCCACCTAAAAGTACGTGTTTTCTGTACTAAATGTATACTGTATTTTTAATTTTTTAAATGAGCATTTGGATTTGATAAAATTAATTAACATATATATAATTTAAGTAATATATATCCATCCATCTTCCTGAGAGATTAGTCAAAGTTTGATGGTTATTTCTGGATGCTCTTCTTCTGTTGAAGACTTCTGGATCTGATGTCATAAACCAGAACAGCCACAGTAGCCACGCCCACCAGAGCAGAGAGAGCCAATCGGATCACAGCTTCAGTAAAGCCACAACAGTGTTCTGAGACAAGAAATGATCAATATTAATATAGAAATATTGTTTAGTTTGTGAAAATATATAAATATATAGTGCTGCTGATATACCAGCACATGTGTGACAGAGTTCACTGATGTCCAGATGTTGAGTCTGGTGGCTGATGGGATTGTTCAGCACACAGCTGTAGGTGTTTTTATCCTGATATTCCACCTCCAGAGGAAGAGAGAGACTGATGCTGAGATCAGACGCACTGATGCTGGAGAATGAACTGGTTCCTTTGAACCAGGAGAGAGTCACATGACTCACATTCACAGCTGAACACACCAGTGAACATGATGATGATGATGAAGAACATTGAGAAGAGTCTCTGCTGATGACAGGAACAGGCAGATGAGCTGAAAATATTGGAGAATAAATTTAATTCAGTAGGCTGTGATATTTGTCAGGACATTGATATTTCTTGGTTTAAAGGATTAGTTCACTTTCAAATGAAAATTAGCCCAAGCTTTACTCATCCTCAAGACATCCTTGGTGTACGATTTTCTTCTTTCTGATGAACACAATCAGAGAAATACTAATAAATATCCTGAAGCAGCCGAGCTTTATAATGGCAGTGAGCGAAGATCAACGAGAATGAGCTGAAGAAAGTGTCTCCATCCACATCCATCCATCATAAACATATTCCACACGACTCTGGGGGTTAATAAAGGCCTTCCATATTTAAGTTATGAAGTAAAACATCTAGTTTCTGCCAGACCACCTTCCGTGTTCAACTCAAGGAGAAAGTGTAAAACTCTTGCAGTCCCAAAAGCTTACTCTACGTCCTCTTCCAATTCCGGAAAAAGCTTAACTGACACGATGCCAGTTCTGTTTTTTTTTCTTTCTGTGAGTAGAATACGGAAGGTGGTCTGGCGGAAGCTAGATATTTTACTTCATAACTTGTTAAACATGGATGTTTTTTTATGCAAATGCATCGTTTCAGTTCAGAAGACCTTTATTAACCTCCGGAGCCGTGTGGAGTACATTTATGATGGATTGATATTGGAGACACTTTCTTGAGTTCATAGCATGGATGCGTCAGGATATTTATTGATTTTTCTCAGAAAGAAAAAAGTCATACCTATGATGTCTTGAGGATGAGTAAAACTTGTGCTAATTTTCTTTTGAAAGTGAACTTATCTTTTAAGAAATTTAAGAAACCAAATTTATATAAAAAAAAACTTTTATGTTTGTTTGTTTGTTTTTAACAAAATAAAAGGGATCATACAAATTCTATGCTATTTTTTTAAATTTAGTACTGTATTGAATAAGATATTTTGCATAAAAGATGTTTATGTAGACATAAGACATAATATAGCTGAATTAAAAAAAATGACTCTGTTCAAAAATTTACAAGTGATAATTATTAATACTGTCATTACTGCAAAAAATTATGTGATGTTACTTAAAATATGTGTGCACCATTTTTACATCACACTTTATCAGTAAATCCAACCCGAAGCAATTTTATGTAAAACTAACAAGAAAACCTTTCTTAAATGTACTTAAATACTGTCATGGAGACGAACCCCGTGATTCCCTCCTCTGACCATCAGAGGGCGCCAGGGAGATAACGAGACTAGTGATTGGGAACAGCTGTGGTGATTAGATTAGTGACCATGGAAACAGATTGTGGCGGAAACTTCAAACAAAGGAACATGTGACAGATTGAAAACAACAACAAAGTGACAGTCCATGTGGTGGAGACGTGACAGAAACGGTGCGTTTTTACTTCCCCTTCAAAAGTGGCAATTTTAACATGCTATAAAATGATCTGTGGGGTATTTTGAGCTAAATCTTCACATACACACTCTGCGGACATCAGAGACTTATTTTAAATCTTGTAAAAAGGGGCATAATGCCCTTTAAAAATACCAAGTAATAGCAAGTCATGTTGACTTAACATGTAAGCCAATTTACATGACAAAAAAAGATAGTTAATCGAGTTGAACCAACTTAAAATTTTAATTTTTAAACTTGCTGTACTGCTCCACAACATTAAATATCTTAGAATAAGTACAAAACATATAATTAGCTCAAAACAAAGCAATTTACTTCATTTTTGGACAGCGTTTCAACAAAAGGTTTTCACACAGTTAGTACATTTAGAACAAAAATAAAGCATTTTAAGTTTTTGACAGAGATTGCAATACTACTGGAAACAACAACAACTTATAACTGTTTAGTTTGAAACTGAAAATCGTGACAATTTGACAAAAGAAAGTTCCCATCATCCATGAATCCACCACCTCCGTGATAATCCTCAGTGTGTTCCAGTTCCTCAAGCTCCTCATGACTATCCTAAAGACAGCAAATGTGTATTTTAACATTACTTTGTAGTTTCAGATCATCAGTCAGCCGATCATCTCAATCCGGTGTGTGAAATAAGGGAGACATGCAAAAATGCGCAGAACAAGGAGTCTCAACTGCTATATATAGCGTTCGATGTATCCCAGACACTCACCTGGTAATGCCTGATGAGATTATCAGCGTTGTCACAGAGGAACACCATTAAACACTGAATCATCTTCTTTGTGTATTTCCACAGCATTGGTCTGAGAAGAGAAACAAAAAGTTGCTTTTCGTGATGGATACACACAAGCTTTTATATCTAAACTGACCAAGAAAAATATGTCTTTAAAGTAGACAAATCCCCCAAAATGCAGAAAATATGCCAGGTTCACCTTCATAATCGTCATAAAAATCATAAAAAATCATAAAATGATCATAAAAATCATAAAAAATGCATGTTATTTTTATTTAATAATGTCCAGAACAAGCTATTTCACATAACAGATGTTTACATAAAGTCCACAAGACAAAATGAATGAATTTATAAAAATTGCCCAAATAAAAAATGTACATATTGCACCTTTAACTGTCTGTCGTTTCCTCGATGATCCACGACTGTTTTCATGTTTTGCGATAGTTGTTTGCGAGTCCCTTGTAATTGTGAAAAAAAGGTAAATGTGACCTTTTTTTAAATTCACAATTCTGGGTTTTTTTCTCACGATTGTGAGATTTAAATTCACAATTGCATTTTATAAACTCAGAATTGTGTGATAAAGATTCGACTTTTCTTGCAATTCTGACTTTTTTTCTAGAAAATTGCGAGTTTGTGTCTCAGAATTCTGACTTCTTTTCTCAATACTGTGAGTTCATATCTAATTTCTGACTTTACAACTTGCAATTTCAACATTATATCATGCAATTCTGAGAAAAAAGTCAGAATTGTGAGAAAAACTTGCAATCACTTTGTTTTTGTGTTTCATAATTATTAGAGTTCCAAAGTATTGTAAAATATTAAGTTGGGTAATCTAACAAAATACATTTCAAATGACTTTTTAAAGCATGTATTTTGTGATCTGTAGTGAAATACATTTTAAAAGTAATCTTTCCAACCCTAGTTAGTGCAAACTCGATATTTTTACCTCATTCAATCTTCATGAATACATGCAAACACTATATATTTAAGCGAGCGCTCAACAATGTGTTCGACTGAAACACACATTTATATCGTGATTCATGTGCAATAAACTAACATGTACAAACTTGATGTAACTAGTTGCAAATTATTCATAAATAACATGTTTCTGATTATTGAAGAACTCGTAACAGTTCAAAATATGACTTTAACAAATCGCCACGACTACAAATGAAATAAACGACTGCATGTGAGACGACAAACTCGTATTTCATTAATATAAAGTTAAACTTTATCTTACCTTCTTTCACCATCTTCACCATCGCGCTTCAGAAAACGTTGTGTTGTGCTTCTAGTTCAGGAATATCCTATAACAAATAAACGAGTGTTTATGAATGTTTAAACAGTCAAGCTCTGATATTTTACTTTTTAAAAGACAAGTTACCTGACACAGTTCTCGCTGTCAAAATGGCTCCATCTTCTGCTCATTGGCTGGATATAACATTTGCATATCATGCAACTTACAAAAAAGTCAAATTTTAAGTTGGGTTTACTTCATTTTAACTGGGTTGTAACACTAGTTGATGTTACTGACTGTCATGAACTCACTCCGTCATGTTCCATTCACCTGCCACCAGAGGTCGCCCGCTCACATCATGGACTCCATACACCACACTACATTTCCCATAAGCCCCTCACCCAATCCCTGATCACCCTGCCAGCTGTATCACGTGACCTTTCCACCTGATTCACATCTCACGACACATAAAAGCACCTCTCACACACTCCTTATTTGCGAAGTCTTGTTTACTAGTTTACATCATAGTGTTGGACACACTAGAATATGTGAAGCAGAGCTTGAAATGTTGTGAATTTATTTATTTTTTTTAGTTTAATCTATTTATCTTTATAAGCAATGGATGTTGAGCCAACAAATCTTTTTTTTGTTTTTTTGAGTGTATAATAAAAATAACATGCATTTTGTTTCTGCAAGATTTATGTCAACTTGACCAGGACTGTATATAAAATCAGTAATTGTCTCCTCACCATAGACAGTGAGATTGATCTTGTTGAGCGCGTCTCCTCTGCTGTTGAAGACTGTATAAAGTCCAGAGTCTGTGGTTCTGATGTTGTTGATGCTCAGAGATCCAGTCTGAGAGTTCATCTTCAGTCTGTCTCTGAATCTCCCGTCAGCACTATCATAATAAAACTCATTTACTGTAGCTATGAGAAAGTCACCAAACCTCCACTCGATGTCTTCATGTGTCTGTATTTGAGTGAGTCTAGAGTTCAGAGTGACTGATTCTCCCTCAGTCACTGACTCTGACTTCACTGCATCAGCAACAAACACACCTGAAACACAAACACACACACTCTGAGATTCACTAGTATTTCTGAAGGTTTAGTCTGATAAAACTGGACAATATTAGAGGCAGAAATGATGGAAACAGTAAAGATCAGAATGGCTTGTATGTGGACAAATGATAATAAAGAGAACTGGAGAAATAAAAATACTCACCAGTCAGACTCCAGGAGAACCAGAAGAAAATAAACGTGTCAAACATGTTTTTAACAGTTTCAGAGATGTTATAGTAACCAGGTCCTGCACTCTTGTAGATTGTGCTGCCAGTAGCAATGAAGAAGTGAAACCCAGCAGTTAAACTCCTCCAGGAGCTCCTCCCACACTGACGGAGCTTCTCAGTAATTCAGTTTTTCTTCCTCAAAACAGAATTAGTCTGTCATTTCATTGATTTCGGATCTTGACTGACACATTCCAGCATCTGTAACACTTTGGGCTTGCCCTTACGACAAAGAAGTTTATTCAAGTGTGCTATTAGTGTACTTTTTTCAAACTAAAAATAAGAAAGTATTCTTTCAGTCTACTTTTTATATACACGTTTCCTTATACTCTGCAACACAAAGAAAGGACTATTATCTATCAAGCTAAGTTACCTGTTTACTTCCTGGATTACGAACTCACCATCCCCGACCTGTTACCTGTTGTTTATCTGCTTGTTCAAAATAAAGCATCATACTTAACCTTAATCCCTGTGTCTGTGTCTGACAAACACAGTTCGTAAGAACGGGAAGAAGGAGGCGGGAACCGGCGAATCTTCAATGTAATTTTAATCAAATAAATTAACAAACAATAAAACAAAAGTAAAATGGCGGCAGTTCCTCACGGCGACACAAACATAATAAAACACAACATAAAGTCCAGGCCTGGTCCTCTCTCGTCCTTCACTGTCGTCCTCCTCTTTTATGCTTTTATGCTTCCGGAGCTGCTCCGTGAGAGATACGAGACCGTTTTTTTTTATTTTACATATTTTTATTTTTGTTAAGTCATATTTTAAGTCTCAGGGTTAAGTAATGGATGAAATCACTTTGGCCAAGAAAAGAGAGAAAAACCCACAGTTGTTCTAAATGGGCTTTTATTAGTGCTTTGTTTAATTTAAGTTTCTGTGGAGGATTTTTGTCAGTTAATGACAGTGGTGTTCACAGTCAATGTCAAAAGGTCAAATATTACACATTAATAATGTCATAATAATAATGGAGGGTCTGTGTTCATGACACATCATAATTACTGTAATTACCGTACATTTTAATTTGTAATTTTCTGAGAGCTCCAACTTCTACTACCTGACTGCTGGAGATTCATTTTGGGATTAATAGTGTTGCGATAGAAGCGCATAATCTTGAATCATGAACAATAAAATCATGTGTTGTCTCTTCTCATAAAAACAGTAATTCCGACATGCCGTGAACGCAGCATGTTTTCAATAGATTTTTCAGTCATGTCTGTCTCTGTTGAAGCGCCAACTGCTGGACTAATGTGTTATTTCACTAACAGCTCTCTCTCTCTCTCTCTTCCTCTCTCCCTCTTTCTCTCTCTCTCTCGCTCTCTCCCTCTTTCTCTCTCTCTCTCTCTCTTCCTCTTTCTCTCTCTCTCTCTCTCTTTTTCTCTCTTTCTCTTTCTCTCTCTCTCTCTCTCTTTTTCTCTCTCTCTTTCTCTCTCTCTCTCTGTGACATTTTATAGTTTAACTACATGCCTCCTTTTGTACAATTTTAAATAAATATGCTTTAATATCATTTTTTAAATTCTTCAGCCTCCTTCTTGTCCTTTTCATATGCAATTCTGCTCAGTTTATTTGATTTTACACAATTATGCTGTTAGTCTTGAAAAATAAATACATGTAAACACTTAAAAACTATTCCAGGTGTCTTGATTCAGCTTCACATGAGCACCAAGACTAATAAAACCACTGAGAAGAACAGATCCATACACAAACTCCCACTGACAATAACATGCTCTGCTTTTGAAGATAGAAAACCACTTTTTTCTACATTTACTTACATTTTATCATTTAGCAGACGCTTCTATCCATAAAATAAAATATAAATATCAGGCCGTTCAAAAGAATAACTATTAGACAAGAATAAATTGGTGTAATATTCAGTGAATTCACATTTAAACTTTAAAAATATCTTTTAAAAGCTGACAAACTGATCTCACACACTGTTAAACAGTTCTAGGAAGATGCTGACCACTGGAGTGGAAAAAACAATGAGTGTGAAACGAGAAGAAGAACAAACTGACCACACGGCGGCAAAAATGTGTGAACGTCAGTTTATATTCCACTGCTCTTAGTTTGATCTTTATCTCTTCATGACTATATTTGAGCACATTTGTTCACGTCTGTTGAACCCTGATCCACAGATGTTTGGCCTGATCACGTGTCACATTCATCTTTCAGCTGTTAAACTCAGATTCAGTTGTTCGTTGGGTTGAGATCAGTCAGACGTCAGGTATATACAGGTCAACCGACTCCCCACAGCAAAACAACCACAGAGGAGTTCAGAGCAGCGATCTGAATGATTTACATCCACTAAACGTGCATTTTTGTGCAAATATAGTAGCAAGTGATCAATTGAGAGCCGATGAGAGAGAAGAACTGTAAGTGTAGAGACACTTTAACCTTTAAACACACTGTGGTTTAATAGACTTCTGTTAAACCCAATTTTGACAGCAGTATCAGACGTCACTGATGCTCTTTGGGGCCTCAAGTGTCAAAAAGATGGTGATATTTCTGTGTATTTGCATGTGAATGTGTGTGAGAGAGATGAAGTGTGAAAAACAGAGCAGAAATACAGTACACTGGAAAATTATTTTTAATAGTGAGCAATGAAATTCAATTGGACCCCAACTATTGAAACCTCCAGAATATATATTTATACACACACACACACACACACACACTGTTCAGGCATAACATTATGACCATCTTCCTAATATTGTGTTGGTCCCCCTTTGCTGCCGGATCAGCCCTGACTCGTGGAGGCATGGACTCCTCTAGATCCTGAAGGTGTTCTGTGGGATCTGCACCAAGATGTTCACAGCAGATCCTTTCAGTCCTGTAAGTTGTGAGGTGGATCCTCCATGGATCGGACTTGTTTGTTCAGCACATCCCACAGATGCTCGATTGATTAGATTAGATTCAACTTTATTGTCACTGCACATGTAAGGGTACAAGGCAACGAAATGCAGTTAGCATCTAACCAGAAATGAAATAGGCAGTAAGTGCAGAATATACAAAATCTACAATATGTACAATAACTATACAGATAAGTGTTATGGGCATAATTTACAGATTATAAATAAATACTTTTGACATGATATACAGATAGGTGTACTATGAACATACTATACAGATGGATTATGTAAAAGTGTATGTACACTATAGGCAGAACTATGAACTTATGAACAATTTACACTGTTGCAATGGACAGTAAAGTGCATGAAAAATATTTCAGTGTGAGAATGGATTATCCAGTGTTTCTGGATGAACAGACAGTAGTGCAAGTAATGACAAGTTTGCTGTTTATACTAGTTGTGAATGAATAATAAATAAATAAATAAGTCAGTTGTGGTAATGAAAGGGGGGAGGAGTCTGTGTGTAAGGTGTGTGAGTGTGTCAGAGGGCAGAGTTCAGCAAGGAGACAGCTGTAGGGAAAAAGCTGTTCCTGAGTCTTGTGGTCCTTGTCCGGAGGCTCCTGGAGGTTAAACAGTCCATGGTCAGGGTGAGAGGAGTCCTTGAGAATGCTGCGAGCTCGACGTAGACAGTGTTTCCTCTGGATGTCCTCAATAGCAGGAAGTGGTGTCCCTGTGATGCGTTGGGCAGTTTTCACCACCCTCTGCAGTGCTTTACGGTCAGCCACTGAGCAGTTCCCATACCAGACTGTGATGCAACTGGTCAGGATGCTCTCGATCGCACACCGGTAGAAGTTCACCAGGATGGCTGAAGACAGCTGGTTCTTCTTCAGTGTCCTGAGGAAGAAGAGGCGCTGGTGAGCCTTCTTGACCAGGCTGGAGGTGTTTGTGGTCCAGGGCAGTTCCTCCGAGATGGTGGTTCCCAGGAACTTGAAGCTGGAGACACGTTCAACAACCATCCCGTTAATGTGGATGGGGTCATGCGTGCTTCCTTTCATCTTCCTGAAGTCCACAATGAGCTCCTTTTGTCTTACTGGTGTTAAGGAGCAGGTTATTGTCAGCGCACCATGTGGCCAGGTGCTGTACCTCTTCCCTGTAGGCAGTCTCGTCATTGTCACTGATAAGGCAGATCACCGTGGTGTCGTCTGCAAACTTAATGATGGAGTTGGATCCATGCACAGGCTTGCAGTCGTGGGTGTAGAGGGAGTACAGGATTGGGCTCAGCACACAGCCCTGTGGTACGCCGGTGCTAAGTGTGGTGGTGGTGGAGTGGGTGTGGCCTGACCTAACATGCTGAGGCCTGTTGGTCAGAAAGTCCATAATCCAGTTGCAGAGGGAGGTGTTAATGTCCAGGTCTCCAAGTTTTGTGATCAGCTTGGAAGGGATGACGGTGTTAAATGCTGAACTGAAGTCAACAAACAACATCCTAACATACGTGTTGTTATTGTCCAACTGTGTGAGTGCAGAGTGCAGCACTGTACATACTGCATCCTCTGTGCTCCTATTTCTGCGGTAGGCAAATTGATGTGGGTCCAGTGTGGGTGGCAGGCAGTCTTTGAGGTGTGCTAGGACCAGTCACTCAAAGCACTTCATAATGATGGGTGTGAGTGCTACAGGGCAATAGTCATTCAGGCCCATTGGGGAGGAGTGTTTTGGTACTGGCACAATGGATGTGGACTTAAAGCATGTTGGCACAGTTGCTTGGGTGAAGGACAGGTTGAAAATGTCTGTGAAGACCCCTGCAAGCTGCTCTGCACATGCCCTAAGCACACATCCAGGAATGCCGTCCGGGCCAGCAGCCTTGCGTGCGTTGATCTGGCTCAATGCAGTGTGTACATCTTTGGAGGTGAGTTTGAGAAGTTGATGTTCTGCTGTGTGTGCAATTTTGGTGGCCGTCTCCTTGCTGTCGCTGTTAAAGTGAGCATAAAAGTCATTTAGCTCGTTAAGGAAGGAGACGTCCATGACCGTTGGAGTGGAGTTGCTTGACTTGTAGTCACTGATGATCTGGATGCCCTGCCACATGCGTCGGGGGTCAGAGTTGGAAAAGTGTTCCTCTACCCTCAGCTTATAGCAGTACTTGGCCTGGATTTACTGTAGGCCTGAGCATCATCTGACCTGAAGGCAGTGTTGCGGGCTTTCAGCAGAAGTCGCACCTCCTTGTTCATCCATGGCTTCTGATTAAGGTATGTTGTTATCTGTTTTTCAGTTGTAACACTGTCAATGGTGGTGTTGATGTGATTCAGTACAGAGGAGGTATAGATGTCGATGTCCGTGTGAGAGCCACGGGCAGCCTGAGGAGCAAACATACTCCAGTCAGTACTCCAGTTGGCCACACTTTGATTGTCCTCACTGATGGTTTCACACGGTCAATGAGGGGTGAATACTTAGGGGTGAGAAACAAAGAAAGGTGATCAGACTGTCCGAGGTGGGGGGAGGGGGGTCGCGATGTAAGCTCCATTAATGTTTGTGTAAACATGATCCAAAGTTTTGTCTCCTCTGGTGTGGCAGGAAACATGCTGATGGAATTTGGGGAGCACTGACTTTAATTTGCAGTGATTAAAATCACCCGCGACAATAAAAGCAGCCTCCGGGTGAGCAGTCTGTTGTTTACTAATGGCTGCATGAAGTTCGTTCAAAGCAAGCTTGGCATTAGCATCCGGTGGAATATAGACTGTGGTTATTATGGTGGAAGTGAACTCCCGCGGCAGATAAAAAGGTCTACATTTAACCATGAGAAACTCTAGGTTAGTTGAGCAGTGTCTCCCAACAATGACAGTGTTCGTACACCAAGCTTTGTTGACATAAATGCACAATCCACCACCCCTTGTCTTGCCGGAGTCATCTGCCGTTCTATCTGCCCAGAACATGTAGCGTCCGTCTAACTCAGTAACATTATTGGGTACGTCGTTGTGTAGCCATGTTTCTGTGAAAACCATGACATTGCAGTCCAAAAGTCTCTTACTGTGGGTGATGCGAAGTCGTAACTCATCCATTTTGTTCACCAGTGACCGCACATTAGCGAGGAAAATGCTGGGTAAAGAGAGCCGGAGCGGTGTTAGCTTTAGCTTAGCTCTTAGACCTCCGCGCTTCCCCCGCCTTTGTTTACGATCTCGATGCCGCCTGCGAGCACTTCCACCCGGTAGAGTGCGTGGTCTCGGGTGTTCTGGCGATCTCAGGGATGAGTCGAAGATTGGTGATAAAACTGTTGGAAAAGTCCTCACCAATATCCAAAAGCTCCTGTTGGGTTTATGATGTTAGAGCAAATCTGTTCAGTACGAACAGACCTGAAATGAGCAGGAATAATACTACAAAATTGCAAAAACTGGAGAGACGCTGAGCCTTGCGATGTGTACGCGCCGCCATCTTGCTCATGATTGGATTGAGATCTGGGGAATTTGGAGGCTGAGTCAACACCTCAAACTCGTTGTTGTGCTCCTCGAAACATTTCTGCTTCGTGTCAGGAGCATTATCCTGCTGAAAGAGCCACAGCCACCAGGAAATACCTTTTCCATGAAAGGCTGTACATGGTCTGGAACAATTCTTAGGTCGGTGATTTGTGTCACAGTAACGTCCACATGGATGGCAGGACCCAAGGTTTCCCAGCAGAACATTGTCCAAAGGATCACGCTGCCTCCGCCGGCTCGCCTTCTTCCCATAGTGCATCCTGGCGCCATGTGTTCCCCAGATAAGCGATGCTCACGAAGAAAACGTGATTCGTCAGACCAGGCCACCTTCCTCCATTGCTCCGTGGTCCAGTTCTGATGCTCACGTCCCATTGTTGGCTCTTTCGGCGGTGGACAGGGGTCAGCATGGACACCTGACTGGTCTCTGCAGCTCCATACACAACAAAATGAAGCTCTGTGTGTTCTGACACCTTTCTATCAGAACCAGCATTAACTTCTGGAGCAGTTTGAGCTTCAGGAGCTCGTCTGTTGGATCGAACCACACGGACCAGCCTTCAATGAGCCTCGGCCACCCGTGACCCTGTCGCCGGTTCACCACTGTTCCTTCCTTGGAGCACTTTTGATGGATACTGACCACTGCAGACCAGGAACACCCCACAAGAGCTGCAGTTTTAAAGATGCTCTGACCCAGTCGTCTAGCATCACGATTTGGCCCTTGTCAAACTCGCTCAAATCCGTACGCTTGCCCATTTTTCCTGCTCCTCAACTTTGAGGACAAAATGTTAATTTGCTGCCTAATATATCCACCCACTAACAGTTGCCGTGATGAAGAGATGATCAGTGTTATTCACTTCACCTGTCAGTGGTCATAATGTTATGCCTGATCAGTGTATGTGTATATATATATATATTATATACAATTGCAAGATTATACAATTGCATGTTATAACTAGATGAATAAGGTTTGATGACAAACTTAAAAGTTGGATTGAAAAAGACAGGCCAGAAAGTGAAGACATTTTAAAAGCTTGCAATTTTAAAGTTTAAAGTTTAAATGTTTTGAAGGCAGTGAAGTCCATCAGAAAAAAACAGATGTTGTTAGCATGATTTAGCATGTTGCTAGCATGATTAACATTATTAATATGATTAATCATGTTGTTAGCGTGACTTAACATGTTGCTAGCACATGATTTAACACATTACTAGCATGTTTGTAGTGGGATTAGCATGTTGCTAGCATGATTTAGCACAATACTAGCATGTTTTTAACCCAATTTAACACATTGCTAGCATGATCCTAACATGATTAGCATTTTGCTAACATAATTAACACATTGCGAGCTTAATTAGCACCTGCTAGCCTAATTTAACATGAAGGTAACATGAATAGCATGTTAACATGATTTAAAATGATGTTAGCATGATTAACAGGTCAGCATGATTTAACATGTTGGTAGCATGTTGCTAAATTGTTGTTATGTGGTTGCTAAGGTTCTCAGAGTGGTTGCTATGTGTTTGCTAGGGTACTCTGGATGGTTGCTATGGTGTTTGCTATGCAATTGCTACTGTTATTCAGTAGGTAAGGTATTCTGAATGATTCCTGGAATGTTGCTATGCGGATGCTAGGGTATTCTGGGTGGTTTCTAAGGTGTCGCTATGTGTGGTTGCTAAGGTACTCACGGTGGTTGCTAGACTTTTGCTATGTGGTTGCCAGGGTACTCAGATTGGTTGCTAGGGTGTTCCTATGTGGTTGCCAAGGTATTCTGAGGGTGTTGTTATGCAGATGCTAAGGTACTCAGGGGAGTTGTTAAGGTGTTGCTAAGTGGTTGCTAGGGTATTCAGGGTGGTTGCTAAGGTGGTAAGGTTGCTAAGGTTAATAACTAGGGTGTTGCTAGCATGATTAGCAAGTTAAATTATTAGTAGTCAATTTGGTGTCAAACTGACCCTAAAGAAACATTAATGCTACAAAATGTGTATTTTATATTTTTAAAACATATAATCATGCTATTTTTATGTTTTCCCAGTTGTCAGACAGTTAAATTAGGAAAAGCCATTAAATATGAATAAACAAATGAGGTCAAGATGCGAACGTTTCCTGTCAGATGCCATAGAGACATTTAGAAGATGTTTTTAAGATGTTCATGATTTAGAATGAATGTAAAACTGCTTTTTCTAAGACGATGTTTTTACACAGCAGATGTTTTACAGATTTCTAGATCTTTAACAAACATCTAATATGAATTTGTGGAACAAACACAAATGATAAAATGACTGTGTGCATCAGCCAGTTTTTCCCTCCAGAAGACCCTGATACAGCGCTTTATCTCCCCCTTGTGTCTGAACACTGTCATTTCTTATCCTAACTAGAACCTGATCTCTGATATGTCAGTGTGTTTTTCCTGCAAGGCTGTAAACCTGTGATTCAACATATTTCACTGTTCTGACTGCTGCTTTTCATGCGTGTAAGTTGAGTCAAAACGTTTCGGTCTGTGAAACTGAGCAGTTTGAAGAATATCTTAGTATGAGTGAGTGTTTCTACACAAAAACAAACAGAAACTCTGTCACTTATACATACATCAATTATATACATTAGAGATATTCTTAAACATGTGTAGTGATCGATTCTGGCTTGTGAAGAATAGATTAGCACTCGTGAGATCGATGTCACATTGACACGTGAGTTTGTGATATTCGATACATTCGAGCATGAACATTCTCTTTTATACGGTAAATAACAACATATACATACTCAAAGTTACTCAAAGTGCCTCACATTTCACAAAATTATACAACAATATCATTATTTAACCATCTTATCCTGTCAGTAGCTCCGTATATGGATGATGCAATACACAATGCAGTAAAGTATGTCAAGCACAGGATGACTAACTCTAGTAACTGGGAGAGAGAGCGGGAAGGAGGAAATGGGCGGAGCCTCCAGTGTCATCCGATTAATGGGCTTTTCACACTGTGCTTAACCCCGGGTTATGTTCGTTGCGAACACCGCTTTTAACCCCGGGTAAAAGAACGTTTCACACTTGTAATTTAGAAGCGGGATTAACACCATATTTTTATTTTTTTTACCCGGGGCTATGAGGTCCTGCTCCAGTTCTGGTGTCAACCTTGTACAGTGTGAAACGGAGCGTGTTAGAATGTAAACACTAGATGTTTATCAATAGACAATATGCAAATAAAGGGCTTTAACCCAGGGTTTAGGATTGTACAGTGTGAAACAGCATCTTATGAACATCCAGGATTGACTGTTAACCCTGGATAAACTAGTTCTAATTTCATTAAAGATCATTAAATAAAGTTTGATTATTTGCACTATCTTGTAATTTTTGTGATTTATCTGAAAAGATGGTTAGAATCGTAACTGTTAAATACAACATTTGTTTGTACAATATTTGGACTTGTATCTTTAAAGGTTGTATCATCCAACAGATGTAGATTTACTACATTGACAAACTGCGAATGAAGGACAACTTTGACCAAGAATTTTTGACTGGACCCGTTTTGTTGTTGTTGCACATTATTTTGGACTTGAATTTTGTATTTTAGTTTTTCCATGAAGCTTTAATAAATTATACTGAAGAAGTTTTCACATGTAGACTCTGAACTTAAACTGGCTTTTTTTCAGCTTTATTTGCAGATGTTGTAAATGAAATGAGATGATTTGATTTGTGCTGTTTTACAAAGAAATCATATTGATGCAATAAAAAGGTTGTGGTTCTGTCCATTTAAAGATTGTTTTTTGAGGACCTGGATTGACAATGCTGTGCTGAACTGAAAACTCAAGGTGAGTAAACTCTAAAAAGTCCTGAAGCTGCACCGTAAAAAATCAAAAGTTGGGAAAACTCAAAAATCTTCTGAAGCTAGTCTTAAAATGTTAAGCTTTCTCTACTTTTGTTTTACAGCGTGATTCACTTAAACTATCAGGTTTTGTAAACTTAACATTTTAAATGATAATAACTCCATATTTCTAGTCAATTATACATAAAATTGGAAGTTTAACTAAAAGTTTATTCAACTTAATATATTATGTTGATTAAACATGCAAACAAGTTTGTACAACTAATTGACCAAGTTGAGTCAACTCAAAAAAGTCCTGAAGCTGGTTGACTTAAAATTGTAAGTTTTCTCAACTTCTGATTTTTTACGGTGCAGCCAATAAACGAGCATGAAATGATCAGACAAACCAATTAATCTGTTCTAATATCAAATGTAAAAAAAAACAACAAACTCTTCTTTAATGTTTTCTTTGTGTTGAAGTTTCTCTTGTAAGGACTTCAGTGCTGTATAGATCTCCTCCTAGAATTTTATATTATATATCTTAAATTTTATATCTTATTTATATCTATTATATAAAATTCACTTGGTGTTTGAACATAAATGTGTCCACAGTGTGTAACCAACCATGATAAAATGGTACAAATCCACCCACTCCTTTTTTATAATCCCTATAAATCAGAAACAGTTCTGGAAACAAACTGTTCCGTATGGGTTTGGATTCCTGCCATTATTCTGCGTATGCAAGATCATGTTTTGATCGTGCAAAAGTGCTTTTCGTGAGTTTTGTGGAGAAATGTTCATCTCGCAAATAAGAAAGTATTCGAGAGAATGAAAATCAGGTTTACATTTAAAAGAAGTTTATTTGGATGTGCGCGGACGATGTCTTTGGCACGGTTGTTCGCTCAACACAAACCAGCGTTACAATATGCCGAAAATTCCCGCCAATCAGAGATGAGGCTGCTAAATTCTGATTGGCTGGCTTGACAACCGATCACAAGACTCCCTGCATTACCGACAGAGCAAGAGGAAAAATTCATGGTTCAAGAAACGTTTGTTCAATGGCTTGAACACTATCAAAGTTCCTTTAAGACGGTATAGAAAGTCTTTGACACTCTTCGTGTTAAAGTTCAAATGTCTAGCACTCGACGATCACACATAAGTGGCTTATTTTTAATCAACATCAAATCGTATTATTATATAATGGCGTGTCCCAGTGTTTCTACACCTCAATGAACTGATGAATTACTTCTAACTTTTTACTAAACTGCAAGTTATGAAATCAGTGGAAATTAAAAGTGACTGAGCTGGAGTCTCTAATGTTGCATGTTTTCAGATTTGAAGATGGACAGATTTTTAATAATAATAATAATAATAAATTATTTAATTGTAATGCAACGACAATGACAATTAATTTATTATTATTAACATTTTTAAGTATAAAATATTTTCCCCCTTTTAATTAAGTGTGCATAGTCTATTTCAGCCCAGTTATTTGACACATTTTAAACTCTTTCATGTCATTTCAGGGTTTCTCTATTAAACATACAGGAATACTGAGATAAAAGGCAAAAACTGCCTCAGCGTGAATTGTCTTTGTACAGTACGAACTTAACATTAACGAGGCTTTACTAATCTTATAAGCATTTAAATAAAGAAAATGTGTTGACCTGAGAAGACGACTCTGAAAACTGATCAAAATGATCATTTTATTGACCACATTGTAGCCACAACGATGGCAAAACTAAAACACATCAAGTGATCAGCAGGAATAGCGAATGTTAGCTGTAATAATGGGAGATTGTGAGTGGAAGTAGATTGCTTGGAGCTTTTTACAACGAGGTAGCAAGCATATCAACACAAATGAAACGTTAAACCGCTAGTTTTCAACAATATTACATTAATATACAGGAGATCTCTCAGTGTTTTTCTGGGAATCTCCCAATCGATTTGAACAATTCAGATAAAGAGATTGAAAAACGCCTATTCCAGTTTAAGTACTATATATATATATATCCATCCATCTTCCTGAGAGATTAATCAGAGTTTGATGGTTATTTCTGGACGCTCTTCTTCTGTTGAAGACTTCTGGATCTGATGTCATAAACCAGAACAGCCACAAGAGCCACGCCCACCAGAGCAGAGAGAACCAATCGGATCACAGTTTCAGTAAAGCCACAACAGTGTTCTGAGACAAGAAATGAACAATATTAATATAGAAATATTGTTTAGTTTGTGAAAATATATAAATATATAGTGCTGCTGATATACCTGCACATGTGTGACAGAGTTGGATGATGTTGAGATGTTGAATCTGGTGGCTGATGGGATTGTTGATCACACAGCTGTAGGTGTTTTTATCCTGATATTCCACCTCCAGAGGAAGAGAGAAACTGATGCTGAGATCAGACGCACTGATGCTGGAGAATGAACTGTTCCCTTTGAACCAGGAGAGAGTCACATGACTCACATTCACAGCTGAACACACCAGTGACCATAAAGATGATGGTGATGAACAGTCTCTGCTGATGACAGGAACTGGCAGACGAGCTGAAAATATTGGAGAATAAATTTAATTCAGTAGGCTGTGATATTTGTCAGGTCATTGATATTTCTTGGTTTAAAGGATTAGTTCACTTTCAAATGAAAATTAGCCCAAGCTTTACTCATCCTTGGTGTACGATTTTCTTCTTTCTGATGAACACAATCAGAGAAATACTAATAAATATCCTGATGCATCCGAGCTTTATAATGGCAGTGAGCGAAGATCAACGAGAATGAGCTGAAGAAAGTGTCTCCATCCACATCCGTCCATCATAAACATATTCCACACGGCTCTGGGGGTTAATAAAGGCCTTCCATATTTAAGTTATGAAGTAAAACATCTAGCTTCCGCCAGACCACCTTCCGTGTTCAACTCAAGGAGAAAGTGTAAAACTCTTGCAGTCCCAAAAGCTTACTCTACGTCCTCTTCCAATTCCGGAAAAAGCTTAACTGACACGATGCCAGTTCCGTTTTTTTTTTTTTTTCTGTGAGTAGAATACGGAAGGTGGTCTGGCGGAAGCTAGATATTTTACTTCATAACTTGTTAAACATGGATGTTTTTTTATGCAAACGCATCACTTCAGTTCAGAAGACCTTTATTAACCCCCGGAGCCGTGTGGAGTACATTTATGATGGATTGATATTGGAGACACTTTCTTGAGTTCATAGCATGGATGCGTCAGGATATTTATTGATTTTTCTCAAAAAGAAAAAAGTCATACCTATGATGTCTTGAGGATGAGTAAAACTTGTGCTAATTTTCATTTGAAAGTGAACTTATCTTTTAAGAAAAACCAAATTTAAGAAACCAAATTTATAAAAAATAACCTCAAAATGAAGTTTTGTTTTCTATGATTGTTTGTTTGTTTGTTTTTATTTTTTTTAAATTTAGTACTGTTGTAACGATGAGAAAGTCAGCGGGTAGAAATCTAAATGCAGTTTTATTCATAAAACGTGGTCAAACTGTTCGGGGCCGACAGAGAGCTCATTGAAAACAACTGACACCTCTGGAGGTTCTACAGTTGTAGTCACAGGAATAACAGGAGGCTGAGGGACCGATTTAGTAGCGCCCTCTTGAGGCAGGTTAGGGGCTACAGTCCCTTCTGGATAGTCATGGGCTGGAGCTACTGAGTGTGCAGCCCACACACACAAAATGGTCATAGCCATTATGGATAGAGCAGCATCTTCTAACCTCTCAGGCAAAATAGGTGTTAAGTGAGCAGTCGCTGGAGGCTGGACAGACGTGACGTGAACCGTCTGAGGCTGGACAGGGCTGGACAGACGTGACGTGAACCGTCTGAGGCTGGACAGGGCTGGACAGACGTGACGTGAACCGTCTGAGGCTGGACAGACGTGACGTGAACCGTCTGAGGCTGGACAGACGTGACGTGAACCGTCTGAGGCTGGACAGGGCTGGACAGGCGTGACGTGAACCGTCTGAGGCTGGACAGACGTGACGTGAACCGTCTGAGGCTGGACAGGGCTGGACAGGCGTGACGTGAACCGTCTGAGGCTGGACAGGGCTGAACAGGCGTGACGCGAACCGTCTGAGGCTGGACAGACGTGACGTGAACCGTCTGAGGCTGGACAGACGTGACGTGAACCGTCTGAGGCTGGACAGGGCTGGACAGGCGTGACGTGAACCGTCTGAGGCTGGACAGGCGTGACGTGAACCGTCTAAGGCTGGACAGGCGTGGTGTGAACCTTTAGCGGCTGGACAGACGTAGATTGAAGCTTTGGCTGTGGGGCAGATGTGACTTGAACTATGGGTTGCTGGGCAGGTGTGGCTTGAGCTGGTGTGACTTGAACCGGTGGCTGTTTGGTTGGTATGGCTTGAACCGTGGACTGTTGGGTGGACGAGGCTTGAATTGTGGGTAGTTGGGCTAGTGTGGTTTGAATTATGGGTCGTTGGGCAGATGTGGCATGAGCCATTGGCTCAGATAACGGAGGGTCTGGAGATGCGTTGGATCCAGGAAGGAAGGAATGGGCTCTTGGAGCATTGGAGCGGGTTCGCGGAGAGCTGGAGCGGGCTCATGAGGCACTGGAGTGGATATGTGGAGCGCTGAAGCCTCCCTTTTTACGTCACCGCTTACGCTTACAGTGATCTGCGATGACTTGGCTTGACTCAAGCTGATATAGAGTGACTTGACTTGATTTTCGATGATCTGGGATGACTTGACTCATGATGATCCAAGACGACTTGACTTGACTCATGACGATCTAGGGCGACTTGACTTGACTCATGACGATCTAAGACGACTTGACTCATGACGATCTAAGACGACTTGACTCACATTGACTTAGAATGACTTGACTTGCCTCTGGATGAACAGCTGCGGCGCACTGTGACTCCGAACGAGCAGCGGCGGTGTGCTGACATCAGTGATGTGTCATGCAGACTAACAATCAACCTAACATGCCTGGGGAAGGCCTCACGGTCTTCATATGCTGCACTCATGACTCACGTTCGGGAATAAAGCGTCCATGAGAGCTGAAGACTCTGGATTGGCGGCCATTTTGTGCACAGGCTTAGAGGTGATCGCCATGTTGTGAGTGAAATCAGATGTGGAAATTACAGGACAGAATTGTCCATGAAACATTGAATGAGGCGAATTCGAGGCTGACCGATCTGGCGGTTGTGCTTGTTCAGGCTCAGCTTCTCCCACAGTAAATGGTGAACCAGACAGAAGCAGAGCATAGTCCATAAAGTCCCTCAAGCTACAATTAAAGTCTGCCTCGGGTAGACAGGTCTTCAAGGGTTCATTTAAACCCCGACGAAACAAGTATTTGAACAATGATTCATCATACGGGACATGATCAGATAACTCACAGAAGTCCTGAACGCATTTCTCAGTGGATAATTTCCCTTGCCAAAGTTGCAGGAGTTGATCGAAGTAATCCATCTTGACTGAAACGTTAATGAAAGCCGCTGGATCTTTATGTGGCGAAGTATTCTGTAACGATGAGCGAGTCAGCGGGTAGAAATCCAAATGCAGCTTTATTCATAAAACGTGGTCAAACAGGCAATGGTCAACTCAACAGCAAAACAGAAGTAGCAGGGAAAGGACAGTCTCGTGGTGATATTCCCAGCAAAGGTCAACAAGGCAGGCAGATAATCATCAAAAGACAAGAAACAGGCAGGAACCAAAAACAGGCAAACAAGACAAGGGTAATACTCAGAATGTTACAGGGATAACAATACTTCGCAACGTGAGTGTGAGTGAGTAGTGCTTTTATAGGGATGAGGTGTGAATGTAATTGAATCAAGGTAATGTGCAACAGCTGGCTAGGGTGATCAGTGACTAGGTGAGGGGCTTATGGGAAATGAAGTTTGTGTAACAGAGTCCATGATGTGGAAGGTTGACCTCTGGTGGCAAGTGGGTGAAACATGACAGAGCGGATTCATTACAACTGTATTGAATAAGATATTTTACATAAAAGATATTTATGTAGACATAATCAATAAAACATAATATAGCTGAATTTAAAAAAAAATGACACTGTTCAAAAATTTACAAGTGGTTATTAACTGTCATTACTGCAAAAATCATGTGATGTGACTTAAAATATGTATGCACCCTTTTTACATCACACTTTTTAAGTAAATCCGACCCGAAGCAATTTTATGTAAAACTAGCAAGAAAACCTTTTTTAAATGTACTTAAATACGGAGCCCTGCACGACATGCAAGAAAAAACATTTAATCGTGCGCATGATTTGCTAATTTGTTCCCTTGATTTACTAAAATGAAACGAAATAGTAAATTGTGTGCACGTTTTAGTAAATCAAGGGAAAGAAATAGTAAATCGTGCACAATTAAAAAAATTTTCTTGCATATTATGTGCAGGGCTCCGTACTTAAATATTTTTGTTCACTCAACATAAAGGTGCACTATGTAGTTTTTCATCCGCTAGAGGTCGCGTATACAAAACTAAGGCGTAGCTTGATGAAGCCAATATTGAGCGAGGAATCTTGGGACATGTGGTCTTCACCTCACAGCCGGTGGAAAAGAATCAGGATGGGTCTCGGGCAGAAATCATGTTCATGGATGATTATTAACGTTACTGTAATATGAAGCAGAGCGATTGTTGTGGAGCTGAACGAGACGCTGGAGCGATTGATAATGAGAGACGAACGACACACGCCTCGAGAGCAGCGGGACTTTTATTATGACACAGTCGGCGCTTCCGCTTTTCCAGTCATGAGTATGAGGAAACGCAGCTCTGTTTATCATATTAGACACATTTGAGTGTGTTGAAAATGACGTTGTAACGTTCAGTACCAACTGTTCGTGATCCAGCTTTTAGTTTCCGGAGTGATACTGGATACGAGTAATGAAGGTGAGAAAAGGCACAAGGGCTGTATATATTTGTTGACTGTTAATTGTAACGAGTGTTTCTGTGTACCTCGCTGTGTATGTTGATGATAATGAACGGAGAGAGAGAGTTTATGGATAAGACTTTAATGTGCACTTCCTGCACTGTGTTTTATTAAGCTCTTACAGTGATTTTCTGGAGTGGAAACGGACGATTCATCTCTTGTGTGAAGTACAATAAACATCATAAAACTCTTCAGTAAAGTTTTGGCCATCATTCGGATGGGGTCCGGTACAACAGGATTGTACTAATAATGGATAAAAGCAGAATGACAACATAATTTATAACCGTAATTAAACTGAATGTTCTGTCTCCATGCAGCATATATTATCTGTCTCTGTAGGCATTATTGTCCAAATCCTGTTCGGACTGAACACTTTACTGACAGTTTCTGACATTATTGCATCCTAACTCCTGATACCAGAGAATGAGATCTTGAAGCCCCGCCTCTTAGGCTGGAAGCAGTAACTCATTTGCATTTAAAGGGACACACACTGAAACGGTGCGTTTTTACTTCCCCTTCAAAAGTGGCAATTTTAACATGCTATAACATGATCTGTGGGGTATTTTGAGCTAAATCTTCACATACACACTCTGCGGACATCAGAGACTTATTTTAAATCTTGTAAAAATGGGCATAATGCCCTTTAAAAATACCAAGTAATAGCAAGTCATGTTGACTTAACATGTAAGCCAATTTACATGACAAAAAAAGATAGTTAATTGAGTTGAACCAACTTAAAATTTTAATTTTTAAACTTGCTGTACTGCTCCAGAACATTAAATATCTTAGAATAAGTACAAAACATACAATCAGCTCAAAACAAAGCAATTTACTTCATTTTTGGACAGCGTTTCAACAAAAGGTTTTCACACAGTTAGTACATTTAGAACAAAAATAAAGCATTTTAAGTTTTTGACAGAGATTGCAATACTACTCTGGAAACAACAACAACTTATAACTGTTTAGTTTGAAACTGAAAATCGTGACAATTTGACAAAAGAAAGTTCCCATCATCCATGAATCCACCACCTCCGTGATAATCCTCAGTGTGTTCCAGTTCCTCAAGCTCCTCATGACTGTCCTAAAGATAGCAAATGTGTATTTTAACATTACTTTGTAGTTTCAGATCATCAGTCAGCCGATCATCTCAATCCGGTGTGTGAAATAAGGGAGACATGCAAAAATGCGCAGAACAAGGAGTCTCAACTGCTATATATAGCGTTCGATGTATCCCAGACACTCACCTGGTAATGCCTGATGAGATTATCAGCGTTGTCACAGAGGAACACCATTAAACACTGAATCATCTTCTTTGTGTATTTCCACAGCATTGGTCTGAGAAGACAAACAAAAAGTTGATTTTCATGATGGATACACACAAGCTTTTATATCTAAACTGACCAAGAAAAACATGTCTTTAAAGTAGACAAATCCCCCAAAATGCAGAAAATATGCCAGGTTCACCTTCATAATCGTCATAAAAATCATAAAAAATCATAAAATGATCATAAAAATCATAAAAAATGCATGTTATTTTTATTTAATAATGTCCAGAACAAGCTATTTCACATAACAGATGTTTACATAAAGTCCACAAGACAAAATGAATGAATTTATAAAAATTGCCCAAATAAAAAATGTACATATTGCACCTTTAACTGTCTGTCGTTTCCTCGATGATCCACGACTGTTTTCATGTTTTGCGATAGTTGTTTGCGAGTCCCTTGTAATTGTGAAAAAAGGTAAATGTGACCTTTTTTTAAATTCACAATTCTGGGTTTTTTTCTCACGATTGTGAGATTTAAATTCACAATTGCATTTTATAAACTCAGAATTGTGTGATAAAGATTCGACTTTTTTTCTCGCAATTGCAAGTTTCTATCTCACAATTCAGACTTTTTTTCTGGAAAATTGTGAGTTTGTGTCTCTGTTTTAATCTGTAGTGAAATACATTTTAAAAGTAATCTTTCCAACCCTAGTTAGTGCAAACTCGATATTTTTACCTCATTCAATCTTCATGAATACATGCAAACACTATATATTTAAGCGAGCGCTCAACAATGTGTTCGACTGAAACACACATTTATATCGTGATTCATGTGCAATAAACTAACATGTACAAACTTGATGTAACTAGTTGCAAACTATTCATAAATAACATGTTTCTGATCGTTGAAGAACTCGTAACAGTTCAAAATATGACTTTAACAAATCGCCACGACTACAAATGAAATAAACGACTGCATGTTTGACGACAAACTCGTATTTCATTAATATAAAGTTAAACTTCAGCTTACCTTCTTTCACCATCTTCACCATCGCGCTTCAGAAAACGTTGTGTTGTGCTTCTAGTTCAGGAATATCCTATAACAAATAAACGAGTGTTTATGGATGTTTAAACACTCAAGCTCTGATATTTTACTTTGTTTTTAAAAGACAAGTTACCTGACACAGTTCTCGCTGTCAAAATGGCTCCATCTTCTGCTCATTGGCTGGATATAACATTTGCATATCATGCAACTTATAAATAAGTCAAATTTTAAGTTGGGTTTACTTCATTTTAACTGGGTTGTAACACTAGTTGATGTTACTGACTGTCATGAACTCACTCCGTCATGTTCCATTCACCTGCCACCAGAGGTCGCCCGCTCACATCATGGACTCCATACACCACACTACATTTCCCATAAGCCCCTCACCCAATCCCTGATCACCTGCCAGCTGTATCACGTGACCTTTCCACCTGATTCACATCTCACGACACATAAAAGCACCTCTCACACACTCCTTATTTGTGAAGTCTTGTTTACTAGTTTACATCATAGTGTTGGACACACTAGAATATGTGAAGCAGAGCTTGAAATGTTGTGAATTTATTTTTATTTATTTTTTTTAGTTTAATCTATTAACTTTATAAGCAATGGATGTTGAGCCAACAAATTTTTTTTTTTTTTTTTTTTTTGAGTGTATATTAAAAATAACAAGCATTTTGTTTCTGCAAGGTTTATATAAACTTGACCAGGACTGTATATAAAATAAGTAATTGTCTCCTCACCATAGACAGTGAGACTGATCATGTTGAGCGCGTCTCCTCTGCTGTTGAAGACTGTATAAAGTCCAGAGTCTGTGGTTCTGATGTTGTTGATGGTCAGAGATCCAGTCTGAGAGTTCATCTTCAGTCTGTCTCTGAATCTCCCATCAGCACTATCATAATAAAACTCTTTTACTTTAGCTATGAGAATGTCACCAAAGTTCCACTCGATGTCTTCATGTGTCTGTATTTGAGTGAGACTAGAGTTCAGAGTGACTGATTCTCCCTCAGTCACTGACTCTGACTTCACTGCATCAGCAACAAACACACCTGAAACACAAACACACACACTCTGAGATTCACTAGTATTTCTGAAGGTTTAGTCTGATAAAACTGGACAATATTAGAGGCAGAAATGATGGAAACAGTAAAGATCAGAATGGCTTGTATGTGGACAAATGATAATAAAGAGAACTGGAGAAATAAAAATACTCACCAGTCAGACTCCAGGAGAACCAGAAGAAAATAAACGTGTCAAACATGTTTTTAACAGTTTCAGAGATGTTATAGTAACCAGGTCCTGCACTCTTGTAGATTGTGCTGCCAGTAGCAATGAAGAAGTGAAACCCAGCAGTTAAACTCCTCCAGGAGCTCCTCCCACACTGACGGAGCTTCTCAGTAATTCAGTTTTTCTTTATATTATATATTGTTTTCTTTATACATGAAAGTATAATTAAGTATTCCAAGTATTCTTGTCTTGTAGTTGTGTTTACTCTTTTGATTGAGTGGCCTATTAAATGCCTTTTCATAGAGTTTTACACACTGTCTTATAAACTTCACCAGTGTGTCCCTATCAGTGTTTTCACTGTTATACAGTAGGGAGGGCGCTATGACTCATCTTCTGAAAGAGTACAGAATCTCCAGATCAAAACACTGGAGAAGAAGAATGTGACACAAGTGATGTAAGATTGCTCACGCAAATGTAAAATAACGCGATCATCAAACATTAAACAGCATGTAAATCAAAACGGTCTAGAGTTACTGAATGAAATGTTGACTCAGGAAGAGAATTAGAGGTGTTGATGGACTCGATCTACTCCATCTGTGTTCGATCATCGCTCTGAATCCCATCCGGACAAAGCCTTTGACAAAAATGCAATTTTCTCAGCTTTTTGTTTAAAATGTTCCTGGTTTTTATGAAACCTACCCACATTCACGTGCTGATTGAAAAAAAATGCATGAAGCTAGAATAAAATGTTTGTTGCTTTTGTTTTGACATGGAAATAGTTATTATATATATATTATATATTAGCTCCTCCATGAGAGACACGAGACCGGTGCAGCGCGCAGCTGACGCTCATTATCACTCACAATACATGGCCCCATTCATTCTTCCCCTTCGTTTATTCATGGATGAATGACACGGACATGCAACAGAGTGCAAAGCACAAACAATAACCGACAAAGAACATGGGACGGGCAGGAACTTAAATACACAGATGATTAGACAGGGACAGCTGACAGGACTTAACTAATTAGAAACATGATTAACAGAACTAAAGCAGACTAGACAGAACTGAACAACATACATGTGAACGCAGCATGTTTTAAAATAGATTTGTCAGTCTTGTCTGTCTCTGTTGAAGCGCTAACTGCTGGACTAATGTGTTATTTCACTAACAGCTCTCTCTCTCTCTCTCTCCCTCTCTCTCTCTCTCTCTCTTTCTCTCTCTCTCTCTCTCTCCCTTTTTCTCTCTCTCTCTTTTTCTCTCTCTCTCCCTTTTTCTCTCTCTCTCTTTCTCTCTCTCTCTCTCTCTCTCTCCCTTTTTCTCTCTCTCTCTTTTTCTCTCTCTCCCTTTTTCTCTCTCTCTCTTTTTCTCTCTCTCTCTCTCTCTCGCTCTTTCTCTCTCTTTTTCTCTCTTTCTCTCTCTGTGACATTTTATAGTTTAACTACATGCCTCCTTTTGTACAATTTTAAATAAATATGCTTTAATATCATTTTTTAAATTCTTCAGCCTCCTTCTTGTCCTTTTCATGTGCAATTCTACTCAGTTTATTTGATTTTACACAATTATGCTGTTAGTCTTGAAAAATAAATACATGTAAACATTTAAAAACTATTCCAGGTGTCTTGATTCAGATTCACATGAGCACCAAAACTAATAAAACCACTGAGAAGAACAGATCCATACACAAAATCTCACTGACAATAACATGCTCTGCTTTTGAAGATAGAAAACCACTTTTTTCTACATTTACTTACATTTGATCATTTAGCAGACGCTTCTATCCATAAAATAAAATATAAATATCAGGCCGTTCAAAAGAAAAACTATTAGACAAGAATAAATTGGTGTAATATTCAGTGAATTCACATTTAAACTTTAAAAATATCTTTTAAAAGCTGACAAACTGATCTCACACACTGTTAAACAGTTCTAGGAAGATGCTGACCACTGGAGTGGAAAAAACAATGAGTGTGAAACGAGAAGAAGAACAAACTGACCACACGGCGGCAAAAATAAATGTGTGATCGTCAGTTTATATTCCACTGCTCTTAGTTTGATCTTTATCTCTTCATGACTATATTTGAGCACATTTGTTCACATGTCTGATGAACCCTGATCCACAGATGTTTGGCCTGATCAAGTGTCACATTCATCTTTCAGCTGTTAAACTCAGATTCAGGTGTTCGTTGGGTTGAGATCAGTCAGACGTCAGGTATATACAGGTCAACCGACTCCCCACAGCAAAACAACCACAGAGGAGTTCAGTGCAGCGGTCTGAATGATTTACATCCACTAAACGTGCATTTTTGTGCAAATATAGTAGCAAGTGATCAATTGAGAGCCGATGAGAGAGAAGAACTGAAAGTGTAGAGACACTTTAAACTTTAAACACACTGTGGTTTAATAGACTTCTGTTAAAACCAATTTTGACAGCAGTATCAGACGTCACTGATGCTCTTTGGGGCCTCAAGTGTCAAAAAGGTGGTGATGTTTCTGTGTATTTGCATGTGAATGTGTGAGAGAGATGAAGTGTGAAAAACAGAGCAGAAATACAGTACACTGGAAAATTATTTTTAATAGTGAGCAATGAAATTCAATTGGACCCCAACTATTGAAACCTCCAGAATATATATTTATACACACACACACACACACACACACACATACATTCAGGCATAACATTATGACCATCTTCCTAATATTGTGTTGGTCCCCCTTTGCTGCCGGATCAGCCCTGACCCTTGGAGGCATGGACCCCTCTAGACCCTGAAGGTGTTCTGTGGGATCTGCATCAAGATGTTCACAGCAGATCCTTTCAGTCCTGTAAGTTGTGAGGTGGATCCTCCATGGATCGGACTTGTTTGTTCAGCACATCCACAGATGCTCGATTGGATTGAGATCCGGGGAATTTGGAGGCCAAGTCAACACCTCAAACTAGTTGTTTTGCTCCTCGAAACATTTCTGATTTGTGTCAGGAGCATTATCCTGCTGAAAGAGCCACAGCCACCAGGGAATACCGTTTCCATGAAAGGCTGTAAATGGTCTGGAACAATTCTTAGGTCGGTGGTTCGTGTCACAGTAACGTCCACATGGATGCAGGACCCAAGGTTTCCCAGCAGAACATTGTCCAACGCATCACACTGCCTCCGCAGGCTCGCCTTCTTCCCATAGTGCATCCTGGTGCCACGTGTTCCCCAGATAAGCGATGCTCACGAAGAAAACATGATTCATCAGACCAGGCCACCTTCTTCCATTGCTCCGTGGTCCAGTTCTGATGGTCACGTCCCATTGTTGGCTCTTTCGTCGGTGGACAGGGGTCATCATGGACACCTGACTGGTCTCTGCAGCTCCATACACAACAAACTGAAGCTCTGTGTGTTCTGACACCTTTCTATCAGAACCAGCATTAACTTCTGGAGCAGTTTGAGCTTCAGGAGCTCGTCTGTTGGACCGAACCACATGGACCAGCCTTCAATGAGCCTCGGCCGCCCGTGACCCTGTCGCCGGTTCACCACTGTTCCTTCCTTGGAGCACTTTTGATGGATACTGACCACTGCAGACCGGGAATACCCCACAAGAGCTGCAGTTCTGGAGATGCTCTGACCCAGTCGTCTAGCATCACGATTTGGCCCTTGTCAAACTCGCTCAAATCCGTACGCTTGCCCATTTTTCTTGCTCCTCAACTTTGAGGACAAAATGTTAATTTGCTGCCTAATATATCCACCCACTAACAGGTGCCGTGATGAAGAGATGATCAGTGTTATTCACTTCACCTGTGTAACGCTGGATGACAGGAGACGAAGGTTTTAATACAACAGACAGGTTTAATCTTGGAATACAGGAACACGTAACAGTGTGCATGACACAAACAAACACCGACCAAGGAAGAACAGAACAGGAAGTATAAATACACAGACGGAACTAATGGACACAGGTGGAGGAAGTTAAACTAATCAGGGGCAAATGAAGACAGGTGTAGACATAACGTAAACTAAACATGACAGGACTGAAACACATGTGACATTACGCCCCCCCGGAAAAGGCGCGTCCTCGCGCCATGATGAAGTCCATAGAAAAAAAAAGGAAAACAAATAAAGGGCGGAGGCTTCGGAGGAGGGCGTGGAGCTGGATGAGGGCAGTACCCTTGAGTGGCTGGGTCCCGACCCCATAGTGGCGCTGACAGTGGGAGGAGCCAGGGAGGAGTCCAGGTTGTGGGGCGGGATGATGCCCTGGGGCCGATTGCTGACAGCGGAACCATAGTGCAGGTTGGAGGACCCCGCAGAACTTCCCGGCCGACAGACCTAGGCGACACCGCCGGACCGGAAGTTTGGCGCCGAGCTGCAGGCTCACAGGACTGAGGTGGTGATGAGGCTCTGGCTGACCGGGGCGAAGATGGTGCGACTGAGGATGACGGGGAGGTCGTGAGGAGGGAGGAGTCCGATGACGCCAAAGGGGTGATGGGTGGAGGCGTAGCCGCAGTCCCGGAGGTCCGAAGCGGCATGAAGCTGAGCATCCGGGCCGAGGAGCTGGCGAAGGATGCGTGGGCCCAGGCGCTGGTGACAGGCTGACGGGACGAGGTGGCGACGTGGACCTGGAGGCCTGAAGGGGAGCTGGGGACTCCGCCTCAAGCTGGGCTGGTGGATGGGAAGCCCGAGGTGCTGGAGAGGAGCCGCATGGAATGAGCGGCGGGGGCAGAGCCGAGGATCTTGCCGACGGCAGGGGCACCGACGGATCCAGGGGACTGGCCGTAACCAGTGACGGGACTGGCAAAACAGGCAGGGAAACAGATGGAAGGCTTCCGGACGGGACCAGAAGAGAAGATGGAGGTTGAAGGGTGGGGATTTGGGTGGGGAAAGGATCTGCGGTCCACAGGTCTCTTAGGCAGCGGGCAGCTCCTGGCTCTGAGATGGACTCAATCACTCGATTTGCCATCGGGGTCCCGAAGTCATCCACTTCAGCTTCGATCTCGGAGCGCACCCCGGGCTGCCATGCTGAGGCGGAGCGTTCATCCCTCCGGCACATCCAGACCCAGTAGTCCAGGTGCGGTCGAGCCTCCGGGCTCGGCAGGTATCGTAGAGCGGGTGAGTCCATTTTTAAATATCTCGCGTTGAGAGGTCTGTGTTTCTGTAAAGCTGAATGACAGGAGACGAAGGTTTCAATACAACAGACAGGTTTAATCTTGGAATACAGGAACACGTAACAGTGTGCATGACACAAACAAACACCGACCAAAGAAGAACAGAACAGGAAGTATAAATACACAGACGGAACTAATGAACACAGGTGGAGGAAGTTAAACTAATCAGGGGCAAATGAAGACAGGTGTAGACATAACGTAAACTAAACATGACAGGACTGAAACACATGTGACAACCTGTCAGTGTATGTGTATATAATATATACACATATTTCCTTGTTGACTATGTGAATAGCCCTGTGAATAATTTTTTTTTTTTTTTTAAACCCGTCCCCCCAGTTTAGGGCCCTAAAGCAGAGGGATGTTATTGGAAGATTATATAATTGCATGTTATAACTAGATGAATAAGGTTTGATGACAAACTTTAAAGTTGAATTGAAAAAGACAGGCCAGAAAGCTTGAAGACATTTTAAAAGCTTGCAATTTTAAAGTTTAAAGTTTGAATGTTTTGAAGGCAGTGAAGTCCATCAGAAAAAAACAGATGTTGTTAGCGTGACTTAACATGTTACTAACATGATTTAACACATTACTAGCATGTTTTTAACCCAATTTAACACATTGCTAGCATGATCCTAACATGATTAGCATTTTGCTAACATAATTAACACATTGCGAGCTTAATTAGCAGCTGCTAGCATAATTTAACGTGAAGGTAACATGAATAGCATGTTAACATGATTTAAAATGATGTTAGCATGATTAACAGGTCAGCATGATTTAACATGTTGCTAGATTGTTGTTATGTGGTTGCTAAGGCTCTGGGAGTGGTTGCTACGTGTTTTTTTTTTTTGCTACTGTTAAGGTACTCAGGGTAGTTGTTAAGGTTTTGATAAGTGGTTGCTAGGGTACTCAGGGTGGTTGCTAAGGTGGTAAGGTTGCTAAGGTTAATAACTAGGGTGTTGCTAGCATGATTAGCAAGTTAAATTATTAGTAGTCAATTTGGTGTCAAACTGACCCTAAAGAAACATTAATGCTACAAAATGTGTATTTTATATTTTTAAAACATATAATCATGCTAATTTTATGTTTTCCCAGTTGTCAGACAGTTAAATTAGAAAAAGCCATTAAATATGAATAAAAAAATGAGGTCAAGATGCAAACGTTTCCTGTCAGATGCCATAGAGACATTTAGAAGATGTTTTTAAGATGTTCATGATTCAGAATATATGTAAAACTGCTTTTTCTAAGACAATGTTTTTACACAGCAGATGTTTTACAGATTTCTAGATCTTTAACAAACATCTAATATGAATTTGTGGAACAAACACAAATGATAAAATGACTGTGTGTCATCAGCCAGTTTTTCCCTCCAGAAGACCCTGATACAGCGCTTTATCTCCCCCTTGTGTCTGAACAGTGTCATTTCTTATCCTAACTAGAACCTGATCTCTGATATGTCAGTGTGTTTTTCCTGCAAGTCTGTGAAGCTGTGATTCAACATCATATTACACTGTTCTGACTGCTGCTTTTCATGCATGTAAGTTGAGTCAAAACGTTTCGGTCTGTGAAATTGAGCAGTTTGAAGAATATCTTAGTATGAGTGAGTGTTTCTAAACAAAAACAAACAGAAACTCTGTCACTTATACATACATCAATTATATACATTAGAGATATTCTTAAACATGTGTAGTGATCGATTCTGGCTTGTGAAGAATAGATCAGCACTCGTGAGATCGATGTCACATTGACACGTGAGTTTGTGATATTCGATACATTCGAGCCTGAACATTCTCTTTTATACGGTAAATAACAACATATACATACTCAAAATTACTCAAAGTGCCTCACATTCGACAAAATTATACACCAATATCATTATTTAACCATCTTATACTGTCAGTAGCTCCGGATATGGATGATGCAATACACAACGCAGTAAAGTGTGTGAAGCACAGGATGACTAACTCTAGTAACTGGGAGAGAGAGCGGGAAGGAGGAAATGGGCGGAGCCTCCAGTGTCATCCGATTAATGGGCTTTTCACACTGTGCTTAACCCCGGGTTATGTTCGTTGCGAACACCGCTTTTAACCCCGGGTAAAAGAACGTTTCAATTTAGAAGCGGGATTAACACCATATTTTTTTTTTTTACCTGGGGCTATGAAAAAAGCAGGGTTAAAAAAGATCAGGGTTAGCACCGATTATTACCCGGGGCTATGAAGTCCTGCTCCAGTTCTGGTGCCAACCGTGTACAGTGTGAAACGGAGCATGTTAGAATGTAAACACTAGATGTTTATCAATAGACAATATGCAAATAAAGGACTTTAACCCAGGGTTTAGGATTGTACAGTGTGAAACAACATCTTATGAACATCCAGGATTGATTGTTAACCCTGGATAAACTAGTTCTAATTTCATTAAAGATCATTAAATAAAGTTTGATTATTTGCACTATCTTGTAATTTTTGTGATTTATCTGAAAAGATGGTTAGAATCGTAACTGTTAAATACAACATTTGTTTGTACAATATTTGGACTTGTATCTTTAAAGGTTGTATCATCCAACAGATGTAGATTTTACTACATTGACAAACTGCGAATGAAGGACAACTTTGGCCAAGAATTTTTGACTGGACCCGTTTTGTTGTTGTTGCACATTATTTTGGACTTGAATTTTGTATTTTAGTTTTTCCATGAAGCTTTAATAAATTATACTGAAGAAGTTTTCACATGTAGACTCTGAACTTGAACTGGCATTTTTTTTTCAGCTTTATTTGCAGATGTTGTAAATGAAATGAGATGATTTGATTTGTGCTGTTTTACAAAGAAATCATATTGATGCAATAAAAAGGTTGTGGTTCTGTCCATTTAAAGATTGTTTTTTGAGGACCTGGATTGACAATGCTGTTGTAACGGGCTTGCTCGTTGCGTGTGCATGGAAGCACGGAGACTACGGACTGAAGGAATTCAAACGGTTTATTTAAACAGAACAGGTTACAATGACAGATTAAACAAGCCATGAAACATCAACGAAGAACAAGGACAGGACTGACACAGAGGGAATTTATACAGACTGGCACAAGAGGATAATGAGGGTTACACAGGTGTATGACATGACTGATTAACGAGCACAGGTGGAGACAATGAACTAATAATGACGATGACTGAAAACAGAGAGCACATGATCAAACTGACAGGACAATAACAAAAGAACATGTGACGTATGACAGATGACAGAACTAAATGAAAACAAGGAACATGTGACAAAGACAGGACCGGGGAACCGAATAAACAGATAAACAGACAGACATGATTATGACATTATTCCCCCCTCCCGGAAGGCGCGACCTCGCGCCGTGAAGGAACAGATCCGGGAGGGGGGGGCGGGCACCCTGGAGGCCGTGGTCAGGCGTGGGCAGTTCAGGTGGCCTCCAGGGTGTCTCCTGGACCTCCGGGCGCCATGGCGGGTCTGGTGGTTCTGGCGGCCAGGGTCGGGTCCAGGGGAGAATCACAGCTAGGGCTGTGATGTCAGGCGGCCATGGAGGAGTCCAGGGGAGAGTCACAGCTGAGGCTGTGAGGTCCGGCGGCCATGGAGGAGTCCTGGGGAGAATCACAGCTAGGGCTGTGATGTCAAGCGGCCATGGAGGAGTCCCGGATGTGGCCTCCCTGCCATTGACCGCCGTGGACGGAGCCACTGGGCCCCCCCCCAAAATTTTCAGGGGAGGAATCCCCCATTCCTGCGGGCTGGGCGGCCTAAGGGCAGTCACTGGCTCTGGCGGCGGAAGATCTGGGAGTGCAGGCTCTGGGAGGTCTGGGAGCGCTGGCTCTGGGAGGTCTGGGAGGTCTAGAAGGTCTGGGAGGTCTGGGTGGTCTGGGAGCTCAGGCTCTGGGAGGTCTGGGTGGTCTGGGAGCTCAGGCTCTGGGAGGTCTGGGAGCGCAGGCTCTGGGAGGTCTGGAAGATCTGGGAGCTCTGGAAGGTCTGGGGGCTCTGGCAGGTCTGGGAGCTCTGGCGGAGGAAGGTCTGGGAGCTCTGGCGGAGGAAGGTCTGGGAGCTCTGGCGGAGGAAGGTCTGGGAGCTCAGTATCTGGGACCTCAGGCGGAGGAAAGTCTGGGAGCTCAGGGTCTGGGAGCTCAGGAGGCTCTGGCCAGTCTGGGAGCTCGGGCCAGTCTGGGAGCTCGGGGTCTGGGAGCTCAGGAGGCTCTGGCCAGTCTGGGAGCTCGGGCCAGTCTGGGAGCTCGGGCGGAGGAAAGTCTGGGAGCTCAGGAGGCTCTGGCCAGTCTGGGAGCTCGGGCCAGTCTGGGAGCTCTGGGAAGTCAGGGAGCTCGTGCAGCTCTGGAGGGTTAGGGAGCTCGGGCAGGTGCTCATGCTTGGCGAGCACCGGAGACGGCTCTGGGGTTGAGAGCACAGGAGACGGCTCAGGGACGGCGAGCACAGGAGACGGCTCAGGGACGGCGAGCACAGGAGACGGCTCAGGGACGGAGAGCACAGGAGACGGCTCAGGGACGGAGAGCACAGGAGACGGCTCAGGGACGGAGAGCACAGGAGACGGCTCAGGGACGGAGAGCACAGGAGACGGCTCAGGGACGGAGAGCACAGGAGACGGCTCAGGGACGGAGAGCACAGGAGACGGCTCAGGGACGGAGAGCACAGGAGACGGCTCAGGGAAGGAGAGCACTGGAGACGGCTCAGGGACGACGAGCACTGGAGACGGCTCTGGTATGACGAGCACTGGAGACGGCTCTGGTAAGGCGAGCACAGGAGACGGTTCTCGGATCCACTCTTCCTGGGTCGGCGGAGCCATCGCAGCCGGAAAAGGGCGTGGTCTGAGCGCGGCGGGCTGTGTCTGGCGACCAGCAGCGGCAGCGCGCTTCAACACCGACCTGACTGATATCAGCGGATCGCGCTGCTCACCCCTCCGTGATGACTGCGGGACCAGCTGGTAGAACAGCCGGGGACCGCACCGTTAGAGGGGTATGTGAGGGTCGTCGGCGTGTGGTGGGCTGGCGGAGCGGGTATTTTGGTTGTGATGGGACGAGGATCACATTCCTCAACCTCAAACTCGGATCCATTTAAATCTAGAATTAAATTTATCAATTCGGTGAGGGAGAAATGACTCATCGGCTCGCTAGGACGGATCGTGTCCTCGTCTAACCCCAACCAAAACACCGTATTCAATGAAGCATCCAGCCAGCCCACCAGATGGGAGAGCTCGACAAACTCCCCCACATACCTCTCCAGCGGACGTCCCCGCTGCCGGATGCCCCACAGTTGATCTTCTGCCTCGTTAGCCCACATCGCAGCAGTAGATCGTGATGTTGTCATTTTAAAGGTTCTTCGTTCTGTAACGGGCTTGCTCGTTGCGTGTGCATGGAAGCACGGAGACTACGGACTGAAGGAATTCAAACGGTTTATTTAAACAGAACAGGTTACAATGACAGATTAAACAAGCCATGAAACGTCAACGAAGAACAAGGACAGGACTGACACAGAGGGAATTTATACAGACTGGCACAAGAGGATAATGAGGGTTACACAGGTGTATGACATGACGTTTCATGTCGAGCTTTATCGGCCCTTGTAACCTGTTCCGTGTAAATTAAAGATTGTTTCACTTCACCTGCCCTGTTTCTCCGTGCTTCTGTGCACTCACCGCAAGCAAGGCTGTTACAGCTGTGCTGAACTGAAAACTCAAGGTGAGTAAACTCTAAAAAGTCCTGAAGCTGCACCGTAAAAAATCAAAAGTTGGGAAAACTCAAAAATCTTCTGAAGCTAGTCTTAAAATGTTAAGCTTTCTCTACTTTTGTTTTACAGCGTGATTCACTTAAACTATCAGGTTTTGTAAACTTAAAATGTTAAATTATAAAAATTCCATATTTCTAGTCAATTATACATAAAATTGGAAGTTTAACTAAAAGTTTGTTCAACTTAATATATTATGTTGATTAAACATGCAAACAAGTTTGTACAACTAATTGACCAAGTTGAGTCAACTCAAAAAAGTCCTGAAGCTGGTTGACTTAAAATTTTAAGTTTCTCAACTTCTGATTTTTTACGGTGCAGCCAATAAACGAGCATGAAATTATCAGACAAACCAATTAATCTGTTCTAATATCAAATGTAAAAAAAAAAACCTCTTCTTTAATGTTTTCTTTGTGTTGAAGTTTCTCTTGTAAGGACTTCAGTGCTGTATAGATCTCCTCCTAGAATTTTATATTATATATCTTATATATTTATATCTATTATATAAAATTCACTTTTACATGGTGTTTGAACATAAATGTGTCCACAGTGTGTAACCAACCATGAGAAAATGGTGCAAATCCACCCACTCCTTTTTTATAATCCCTATAAATCAGAAACAGTTCTGGAAACAAACTGTTCCATATGGGTTTGGATTCCTGCCAATATTCTGCGTGTGCAAGATCATATTTTGAGCGTGCAAAAGTGCTTTTTGTGAGTTTTGTGGAAAAATGTTCATCTCGCAAAAAAGAAAGTATTTCGAGAGAACAAAAATCAGTTTTACATTTAAAAGAAGTTTATTTGGATGTGCGCGGACGATGTCTTTGGCACGGTTGTTTGCTCAACACAAACCAGCGTTACAATATCCCGAAAATTCCAGCCAATCAGAGATGTAGACCACTTTTTTCTTGGAATGAGAACTCTCTACCCAAGACCTGATGTTTGGGAGCATAATCCGAGGACAGAGAGCCTTACCCTGGACTTGACTGCAAACTCTGAGCGTCTTTTGCGTTATTAAAAAGGTAATTATTTTCAAACGAAACTATACGTATATGAACTCTTTAAACCCCCTCCTCCACAACTTGTTATGAGATGGGCAGTTACACGGTACAACTAAGGAACGTTTAGAGTTCTGCATTGTTTTACACATCTGGCTCAAGGCATGACAGCATTAAGAGGAGGCCACACATAGAAGCACATTTAAGGTAATGTATTTATTATAATACTTCATAGTTATTATGAATGATGCATGATCCTGACACGGTGCCGCTCTACAGTGTTGCTCTGCTCCCTGGTAGCAACCTCTATTTTACTTTTATTGTGATCCATCTAGGATAAATCATAATAAATAATAAAAAAGAAAAATTCCTCCCCCTCACCCAGTCGTCAGACCAAAAATAACCACTGAAAACCAAGATCCAAGAAAAAAAAACGATTTTATTAAGATGAAAATTATTTTGGCAGAGTAACATAAACCAGGTATGTAATCTTCAGGAAGACCCAAGGCCCAAAATAACAAACAAAACAGATAAACAACAAGAACAAACTAACTTCCCTTGACGTATTCAAACCAAAGTACACCAAACTTCCCTAAATACACTAATAAAAAAACAGCATAGGAAATCTCAAAAGCAAAAGGGCAGGTCATCCCTACAAAACACAGTTTCAGAAAATTAATGAATATAACAAAATCTAAATAACGATTAAGGAGGAGATAGGAGGAGTGCGACCGGCCCAGAATCGTAGCAGTTCGCCTCAGGAAGTGGACCAGATGGTTTTAAACCCTCAGTACTTGCTAAGTCAATTGGAAAGAGGTGCAGATATCCTACGGGATCCTACTTGGAACAAAAAACACACACAACAATAACAGAAGAGAATATATACATACACAATACACGGGATTACATCATTCCGTAAAACTAAAGCAAAACCTTGGTTAATTTGTGGTTACCATATGTAGCAATTGTGTATTTAGAAGACAATTTTGTGAGTCCACTTGCTTACAGTTAGTTTAAATGTGGTGCATCCTACAAAAATCTACTTTGCATCAAAATACTAGAAATCATTCATCCATCAAACAAATAATAAATCGCATATTCCAGTAATTGAGGTAGACTTCCATAAAAATTTACCTGTAATAAATGTTTAAAAACACAGAAAGAACTCCACAGGTTATATAAAGCACGCATAATACATACAATATGTCTAAGGCTACTTCTGGTGATTAATTCCTCTAATGAATGTAGAAAAACATGCAGATAGCAGGAAAATCAATCCTTACATAGCCTAAGACAAAAGCTGAGATCAAGCATCTTGCAATAAAGCAATGAAACTCATCTGGAGAGAAGATCTCAAAGAAATAGGACAAAGCCTTGCCCAAACTGTCCTAGTTCCAAGGTTTAAGTTTTCCAGCTCAATAATGGTTCATTGGGGGATCTCCTTGATGTTTGGAATGTGATGTTGTGTTCGTTTGGTAGATGATCCTACAGCAGTGTTTCAACGGAGCCTCAACCCTGATCTACAAACAGAGCTGGCGTGTAAAGGAGAAAATGTATCATTTTCTGACTTTGATAATCTGATGAGACAAACACCCAAATGAAGAAGTGTGAGGGAATCAACACTTTCCACCTGCCGTCTCCTAACCGATGACGTCCTCAACCTCCAAGCCAAGTGACGAACCCATGCAACTAGGTCTATCTAGACTATCTGAGGAAGACAGAATGAGAAGATGACAACTCAACATATGCTTTTACTGCGGTGAAGCCGGCCATCAGAGTCAAGGGTGCCCACATAAAGCCCAGACAACTCGGGTAAATATTGAACATTTCTCACTACTAAGAAACAAATCATTCAAGCGCCTTATTCAACTATAGACTGAAGCTCTATCTATTTAATTAACAGCGATGATCGATTCTGGGCCAGCGTTGAACCTCATATTTTTCCTATCATTTCCTAACAAGTAGGAAATTCCCACCCAACCATGCGACCCTCCTCTCAAGATCAAAGCCGTTGAGGAGAGGGAATTACCCATCAGACCAAGCCATTTACACTCCAAGTGGGTTTGTTTCATCGAGAATTGATCTCCCTGTATGTCATTGACTCCCCTAAACATGAAGTGATCCTCAGATTTCCATGGCTATCCATTCATGACCCCATGATATCCTGGCATCATGGACCAATTGGTCCAATTTCTGTGAAAATCATTGATTTTCCCAAATTCCCAAACCATGTTTCACAACTAGCATCAAAAGCCCCGAAACTAACAAGACTGTTAATATCCTCATTTGTTATAATGATCTGGCAGAAGATTTTAGTAAAATAAAAGCCACGCAATTACCACCTCATCGCTCTTGGACTGTGCAATTGATTTACGCCCCAATGCCATGCCACCTAAAAGTACGTGTTTTCTGTACTAAATGTATACTGTATTTTTAATTTTTTAAATGAGCATTTGGATTTGATAAAATTAATTAACATATGACTTAAATTTTATATATAATCCATCCATCCATATCCATCCATCTTCCTGAGAGATTAATCAGAGTTTGATGGTTATTTCTGGACGCTCTTCTTCTGTTGAAGACTTCTGGATCTGATGTCATAAACCACAACAGCCACAGTAGCCACGCCCACCAGAGCAGAGAGAGCCAATCGGATCACAGCTTCAGTAAAGCCACAACAGTCTGAGACAAGAAATGATCAATGTTAAAATAGAAATATTGTTTAGTTTGTGAAAATATATAAATATATAGTGCTGCTGATATACCTGAACATGTGTGACAGAGTTGAGTGATGTTGAGATGTTCAGTCTGGTGGCTGATGGGATTGTTGATCACACAGCTGTAGGTGTTTTTATCCTGATATTCCACCTCCAGATGTAGAGAGAAACTGGTGCTGAGATCAGACACACTGATGCTGGAGAATAAACTGGTTCCTTTGTACCAGGAGAGAGTCACATGACTCACATTCACAGCTGAACACAGCAATGAACATGATGATGATGATGATGATGATGAACAGTCACTGCTGATGACAGGAACTGGCAGATGAGCTGAAAATATTGGAGAATAAATTTAATTCAGTAGGCTGTGATATTTGTCAGGACATTGATATTTCTTGGTTTAAAGGATTAGTTCACTTTCAAATGAAAATTAGCCCAAGCTTTACTCATCCTTGGTGTACGATTTTCTTCTTTCTGATGAACACAATCAGAGAAATACTAATAAATATCCTGATGCAGCCGAGCTTTATAATGACAGTGAGCGAAGATCAACGAGAATGAGCTGAAGAAAGTGTCTCCATCCACATCCATCCATCATAAACATATTCCACACGGCTCTGGGGGTTAATAAAGGCCTTCCATATTTAAGTTATGAAGTAAAACATCTAGCTTCCGCCAGACCACCTTCCGTGTTCAACTCAAGGAGAAAGTGTAAAACTCTTGCAGTTCCAAAAGCTTATTCTACGTCCTCTTCCAATTCCAGAAAAAGCTTAACTGACACGATGCCAGTTCCGTTTTTTTTTTTTTTTCTATGAGTAGAATACGGAAGGTGGTCTGGCGGAAGCTAGATATTTTACTTCATAACTTGTTAAACATGGATGTTTTTTTACGCAAACGCATCGCTTCAGTTCAGAAGACCTTTATTAACCCCCGGAGCCGTGTGGAGTACATTTATGATGGATTGATATTGGAGACACTTTCTTGAGTTCATAGCATGGATGCGTCAGGATATTTATTGATTTTTCTCAGATTGTGTTCGTCAGAAAGAAAAAAGTCATACCTATGATGTCTTGAGGATGAGTAAAACTTGTGCTAATTTTCATGTGAAAGTGAACTTATCTTTTAAAAAAAAACAAATTTAAGAAACCAAATTTATAAAAAAAAACTCTAAATAAATAGTTTTTTTGTTTTCTATGTTTGTTTGTTTATTTTTAACAAAATAAAAGGGATCATACAATTTCTATGCTATTTTTTTAAATTTAGTACTGTATTGAATAAGATATTTTACCTAAAAGATGTTTATGTAGACATAATCCATAAGACATAATATAGCTGAATTTAAAAAAATGACACTGTTCAAAAATTTACAAGTGGTTATTAATACTGTCATTACTGCAAAAAATTATGTGATGTAACTTAAAATATGTATGCACCATTTTTACATCACACTTTTTAAGTAAATCCAATCGGAAGCAATTTTATGTAAAACTAACAAGAAAACCTTTTTTAAATGTACTTAAATACGGAGCCCTGCACGACATGCAAGAAAAAACATTTAATCGTGCGCACGATTTGCTAATATGTTCCCTCGATTTACTAAAATGTGCGCACAAAATGAAACGAAATAGTAAATTGTGTGCACGTTTTAGTAAATCAAGGGAACGAAATAGTAAATCATGTGCACAATTAAATTTCTTTTCTTGCATATTATGTGCAGGGCTCTGTACTTAAATATTTTTATTTTCTCAACATAAAGGTGCACTATGTAGTTTTTCATCCACTAGAGGTCGCGTATTCAAAACTAAGGCGTAGCTTGATGAAGCCAAGTTTGAGCGAGGAATCTTGGGACATGTGGTCTTCACCTCACAGCTGGTGTACTTGATGGCTGCTCTGTTAAGTCGTCTTCATCGGTTAGGAACCTTGGTGTGCTCTTTGATACCAATCTTTCATTTGAAAGCTAAATTTCTAGCATATGTAAAACAGCATTCTTCCATCTTAAAAATATATCTAAATTACGACATATGGTCTCAATGACAAATGCGGAACAGCTAGTTTATGCGTTTATGACCTCGAGACTAGATTTCTGTAACACTCTACTGGGTGGTAGCCCTGCTTGATTGATAAACAAACTACAGCTGGTCCAAAACGCAGCTGCTAGAGTCCTTACTAGAACCAGGAAGTATGACCATATTAGCCCGGTTCTGTCAAAACTGCACTGACTCCCTATTAAACATCGTATAGATTTTAATATCTTGCTAATTACTTATAAAGCCCAGTACCCGAGTGAGCTCTTAATGCATTATAGTCCTTCGCGTCTATTACGATCTCAGAATTCTGGCCAGTTGTTAATATCTAGAATATCAAAATCAACCGCAGGCAGTAGATCCTTTTCCTATTTGGCACCTAAACTCTGGAACAATCTTCCTAGCATTGTTCGGGAAGCAGACACACTCTGTCAGTTTAAATCTAGACTAAAAACGCATCTATTTAACCTGGCATACACATGACACACTATCAGTTTTTGTCTTCATATCCGTTAAAGGATTGTTAGGCTGCATAGATCCGGTCAGCCGGAACCGGGAACACTTCCTATAACACCAGATGTACTCGTTACATCAGAAGAAGAATGGCGTCTACGCTAATTTTTGTCTCTCTGCTTATTCCGAGGTTTACCAATTAACGTGATTGGCTGGATCCGGGCCGTGTCCGGGTCGGACGGGGAACCTGTGCCTGTGTGCGGCAGCAGCGTGGGTCTGTGGTGTCGGCGGAGACTGTGTTAACTAGCTCATCCTTTGTGAAGACCTCACCGACTCATCAGCCACTGGCACATATCCCAACAAACCGTCCCATACCGGCGTGATCAAAAAGATCTTATACTAGATGGAACTGGATAAAATATTTTGACTGTTGCGATTCCAAATCGGTTTAATGACCTGTAACTCTGCCTGAGTATCGGACAAGTGTTCACTGTTGGCCAGAGGAGAACTGGTCCCCCGACTAAGCCTGGTTTCTCCCAAGGTTTTTTTCTCCATTTGTTGGAGTTTTGGTTCTTGCCGCTGTTGCCTTTGGCTTGCTTAAGTTGGGGACACTTGCTTGATATTCAGCAGTGTTTTTAGTATGCCTGCATTGGCGCTGTTGTATGTGAACTGAGCTGAGCCGGACGATTACGTCACTGTTTTCGCCAGTGCTGCTATACCTAAATTAACTAGACTAATAACTATTGATCTTTGCAATGGAATGAATCAATAATATATAGAATAAGCTGGACAATGACACCATTTTCTTTGGGAGCTGCTGTGCAGCCAAAATTATTTGCCATTTATTAATGTAAAGCTGCTTTGCCACAATTTGCATTGTAAAAAGCGCTTGACTTGACTTGACTCTACTTGGTGGAAAAGAATCAGGATGGGTCTCGGGCAGAAATCATGTTCATGGATGATTATTAACATTACTGTAGTATGAAGCAGAGCAGGAGCGAGTGTTGTGGAGCTGAACGAGACGCTGGAGCGATTGATAATGAGAGATAAATGACACACGCCTCGAGAGCAGCGGGACTTTTATTATGACACAGTCGGCGCTTCCGCTTTTCCGGTCATGAGTATGAGGAAACGCAGCTCTGTTTATCATATTAGACACATTTGAGTGTGTTGAAAATGACGTTGTAACGTTCAGTACCAACTGTTCGTGATCCAGCTTTTAGTTTAGCGATACTGGATACGAGTAATGAAGGTGAGAAAAGGCACAAAGGCTGTATATATTTGTTGACTGTTAATTGTAACGAGTGTTTCTGTGTACCTCGCTGTGTATGTTGATGATAATGAACGGAGAGAGAGAGAGTTTATGGATAAGACTTTAATGTGCACTTCCTGCACTGTGTTTTATTAAGCTCTTACAGTGATTTTCTGGAGTGGAAACGGACGATTCATCTCTTGTGTGAAGTACAATAAACATCATAAAACTCTTCAGTAAAGTTTTGGCCATCATTCGGACGGGATCCGGTACAACAGGATTGTACTAATAATGGATAAAAGCAGGATGACAACATAATTTATAACCGTAATTAAACTGAATGTTCTGTCTCCATGCAGCATATATTATCTGGCTCTGTAGGCATTATTGTCCAAATCCTGTTCGGACTGAACACTTTAGAGACAGTTTCTGACATTATTGTATCCTAACTCCTGATACCAGAGAATGAAATTGTAAGATTTGATTTTCCTGCTAAGATAAAGCTCAGATCAAGCATCCTGCAATAAAGCAGTAAAACTCATCTGGAAAGAAGACTTCAAAGGAACAGGACAACACCCTGCCCAAACTGCCCTCACTCAGCTATGTGACCAGCCCCCCCTCTCTCCCCTCTCCCTTCTCCCCCCTGATTCAAATCACTGATGTACTCCAAGAATGCATATGTACTATGTATGATGTATCTTGTGAATCTATTATTTTCCAATTTCATGTTTAGTATCATTTTAAATGTCTCAGTGCGATTGGTAAAATGGTCTCAGTTTCACAGTAGTCACTAGTATTATGAGAAAGTTTGAAAACTTAGGAGAATTCTGTTCTCTTTTCTCTTCAAGAAAACCACCTCCTCTCCCCCAAAAACCAGGTGAGGGGGCAATAAATATTTACAGTCCTTTTGTTCTGGTATGGGTATTTAGGGGAAAAGACACAGCAGCGAGACGGAACATTCTGTAGCCAGAACCCCCATATAGAGATGGTGAATGTCTTTAAAACTTTCATCCACCATCTCTGTGTGTATGCATAATGTTAAGTACTCTTAGAGAAATCTTTTGAGTAACTGATGTTATGTATTTGTTATATTTGAATTGTGTAATTATGTAATTGGCATTGAAACATTTTTACCTGATAAATAAATTGTTACATCTTGATTTATTTTGAATTCGTCTGAAATCATTTGATCCCAGTAGATTTTATGTGGCCCTCTCGTTTCCGCAATGTTAGTTGTCAGGATAGATCATACTGAAATCGTAGTAGACGGAGCCGGGGGCACGATATTAAGGTTTCAGATTTCTGACTATTATGACTTAACATGATATAGTATTGTGACTAAATCGAATGGCATTTTTATGAGAATAAGCAGGTTGGCGATTCCATAATTGTGTTTTTTAGTAAACGCTATAATTCCTCTGTTTTGATTCTAAACTGGCCAGCTTGTGACCGTTGGACGTGGTTTTTCAGCTGAACATAGTCCATGAGCGACGAGACTCCCGAATGAAAGGACAATTGAAATTAAGAGAAATCAAAAGATCAAAGATCTAAATTAATTCATATTTAATTGCGCGATCAGCTATTAATGCTATATCAGGAACATTACCCATTAGAGATCGTTTACAATTGGAGTCAGATTGAGCGAGCAGCTAAAGTAAAACTTAAATTAAAATCATAAAAATTAATGTGAACTTAACGCGGGCGCTGAAAAGACATACACGCATTATACCTTCGCCAGATCGTCAGATTCCGCCATTGGGCTGACGGGTGGTCCTTACAAAATCTTGAAGCCCCGCCTCTTTGGCTGGAAGCAGCAGCTCATTTGCATTTAAAGGGACACACACTGAAACGGTGCGTTTTTTCTTCCCCTTCAAAAGTGGCAATTTTAACATGCTATAAAATGATCTGTGGGGTATTTTGAGCTAAATCTCCACATACACACTCTGCGGACATCAGAGACTTATTTTAAATCTTGTAAAAAGGGGCATAATGCCCTTTAAAAATACCAAGTAATAGCAAGTCATGTTAACTTAACATGTAAGCCAATTTACATGACAAAAAAAGATAGCTAATCGAGTTGAACCAACTTAAAATGTAAATTTTTAAACTTGTTGTACTGCTCCAGAACATAAAACATCTTAGAATAAGTACAAAACATACAATCAGCTCAAAACAAAGCAATTTACTTCATTTTTGGACAGCGTTTCAACAAAAGGTTTTCACACAGTTAGTACATTTAGAACAAAAATAAAGCATTTTAAGTTTTTTGACAGAGATTGCAATACTACTCTGGAAACAACAACAACTTATAACTAATTAGTTTGAAACTGAAAATCCTGACAATTTGACAAAAGAAAGTTCCCATCATCCATGAATCCACCACCTCCGTGATAATCCTCAGTGTGTTCCAGTTCCTCAAGGTCCTCATGACTATCCTAAAGATAGCAAATGTGTATTTTAACATTACTTTGTAGTTTCAGATTGTTTTACAGTGGGAAAATATAATGCATTTATATAACACAAAATGAGATATGCTCTAAAATAACAAGAAAACACCTTTATATTTAATACATAAATAAATGTTACAGTTTATTTAATTTCTGTTTTATTTGGGTGAAATTGATTTACTGCCATTATTAACTTGATTATCAAGGTTTGAAGTAGGAATGTTAATTCACACAAATTCCCATGATTGATCATCATTTAAATGCATGATCATTTAATCATTAACCTAGAAACTGCAACATGTGTTTACTGCAGTGACATATATGCAACGCCATGACAGGAAGTATATAAATACGGAAGCGGCAGCGCTTGCACTTTGTTTTTCGCTGAGGAGACGAGCAGTGGTCCGCGCTCAGCGGGGTACAGGAACTGTACCGTCTCCGTTCCCTCCTTCAGGGAACAAGGATTACATACGTAACTGAGACGTTCCCTTTCAGTCGGTCACATTCGACGTACGTCAGAACTGAACCGACGAATTGGGATCCCTAATAAAACGCCACAGTTACTGACCCCCTACAGCGCCCAACGTAAGTCACAGCATCCCGGCGCGCACTAGGGACGGAGAAGGGACCGGACTTACGCCAGGGAAGTCTACTGCTTTTCCGCATGACACACTCAGTAAGACTTGGATAACACTGGGAAAGCGTGCCCACTGGGGACGCTGCGGAGACCACCACCTACCCGAAGGGAGGAATCTTACGTGGGAATGTACATATGGACTGGCCGTGGGCAGTGCACATATGAGGTCCCTGGGATGGCTCCGGCCTAGGTAGGGGGGAGACACATCTAGCAGGGACAGCAGAGCGGGCTCTGCTGAGGGAAAGACATGGGCTTACATAGGAAGGCTACCATGGACATTACACATATGGGACCGCCGTAGGGGTCACAATATATGGAACCCAGCTTAGCAGAGGCAGTATACGTGCTCAAGCCTAGCAATGGACACTCCGCAATGTACGAAGCCGCAAGGGGTGGCGGAGGACTCAACAGGGTTCGCCAACTGGGGAACTCTACTGGAGCAAATAGACGCACGTATCTGGCCCAGCGGGCAGGAGTGGCATATGCAAGCGGACACTAGAAAGGGTTCTTCGCTCTCCCGGCCAGTAGGGGCGAGTACACGGGAAGATACTGATTCTACACGAAGGCTATAGAATCTATAGAATCGAACGTGTTGGGTGTTGCCCAGCCCGCAGCTCTACATATATCTGTCAGCGAGGCGCCATGAGCCAGCGCCCAGGAAGGAGCTACTCCCCTAGTGGAGTGAGCCCTCAACCCGAGCGGGCAAGGCACACCTTGGGACTGATAAGCCAAGGCGATGGCGTCCACTACCCAGAGGGCCATCCTCTGCTTGGAGACAGCCTTTCCCTTCTGCTGGCCTCCATAACAGACAAAGAGCTGGTCTGAGGTCCTGAAGCTTTGAGTTCTGTCCACGTACAGACGCAGAGCGCGGACGGGACAGAGCAAAGCCAGGGCTGGGTCTGCCTCCCCCGAGGGCAGTGCTTGCAGGTTCACTACCTGATCTCTAAAGGGAGTGGTAGGAACCTTGAGCACATATCCGAATTCCAGGCACGATTCGTCGACTGAAAAAGTGTGCAGGTCCCCTACCCTCTTGATAGAGCCCAGTACAGTCAGGAGAACTGTTTTAAGTGACAGAATTTTTAACTCAGCTGACTGCAAAGGCTCGAAGGGAGGTCCCTGGAGAGCTGTAAGCACCAGGGACAAGTCCCAAGAGGGTATAGAGAGTGGGCGAGGCAGATTCAGTCTCCTCGCCCCCCTCAGGAACCTGACGATCAGGTCATGCCTTCCCAGAGACTTACCTTCCACTGCATCGTGATGTGCGGCAATAGCGGCAACATACACTTTGAGGGTGGAGGGAGACAGCCTTCGCTCCAGGCCCTCATGCAGGAAGGAAAGCACTAACCTGATCGAGCAAGATCGGGGGTTCTCCTGGTGAGAAGAACTCGACGAACAGGTTCCATTTCAACGCATAGAGGTGCCTCGTAGAAGGAGCTCTAGTGGAAGTGATGGGGTCTACCACCGACTGGGGTAGGCCACCTAGAACCTCCGCGTCCCGTCCAGGGACCAGACATTGAGATACCAGAGGTCCGGACGTGGGTGCCAGAGGCTGCCCGTCTCTGAGTCAGAAGGTCCTTCCTCAGAGGAATGGGCCAAGGAGGTGCTGTCGCGAGGAGCATGAGTTCTGAAAACCAGGTCCAGTTGGGCCAATACGGCGCAACTACCAGGACCTGCTCCTCGTCCTCCCTGACTTTGCACAACATCTGTGCAAGAAGGCTCACTGGGGGAAACGCATACTTGCGGAGGCCCCGGGGCCAGCTGTGTGCCAGTGCATCCGTGCCGAGGGTGCCCTCGAACAGGGAGTAAAACAACTGGCAATGGGTCGAGTTCAGCGGCGGGAAACAGATCTACCTGTGCGGTCCCGAAGCGACGCCATATCAGCTGGGCCGCCTGGGGATGGAGTCTCCATTCTCCCGGAAGTGGAGGCTGCCGCGAGAGCTCGTCAGCTGCATGGTTGAGCACGCCTGGGATGTGAATGGCACGAAGCGACCTCAGATGCTTCTGACTCCATAAGAGGAGATGGCGGGCGAGTTGTGACATGTGACAGGAGCGTAGACCGCCCTGGTGGTTGATGTGCACAATGGTCGCAGTGTTGTCCGTACGGACCAGTATGTGCTTGCCTAGTAGCAGCCCCTTGAGGCGAGGCAATTGATATGCCACTGCAGTTGAGGCCCTGTCCACAGACCTGAAACTGCAAGCCCGCTGTACGTGGCCCCCCACCCGGTGGAGGAGGCATCCGTGGAGACCACAGCATACCTGGACACCTGTTCCAGGGGAACTCCAGCCTGCAGGAACGAGGGGTCGGACCACTGAGTGAGGGTACGATGGCAGTTCGGTGTAATGGCCACACAGAACGTACCGCGTTGCCACGCCCATCTCGGGACTCGGCCATGAAGCCAGTGTTGAAGCGGCCTTATATGAAGCAATCCGAGCGGCGTTACTGCGGCTGCGGATGCCATATGCCCCAGGAGCCTCTGAAATAATTTCAGTGGGGCCGCTGTCCTGCTCTTGAGCGTACTCAGGCAGTTCAACCCCGACTGGATGCGCTCCTCTGTGAGGCGCGCAGTCTGGTTGACCGAGTCCAGTTCCATACCGAGATAAGAGATCCTCTGCCCGGGGGCGAGTTTGCTCTTGTCCCAGTTGACCCGAAGACCCAACCGGCTGAGGTGAGCTATCACCAGATCCCTGTGTTCGCACAACTGCTCTCGCGAGTGAGCTAGGTTCAGCCAGTCGTCGAGATAGTTGAGGGTGCGAACGCCCTGTTCCTTGAGCGGAACAATGACCGCCTCCGCAATCTTGGTAAAGACACGGGGCGACAGGGCCAGCCCGAAGGGTAGGACCTTGTACTGATATGCCCGACCCTCGAACTCAAACCGTAGAAAGGGTCTGTGTCGCGGAAGAATCGAGACATGAAAGTACGCGTCCTTCTGGTCGATCGCTGTAAACCAATCTTGAACAGCAGCCTGTGAAGGGACCGATTCAAGACTCGCAGGTCCAAGATTGGCCATAACCCACCGCCTTTCTTGGGTACAATGAAGTAGGGGCTGTAAAACCCTGACCTCATATCGGTTGGAGGGACCGGCTCTATTGCGTCCTTCGCCAGTAGGACTGCAATCTCCGCCCGAAGCACAGGAGCATCGTTCACATCCATGCGAGTGAAATGGATGCCCCTGAAAACCGGGGGACGCTGGGCGAACTGAATCGCATAGCCGAGTCTGATCGTGCGGATGAGCCAGCGGGACAGGCTGGGAAGCGCTAGCTTCCAGACTCCGCACCAGCGGGACCAACGGCACAACAGACGTACCCGCGGGGGGGCAGCGAGGCGGAGCCAGGGAACCTGACTCGGACGGCAGAGCGGCCCGAAATGAGGTTTGGCTCTGCAGAGTGACAGTGCGCGTGGGAGACGGCACGGGGGCGGCCTCGACCAGCACACAGCCCTCTGCTGGCGAAATGAGAGGGGGCTGAGGGTGGCCAGGCATAGCGTGACACACCGCCAGGCGCTGCTGAACCACCAGCGTGGCCATCGCTTGACCAACCGAGCGCGCAGTCACCTTCGTCGCCCGGAGGGCGAGGTCGGTGGCGGCTCGCAGCTCTTCCACGAGCTGTTGGTCAAGACCGCCCTGGGGCATGTCACGAAGTGCCTTGGCCTGGTAGACCTGCAGCAATGCCATGGCATGCAGGGCAGATGCAGCCTGCCCACAGGCTCTGTAAGCCTTGTCCGTTAGATTGGACGAGAACTTATAGGCCCGGGAGGTGCGGGTTACCCCGCCAATTGGCGGCCGCCGGACACAGTTGCATCGCGACGGCGCGCTCAACTGGGGGGATCCCCACGTACCCCTTAGCTGCACCGCCATCCAGGACGGTGAAGGCGGAGGAGGGACCCGACCGATTTTGGACAGAAAAAGGTGTCCTCCACGATCTAGTCACCTACTCCTGCACTTCCGGAAAGAAAGGAACCGTGGCAGAGTGCTGAGAACCAGCACGGGCTGCCCCGAGAAACCAATCGTCCAGCCGGGAGGGTTCAGGACACGGTGGAGGGTTCCACTCGAACCCGATACTCCCGGCGGCCCGGGCAAGCATGGCCGTCAATTCTGGATCAGGCTCGGAAAACGCCACTCTCCCAGAAGGAGGCAGCGCATCCGAGCCTTCATCTCCAGATGACTCAAACCCACCCTCCGATGCCGCGATCGACATCTGATCATCAGCCGGCGTGCCGAAAGAGACGGCTGGTCGCTCATGAGAGGGACCAACGAGCTCCTCTGGCATCACCACGGGTTGCGGTGCGTGTGAGGGACCAGGGGTCCACGGAGACTGGCTCGGCGGGGAAGCCCTGACTGTAATCCTCAGATCTCCCGGTCTATCCACGGAAGTAGCGACCCTCTGGGGGTTCACACCAGCACAGACACTTCACACAAAGGTTCCCTTCTCTCGTACACTCTCCGAGACGTTCTGCAGATAACTGCATGGCTCCGAAGCGAAAGACAAAGTGCGAGTGCGGCCGCTTCCGTATTTATACCCGCTCGCGGGGGCGGAGTGCGGCATGCAAAGCTCGCACGCCAATCTTCATTGGCTCGTTTAGTTTACACGCGAAGATGATAGGGCTCTCATGCGATATCCCAATTCGTCGGTTCAGTTCTGACGTACGTCGAATGTGACTGACTAAAAGGGAACTAAACTGACCAAGAAAAATATGTCTTTAAAGTAGACAAATCCTCCAAAATGCAGAAAATATGCCAGGTTCACCTTTTTTTTTTTTTTTTTTTGGCAAAGCCATTTTTTTTTTCAAAAACAATTAATGGTGAAGTGTATGCAAATGCAATGCATATGTGTTCGTGCCAGAGGAGTAACGAAATACATAACTCTGATTTGAGTATTTCATTACAGTTACATTTTAAATGGGTGGTAATCAAATTACAGTTTCATCTGAAAAATATTTTAGATTACCAAAGTGATTACGTTGAATTTTAATGTCATTTATTTCATTTAAACATTAATGTAAACCATGACGGGCAATTAATATAAACAGAAATCAGTGATTCTGTTTCTCTTCTGCTCATAAGTTTCAAATCCCTTGCAGAACATTTTAATAATTTTAACAAAATAAGAGGGATCATAAAAAATGCATGTTATTTTTATTTAATAATGTCCAGAATAAGCTATTTCACATAACAGATGAAAGTCCACAAGACAAAATGAATGAATTTATAAAAATTGCCCAAATAATGTACATATTGCACCTTTAACTGTCTGTCGTTTCCTCGATGATCCACGACTGTTTTCATGTTTTCCGATAGTTGTTTGCGAGTCCCTTGTAATTGTGAAAAAAAGGTAAATGTGACTTTTTTTATCTCACAATTCTGGCTTTTTTCCTCACAATTGTGAGATTTAAACTCACTGCATTTTATAAAGTCAGAATTGTGTGATAAAAACTCTGACTTTTAGAAATTCTGACTTTTTTTCTCGCAATTGCAAGTTTCTATCTCACAATTCAGACTTTTCTTGCAATTCTGACTATTTTTCTGGAAAATTGCGAGTTTGTGTCTCAGAATTCTGACTTCTTTTCTCAATACTGTGAGTTCATATCTAATTTCTGACTTTACAACTTGCAGTTTCAACATTATATCATGCAATTCTGAGAAAAAAGTCAGAATTGTGAGAAAAACTTGCAATCACCTTGTTTTTGTGTTTCATACTTATTAGTGTTCCAAAGTATTCTAAAATATTAAGTTGGGTAATCTAACAAAATACATTTCAAATGACTTTTTAAAGCATGTTTTTTGTAATCTGTACTGAAATACATTTTAAAAGTAATCTTTCCAACCCTATTTAGTGCAAACTCGATATTTAACCTCATTCATTCTTCATGAATACATGCAAACACTATATATTTAAGCGAGCGCTCAACAATGTGTTCGACTGAAACACACATTTATATCGTGTGCAAACCGGTTTCTTGATTCATGTGCAATAAACTAACATGTACAAACTTGATGTAACTAGTTGCAAACTATTCATAAATAACATGTTTCTGATCGTTGAAGAATTCATAGCAGTTCAAAATATGACTTTAACAAATCGCCACGACTACAAATGAAATAAACGACTGCATGTTAGACGACAAACTCGTATTTCATTAATATAAAGTTAAACTTTATCTTACCTCCTTTCACCATCTTCACCATCGCGCTTCAGAAAACGTTGTGTTGTGCTTCTAGTTCAGGAATATCCTATAACAAATAAATGAGTGTTTATGAATGTTTAAACACTCAAGCTCTGATATTTTACTTTGTTTTTAAAAGACAAGTTACCTGACACAGTTATCGCTGTCAAAATGGCTCCATCTTCTGCTCATTGGCTGGATATAACATTTGCATATCATGCAACTTATAAATAAGTCAAATTTTAAGTTGGGTTTACTTCATTTTAACTGGGTTGTAACACTAGTTGATGTTACTGACTGTCATGAACTCACTCCGTCATGTTCCATTCACCTGCCACCAGAGGTCGCCCGCTCACATCATGGACTCCATACACCACACTACATTTCCCATAAGCCCCTCACCCAATCCCTGATCACCCTGCCAGCTGTATCACGTGACCTTTCCACCTGATTCACATCTCACGACACATAAAAGCACCTCTCACACACTCCTTATTTGTGAAGTCTTGTTTACTGAAAGATTTCTGAGCAATATCCCTGTCTTTTTTTTCCCTGTTTTTTGAATCCTGCCTGTTTTCTTGTTTCTGATGTTTATCTGCCCGCCTTTGACGTTTTTGCCTGGTTACTAACTACGAGACTGCCTGTTCCCTGTTATCACTGTTTGCTGTTGTGTTGACCATTGCCTGTTTGACTACGTCTCTGAATAAAGCCGCATTTGGATTTCAATCCGCTGACTCGCTCATTGTTACATTTTTTGCATACACATTTTCTCATTTAATTTACGCATTCACTAATGTTCACCTTTTAGTTTACATCATAGTGTTGGACACACTAGAATATGTGAAGCAGAGCTTGAAATGTTGTGAATTTATTTTTATTTTTTTGTTTAATCTATTTATCTTTATAAGCAATGGATGTTGAGCCAACAAATCTTTTTTTTTTTTTTTGAGTGTATAATAAAAATAACATGCATTTTGTTTCTGCAAGATTTATGTAAACTTGACCAGGACTGTAAAATATATATTACTGTATAAAATAAGTAATTGTCTCCTCACCATAGACAGTGAGATTGATCTTGTTGAGCTCGTCTCCTCTGCTGTTGAAGACTGTATAAAGTCCAGAGTCTGTGGTTCTGATGTTGATGATGCTCAGAGATCCAGTCTGAGAGTTCATCTTCAGTCTGTCTCTGAATCTCCCGTCAGCACTATCATAATAAAACACGCTCTTGTTGTTCTTTACTTTAGCTATGAGAATGTCACCAAACCTCCACACGATGTCTTCATGTGTCTGTATTTGAGTGAGTCTAGAGTTCAGAGTGACTGATTCTCCCTCAGTCACTGACTCTGACTTCACTGCATCAGCAACAAACACACCTGAAACACAAACACACACACTCTGAGATTTACTAGTATTTCTGAAGGTTTAGTCTGATAAAACTGGACAATATTAGAGGCAGAAATGATGGAAACAGTAAAGATCAGAATGGCTTGTATGTGGACAAATGATAATAAAGAGAACTGGAGAAATAAAAATACTCACCAGTCAGACTCCAGGAGAACAACCAGAAGAAAATAAACGTGTCAAACATGTTTTTAACAGTTTCAGAGATGTTATAGTAACCAGGTCCTGCACTCTTGTAGATTGTGCTGCCAGTAGCAATGAAGAAGTGAAACCCAGCAGTTAAACTCCTCCAGGAGCTCCTCCCACACTGACAGAGCTTCTCAGTAATTCAGTTTTTCTTTATATTATATATTGTTTTCTTTATACATGAAAGTATAATTAAGTATTCCAAGTATACTTGTCTTGTAGTTCTGTAAAATAACGCGATCATCAAACATTAAACAGCATGTAAATCAAAACTGTCTAGAGTTACTGAATGAAATGTTGACCCAGGAAGAGAATTAGAGGTGTTGATGGACTCGATCTACTCCATCTGTGTTCGATCATCGCTCTGAAGCCCATCCGGACAAAGTCTTTGACAAAAATGCAATTTTCTCAGCTTTTTGTTTAAAATGTTCCTGGTTTTTATGAAACCTACCCACATTCACATGCTGTTTGAAAAAAAAAAAGCATGAAGCTAGAATAAAATGTTTGTTGCTTTTGTTTTGACATGGAAATAGTTATTATATATATATTATATATTAGCTCCTCCGTGAGAGACACGAGACCGGTGCAGCGCGCAGCTGACGCTCATTATCACTCACAATACATGGCCCCATTCATTCTTTCCTTTACACGGATCAGTCGTCCTGGTCCCTTTGCAGAAAAACATCCCCAAAGCATGATGCCCCCCCCCCCTCCCAAGCTTCACAGTAGGTGTTCTTTGGATGCAACTCAGCATTCTTTCTCCTCCAAATACGACAAGTTGAGTTTTTACCAAAGTTTGGTTTCATGTCAAATGTCAAAAGGTCAAATATTACACATTAATAATGTCATAATAATAATGGAGGGTCTGTGTTCATGACACATCATAATTACTGTAATTACCGTACATTTTAATTTGTAATTTTCTGAGAGCTCCAACTTCTACTACCTGACAGCTGGAGATTCATTTTGGGATTAATAGTGTTGCGATAGAAGCGCATAATCTTGAATCATGAACAATAAAATCATGTGTTATCTCTTCTCATAAAAACGGTAATTCCGACATGCCGTGAACGCAGCATGTTTTAAAATAGATTTTTCAGTCTTGTCTGTCTCTGTTGAAGCGCTAACTGCTGGACTAATGTGTTATTTCACTAACAGCTCTCTCTCTCTCTCTCTCTGTCTCTCCCTTTTTCTCTCTCTCTCTCTCTAGTCTTGAAAAATAAATACATGTAAACACTTAAAAACTATTCCAGGTGTCTTGATTCAGCTTCACATGAGCACCAAGACTAATAAAACCACTGACAATAACATGCACTGCTTTTGAAGATATAAAACCACTTTTTTCTACATTTACTTACATTTTATCATTTAGCAGACGCTTCTATCCATAAAATAAAATATAAATATCAGGCTGTTCAAAAGAAAAACTATTAGACAAGAATAAATTGGTGTAATATTCAGTGAATTCACATTTAAACTTTAAAAATATCTTTTAAAAGCTGACAAACTGATCTCACACACTGTTAAACAGTTCTAGGAAGATGCTGACCACTGGAGTGGAAAAAACAATGAGTGTGAAACGAGAAGAAGAACAAACTGACCACATGGTGACAAAAATATGTGAACGTCAGTTTATATTCCACTGCTCTTAGTTTGATCTTTATCTCTTCATGACTATATTTGAGCACATTTGTTCACGTCTGTTGAACCCTGATCCACAGATGTTTGGCCTGATCAAGTGTCACATTCATCTTTCAGCTGTTAAACTCAGATTCAGTTGTTCGTTGGGTTGAGATCAGTCAGACGTCAGGTATATACAGGTCAACCGACTCCCCACAGCAAAACAACCACAGAGGAGTTCAGTGCAGCGATCTGAATGATTTACATCCACTAAACGTGCATTTTTGTGCAAATATAGTAGCAAGTGATCAATTGAGAGCCGATGAGAGAGAAGAACTGTAAGTGTAGAGACACTTTAACCTTTAAACACACTGTGGTTTAATAGACTTCTGTTAAACCCAATTTTGACAGCAGTATCAGACGTCACTGATGCTCTTTGGGGCCTCAAGTGTCAAAAAGATGGTGATATTTCTGTGTATTTGCATGTGAATGTGTGTGAGAGAGATGAAGTGTGAAAAACAGAGCAGAAATACAGTACACTGGAAAATTATTTTTAATAGTGAGCAATGAAATTCAATTGGACCCCAACTATAAACCTCCAGAATATATATTTATACACACACACACACACATACACACCATTCAGGCATAACATTATGACCATCTTCCTAATATTGTGTTGGTCCCCCTTTGCTGCCGGATCAGCCCTGACCCGTGGAGGCATGGACCCCTCTAGACCCTGAAGGTGTTCTGTGGGATCCGCACCAAGATGTTCACAGCAGATCCTTTCAGTCCTGTAAGTTGTGAGGTGGATCCTCCATGGATCGGACTTGTTTGTTCAGCACATCCACAGATGCTCGATTGGATTGAGATCCGGGGAATTTGGAGGCCAAGTCAACACCTCAAACTAGTTGTTTTGCTCCTCAAAACATTTCTGCTTCGTGTCAGGAGCATTATCCTGCTGAAAGAGCCACAGCCACCAGGGAATACCGTTTCCATGAAAGGCTGTACATGGTCTGGAACAATTCTTTGGTCGGTGGTTCGTGTCACAGTAACGTCCACATGGATGCAGGACCCAAGGTTTCCCAGCAGAACATTGTCCAACGCATCACACTGCCTCCGCAGGCTCGCCTTCTTCCCATAGTGCATCCTGGTGCCACGTGTTCCCCAGATAAGCGATGCTCACGAAGAAAACATGATTCATCAGACCAGGCCACCTTCTTCCATTGCTCCGTGGTCCAGTTCTGATGGTCACGTCCCATTGTTGGCTCTTTTGTCGGTGGACAGGGGTCATCATGGACAGCTGACTGGTCTCTGCAGCTCCATACACAACAAACTGAAGCTCTGTGTGTTCTGACACCTTTCTATCAGAACCAGCATTACCTTCTGGAGCAGTTTGAGTTTCAGGAGCTCGTCTGTTGGACCGAACCACATGGACCAGCCTTCAATGAGCCTCGGCCGCCCGTGACCCTGTCGCCGGTTCACCACTGTTCCTTCCTTGGAGCACTTTTGATGGATACTGACCACTGCAGACCGGGAACACCCGACAAGAGCTGCAGTTCTGGAGATGCTCTGACCAGTGGTGTCCACAGAATAATAAAGGTTTCATAGACAATTGGAAAAGTTTTTGGGGCAGACCTGACCTGTTGAAAAGAGATGGTATTCATCCCTCCTGGGGTGGTGCCGCTCTTCTCTCTAGTAATATGGCACATAGTCTTAGAGCTCAACCTTGACTAACTGGGGCCCAGGTCAGGAAGCAGACAGACTGGCTAAACCGACCGTCTGCTAGCTGTCTCACGTCACAGAATTCAGATAAATCCCAACACATAGAGACTATTTCACCTAGATATTATCACATAGAGACTGTGTCTGTACCCCGAACTAATAAATACAGAAAACTTCCAAACCCATTTACGGGTGATAATTTAATTGATGTTCAACAAGTAGTAAACAGAGATTATAAAGATAAACAAATGATAAAGCTTGGGTTGCTGAATATTCGATCCCTTTCTTCAAAAGCACTTATAGTAAATGATATTATCACAGAAAATAATCTAGATGTGCTGTGTTTGACAGAAACCTGGCTAAAACCAGACGATTACATTACTTTAAATGAGTCTAGCCCTCAAGGTTACTATTATCGACACGAACCTCGTCAGAAAGGTAAAGGGGGAGGTGTTGCTGTTATCTATAGTAATATCTTTAGTATTACTCAAAAGTCTTTCAAATATGTCTCGTTTGAAGTGATGGTGCTCTATGTAACGTTATATAATGTAAGTGACAAATCTCATTTGAAATTTGTGTTGGCTACTGTATACAGGCCACCAGGGCACCATACAGACTTTATCAAAGAATTTGCTGATTTTCTCTCGGAGTTAGTACTGGCTGTGGATAAAGTCCTCATTGTTGGTGATTTTAATATACATGTAGATAATGAAAAAGACGCTTTGGGATTGGCATTAACAGATATTTTAAGCTCTATTGGAGTTAGACAACACGTGTCAGGACCAACTCATTGTCGTAATCATACTCTAGATCTAATATTGTCACATGGAATCGATATTGATGCCGTTGAAATTCTGCAGCAGAGCGATGACGTCTCAGATCATTATCTAGTCTCATGCGTGCTACATTTAACCAAGGCTGCAAAACCGCCTGTCTGCCATAAATATGTTAGAACCATCACTTCCACCACTAAAAACTGCTTTATAAATAATCTTCCTGATCAGTTTCATCAACTTAGCAAACCAGACAGCTTAGAAGAACTCGATGTTGCAACAGAAACTATTGACGCTCTCTTTTCCAACACTCTAGACTCTGTTGCTCCTTTGCGCTTAAAAAAGATTAAGGATATTAGTCCAACGCCATGGTATAACGAGCACACTCGGGCCCTTAAGAGAGCAGCAAGAAAAATGGAGCGCAGCTGGAAGAATTCAAAACTAGAAGTTTTTCGGATTTCATGGAGAGAGAAAATGATGGAGTACAGAAAGGCCATAAAAACCGCTAGATCTGCTTATTTTTCAAATCTTTTAGAAGATAATAAACACAACCCTAAGTATTTATTTAATACAGTGGCTAAATTAACGAGAAATACAGCCTCAACTTCTGATGTTTCCAAACAGCACAGCAGTAATGACTTTATGAACTTCTTTACTTGCAAGATTGACAACATTAGAGAGAAAATTATAGCCATGCAACTGTCTACTACAGTATCACATCAGACAGTGGATTGTAGTATCCCTGAGGAAAAATTCCATTCATTCGCTGTTATAGGAAAGGAAGAATTGTCTAAACTTATTAAATCATCAAAATCAACAACATGTATGTTAGACCCTATACCGACTAAGCTATTGAAAGAGATGCTTCCAGAGGTCATAGATCCTCTTCTTAAGATCATTAATTCATCTTTATTACTAGGTTACGTACCGAAAATTTTTAAGCAGGCTATTATCAAACCTCTTATTAAAAAACCACAACTTGATCCTGGTGAATTAGTCAATTACAGACCGATTTCCAATCTACCTTTTCTGTCAAAAATACTAGAAAAGGCAGTATCATCTCAACTTAGTTCCTACTTGGAAAGAAATGGTATCTGTGAGGATTTCCAGTCAGGATTTAGACCGTACCATAGTACTGAGACTGCTCTCATTAGAGTTACAAATGATTTGCTCTTATCATCAGATCGTGGTTGTATCTCTCTATTAGTGTTACTAGACCTCAGTGCTGCTTTTGACACTATCGACCACAATATTCTTTTGAATAGACTAGAAAATTATGCTGGAATTAGTGGAAATGCATTGGCATGGTTCAAATCATACTTATCTGACCGTTATCAGTTTGTAGTAGTAAACGAAGAGATGTCATTTCGATCACAAGTTAAACATGGAGTACCACAAGGCTCAGTTCTAGGACCGTTGCTTTTCACTCTGTACATGCTACCCTTGGGAGATGTCATTAGGAAGCATGGCATTAGCTTTCACTGTTACGCTGATGATACTCAGCTCTATATTTCCTCGCGCCCCGACGAAACCGACCAATTCTCAAAATTAACAGAATGCGTAGCTGATATAAAAAATTGGATGACTAGTAATTTCCTACTACTAAATTCAGAAAAAACAGAGATTCTAATTATTGGACCAAAAACTTCTGCACATAATAACCTAGAATACTGTCTAACACTTGATGGCTGCTCTGTTAAGTCGTCTTCGTCAGTTAGGAACCTGGGTGTGCTCTTTGATACCAATCTTTCATTTGAATGCCACATTTCTAGCATATGTAAAACCGCATTCTTCCATCTTAAAAACATATCTAAATTGCGACATATGCTCTCAATGACAAATGCGGAACAGCTAGTTCATGCGTTTATGACCTCGAGACTAGATTACTGTAATGCTCTACTGGGTGGTTGCCCTGCTCGCGTGATAAATAAATTACAGCTGGTCCAAAACGCAGCTGCTAGAGTCCTTACTAGAACCAGGAAGTATGAACATATTAGTCCGGTTCTGTCAAAACTGCACTGGCTCCCTATTAAACATCGTATAGATTTTAAAATCTTGCTAATTACTTACAAAGCACTAAATGGCTTAGCTCCCCAGTACCTGAGTGAGCTTTTAATGCATTATAGTCCTTCGCGTCTATTACGATCTCAGAATTCTGGCCAGTTGTTAATACCTAGAATATCAAAATCAACCGCGGGCGGTAGATCCTTTTCCTATTTGGCACCTAAACTCTGGAACAATCTTCCTAGCATTGTTCGGGAAGCAGACACACTTTGTCAGTTTAAATCTAGACTAAAAACGCATCTATTTAACCTGGCATACACATGACGCACTATAAACTTTTGTCCTCATATCCGTTAAAGGATTGTTAGGCTGCATAGATCAGGTCAGCCGGAACCGGGAACACTTCCTATAACACCAGATGTACTCGTTACATCGGAAGAAGAATGGCGTCTACGCTAATTTTTTGTCTCTCTGCTTATCCCGAGGTTTACCAATTAACGTGATTGGCTGGATCCGGGCTGTGTCCGGGTCGGACGGGGAACCTGTGCCTGTGTGCGGCAGCAGTGTGGCCCTGTGGTGTCGGCGGAGACCGTGTGAACGAGCTCATCCTTTGTGAAGACCCTACCGACTCATCAGCCAGCGGCACATATCCCAACAAACCGTCCCATATCGGCGTGGTCAAAAGATCTTAAATTAGATGGAACTAGATTAAATATTTTGACTGTTGCGATTCCAAATCAGTTTAATGACCTGTAACTCTGCCTGAGTATCGGACAAGTGTTCACTGTTGGCCAGAGGAGAACTGGCCCCCCAACTAAGCCTGGTTTCTCCCAAGGTTTTTTTCTCCATTTGTTGGAGTTTTGGTTCCTTGCCGCTGTTGCCTTTGGCTTGCTTAAGTTGGGGACACTTGCTTGATATTCAGCAGTGTTTTTGATATGCCTGTATTGGCGCCGTTGTATGCGAACTGATCTGAGCCGGACGATTACGTCACTGTTTTCTCCAGTGCTGCTATACCTAAATTACCTAGACTAATAACTATTGATCTTTGCAACGGAATGAATCAATAATATATAGAATAAGCTGCACAATGACACCATTTTCTTATTAATGTAAAGCTGCTTTGCCACAATTTGCATTGTAAAAAGCGCTATATAAATAAAGATGACTTGACTTGACTTGACCCAGTCGTCTAGCATCACGATTTGGCCCTTGTCAAACTCGCTCAAATCCGTACGCTTGCCCATTTTTCTTGCTCCTCAACTTTGAGGACAAAATGTTAATTTGCTGCCTAATATATCCACCCACTAACAGGTGCCGTGATGAAGAGATGATCAGTGTTATTCACTTCACCTGTGTAACGCTGGATGACAGGAGACGAAGGTTTTAATACAACAGACAGGTTTAATCTTGGAATACAGGAACACGTAACAGTGTGCATGACACAAACAAACACCGACCAAGGAAGAACAGAACAGGAAGTATAAATACAGACGGAACTAATGAACACAGGTGGAGGAAGTTAAACTAATCAGGGGCAAATGAAGACAGGTGCAGACATAACGTAAACTAAACATGACAGGACTGAAACACATGTGACATTACGCCCCCCCGGAAAAGGCGCGTCCTCGTGCCATGATGAAGTCCATAGAAAAAAAAAGGAAAACAAATAAAGGGCGGAGGCTTCGGAGGAGGGCGTGGAGCTGGATGAGGGCAGTACCCTGGAGTGGCTGGGTCCCGACCCCATGGTGGCGCTGACGGTGGGAGGAGCCAGGGAGGAGTCCAGGTTGTGGGGCGGGATGATGCCCTGGGGCCGATTGCTGACAGCGGAACCATAGTGCAGGTTGGAGGACCCCGCAGAACTTCCCGGCCGACAGACCTAGGCGACACCGCCGGACCGGAAGTTTGGCGCCGAGCTGCAGGCTCACAGGACTGAGGTGGTGATGAGGCTCTGGCTGACCGGGGCGAAGATGGTGCGACTGAGGATGACGGGGAGGTCGTGAGGAGGGAGGAGTCCGATGACGCCAAAGGGGTGATGGGTGGAGGCGTAGCCGCAGTCCCGGAGGTCCGAAGCGGCATGAAGCTGAGCATCTGGGCCGAGGAGCTGGCGAAGGATGCGTGGGCCCAGGCGCTGGTGACAGGCTGACGGGACGAGGTGGCGACGTGGACCTGGAGGCCTGAAGGGGAGCCGGGGACTCCGCCTCAAGCTGGGCTGGTGGATGGGAAGCCCGAGGTGCTGGAGAGGAGCCGCATGGAATGAGCGGCGGGGGCTGAGCCGAGGATCTTGCCGACGGCAGGGGCACCGACGGATCCAGGGGACTGGCCGTAACCAGTGACGGGACTGGGAAAACAGGCAGGGAAACAGATGGAAGGCTTCCGGACGGGACCAGAAGAGAAGATGGAGGTTGAAGGGTGGGGATTTGGGTGGGGAAAGGATCCGCGGTCCACAGGTCTATTAGGCAGCGGGCTGCTCCTGGCTCTGAGATGGACTCAATCACTCGATTTGCCATCGGGGTCCCGAAGTCATCCACTTCAGCTTCGATCTCGGAGCGCACCCCGGGCTGCCATGCTGAGGCGGAGCGTTCATCCCTCCGGCACATCCAGACCCAGTAGTCCAGGTGTGGTCGAGCCTCCGGGCTCAGCAGGTATCGTAGAGCGGGTGAGTCCATTTTTAAATATCTCGCGTTGAGAGGTCGGTGTTTCTGTAAAGCTGAATGACAGGAGACGAAGGTTTCAATACAATAGACAGGTTTAATCTTGGAATACAGGAACACGTAACAGTGTGCATGACACAAACAAACACCGACCAAAGAAGAACAGAACAGGAAGTATAAATACACAGACGGAACTAATGAACACAGGTGGAGGAAGTTAAACTAATCAGGGGCAAATGAAGACAGGTGCAGACATAACGTAAACTAAACATAACAGGACTGAAATACATGTGACAACCTGTCAGTGTATGTGTATATAATATATACACATATTTCCTTGTTGACTATGTGAATAGCCCTGTGAATAATTTTTTTTTTTTTTAAACCCATCCCCCCAGTTTAGGGCCCTAAAGCAGAGGGATGTTATTGGAAGATTATATAATTGCATGTTATAACTAGATGAATAAGGTTTGATGACAAACTTTAAAGTTGAATTGAAAAAGACAGGCCAGAAAGCTTGAAGACATTTTAAAAGCTTGCAATTTTAAAGTTTAAAGTTTGAATGTTTTGAAGGCAGTGAAGTCCATCAGAAAAAAACAGATGTTGTTAGCGTGACTTAACATGTTACTAACATGATTTAACACATTACTAGCATGTTTTTAACCCAATTTAACACATTGCTAGCATGATCCTAACATGATTAGCATTTTGCTAACATAATTAACACATTGCGAGCTTAATTAGCAGCTGCTAGCATAATTTAACGTGAAGGTAACATGAATAGCATTGTTAACATGATTTAAAATGATGTTAGCATGATTAACAGGTCAGCATGATTTAACATGTTGCTAGATTGTTGTTATGTGGTTGCTAAGGCTCTGGGAGTGGTTGCTACGTGTTTTTTTTTTGCTACTGTTAAGGTACTCAGGGTGGTTGCTAAGGTGGTAAGGTTGCTAAGGTTAATAACTAGGGTGTTGCTAGCATGATTAGCAAGTTAAATTATTAGTAGTCAATTTGGTGTCAAACTGACCCTAAAGAAACATTAATGCTACAAAATGTGTATTTTATATTTTTAAAACATATAATCATGCTAATTTTATGTTTTCCCAGTTGTCAGACAGTTAAATTAGAAAAAACCATTAAATATGAATAAACAAATGAGGTCAAGATGCGAACGTTTCCTGTCAGGTGCCATAGAGACATTTAGAAGATGTTTTTGAGATGTTCATGATTTAGAAACTGAATGTAAAACTGCTTTTTCTAAGACGATGTTTTTACACAGCAGATGTTTTACAGATTTCTAGATCTTTAACAAACATCTAATATGAATTTGTGGAACAAACACAAATGATAAAATGACTGTGTGTCATCAGCCAGTTTTTCCCTCCAGAAGACCCTGATACAGCGCTTTATCTCCCCCTTGTGTCTGAACACTGTCATTTCTTATCCTAACTAGAACCTGATCTCTGATATGTCAGTGTGTTTTTCCTGCAAGGCTGTAAACCTGTGATTCAACATATTTCACTGTTCTGACTGCTGCTTTTCATGCGTGTAAGTTGAGTCAAAACGTTTCGGTCTGTGAAACTGAGCAGTTTGAAGAATATCTTAGTATGAGTGAGTGTTTCTAAACAAAAACAAATAGCAGTAGAAACTCTGTCACTTATACATACATCAATTATATACATTAGAGATATTCTTAAACATGTATAGTGATCGATTCTGGCTTGTGAAGAATAGTTAAATGTTAAATACAACATTTGTTTGTACAATATTTGGACTTGTATCTTTAAAGGTTGTATCATCCAACAGATGTAGATTTACTACATTGACAAACTGCGAATGAAGGACAACTTTGACCAAGAATTTTTCATTGGACCCGTTTTGTTGTTGTTGCACATTATTTTGGACTTGAATTTTGTATTTTAGTTTTTCCATGAAGCTTTAATAAATTATACTGAAGAAGTTTTCACATGTAGACTCTGAACTTGAACTGGCATTTTTTCAGCTTTATTTGCAGATGTTGTAAATGAAATGAAATGAAATGAGTTGATTTGATTTGTGCTGTTTTACAAAGAAATCATATTGATGCAATAAAAAGGTTGTGGTTCTGTCCATTTAAAGATTGTTTTTTGAGGACCTGGATTGACAATGCTGTGCTGAACTGAAAACTCAAGGTGAGTAAACTCTAAAAAGTCCTGAAGCTGCACCGTAAAAAATCAAAAGTTGGGAAAACTCAAAAATCTTCTGAAGCTAGTCTTAAAATGTTAAGCTTTCTCTACTTTTGTTTTACAGCGTGATTCACTTAAACTATCAGGTTTTGTAAACTTAACATGTTAAATGATAATAACTCCATATTTCTAGTCAACTACACATAAAATTGGAAGTTTAACTAAAAGTTTGTTCAACTTAATATATTATGTTGATTAAACATGCAAACAAGTTTGTACAACTAATTGACCAAGTTGAGTAAACTCAAAAAAGTCCTGAAGCTGGTTGACTTAAAATTTTAAGTTTTCTCAACTTCTGATTTTTTACGGTGCAGCCAATAAACGAGCATGAAATGATCAGACAAACCAATTAATCTGTTCTAATATCAAATGTAAAAATTTTTTTTTTAATGTTTTCTTTGTGTTGAAGTTTCTCTTGTAAGGACTTCAGTGCTGTATAGATCTCCTCCTAGAATTTTATATTATATATCTTATATCTTATATATTTATATCTATTATATAAAATTCACTTTTACATGTTTGAACATAAATGTGTCCACGGTGTGTAACCAACCATGATAAAATGGTACAAATCCACCCACTCCTTTTTTATAATCCCTATAAATCAGAAACAGTTCTGGAAACAAACTGTTCCATATGGGTTTGGATTCCTGCGATTATTCTGCTCGTGCAAGATCATATTTTGATCATGCAAAAGTGCTTTTCGTGAGTTTTGTGGAGAAATGTTCATCTCGCAAATAAGAAAGTATTTCGAGAGAATGAAAATCAGGTTTACATTTAAAAGAAGTTTATTTGGATGTGCGCGGACGATGTCTTTGGCACGGTTGTTCGCTCAACACAAACCAGCGTTACAATATGCCGAAAATTCCCGCCAATCAGAGATGAGGCTGCTAAATTCTGATTGGCTGGCTTGACAACCGATCACAAGACTCCCTGCATTACCGACAGAGCAAGAGGAAAAATTCATGGTTCAAGAAACGTTTGTTCAATGGCTTGAACACTATCAAAGTTCCTTTAAGACGGTATAGAAAGTCTTTGACACTCTTCATGTTAAAGTTCAAATGTCTAGCACTCGACGATCACACATAAGTGACTTATTTTTAATCAACATCAAATCGTATTATTATATAATGGCGTGTCCCAGTGTTTCTACACCTCAATGAACTGATGAATTACTTCTAACTTTTTACTAAACTGCAAGTTATGAAATCAGTGGAAATTAAAAGTGACTGAGCTGGAGTCTCTAATGTTGCATGTTTTCAGATTTGAAGATGGACAGATTTTTAATAATAATAATAATAAATGATTTAATTGTAATGCATCGACAATGACAATTAATTTATTATTATTATTAAAATTTTTAAGTATAAAATATTTTCCCCCTTTTAATTAAGTGTGTATAGTCTATATCAGCCCAGTTATTTGACACATTTTAAACTCTTTCATGTCATTTCAGGGTTTCTCTATTAAACATACAGGAATACTGAGATAAAAGGCAAAAACTGCCTCAGCGTGAATTGTCTTTGTACAGTACGAACTTAACATTAACGAGGCTTTACTAATCTTATAAGCATTTAAATAAAGAAATTTGTTGACCTGAGAAGACGACTCTGAAAACTGATCAAAATGATCATTTTATTGACCACATGTAGCCACAACGATGGCAAAACTAAAACACATCAAGTGATCAGCAGGAATAGCGAATGTTAGCTGTAATAATGGGAGATTGTGAGTGGAAGTAGATTGCTTGGAGCTTTTTACAACGAGGTAGCAAGCGTATCAACACAAATGAAACGTTAAACCGCTAGTTTTCAACAATATTACATTAATATACAGGAGATCTCTCAGTGTTTTTCTGGGAATCTCCCAATCGATTTGAACAATTCAGATAAAGAGATTGAAAAACGCCTATTCCAGTTTAAGTACTATATATATATATATCCATCCATCTTCCTGAGAGATTAATCAGAGTTTGATGGTTATTTCTGGACGCTCTTCTTCTGTTGAAGACTTCTGGATCTGATGTCATAAACCAGAACAGCCACAAGAGCCACGCCCACCAGAGCAGAGAGAGCCAATCGGATCACAGCTTCAGTAAAGCCACAACAGTGTTCTGAGACAAGAAATGAACAATATTAATATAGAAATATTGTTTAGTTTGTGAAAATATATAAATATATAGTGCTGCTGATATACCTGCACATGTGTGACAGAGTTGGATGATGTCCAGATGTTGAGTCTGGTGGCTGATGGGATTGTTGATCACACAGCTGTAGGTGTTTTTATCCTGATATTCCACCTCCAGATGTAGAGAGAAACTGGTGCTGAGATCAGACACACTGATGCTGGACAATAAACTGGTTCCTTTGAACCAGGAGAGAGTCACATGACTCACATTCACAGCTGAACACACCAGTGAACATGATGATGATGATGGTGATGAACAGTCTCTGCTGATGACAGGAACTGGCAGACGAGCTGAAAATATTGGAGAATAAATTTAATTCAGTAGGCTGTGATATTTGTCAGGTCATTGATATTTCTTGGTTTAAAGGATTAGTTCACTTTCAAATGAAAATTAGCCCAAGCTTTACTCATCCTTGGTGTACGATTTTATTCTTTGTGATGAACACAATCAGAGAAATACTAATAAATATCCTGATGCAGCCGAGCTTTATAATGGCAGTGAGCGAAGATCAACGAGAATGAGCTGAAGAAAGTGTCTCCATCCACATCCATCCATCATAAACATATTCCACACGGCTCTGGGGGTTAATAAAGGCCTTCCATATTTAAGTTATGAAGTAAAACATCTAGCTTCCGCCAGACCACCTTCCGTGTTCAACTCAAGGAGAAAGTGTAAAACTCTTGCAGTCCCAAAAGCTTACTCTACGTCCTCTTCCAATTCCGGAAAAAGCTTAACTGACACGATGCCAGTTCCGTTTTCTTTTTTTTCTATGAGTAGAATACGGAAGGTGGTCTGGCGGAAGCTAGATATTTTACTTCATAACTTGTTAAACATGGATGTTTTTTTATGCAAACGCATCGCTTCAGTTCAGAAGACCTTTATTAACCTCCGGAGCCGTGTGGAGTACATTTATGATGGATTGATATTGGAGACACTTTCTTGAGTTCATAGCATGGATGCGTCAGGATATTTATTGATTTTTCTCAAAAAGAAAAAAGTCATACCTATGATGTCTTGAGGATGAGTAAAACTTGTGCTAATTTTCATTTGAAAGTGAACTTATCTTTTAAGAAATTTAAGAAACCAAATTTATATAAAAAAAAACTTTTATGTTTGTTTGTTTGTTTTTAACAAAATAAAAGGGATCATAAAAATTCTATGCTATTTTTTTAAATTTAGTACTGTATTGAATAAGATATTTTGCATAAAAGATGTTTATGTAGACATAAGACATAATATAGCTGAATTAAAAAAAATGACTCTGTTCAAAAATTTACAAGTGATAATTATTAATACTGTCATTACTGCAAAAAATTATGTGATGTTACTTAAAATATGTGTGCACCATTTTTACATCACACTTTATCAGTAAATCCAACCCGAAGCAATTTTATGTAAAACTAACAAGAAAACCTTTCTTAAATGTACTTAAATACTGTCACGGAGACGAACCCCGTGATTCCCTCCTCTGACCATCAGAGGGCGCCAGGGAGATAACGAGACTAGTGATTGGGAACAGCTGTGGTGATTAGATTAGTGACCATGGAAAACAGATTGTGGCGGGAACTTCAAACAAAGGAACATGTGACAGATTGAAAACAACAACAAAGTGACAGTCCATGTGGTGGAGACGTGACAGAAACGGTGCGTTTTTACTTCCCCTTCAAAAGTGGCAATTTTAACATGTTATAAAATGATCTGTGGGGTATTTTGAGCTAAATCTTCACATACACACTCTGCGGACATCAGAGACTTATTTTAAATCTTGTAAAAAGGGACATAATGCCCTTTAAAAATACCAAGTAATAGCAAGTCATGTTAACTTAACATTTAAGCCAATTTACATGACAAAAAAAGATAGTTAATTGAGTTGAACCAACTTAAAATTTAAATTTTTAAACTTGCTGTACTGCTCCACAACATTAAATATCTTAGAATAAGTACAAAACATATAATTAGCTCAAAACAAAGCAATTTACTTCATTTTTGGACAGTGTTTCAACAAAAGGTTTTCACACAGTTAGTACATTTAGAACAAAAATAAAGCATTTTAAGTTTTTTGACATAGATTGCAATACTACTGGAAACAACAACAACTTATAACTGTTTAGTTTGAAACTGAAAATCGTGACAATTTGACAAAAGAAAGTTCCCATCATCCATGAATCCACCACCTCCGTGATAATCCTCAGTGTGTTCCAGTTCCTCAAGCTCCTCATGACTATCCTAAAGACAGCAAATGTGTATTTTACCATTACTTTGTAGTTTCAGATCATCAGTCAGCCGATCATCTCAATCCGGTGTGTGAAATAAGGGAGACATGCAAAAATGCGCAGAACAAGGAGTCTCAACTGCTATATATAGCGTTCGATGTATCCCAGACACTCACCTGGTAATGCCTGATGAGATTATCAGCGTTGTCACAGAGGAACACCATTAAACACTGAATCATCTTCTTTGTGTATTTCCACAGCATTGGTCTGAGAAGAGAAACAAAAAGTTGCTTTTCATGATGGATACACACAAGCTTTTATATCTAAACTGACCAAGAAAAACATGTCTTTAAAGTAGACAAATCCCCCAAAATGCAGAAAATATGCCAGGTTCACCTTTTTATTTATTTATTTTTTGGCAAAGCCATTTATTTCCCCAAAATAATTAATGGTCAAGTGTATGCTAATGCAATGCATATGTGTTCGTGCCACAGTCGAGGAGTAACGAAATACATAACTCTGATTTGAGTATTTCATTACAGTTACATTTAATCAAATTACAGTTTCATCTGAAAAATATTTTAGATTACCAAAGTGATTACGTTGAATTTTAATGTCATTTATTTCATTTAAACATTAATGTAAACCATGACGGGCAATTAATATAAACAGAAATCAGTGATTCTGTTTCTCTTCTGCTCATAAGTTTCAAACCCCTTGCAGAACATTTTAATAATTTTAACAAAATAAGAGGGATCATAAAAAATGCATGTTATTTTTATTTAATAATGTCCTGAATAAGCTTGTCACAGAGGCGAACTCCTTGATTCCCTCCTCTGACTAGCAGAGGGCGCCCTCGCCCGAATACTGACACTCGCACACACTTTCCTTACTACATTTCCCATAATCCCCGTACCTCGGCACTGATTGCGGTTCCAGCTGCAATTCATTGACAAACAGTATTTAAGACTACCCTGAACTCTAAGTTAACGCGAAGTCTGTTTCCGTTAGGCACAATTCCAAGCGTTATTTTACCTGTGTTTGATTTACCGTTGTTGACCCTGTGGATTTATCACTGCTGACCCATTGCTGCCTGCCTCTTTGACCTGTTTGCCTGTTTCTGGATTTACGACTGTTTTCTGCCTGTCTTGATCTCTGCCTGACCCCGGTAACGCTTCTTGGATTATCTCTGTTAACCCTGTTTTCTGGCCATTGACCCCTGGACTGTTTGACTACGAATTTGTTAATAAAAAGCTTGCAAATGGATTCCAACTCGAGTGATGAGTCTTTACAAAGCTATTTCACATAACAGATGTTTACATAAAGTCCACAAGACAAAATGAATGAATTTATAAAAATTGCCCAAATAAAAAATTTACATATTGCACCTTTAACTGTCTGTCGTTTCCTCGATGATCCACGACTGTTTTCATGTTTTGCGATAGTTGTTTGCGAGTCCCTTGTAATTGTGAAAAAAGGTAAATGTGACTTTTTTTTTAAACTCACAATTCTGGCTTTTTTCCTCACAATTGTGAGATTTAAACTCACTGCATTTTATAAAGTCAGAATTGTGTGATTAAAAACTCTGACTTTTAGAAATTCTAACTTTTTTTCTCGCAATTGCGAGTTTCTATCTCACAATTCAGACTTTTCTTGCAATTCTTACTTTTTTTCTGGAAAATTGCGAGTTTGTGACTCAGAATTCTGACTTCTTTTCTCAATACTGTGAGTTCATATCTAATTTCTGACTTTACAACTTGCAATTTCAACATTATATCATGCAATTCTGAGAAAAAAGTCAGAATTGTGAGAAAAACTTGCAATCACCTTGTTTTTGTGTTTCATACTTATTAGTGTTCCAAAGTATTCTAAAATATTAAGTTGGGTAATCTAACAAAATACATTTCAAATGACTTTTTAAAGCATGTATTTTGTGATCTGTAGTGAAATACATTTTAAAAGTAATCTTTCCAACCCTAGTTAGTGCAAACTCGATATTTTTACCTCATTCAATCTTCATGAATACATGCAAACACTATATATTTAAGCGAGCGCTCAACAATGTGTTCGACTGAAACACACATTTATATCGTGATTCATGTGCAATAAACTAACATGTACAAACTTGATGTAACTAGTTGCAAACTATTCATAAATAACATGTTTCTGATCGTTGAAGAATTTGTAACAGTTCAAAATATGACTTTAACAAATCGCCACGACTACAAATAAAATAAACGACTGCATGTTAGACGACAAACTCGTATTTCATTAATATAAAGCTAAACTTTATCTTACCTCCTTTCACCATCTTCACCATCGCGCTTCAGAAAAAGTTGTGTTGTGCTTCTAGTTCAGGAATATCCTATAACAAATAAACGAGTGTTTATGGATGTTTAAACAGTCAAGCTCTGATATTTTACTTTTTAAAAGACAAGTTACCTGACACAGTTCTCGCTGTCAAAATGGCTCCATCTTCTGCTCATTGGCTGGATATAACATTTGCATATCATGCAACTTACAAATAAGTCAAATTTTAAGTTGGGTTTACTTCATTTTAACTGGGTTGTAACACTAGTTGATGTTACTGACTGTCATGAACTCACTCCGTCATGTTCCATTCACCTGCCACCAGAGGTCGCCCGCTCACATCATGGACTCCATACACCACACTACATTTCCCATAAGCCCCTCACCCAATCCCTGATCACCTGCCAGCTGTATCACGTGACCTTTCCACCTGATTCACATCTCACGACACATAAAAGCACCTCTCACACACTCCTTATTTGTGAAGTCTTGTTTACTAGTTTACATCATAGTGTTGGACACACTAGAATATGTGAAGCAGAGCTTGAAATGTTATGAATTTTTTTTTTTTTTTTAGTTTAATCTATTTATCTTTATAAGTAATGGATGTTGAGCCAACAAATCTTTTTTTTCTTTTTTTCAGTGTATATTAAAAATAACATGCATTTTGTTTCTGCAAGGTTTATGTAAACTTGACCAGGACTGTATATAAAATCAGTAATTGTCTCCTCACCATAGACAGTGAGATTGATCTTGTTGAGCGCGTCTCCTCTGCTGTTGAAGACTGTATAAAGTCCAGAGTCTGTGGTTCTGGTGTTGTTGATGCTCAGAGATCCAGTCTGAGAGTTCATCTTCAGTCTGTCTCTGAATCTCCCGTCAGCACTATCATAATAAAACTCATTTACTGTAGCTATGAGAAAGTCACCAAAGTTCCACTCGATGTCTTCATGTGTCTGTATTTGAGTGAGACTAGAGTTCAGAGTGACTGATTCTCCCTCAGTCACTGACTCCGACTTCACTGCATCAGCAACAAACACACCTGAAACACAAACACACACACTCTGAGATTCACTAGTATTTCTGAAGGTTTAGTCTGATAAAACTGGACAATATTAGAGGCAGAAATGATGGAAACAGTAAAGATCAGAATGGCTTGTATGTGGACAAATGATAATAAAGAGAACTGGAGAAATAAAAATACTCACCAGTCAGACTCCAGGAGAACCAGAAGAAAATAAACGTGTCAAACATGTTTTTAACAGTTTCAGAGATGTTATAGTAACCAGGTCCTGCACTCTTGTAGATTGTGCTGCCAGTAGCAATGAAGAAGTGAAACCCAGCAGTTAAACTCCTCCAGGAGCTCCTCCCACACTGACGAAGCTTCTCAGTAATTCAGTTTTTCTTTATATTATATATTGTTTTCTTTATACATGAAAGTATAATTAAGTATTCCAAGTATACTTGTCTTGTAGTTGTGTTTACTCTTTTGATTGAGTGGCCTATTAAATGCCTTTTCATAGAGTTTTACACACCGTCTTATAAACTTCACCAGTGTGTCCCTATCAGTGTTTTCACTGTTATACAGTAGGGGGCGCTATGACTCATCTTCTGAAAGAGTACAGAATCTCCAGATCAAAACACTGGAGAAGAAGAATGTGACACAAGTGATGTAAGATTGCTCACGCAAATGTAAAATAACACGATCATCAACATTAAACAGCATGTAAATCAAAACGGTCTAGAGTTACTGAATGAAATGTTGACTCAGGAAGAGAATTAGAGGTGTTGATGGACTCGATCTACTCCATCTGTGTTCGATCATCGCTCTGAATCCCATCCGGACAAAGTCTTTGACAAAAATGCAATTTTCTCAGCTTTTTGTTTAAAATGTTCCTGGTTTTTATGAAACCTACCCACATTCATGTGCTGTTTGAAAAAAAAAATGCATGAAGCTAGAATAAAATGTTTGTTGCTTTTGTTTTGACATGGAAATAGTTATTATATATATATTATATATTAGCTCCTCCGTGAGACACGAGACCGGTGCAGCGCGCAGCTGACGCTCATTATCACTCACAATACATGGCCCCATTCATTCTTTCCTTTACACGGATCAGTCGTCCTGGTCCCTTTGCAGAAAAACATCCCCAAAGCATGATGCCCCCCCCCCCCCCAAGCTTCACAGTAGGTGTTCTTTGGATGCAACTCAGCATTCTTTCTCCTCCAAACACGACAAGTTGAGTTTTCACCAAAGTTTGGTTTCATGTCAAATGTCAAAAGGTCAAATATTACACATTAATAATGTCATAATAATAATAAAGGGTCTGTGTTTATGACACATCATAATTACTGTAATTACCGTACATTTTAATTTGTAATTTTCTGAGAGCTCCAACTTCTACTACCTGACTGCTGGAGATTCATTTTGGGATTAATAGTGTTGCGATAGAAGAGCATAATCTTGAATCATGAACAATAAAATCATGTGTTATCTCTTCTCATGAAAACGGTAATTCTGACATGCCGTGAACTCAAGCAGACTAGACAGAACTGAACAACATACATGTGAACGCAGCATGTTTTAAAATAGATTTGTCAGTCTTGTCTGTCTCTGTTGAAGCGCTAACTGCTGGACTAATGTGTTATTTCACTAACAGCTCTCTCTCTCGCTCTCTTCCTCTCTCCCTCTTTCTCTCTCTCTCTCTCTTTCTCTCTCTCTCTCTTTCTCTCTCTCTCTCTCTCTCTCGCTCTCTCTTCCTCTTTCTCTCCCTCTTTCTCTCTCTCTCCCTCTCTCTCTCTCTCTGTGACATTTTATAGTTTAACTACATGCCTCCTTTTGTACAATTTTAAATAAATATGCTTTAATATCATTTTTTAAATTCTTCAGCCTCCTTCTTGTCCTTTTCATGCGCAATTCTACTCAGTTTATTTGATTTTACACAATTATGCTGTTAGTCTTGAAAAATAAATACATGTAAACACTTAAAACTATTCCAGGTGTCTTGATTCAGCTTCACATGACCACCAAAACTAATAAAACCACTGAGAAGAACAGATCCATACACAAAATCTCACTGACAATAACATGCTCTGCTTTTGAAGATATAAAACCACTTTTTTCTACATTTACTTACATTTTATCATTTAGCAGACGCTTCTATCCATAAAATAAAATATAAATATCAGGCCGTTCAAAAGAAAAACTATTAGACGACAAGAATAAATTGGTGTAATATTCAGTGAATTCACATTTAAACTTTAAAAATATCTTTTAAAAGCTGACAAACTGATCTCACACACTGTTTAACAGTTCTAGGAAGATGCTGACCACTGGAGTGGAAAAAACAATGAGTGTGAAACGAGAAGAAGAACAAACTGACCACACGGCGGCAAAAATAAATGTGTGATCGTGAGTTTATATTCCACTGCTCTTAGTTTGATCTTTATCTCTTCATGACTATATTTCACACGTCTGTTGAACGCTGATCCACAGATGTTTGGCCTGATCAAGAGTCACATTCATCTTTCAGCTGTTAAACTCAGATTCAGGTGTTCGTAGGGTTGAGATCTGTCAGACGTCAGGTATATACAGGTCAACCGACTCCCCACAGCAAAACAACCACAGAGGAGTTCAGTGCAGCGATCTGAATGATTTACATCCACTAAACGTGCATTTTTGAGCAAATATAGTAGCAAGTGATCAATTGAGAGCCGATGAGAGAGAAGAACTGAAAGTGTAGAGACACTTTAACCTTTAAATACACTGTGGTTTAATAGACTTCTGTTAAACCCAGTTTTGACAGCAGTATCAGACGTCACTGATGCTCTTTGGGGCCTCAAGTGTCAAGTGGTGATGTTTCTGTGTATTTGCATGTGAATGTGTGAGAGAGAGATGAAGTGTGAAAAACAGAGCAGAAATACAGTACACTGGAAAATTATTTTTAATAGTGAGCAATGAAATTCAATTGGACCCCAACTATTGAAACCTCCAGAATATATATTTATACACACACACACACACACACACACACATACACACCATTCAGGCATAACATTATGATCATCTTCCTAATATTGTGTTGGTCCCCCTTTTGCTGCCGGATCAGCCCTGACCCGTGGAGGCATGGACCCCTCTAGACCCTGAAGATGTGCTGTGGGATCTGCACCAAGATGTTCACAGCAGATCCTTTCAGTCCTGTAAGTTGTGTGGTGGATCCTCCATGGATCAGACTTGTTTGTTCAGCACATCCACAGATGCTCGATTGGATTGAGATCTGGCGAATTTGGAGGCCAAGTCAACACCTCAAACTCATTGTTGTACTCATCAAACCATTCCTGAACCATTTCTGCTTGTGTCAGGGTGCATTATCCTGCTGAAAGAGCCACAGCCACCACCGTTTCCATGAAACAAGAAGCTGACCGCCTTCTTGTAAGCTTCGTAGCCAAGCTTTGGCTACATCTACTGTGGAAACCAAATTTAATAAGTAGTAGCCGCAACAATGATGTTTTGGAAGTTGGAATTGTAAGCCATCGTCCTCATCTAGAACAGTTGTGATGTCTTCAAAGTCCTCGACACCATCCGCATCTTCATTATCACACATTTCATCATTTATCTCATATTTAGACTCATCTGCAGCAGAGTTGTTGTCATCTTACTCTCCATATATACGAAATGCCTTTAAAAAATTGGACACGTTGTCCATAGTAGTCCGAACAACCTTGTTCTGTATGCCAAATTCAGAAAGTATGTCATTTAGTGCATAAGTCATCTGTTGTCGTTGCTATGAAATCTGTTCCTGACACTGCTTTTTTTTATATTAGTCTTCATCTCAAGTGCTGCCTCATCCATCTAACGTCGCAAAGTGGCCCTTAACATGGGAGCAGATTTATGCTCAGGATTGTGCAAGAAACCTTTAAATGATGGTTGTTCCACCACACTAAACGGCTGGAGACTCTGTGTCACAAAATTCAACACTGCATGATCAACAACTAGCTTAGTTTCTCCCAACTTCAGCTGTCTGGAGGTTGAAGGAGCCTCCTCCCTCTCCATTTTTCCTTTAGGTCAGTAAATGTCTGCATGTGGCTATCATGCTTTCTCTGCAAAAAGAAACCATTCAAAAGTGTAACTACTTATCCAAAGATCAGTCTCCCTTCCTTTGACAAATAAAATAAACATTTCATATGCTGTTACACTTCAATCACTGTCTATTACATAATATTGATGTTCATACTGGCATTAAAGGCCACAGTTTAATGGACAAATGAATTTAAAATTCTGTTCAGCTTTTATTTGTGCGCATAAGATGAATCAATGGGGTCTGCTTCGTCTGAAGAAGCCTCTTTCACAAGGTTTTGGCTGCTTAATTTTTTTTTAACTAAACACCAGATGGTGCTGTTTTCAACACTTTGAATCTTTTCCTTGAACAGTCAGGGGAACGCCTTGGTGCTTCATCTTTCTGGTCTAGCTTTCTGTAATAAATGTCCATCGGAGGAGTTTGTTTCAAACATAATCCATGAAACAAACACAAAATAAACAGAGCATGACTTGGAACATGAATAAAACATGAACATAAACTCACTAAACAGTGGTTACAAAAAAAAAAAAAAGTTAAACAAGAGACAATGAAACATGAGGTCTTTATATATGCCAAGACTAATGGCCTAACAACAAACAGACAATGAACCAAAGACAAACAGCATAGTAACACATTACTAAAGCAGCACATGACACATTCAGGATAACATGAGGAGCAAGGGAAGCACAGGAACCATGACTGACAGAAATCACAAAATGACACACATTATATCATAAAACTAAACCAAAAACCCAAAACAGACACGACAATATCCCAATTCTCACTTTTTTTCTTGAAATTCTCCTCACCAGCACCTCGGGCTTCTCCTTCACCAGCAAGGCTTGAGGCGGAGTCCCCGGCTCCACTTCAGGCCTCCAGGCCCGTAACTCCACCTCAACCCGTCAGCCTGTCACCTGCACCTCGTCCCACGCCTCCCTCATCACCTCCTCGGCCCGTCAGCCCGGAAGCTCCGCTGGGCTCCCTCGTCCCTCCAGTTCGGCCGCCGGGGGTCAACGCTCAGCCTCCGCCACGGACTTCCGGGTTGGCGGCTGTACCTCCACCCGTCACCCCTACGCCGTCAGCAAGCTCCTCCCTCCCTTCAACCTCCCTGTCGTCCTCAGTCACCACACCGTCACCCCAGTCATCCAGGCCATCGTCGGCACCTCGATCACGTGAGCCAGTGGTTCAGCGCCAAACTTCCGGGCCGGCGGTGTCGCTCTGGTCCGTCGGCCGGGAAATTCCGCCAATGCCTCCGCCCACCGCCATGGTTCCACCGTCGGCGATCGGCCCCAGGGCATCATCCCGCCCTACCACCTGGACTCCTCCCTGGCTCCTCCCACCGTCGGCTTCACCATGCCGTCTTTGGCCAACGCCTCCTGTTTGCTGCCCGCCTCCAGCTCCACGCCCTCCTCCGAAGCCTCCGCCCTTTTTATTTAGTTATCTTTTTTTTTCTATGGACTCCATCACAGCACGAGAACGCGCCTTTTCCGGGGGGGGGGCGTAATGTAACATATGTATTCAGTTCTGTCTTGTCTTGTTGAGTCTAGTCTTGTCACGTTTCATTCAGTTCATGTCTGCACCTGTCGTCATTTAGTCCCTCATTAGTTTACTTCCTCCACCCGTGTCTAATTGTCTTCCGTGTGTATTTTAGTTCCTGCCTGTGTCGTCTTCAGTGTCTGTGATTGTTTGTGCTGCGCACACTGTTTTGTGCCATCTCTGTGTACCTGGAATAAATCTGTTTGTTACCTGCATACCTTCGTCTTCTGTTCCTGCCCAGAGCGTGACAATGCCTTACCTGTAATTTCTAATTTTGCTTTAGTATTGCATCCTTCTCATGGGCATTTAATAATTTTAGAGTTAAATGTCTTATCTGTAAAAGAAAACCTGCCTAATAATTATGCACACCTGAATATAAGGCAATTTGTAAAATGTGCTTGGGAAAAAAAGTATGATCAGAAAATCAACTTGCATAATAATCCTGTACACGGTATAGAAATATACACATTACACACATAGAACATACACTTAATAATAGACTCTGTCTGACGCTTTATCGAAACTGTCCACCCATAAGAATAAACCACCTTCTCCTTCTAGAGCTGTGTAACTCAAACCACAGCAGCAGCTTTCACTTCGACTCACAAACACTGTGAAATGAGTGGAGCACATTTATTTTACTCTTAATAAAATAAAATAAAATCTACACTGTTTAGTAGAATGCAATTAAATTCTCTCTGAAATCACACATAAATCATATATTTTCCCTTTTTTCAAAATATGAACAAATGAATACAGGTAGGAACCATCATCTACCACTTTCATTATTATTACCTCATGCACTTATATTACATTTAAAGTGCTTCTTCCCAATGCAGTTTACGAGAACATGATTAGATTTGATTGTTGGGAGCTAGCAGCTATTGTTGTTAGAATATCTGTGGATCTCAGCTGGTTTATGACCATCAAGAGGTGAAATTCATTAGTCGTTCAATAATGTTGCTCAGTGAGAGCCAGATTGATTTGGTGAAATAAGTCTTTTTGGCTTCTGATTTCTCACAGTTCACAGAGTCAACCTGACCCAATGACTGTTCTTGCTCTCGCTGTTTTCAATGGTTTGCACTTCTGTAATATGACAAAAAGCAGAAACGTGACTTCTGATTCTCAGTGTGGTTTTCACAGAAGGGGAATGTTTACTGAAAAACTGCTGAAGCACCATAAGATCAAAACTAATCTGGGATGCGGTTCCCAAAAGCATTGTAAGCCTAGGTCATAGTAGCCGAGGTAGATTGTTCCTCGTCACATTTAATCAAAAATCGTGAGTAAAAGAAATTCAAAGACACACTCAAACAGTATGCTGTTTGTGGAGTGTCTTATTTTCAGTTGATTTCATCTGTGGCTGTGAATCGGTTGTAGTTCTTGTGTTTCTCTTTTTTCTGTTCTTTTTGTATCTTTTTTATTCATTGATTCTGCTTGTTAACAGCAGGTGTTCATCACTAATGCTCAATCATCACATATGATGAATGCAGCACAAAGAAGCACAATTTCTTTAAATGAAGACATTTATTGACAGATATTATACAGTTCAAAATACATTCAATTGAATTATAACTCGCTAAAGCAAACATTAGAATAATTTCTCACCACTGAACTGCACAATGTAGCAGAGAAATCTTCGGCTTTTGTCAATATTTTAATAAACATGAATGTAATAACAACATAAGGCACAAACTTATATTTAGGAAGCTATTGTGCTGCCAGGCCAAATCAGTAAATTACACATTTATGAACAACTTGTGTGCAAATCAGCTCTGTGATAACTTAAACATATTTAAAGGGTGTTTTCACACCTAGTTCGTTTGAGCCCTCCAAACGCTCTCGTAGCGGTTCAGCGTCTATATGTGAACAAACCAACTGATCTCAGACCCCAAAAGTGATCCATACTCTGAGGTGGTCTGAGTACGGTTCGTTTGTGGGTCCGTTTTCTTCCTGATATTTGAAAGCATTGAGGTCCGCTTTGCTTTTTTTTTTGACAAAAGTACCTGCATGCTTGCCATTCCCGCTTTTCCGTCTTTTCCGACCACTGCCGAAAACAAAGTCCATTTGTGATCGCATTCCGGGAGGAATGCTTAATATATTTGCGATATAATATAATATTGCATTTCTTTGCTACACTTAATATAAACTAATAATAATCACAAGCAACATATAATCTTGATTAAAGTCAACATTTACAAACTAATTTTGTTTATATTTTAATATAGTAACAAGTTCCATAGTTTTTTTTTTGTATGCATAAAGTATTTTTTTGGACTGGTAGAAAGAAAAACATCCAAAATACACTTTTAAATGTATATTTTATAGCACTTTATCTATTTGCGTATGTAGATTTTAGTTACAGTAAATATCTCTGAAGGTCGTTTTGTCAAAATTAGTTTTTGTCCGAAATCTCCACTTCAAATCTTCACCAAACTTAGCAGTTTTATTCATATCTATTTTCTGAACTTTTTTACAGAGGGATTTGTTGATATATAACTTTCCTGGTTTTATACAACATTGTATTACTAAAAAAAATTGTGAAAATATATATTTTTCTGGCTGTTGACAATATTTTCTGATTTATGGAACGATAAAAATAGATATCCAAAATTCCGTCTGTAAAAACCATGCAAATTAGTGCATATTTAATTAGATAACACCTCATTTGCATATTTAAACATAATATTTTAGAAAACTTGTAATACAAAAATGCTTGCAATTCTTAATGTAATCAATCAACTGGGGAAATATAATATGATATCTAGTTAATTGTTTACCCTATTCACCTGGGGTGTCTCAACTTAATTATACGATAAGTTATTTATCAGGTTAGAGAAATGTCCCTGAGCCAAGAAGCAAACTCAGGCTGAAGCATAGTAATACAGTATACTGTACAAATGTAATAAAACATGGGAACCAATACAAGCTATAAATGCATAAATGAAAAACAAATATTTTTTTCCTGTTCTTAGATATGGCATCATTTCTGTGATTGGGTGAGATGATGATGGCATGGATTATAATAAATGTTATAAAAATGTACCAATGATGAACAGCAAGAGAATGAAAACTGTAAGAAGAAGAATCAGACTAATCAGAGGAGCTTTTGTGACGTATTTGCTCTCCTGTCCTGTCACACTCTTCTGGATTTGATGTCATAAATCAGTACAGTAACAGTAGCCACACCCACCAGGACAGAGATGACCAATCGGATCACATCTTCAGTAGAACTGTGGACATGGTCTAAGTAGAGAAGACAAAACTCTTAGTCTTATCCATTTGCTCTGATTTTTTTACTTTAACTGATTTTTACACAGGCTTTAAGACTCCAGTTAACTCGTGCCAGGGTTGTGAAGGGAGAATCAGCTCTTATTTCTGGTTCCAAAAGAAAAAACTGAACTGAATCATTTGACTTTCTGCCAGTGACTTTCGGTTTAGTTAATGCACCACCTTGGAATTGACCCTTCACTGGCAGTTTGATTGACAGGCGATCTGACCAATCATAACCCCGAATCCGCCATTTTGTCCGTCAAAGCGGTCAGGGGAGTTAGTAGATTAACGTTGGTGAACTTGAATCACGTCTTGAAACAACATTCCTTCTGATGTTCATTCATGTTTATTTGATGCTATAAATGAACTAGTATGAAGAGATGATCGCTTCACGAGGAGCTACAGCGATCTGTCACCACACTAGACGCTATTTATTGATTCAACTTCTTGAAAAAATTACAGTATATTGAATATGAAACTGTTTCATACGTTGTCAGTTTCCTTGATGTATTTTTCACTGCGTGAGAACATGATGTGTGGCGTGAGAGCGCATGACTTGTAGGACATAGCAACAGTAACTAAAGGGGGCGGGACAACAACAAAACAACAAAAATCATAATGTAAATAAGGTGTCACAGTATAACAATATGTGAATAACTAAATTTTTTCGCACCAGGTTGTTATAGGAAATAGTCACCAGGACGATCTCCTAAGAAATAACGTCCTGCCGCTCTGGTTGTTGTGTGGGACTCTTATTTTGACACCTGAGCAGTAGCGTTGTTAACCCACACACATGCAAAGGGCGCCGCAGGTTTGGTGGACCCCCTGCTGGCCAAGAAATTAAATCATTTTATTACATATAAACATGGCTTCCGTAACAAAATTTGAATGCTGTGATATTTATATGTGAATAAGCCTAAATAAATATGTTCATCATTTTAAAGCGATCGTGTCTCTTCAGAAGACTTAAACTGTTCGGTTCGCAATGAGCGTTTTTGAAGCATCAGAGTCATGGGTGAATATACTTTCAATGGAGGAACAGAAATCTCCTAGATTTCATTAAAGTAGGCTATCTTCACATTGTGTCCTGAAGATGCATGACAGGGTTTGGACCTGCATGAGTCAATTTCATCTTTAGGTGAACTAACACTAACTAAATCGCTGTTCACACTTTGGCTGGCACTGAGACTGACACAACAACATAATAATTATTTTAGATTTCATTTAAATTCATGCGATACTAGCAAAAAAAAATCCTATTTAGTTTGTAAAACGAGACACTGATAGAAACTGATGTCTACGAAAGGGGCCATTAAATCTCTTCTAATTTAACAAAAATCAGTTTTATTCACATCAGAAATGCATTGTGTAGGTCACTAAATAGTTTACTCTATTCTTCTCCAGGTTCACCGGCCACTTTCTTTCATGCCTTTCACGAGAAGTGGATGAATTTGTGCGTTGAAAATAGGATAACTCTGATTCTTTGCGCTGAACAGCAAACTATTACCTGGCGCCGTCGATCACCCGTTATCATCTGGTGGAATGATCTCCCTACTTTCATCAGGAACGCAGAATCCCTGGCAATATTCAAGAGACAGCTGAAAACTCACCTCTTCCGTGAACACTTAATCCCCTCATTAAAAAAAAAACCCTATCCTTCCCCCTTTTTCCCTTCCTACTCTAGCTTATGGTACTGAGCAATGTATGAAACTTGTATTGTGAGCACGTCCTGTGTTATTTGCCAATTCATGAAGAATCGCTTGTTTGTTTTCCTCACTTGTAAGTCGCTTTGGATAAAAGCGTCTGCTAAATGACTAAATGTAAATGTAAATCATCTAACTAACAGTTAGTTGATAGGCTTGGTTTTTGGCAGGTGACATGAAGTATAGCGTTTTAAGTGGCCCGGAGCCTGTTAAACCATTTAAGATTACACAGGTTAGTTTACTTAAAATATAATAATTGGAGTAAATAATGAGTAAATAATAAATAACTGGCGACAAAGATGCGAAACTTACAGACTGCAGTTTTAAATAAACTTAAATTTTCTTCATTGAAACCCATTTTATGATGTTGTGACTCGGCGCGTGACATGAAGTAGGAGCTCGTTTAGTTCCTCAAAAGGTGTTCCTGTAACCAAAATCATTCCCAGTTTCTGCAATTTGAGCACATCTCAAAAAGCAGCTACTTCTGCCAATAGTTACAGGAACTGTGAAAAGGTTCATTTGGAACAAAGCCAAAGAATCTCAAACAGGTAATTGGTTTGAATCGGTCACTACCTGAAAAGAAGCAGTCATTGCATTTGCTTTGCTTTGTATGGTTAAGATACAGAAACCTTCTCTAAGCCTCACCATAAAACGCTACTGAAATCTAAAGGCGTTGCTAAGGATTAAAAAGAAGTTTAAAATACACGACCAGCGATATACTATTAGCGAACATCCAGACTTTATTTGAATGATATGACACCAGTTTGATCTTCGATTTCACTTGAAGTATATCAGGGCCTTTACAGTACCAAGCTTTTGGTCTATTCTAATGCAAGTATATGGAAGTTTGCATAGATTTAGGGTGCGTTCACACTTGTAGTTCGGTTGGTTTGGTTCGTTTGGTCCGGACCAAAAGACAAAAACAAAACATATAGTCCTGGTCCGCTTAGCGTTCACACTGGCATTTTTAACAGCGAACCTAAAGTTACCGAACCAAAGGCGTAGGGATACGGTCACGACCTGATTGGTCGCTTTTATGACGTATATTTCGTGACGGAGCTCGTTTACCGAACATTCAAAACAACGCTGTGTTCTGGATTAAACACCATCATTTTATGCGTGTACATGTGCTTTATTTTTACCAGCTGAGAACTCACGAAGAGCTCATAAAATGATCAAAACATTCAAAACAGCAGCAGGATTTCCTCCGTTGAACGCAGAAACAGAAACTTCACCTCCTCGTTGCTCCACGTTTGCCCTCGACTCATTTTGGATACACCGATCTTTCCGCGTCGTCAAATCAGCTGACTTGTAGCGTCGCATCTCGTGACATCACGTCCTGTTTTTGGTTGGTTTACATGTCTTTGGTCCGTGTTGCGTTCATATATCAACCGAACCGCACCAGAGTTCGTTTGGAAGCGGACCGAGACCCGTCTTTTTAGTGGTCTCGGTCCGCACCAGGGTTCTGATGGCAGCGTTCACATATGAACCGCACTAACTGAGCAATCGCACCAGGGTTCGTTTTAATCGAACCAAACATGACAAGTGTGAACGCACACTTAAAAAAGATTTTTTGTGGAAATTCAGTTCAATTTTGTAAATTTTTTTCCCGAGTAATAGAAGCACTGCAATGTGTTGCATTCACCTACATTTGCATAAAATATGTTACTGTGTCTATAAACCAGTAATTCTGAAAGTGTGGTCCACCATCGCCCCCTAGTGGTCCGCGAAAAGAGGCAAGCTCTTAACCCGCACCGGATGACGTCAGTGTGTTTTAATAACGAAAAAATGGATCATATCATTGCATTTGTGTTTGAATAATTAGTTTTTGACTTGAAACAGTTGCATATTAAACTTAAATTTAGTTTATCTTTCCTATTTTGTTGATTTCGGGGGGCGTGTTAGTTAGGTGGTCCTCAGAAAAAGTGGTCCTTGGGCTGAAAAAGTTTGAGAAACACTGCTCTAAACCAATAAATGGAAGGAAACAAATAATCGTTTATACTCACGAATGCAAGGGCTTTTCTGTGGCTGACAGAAATCAGAAATGTTGAGATGTTGAGCCTGGTCACTGACGGGATTGTTCAGCACACAGCTGTAGGTGTTGTTATCCTGATACTCCACCTCCAGATGTAAAGAGATGGTGGTGTTGAGCTCTGGGATTCTGATGGAGGAGAGTAAACTGTTTCCTTTGTACCAGGAGAGAGTCACATGTGCCACATTCATCACTGAACACAGCAACACGCATTTGGAGCTTGATGGTCTTTCAGATGTTGGAGCGTAGCTGGTGATGACAGGATTGGAGAGAGAAGCTGGAACAGGAGAGAGAGATATTGTCTGTGATTGAATGTGTTCAGTGAGTTTGTGAAGTCGTTTAGTGCATCATTCACATTCATAATTATGAAAACGGTCTTTGACTGCTTTGTTGGACAAAATGGCAGATTTGTAGTTATGTTTGGTGAATTGGTGCTCTTTTATATCTTCATGAGATTAATTCATTAGGATTCATTTACAGTTTGTAGATCTGAAACCATTAGAGATAAATTTCGAGATAATTTTTGTAGATTTCACATCGGGAAGAGAGGCGAATGGACTTTTTCTGTGTGTACCTTAGTTCTATGAATCACTCATACGTGACACTGGACCACAAAACCAGTATTAAGTATATATATATATTTGTAGCAATAGCCAACAATATATTGTATGTATTTTTTATGCCAAGAATCATTAGGATATTAAGTAAAGATCATGTTCCATGAAGATATTTTTTAAATTTCCTATCGTAAATATATAAAAATTAATTTTTGTGAGTGGATATGCATTGCTATGGACTTCATTTGGATTTTTCTCAATATTTAGATTTTTTTGCACCCTCAGGTTCCAGGTTCTCAAATAGTTGTATTTCAGCCAAATTTTGTATAAATCTCAATTTTGAAAAAATTGACCCTTATGACTGGTTTTGTGGTCCAGGGTCACATATGCGCATTTGAGATGATCATAAGATCAAATTTAGGATGGTTTCTGTGCAACATTGTTTTGTTAGGAAAAAAAAAAAGAGAAATGAACGGCATTCTGAAATGAAGGGGAAAGTTGGATGAGGTGAGCCTGTTTTCACTTCAGCTGTAATCTAGGAGAAATTAAACGGAATGTAAAACTCAATGATGACTTTGCTAAAAAAATAGTGGTCTAGTTTGACTTTGGCACAGAAAAAAACATAATTTACCACTTTATTTACTAAAACATTGACCTGCAGTCCAGTAGGGGGAGCACCACGACTCAACATTTTGTGTTGATTCAAGAGCGGAAGGATAATATTGTTTTGTAGATAAAGTGGTAAATAGTTTTTTTGTGCAAACAAAGCATTCAAAAAATTGATCCACTGGAGTCACATGGATTAATTTAACGGTGTCTTTACTACCTTTCTAAACCTTGAATGTGTAAGTTGCGTAGCTGCCGATGGAGGGACAGAAAGCTTTGAGTTTTAATCAAAAGTATCTTCATATTTGTTCCAAAGATCTTGAAGGTCTTACGGATGTGGAACGACATGAAGGTGAGTAATTAATGACATACTTTCCCTTTAAAATGCATTTAAGAGACATCCAGAGTTCAAAGTCTACACACGAAAGATTATAGAGAGTTATAGAGATTATAAAGATTATATTTTGTTGCTGCTACAGCCAGTTTGGTTTCAAATCATCCAAAGTTTTGTCTGGCAGGCTCTGAAGATCATCTGAGTGAAATTTGATTGGAAAATTTGTTGGAGTAACAAAAAGAATAGTCTAGTAAGACAATTATAAGTAATACATTACTTTTTTATATACATTACATACACCCTCTATAGTGGGAGGTTCATCTTACCCCACCTCAAACATATAAATAAATAAATAAACCTTATATATTTTAAGATTACAATGTAATGCTCTGCTCACCATGGACAGTAACACTGAAAGTCTTGCTTGAGACCTTGTTTCCACTGACAATTTCTATTTTATATGGTCCAGAGTGTTCTGTGCTGGTGTTTGTGACGGTCAGTGATCCGGTCTGATTGTCCAGGTGCAGTCTGTCTCTGAATCTCCCATCAACACTGTCATGAAAGATCTCATGATGTGCTCTGTTCATTTTTGCTATGTGCGTGTCTTTAGGTCCAAAAGTCCAGAGAATCAGATCATCACTCTGTATTTCTGCAAAACTAGTGCGTAGAGTCACCGAATCTCCCTCCATCACTTCTACCGACTTCATTTCATCCGTCACAGCAGCGGACGCAGCTTGAGAAGATACAGAAACACAGTGTTAGGAAGTAGTTTTAATACAATAAATTCATGGATATCTTTGTACATTTCAATGTTCATGTCATATTTAAAAACAACTTACCAACTAGGTGCCACAAACAGAAAACAACAAATTTGTGAGACATTTTCTTCAACAGTTACTAAAATGATAAAACTCCACAAGGATGAACATGTCCTTAATCCAGTTCCACATCTCTCTGAGAAAACCTGTCTCTGAACAGCTGGAGATGCAGTTCCTTGTTTGGCAGTGAGGTTGTGTGCAGTCAGAGCGCCTCAGTCAGCGTGGGTGTGTTGCTGTGTGCTTCAAGTTGTGGGACCAAATATGCAACTGTAATGTTATGGTTTGATAAATATGAAATACTCATTCCATTTATTTAATGAAGGATTTATTGAATCCTCTTTGAGTCATCCAAACACGTACTGTAATTGCCGAATTAATACTAATTTGTTCTCTCTCTCTCTCTCTCTGAAACTCAGTTCTTCTTTATCAGCTCCTTTCTGCCCCCAGGAGGACAATGATGTAAACTACAAACAACAACAAAACATTACTATTATTATTTGCATTTCTGTGTTTTCATCATAAACATGGAACATGCTGCCAGAATGGAACAGCGAATGTTTTCCCCAAAGCACACCTGATGCAACTAATAAAGGGCTTCATTAGTTGAGCTGGAACACATGAACTGGCTAGTGGTTTCTTGAGTGTCAAAAGAATGGTCTAAAACGTTAAGATAAGAGAAACAGGACACAAAAAAGATAGTGAAGGCAATGAATGACACCATTGGAAGTATAGTTTGCGAGTTCAAAGTTAAAAGAACAGTGGTTACACTGCCTGGATGGGGTTATCAGATTTCTGGGAGGGCAGGTTCAGAAAAACCATCGAGTGACTGTAAAAAAACCTGCAGCACAAAAACCTGAGGTTTTATGTTTCTAACTGTAAGGCATGTACTTATATGTAACGCATGCGGTTTCCATGCCAGAACTACAAGACGTGCACCACTAATGACCCCAAAGTACAAAATCACATAAATAAGCCTCTGACATTTTGGGATTCTGTTCTGTGGAGTGATGAAACAAAACTGGAGCTTTTCGGCCCAATGGATCAGCGATAAGTCTGGAGGAAGAAGAATGAAACGCTGAAAGATCAATCTATCTTCAGTTAAGTGTGCTAGAGGCTCGTGATGCTCTGAGGCTGCTTTGTGTAACGGAGGCCCGCTCGGAGCGCGTCGAGTAGGACCTGGGTAGAGGGGTTACATTGGTGCCGTGACCCGGATGGGAGTGAGGTTTAGGGGGGTGAGTGTAACGAAGGCCAGCTAGTAGTTGCTGTGCGAGTAAACCTCACTCCTCTGACCTCAAGAGATGCTCTGGCGACAGATGCTAGAGGTTGCAGCCTTTAGCCTCCTTGTTAGAGCGTCCAACTTCCATGCCGGAAGACCTGGGTTCTTCTTCATTTATAATTATTACAAATGATTTATATTTCAAACAAATGCAGTTCGTTTGAATTTTCTATTCATTGAAAAATCCTGAAAAATAAAAGTATCACTGTAATGAGAGGGCAAAGCAGTGGGATCCATGCAGGCTTTATTACAACAGATGTAGTCATAAAGGTAAGGATCAAACAACAGAAAAAAAGGAATATCCGAGGAATGGCAGAATTGTAGTCAATAGGCAGGCGGAAAGGTCGGTGCAGGCAGCTAGTAAACAAAGTCCAGTAACAGGCTATAAATCCAAGGGCAGGCAGATAATAATCAGGACACGGTTGACAACGGGAAGACAAGACCGATATAAACGCTCAGAAATGACAACAATACCTTGCGATGTAAGCGAGGCTGAATGTCTCTTAAATAGTGTGGATAATGATTTACAGCTGGTTGAGGTGATCAGTCACTGTGTACGGGACTTCTGGGAAATGTAGTAGGTGTCTGTGTGTGAGTGAAAGTCCAAGGTGGAGTGCCCTCTAGTGGTAACCTGCTGATAACCCTGACAATCACAGTTTCCACAAAGATATTAATATGCAACAGTTTTCAGCATTCATACTAAAAATAAGAAACATAATTAATAATTGAGCACAAATATAATAATTAAGCATCAAATCATCATATCAGAATGATGGATCATGTGACACTGAAGACTGGAGTAATGATGCTTTGATCACAGGATTTTAAAATATTTCAAAATGCAAAACAAATGTAATAATGTTTTTTATTGTATTTTTTTATCAAATAAATGAAGCCTTCTCTTTCAAAAACATTAAAAAAATATTTTATTTCCATCTTTTGACCACCAGTATATATATAATGGTGGTCAACAGATGGAAATAAAATACTTTATATATATATATATATATATATATATATATATATATATATAAAGTGTATGTGACACTTTCATCACGCATTTGAAAGTGAAAGTCGTCAGATTAGGGTTACAGCAATCACAAAGTCGATGTTTAAGACATGCTCAGTGTAAATTCCACCACATTCTTGAGGAAGTGAATGTACCGTTGGGTTTTTGTTGGAGTGGGCGGATTTTGGGAGGTTTTGGGCTGGACATCGTCGAATCAGTTAGGGAACTGAATGGGTGGGAACAAAACACTATTGCAGCAACATTTTGGCAACGTCCTTCATTGCGACAGATTGTAAAAAATCTTCAAAACAGCTCGGGTTCAGTAACCGGATACTGCGTTTGCGAAGAAAAACTGCGATTTTGAAAGTATCCGTGTTCGTGTGACAGGGCCTGAGGATTCCTCTTTCAGTTCGATCTGTTTTTATCGCTCGGTTATTCTCGAAGATTCCTGCACTGCATGATCGTGTTTATTCACGCAGATATGACGGGACTCTACAGCGAGACGAGGAACATTGTTTTACTCTCGGTTTTCCTGACAGTTTTGAATGGTGAGTGGAACATTCCATCCGAAACATTTTAGGTTTCCCTTTCTAGTGCTGCGCATGATTTTCAGGGGCGTAACCATGACCTAAAACTACATCACTGCGTAGAATATACATAAAAAATATGATTTGAAATAATAAAAAAATGATATAAACATTTTATTTATAATATAAACAACATGATCAGATATTTTTATTTTTAAATACAATATTTAACTGGGGCAGCAGTAAATGATGTTAGACGGCCGCTAAAAAAAGTGTGTGCGCCTATTACTATGATTACGGTAATTTCAGGATCAGCAGAAAGAGAATGCGCTTTCAGAGCTTCTATCTATCTATCTATCTATCTATCTATCTATCTATCTATCTATCTGTCTGTCTGTCTGTCTGTCTGTCTTTTCCTCTTCCTTTCTTTCAAATGTCTTTCTTTTCTTTTTTTCTTCCTTTCTTTCTCTTTCTCTTTTTTCTTTTTCTTTCTTTTTATTTTTTCTTTTTCTCTCTTTCTTCGTTCTTTTCTTTTTCTCTTCCTTTCTTTCAAATGTATTTCTTTTCTTTTTCTCTTCCTTTCTTTCAAATGTCTTTCTTCTTTTTCTCTTCATTTCTTTCTCTTTTTTCTTTTTCTTTTTTCTTTTTCTCTCTTTCTTTCTCTCTTTTTTCGTTCTTTTCTTTTTCTCTTCCTTTCTTTCAAATGTCTTTCTTTTCTTTTTCTCTTCCTTTCTTTCTCTTTTTTCTTTTTCTTTCTTTCTTTCTTTCTTTCTTTCTCTCTTTCTCTTTTTTCTCTTTCTCTCTTTCTTTCTCTCTTTCTTCGTTCTTTTTCTCTTCCTTTCTTTCAAATTTTTTTCTTTTCTTTTTCTCTTCCTTTCTTTCTCTTTCTATTTTTTCTTTTTCTTTTTTCTCTTTTTTCTTTTTCTTTCTCTTTCTTTCTCTTTTTTCTTTTTCTTTCTTTCTCTCTTTCTCTTTTTTTTCTCTTTCTCTTTCTCTCTTTCTTCGTTTCTTTCTCTCTGTTCTTTCTTTCTTTCCTTTCTTTGTCTGTCTCTCTTTCAAATTCAAATTCGCTTCATTAGCATGACTTACACAGTTTTGCCAAACCAGTGGCCATTACATGAGCAATGACAAATAATGATATAATACATAAAATTAAAATTAACACATGGATAATGTTTTATATGCAAGGTTTAACAAGAAAAAAAAGAATGACTGAAAGAATGACTAGCTGTGTTACAGATTGTCGTTTTAAAAATATACACTTTACTAGCAATTAAAAAAAAACTGTAACAAGACGCCATGTTTTGAATTTTTTGATACTTTACTCTGTTATCCCTTTTATTTACACTTACGTTGTCTTTAACAATTGTGTATTTCTTTGACTAGTGTTTTCTTTTTTTCTTCGTAGGCCACATCTCGAGACATTTTTATGTAGACGTTTAATAACTTGCAAAAAGCAGATAAAATAAAGTATACACTCTTTCTAAATGCATCTCTTGTTTATTGTTTTCTATTATTTTTTACTGTGTTAAAATGACAGTTTCTCTTGAATAATTACATTTCCCATACAGTAGGCATAGCTCATATCAAACCATTTTACTGCAGAATTTTGGAGATATATGTCATTATTTAAATTTGTACAGCTATAAAGACCTGATTTCTAAGTAAAAAGTAATGGTATATTTCTATAGGGGACGTCCCATACAATATGCATTGTTCCTCATTTCAAACCATTTTACTGCAGCGTTTTGGAGATATGCCACATTATTTGACTTCAGAGGCCTATAAAGTCCTCATTTCTAATAAGTAGAAAAAACTAATGGTCAGTTTCTATAGGGGACATCCCATAATGTATGCATAAGACATATCAAATCTTTTTGCTGCAGCGTTTTGGAGATATGCCACATTATTTCACTTCAGAGGCATGTTGTTCTTATGGAGCCGCTGAACGTCTTGATTCTGACACACTCAGTTCAGTTCACAAATCTTTTTTCAGAGAAAGAGCCACTGACTACTTGTTTTAATAAAAGATAATATTTCAATAAGAAATAGTTGACATTCTCTTCTTTCTATAACTCATGTTGAGGAGGCATGACAGTATCTGAAGGAGGAGTTTAGTTTCACTGAACCACTTTACAACAACAGATTCATTCGCTTCAAGAAACATTGAACGAGTGTCAGGATCCGACTATTATCACAGTTCTGATGAGAAACTATTTCATAAACTGTTAAAAAAAATGTGTATTTTCATCTGTTTGTGCTTGTGGAGTCAGGCTGGTGAGTATTTTTATGGCCTCAATTCAGTTTATATCATCATTTGCCTACAAACATAATTGAGATATTATTCCATCATTTGTTTGGCTTCTAATGTTTTCCAGTTGTATAAGATTAATATACTCTTGATGCTGCTGTCCCTTTCATTGACTGTATATTGAAATTAGTGCCGAGCGAGGAATTATTTTGAGTTATTATGTGTGTTTGTGTTTCAGGTGTGTTTGTGTCTGATGCAGTGAAGTCAGAGTCAGTGACTGAGGGAGAATCAGTCACTCTGAACTCTAGTCTCACTCAAATACAGACACATGAAGACATCGAGTGGAGGTTTGGTGACTTTCTCATAGCTAAAGTAAAGAACAAGAAGAGCGTGTATTATTATGATAGTGCTGACGGGAGATTCAGAGACAGACTGAAGATGAACTCTCAGACTGGATCTCTGAGCATCAACAACATCAGAACCACAGACTCTGGACTTTATACAGTCTTCAGCAACACAAGAGACACGCTCAACACGATCAGTCTCACTGTCTATGGTGAGGAGACAATTACTGATCCTGTTACATCTGTTGACTAAATTCACTGTTAAAATTATTGAGAAGTTTATAAAATGATAGAAAATTCTGTGAAGATACAGATCATCATTTTATCCATTTTATCAATAAAGTGGAAAAGATCACAGTATTTTATACTGAATCTGATTTCTTCTGTCATGTTCTCCAGCCCGTCTGCCTGTTCCTGTCATCAGCAGTAACTCTTCATCATCATCATCATCATCAGAGTCCGAATGTGTGTTTGTGTGTTCAGCTGTGAATGTGAGTCATGTGATTCTCTCCTGGTACAAAGGAAACAGTTTATTGTCCAGCATCAGAGTGTCTGATCTCAGCAGCCGGTCTGATCTTCCTCTACATCTGGAGTGTCTGGATGATTCCTACAGCTGTGTGATCAACAATCCCATCAGAAACCAGACTCAACACCTCAACACTGAGCTCTGTCACACATGTGCAGGTACGACAGTGATGATATATTTGTTAATTTGTTGAACTGATCTCTCAAGTTAGTTCAGATATAATGTGTGTTGAAGGTTAAATTGACAGATTCATTCATATTAAAGAGTTAGTTCACCCAAAAATTACTTTAATTACTTTACTAATTCCTCACCCTCATGTCGTTCTACACCCATAAAACCTTCGTTCATATTCAGAACACAAATAAATGAAGACATTTATTTAAGACAGAGTTTATATCACAGTTTATATTATCATTTGCCTACAAACATAATTGAGATATTATTCCATCATTTGTTTGGCTTCTAATGTTTTCCAGTTGTATAAGATTAATATACTCTTGATGCTGCTGTCCCTTTCATTGACTGTATATTGAAATTAGTGTAATTTTGATCGTACAATGTATGATTTTTTAACTATTTTATTTGTAGGATACAGCTGCAAATAAGTATTTGAACACCTGAGAAAATCAATGTTAATATTTGGTACAGTAGCCTTTGTTTGGAATTACAGAGGTCAAACGTTTGCTGTCCCTTTCATTGACTGTATATTGAAATTAGTGCCGAGCGAGGAATTATTTTGAGTTATTATGTGTGTTTGTGTTTCAGGTGTGTTTGTTGCTGATGCAGTGAAGTCAGAGTCAGTGACTGAGGGAGAATCAGTCACTCTGAACTCTAGTCTCACTCAAATACAGACACATGAAGACATCGAGTGGAGGTTTGGTGACTTTCTCATAGCTAAAGTAAAGAACAACAAGAGCGTGTTTTATAATGATAGTGCTGATGGGAGATTCAGAGACAGACTGAAGCTGAACTCTCAGACTGGATCTCTGAGCATCAACAACATCAGAACCACAGACTCTGGACTTTATACAGTCTTCAACAGCAGAGGAGACACGCTCAACAAGATCAATCTCACTGTCTATGGTGAGGAGACAATTACTGATCCTGTTTGATGATTTGGGTGTTTCTTAATGTTCAGTTTTGGCTATAGAGTTTAAGAAAATATGCATATTAATAATGTTGGAATAACATTGCTGACTCCTTTGTCTTGTTAAGGTTGTAGCATTTATTCATTCTTTGCAGCTGAATAACTTTTATTCAACAGTCCTGCAAATTTATTTACTTACAGCTTGATTGTAAATGAAAATTTTACTGCTGGTTGAGGTGATCAGTCACTGTGTACGGGACTTCTGGGAAATGTAGTAGGTGTCTGTGTGTGAGTGAAAGTCCAAGGTGGAGTGCCCTCTAGTGGTAACCTGCTGATAACCCTGACAATCACAGTTTCCACAAAGATATTAATATGCAACAGTTTTCAGCGTTCATACTAATAATGAGAAACATAATTAATAATTGAGCACAAATATAATAATTAAGCATCAAATCATCATATCAGAATGATGGATCATGTGACACTGAAGACTGGAGTAATGATGCTTTGATCACAGGATTTTAAAATATTTCACAATGCAAAACAAATCTAATAATGTTTTTTTACTGTATTTTTTTTATCAAATAAATGAAGCCTTCTCTTTCAAAAACATTAAAAAAGTATTTTATTTCCATCTTTTGACCACCAGTATATATATAGTGTATGTGACACTTTCATCACGCATTTGAAAGTGAAAGTCGTCAGATTAGGGTTACAGCAATCACAAAGTCGATGTTTAAGACATGCTCAGTGTAAATTCCACCACATTCTTGAGGAAGTGAATGTACCGTTGGGTTTTTGTTGGAGTGGGCGGATTTTGGGAGGTTTTGGGCTGGACATCGTCAAATCAATTTGGGAACTGAATGGGTGGGAACAAAACACTATTGCAGCAACATTTTGGCAACGTCCTTCATTGCGACAGATTGTAAAAAATCTTCAAAACAGCTCGGGATCAGTAACCGGATACTGCGTTTGCGAAGAAAAACTGCGATTTTGAAAGTATCCGTGTTCGTGTGACAGGGCCTGAGGATTCCTCTTTCAGTTCGATCTGTTTTTATCGCTCGGTTATTCTCGAAGATTCCTGCACTGCATGATCGTGTTTATTCACGCAGATATGACGGGACTCTACAGCGAGACGAGGAACGTCTCAGGTTACGTCTGTAACCCTAGTTCCCTGAGAGAGGGAACGAGACGCTGCGTCATATGACGCTTTGGGAATCCCCTCTGCGTCAGCGCGTCTGAGTCTGAATGTCAACTAGCCATTGGCAGAAGTGAGCGTCGCGGGCGGGTGACGTCACGACCAGGAAGTATATAAGCACTTCCGGAAAGATCGCTCGCTAGCTTCGAATAGCCGAAGCAAACGATCACAGGAATGCAGGGAGTATGGCAAGGCGACGCAGCGTCTCGTTCCCTCTCTCAGGGAACTAGGGTTACAGACGTAACCTGAGACGTTCCCTTTCGAGGGAACTTCAACGCTGCGTCATATGACGCTTTGGGAACGATATGCCAAAACGCCATAGTTCCAAGTACCTGTCTGTGTGAAACTGCTGGCACATCAAGACGAGAGCACCGAGGAGCCTGGCGCTGAGACCAGGTCAAGGCTGTAATATTTCACAAACGTGTGCGGCGAGGACCAGCCTGCCGCATCACAAATTTCGCCAAGGGAAACCCCTGAGAATAAGGCCTTCGAGGCCGCCATACCCCGAGTAGAATGAGCTCTGACAGCCAAAGGAGACTGCTGTCCAGAAGACTCGTAAGCAGCTGAAATAGCCTCGACTATCCACCTGCTTACTGTCTGCTTTGACGCTGGTAGACCCCTGTTGTGTGGTCCAAAGCAGACAAACAGCTGATCTGACTTCCTCCACAGGGCAGCTCTGTGGACGTAGGTGTCCAGTGCGCGAACTGGACATAATAAGTTCAGCTTTTCCTGGTCTGGATCCGTAAACGGAGGAGGACAAAAAGCCTGCAGCACTACAGGCCGCGGTACATGGGTCGGAACCTTAGGAATGTAGCCCTGTTTCGGGTAGAGGAACGCTTTTACCATGCCCGGTGCAAACTCTAAGCACGTGGGAGAAACTGAAAGGGCCTGAAGGTCTCCTACTCTCTTAAGGGACGAAATAGCTAGAAGGAAGGCAGTCTTAATGGTCAGAAATCTTTCAGAGACAGACTCAAGTGGCTCGAATGGAGCGGAAGATAAACCCTCTAAAACCACAGCTAAATCCCAAGCAGGAACCCTGGAGTGTGCTGCTGGCCTCAGCCTCAAAGTGCCACGAAGGAAACGAATTATTAATGGGTTTTTCCCCAAGGAAGTACCATCCAAAGGGGCGTGGTATGCTGCAATAGCTGCCACGTATACCTTAAGAGTGGAAGGGGTTAACCCTGCTGAGAAACGGTCTTGTAAGAACTCTAGTACTGGACCAACTGGGCAGTTAACTGGATCTTGGTGTCTCGCGGCGCACCACGAGACAAACAGTTTCCACTTCAGCGCATATAGTTTCCTCGTGGAAGGAGCTCTGGACTGGAGAATAGTCTCAACAACCTCAGCTGAAAGACCCATACCTATGAGTTGGGCCCCCTCAGAGGCCAAACCCATAGGCTCCACATCTCTGGACGGGGGTGAAAAATCGTGCCCCGCGCCTGAGACAGAAGGTCTCTCCTGAGCGGGATCTCCGAGGGAGGTCCGTCGAGGAGAGTCACCAAGTCCGAAAACCAGATTCGGCTCGGCCAGTAAGGCGCTACTAACAGTAGACTTATCCCTTCCCGGCGAACTTTCTCCAGAACTCCTGGGAGCAGAACGATTGGGGGAAAAGCATACAGACGCAGCCTCGGCCATGTCTGTGCCATGGCATCCAGTCCGAGAGGAGCTGGATGTGTGAGGGAGAACCAAAGTGGACAGTGCGTCGTATCCTGAGACGCGAACAGATCCACCTCTGCTTGGCCATAAATCTCCCAAATAAACTTCACCGCCTCGGGGTGAAGTCTCCATTCCCCTGGCCTCAGCCCCTGTCTCGACAGGACGTCCGCCCCTAAATTCTGAGCCCCTGGAATAAAGACCGCCCTCACGGAGAGCATCTTCCCCAGGGACCACAGGAGGATCTGGTGCGCCAGTTTGCAAAGTGGTCGCGAGCGCAGACCCCCCTGTCGATTTATGTAGGCGACCACTGATGTGTTGTCTGTACGGACAAGCACATGATGGCCCCACAGGTCTGGGAGGAAGAACTTCAACGCATTGAAGACAGCCATCATCTCCAGGCAATTTATGTGCCACGAGAGCTGATGACCCCTCCACAGTCCTTGAGCTGAACGGCCTTCCATTACCGCTCCCCAGCCTGTGCGGGAGGCGTCTGTGGACAGTGCGACTCGTCGCACCCGTGCACCCAACACAGGACCCTGGGACAGGAACCATTTCTCTTTCCATATCGCCAAGGCGCGGAGCGCTCGCCGCGTGATCTTGGTCGTACGGAACGGGTTCCCTTTCAGGGAAAACCCTCTGGTCCTGAGCCACCACTGAAAAGGTCTCATGAACAGCAGGCCAAAAGGAATCACGTTGGACGCTGCTGCCATCAGCCCCAGCAATCTCTGGGACTGCTTTACAGAGAGAGACTGGCCTAGCTTTACTTCCTCCACGGCTGAAAGAACTGCAGCGATGCGAGCGGGCGACAAGGCAGCCTGCATCGACGCTGAGTCCCAAATCACACCCAAAAAAGTGGTCCTCTGTGCTGGAGAAAGCACACTCTTTTTGGCATTCAACCTCAACCCCAATTTCTGTATGTGCGTGAGAACAACATCTCGATGTTGAACCACCAACTGTTCCGACTGTGCTAATATTAGCCAGTCGTCCAAATAGTTCAAAATGCGTATGCCCTGCAGCCTGAGCGGGGCCAGCGCTGCATCTACGCATTTCGTGAACGTGCGGGGTGATAGAGCTAGGCCGAACGGAAGAACCCGATACTGGTACGCTTCGCCCCCGAAAGCAAACCTTAGGAACTTCCTGTGTTGTGGAAGGATGGAGACATGGAAGTATGCGTCTTTTAGATCTATCGTGACAAACCAGTCCTCGGACCTGATTTGAGTCACGATCTGCCTGAGCGTCAACATCTTGAATTTCAGTCTCTTTACTGAGAGGTTCAGACGACGAAGATCTAAAATGGGCCGCAGCCCTCCATCCTTCTTTGGAACAATAAAGTAACGGCTGTAAAAGCCCGACATTCTGTCGGCTGCAGGAACCTTTTCTATAGCTTCTTTTGCTAATAGGGTTTTTACTTCTTGCTCCAAGACCAGAGCCTGCTCGGGATGAACTAGTGTTAGCATCACCCCGTTGAATAGAGGCGGGCGCACACCAAACTGAATTCTGTACCCCAGTTCTATTGTTTGCAGGACCCACTGAGATATATTTGGTAGACGTTTCCACTCTTCCAAAAATTCTACTAAGGGAACCAGCCTCTCGAGGCTGGTCTCTGGTGAAGTTAATACAGCCGTGTCGGTGACCTGAAACGCACTGGCAGGAAGCAACCGACACGACTGTATTTTTAACCTCCTCAGAGGCTGAAACTGCAGTGCAGCTTCGCTGGATGCCGCTGCGCCCCGAAGCACCGAGGGTGGCGGGGTTAGCAGAACGGCCCCTAGAGGGCCACGAGATGATGCGGGCACCGTATGCTGAGGTGTACACCGCACCACCCCGTGTGGGGCTGCCCTCACAGGTCTGACGCCAGGGACATCAGGACCTTTTTCCCGAAGCCTTCCTCGCCTGAAGGACGGCCCTCAGGTCCGTCTTCGGTTTGGAAGGCTTGGGCTGAGAGTGCCGCTTCTGCCCCCCGTGTCTCTGAGGTGGGGCTCGAAAAGCGACACTCTCTTTCTGTTGTTCGCGATATGAGGAGCTAGACGGCTGGGACTGCCCACGCCCAGCAGTCCCAGAGGGTTGATGGCGGCGTGGAAGATATTTTTTAAAAGCCTCCGCCTGCTTTTTGGACTCCTGAAACCTCTCGACGACTGTGTTGACAGCGTCGCCGAAGAGGCCAGGGGGCGCAAGCGGGGCATCGAGGAGAAAAGCCCTGTCCTTCTCTTTTATATCTGACAAATTGAGCCACAAATGTCTCTCCGTCGCCACCAAGGCTGCCATAGACCGCCCAATTGCTCTGGCGGTCTCCTTGGTGGCTCTCAGAGAAAGATCTGTGGCCCGACGCAATTCGCGAACTGCGTCAGGGCCAATCCCCTCACCGCCATCCATTTCCCTCAGCAGGTCAGCCTGGTACGCTTGTAATATGCTCATAGTATGTAGACACGCACCAGCCTGACCCGCCGCCGTGTACGCTTTACCCACCAGACTAGATGTTGTTTTTAACGGTCTGGAGGGCAGCGTGGGGGCCTTCAGGGACGATGCTGAACCGGGAGACAGATAGCTGGCAAGCGTCTGTTCAGCCCGCGGCATCGCCCCATAACCGTATTCTTTCAGCCCTCTTATATCAGAATAAACTTTCACCTGAGGGCTGAAAAGTCTGGCTGAATACGGCTTCTTCCACGATCTAGACAGCTCACTGTGCAGATCGGGGAAGAAAGGAAGGCCCCTCGGTGGAGATGATGATTTTGAAGACAGAAAACGCTCGTCTAACTTGCTTTTAGGACGAGCGCCCTGCTTCTCGGCTGGCCAGTCGATATTTAATGTAGACACAGCGCGAGTCATCACCTCCACAAGCTCCTCATACGCCGGGGAAAGAGATGGCGAGTCATCTTCCCCCGTTCCGCCACCCAGCACATCCAACTCCTCAGAGCTAGACAGCTGAAATGACGGGCTCTCTCCCCGGGCGGAAGAAACCGCAGAGCGGGCTTCCGAACCCAGAGATTGAGCGATGGATCTCTCAGGTGAAGGCAGAGAAAAGGCGCTCACGCCCGTCTCACACCCCTCCGAGAGATCCATTTGCGAACCCCATGATCTCATTCTCCGCTCTGCCTCGGCAGCAGCGGGTCCTGAGCCATGAGGAACGCTATCCTGAGCACTTTTCTCAAAAAGCGCCAGGCGGGAGCGGAGCGAACGCAACGGCAACTTCTCACAATGCTCACACTCAGCCCCCTCGAAGGCTGAGAGAGCATGCTCCGCTCCCAAACACATTACACAAAGGTCGTGTGAATCCGCACCCGAGAGAAAACGAGGGCAGGGAGGAACACACTTCCTAAATGACTGAGCCATATTCTTTTTTTTTTTTTTTTAGTGCTTTGTGACTTGACAAACAACAGTAAATAGACAGACAGTTTTCACAGAGAGCGCTTTGCTGAGGCAGAAAAGCTAGCGAGCGATCTTTCCGGAAGTGCTTATATACTTCCTGGTCGTGACGTCACCCGCCCGCGACGCTCACTTCTGCCAATGGCTAGTTGACATTCAGACTCAGACGCGCTGACGCAGAGGGGATTCCCAAAGCGTCATATGACGCAGCGTTGAAGTTCCCTCGAAAGGGAACATTGTTTTACTCTCGGTTTTCCTGACAGTTTTGAATGGTGAGTGGAACATTCCATCCGAAATATTTTAGGTTTCACTTTCTAGTGCTGCGCATGATTTTCAGGGGCGTAACCATGACCTAAAACTACATCACTGCGTAGAATATACATAAAAAATATGATTTGAAATAATGAAAAAATGATATAAACATTTTATTTATAATATAAACAACATGATCAGATATTTTTATTTTTAAATACAATATTTAACTGGGGCAGCAGTAAATGATGTTAGACGGCTAAAGTGCATCAGAAACAATGAAAAGACTGACAGCCTCTCAGTAGTATTAGACTTTGATGAGAACAAATTACCTGAGAGTGTATTTATGTTTTGTGAGCTACAATGTCTAAGATGTTATAAATGCTGAATATTCACTGCGGTCAAGCCAGCCGCTAAAAAAAAAGTGTGTGCGCCTATTACTATGATTACAGTAATTTCAGGATCAGCAGAAAGAGAACGCGCCTTCAGAGCTTCTATCTATCTATCTATCTATCTATCTATCTATCTATCTATCTATCTATCTATCTATCTATCTATCTATCTATCTATCTATCTATCTATCTGTCTGTCTGTCTGTCTGTCTGTCTGTTCCTCTTCCTTTCTTTCAAATGTCTTTCTTTTCTTTTTTCTTCCTTTCTTTCTCTTTCTCTTTTTTCTTTTTCTTTCTTTTTATTTTTTCTTTTTCTCTCTTTCTTCGTTCTTTTCTTTTTCTCTTCCTTTCTTTCAAATGTCTTTCTTCTTTTTCTCTTCATTTCTTTCTCTTTTTTCTTTTTCTCTCTTTCTTTCTCTCTTTCTCTCTTTCTCTTTTTTCTCTTTCTCTCTTTCTTTCTCTCTTTCTTCGTTCTTTTTCTCTTCCTTTCTTTCAAATGTCTTTCTTTTCTTTTTCTCTTCCTTTCTTTCAAATGTCTTTCTTTTCTTTTTCTCTTCCTTTTCTTTCAAATTTCTTTCTTTTCTTTTTCTCTTCCTTTCTTTCTGTTTCTCTTTTTTCTTTTTCTTTCTTTCTTTCTCTTTTTACTTTTTCTTTCTTTCTCTTTTTTCTTTCTTTCTCTCTTTCTCTTTTTTCTCTTTTTTTTCTCTTTCTCTCTCTCTCTTTCTTTCTCTCTTTCTTCGTTTCTTTCTCTCTGTTCTTTCTTTCTTTCCTTTCTTTGTCTGTCTCTCTTTCAAATTCAAATTCGCTTCATTAGCATGACTTACACAGTTTTGCCAAACCGGTGGCCATTACATGAGCAATGACAAATAATGATATAATACATAAACAAAATTAAAATAAACACATGGATAATGTTTTATATGCAAGGTTTAACAAGAAAACAAAAGAATGACTGAAAGAATGACTAGCTGTGTTACAGATTGTAGTTTTAAAAATATACACCTTACTAGCAATTAAAAAAAAACTGTAACAAGACGCCATGTTTTGAATTTTTTGATACTTTACTCTGTTATCCCTTTTATTTACACTAACGTTGTCTTTAACAATTGTGTATTTCTTTGACTAGTGTTTTCTTTTTTTCTTCGTAGGCCACATCTCGAGACATTTTTATGTAGAGGTTTAATAACTTGCAAAAAGCAGATAAAATAAAGTATACACTCTTTCTAAATGCATCTCTTGTTTATTGTTTTCTATTATTTTTTACTGTGTTAAAATGACAGTTTCTCTTGAATAATTACATTTCCCATACAGTAGGCATAGCTCATATCAAACCATTTTACTGCAGCATTTTGGAGATGTATGTCATTATTTAAATTTGTACAGCTATAAAGACCTCATTTCTAAGTAGAAAAAAGATTCATTCGCTTCAAGAAACATTCAACGAGTGTCAGGATCCGACTATTATCACAGTTCTGTTGAGAAAGTATTCTGTAAAATAAACAAAAAACATTCAAAAAAATGTTAATTTTCATCTGTTTGTGCTTGTGGAGTCAGGCTGGTGAGTATTTTTATGGCCTCAATTCAGTTTATATCATCATTTGCCTACAAACATAATTGAGATATTATTCCATCATTTGTTTGGCTTCTAATGTTTTGTTTAAGATTAATATACTCTTGATGCTGCTGTCCCTTTCATTGACTGTATATTGAAATTAGTGCCGAGTGAGGAATTATTTTGAGTTATTATGTGTGTTTGTGTTTCAGGTGTGTTTGTTGCTGATGCAGTGAAGTCAGAGTCAGTGACTGAGGGAGAATCAGTCACTCTGAGCTCTAGACTCACTCAAATACAGACACATGAAGACATCGACTGGAACTTTGGTGACTTTCTCATAGCTAAAGTAAATGAGTTTTTTTATGATAGTGCTGACGGGAGATTCAGAGACAGACTGAAGCTGAACTCTCAGACTGGATCTCTGACCATCAACAACATCAGAACCACAGACTCTGGACTTTATACAGTCTTCAACAGCAGAGGAGACACGCTCAACACGATCAATCTCACTGTCTATGGTGAGGAGACAATTACTGATCCTGTTACATCTGTTGACTAAATTCACTGTTAAAATTATTGAGAAGTTTATAAAATGATAGAGAATTCTGTGATGATACAGATCATCATTTTATCCATTCTATCAGTAAAGTGGAAAAGACTGAATCTGATTTCTTCTGTCATGTTCTCCAGCCCGTCTGCCTGTTCCTGTCATCAGCAGTAACTCTTCATCATCATCATCAGAGTCCAAATGTGTGTTTGTGTGTTCAGCTGTGAATGTGAGTCATGTGACTCTCTCCTGGTACAAAGGAACCAGTTTATTCTCCAGCATCAGAGTGTCTGATCTCAGCAGCCGGTCTGATCTTCCTCTACATCTGGAGTGTCTGGATGATTCCTACAGCTGTGTGCTGAACAATCCCATCAGAAACCAGACTCAACACCTCAACACTGAGCTCTGTCACACATGTTCAGGTACGACAGCACTGATATACAGTGAGGAAAATAAGTATTTGAACACCCTGCTATTTTGCAAGTTCTCCCACTTAGAAATCATGGAGGGGTCTGAAATTGTCATCGTAGGTGCATGTCCACTGTGAGAGACATAATCTAAAAAAACAATGTATGATTTTTTAACTATTTATTTGTAGGATACAGCTGCATATAAGTATTTGAACACCTGAGAAAATCAGTGTTAATATTTGGTACAGTAGCCTTTGTTTGCAATTACAGAGGTCAAACGTTTGCTGTCCCTTTCATTGACTGTATATTGAAATTAGTGCCGAGCGAGGAATTATTTTGAGTTATTATGTGTGTTTGTGTTTCAGGTGTGTTTGTTGCTGATGCAGTGAAGTCAGAGTCAGTGACTGAGGGAGAATCAGTCACTCTGAACTCTAGTCTCACTCAAATACAGACACATGAAGACATCGAGTGGAGGTTTGGTGACATTCTCATAGCTACAGTAAATGAGAAAGAGAGCGTGTTTTTTTATGATAGTGCTGACGGGAGATTCAGAGACAGACTGAAGATGAACTCTCAGACTGGATCTCTGAGCATCAACAACATCAGAACCACAGACTCTGGACTTTATTCAGTCTTCAACAGCAGAGGAGACGCGCTCAACACGATCAATCTCACTGTCTATGGTGAGGAGACAATCACTGATCCTGTTTGATGATTTGGGTGTTTCTTTAATGTTCAGTTTTGGCTATAGAGTTTAAGAAAATATGCATATTAATAATGTTGAAATAACATTGCTGACTCCTTTGTCTTGTTATGGTTGTAGCATTTATTCATTCTTTGCAGCTGAATAACTTTTATTCAACAGTCCTGCAAATTTATTTACTTACAGCTTGATTGTAAATGAAAATTTTACAGCTGGTTGAGGTGATCAGTCACTGTGTACGGGACTTCTGGGAAATGTAGTAGGTGTCTGTGTGTGAGTGAAAGTCCAAGGTGGAGTGCCCTCTAGTGGTAACCTGCTGATAACCCTGACAATCACAGTTTCCACAAAGATATTAATATGCAACAGTTTTCAGCATTCATACTAATAATGAGAAACATGATTAATAATTGAGCACAAATATAATAATTAAGCATCAAATCATCATATCAGAATGATGGATCATGTGACACTGAAGACTGGAGTAATGATGCTTTGATCACAGGATTTTAAAATATTTCACAATGCAAAACAAATCTAATAATGTTTTTTTACTGTATTTTTTTTATCAAATAAATGAAGCCTTCTCTTTCAAAAACATTAAAAAAGTATTTTATTTCCATCTTTTGACCACCAGTATATATATAATGTATGTGACACTTTCATCACGCATTTGAAAGTGAAAGTCGTCAGATTAGGGTTACAGCAATCACAAAGTCGATGTTTAAGACATGCTCAGTGTAAATTCCACCACATTCTTGAGGAAGTGAATGTACCGTTGGGTTTTTGTTGGAGTGGGCGGATTTTGGGAGGTTTTGGGCTGGACATCGTCAAATCAATTTGGGAACTGAATGGGTGGGAACAAAACACTATTGCAGCAACATTTTGGCAACGTCCTTCATTGCGACAGATTGTAAAAAATCTTCAAAACAGCTCGGGTTCAGTAACCGGATACTGCGTTTGCGAAGAAAAACTGCGATTTTGAAAGTATCCGTGTTCGTGTGACAGGGCCTGAGGATTCCTCTTTCAGTTCGATCTGTTTTTATCGCTCGGTTATTCTCGAAGATTCCTGCACTGCATGATCGTGTTTATTCACGCAGATATGACGGGACTCTACAGCGAGACGAGGAACATCGTTTTACTCTCGGTTTTCCTGACAGTTTTGAATGGTGAGTGGAACATTCCATCCGAAACATTTTAGGTTTCACTTTCTAGTGCTGCGCATGATTTTCAGGGGCGTAACCATGACCTAAAACTACATCACTGCGTAGAATATACATACAAAATATGATTTGAAATAATAAAAAAATTGATATAAACATTTTATTTATAATATAAACAACATGATCAGATATTTTTATTTTTAAATACAATATTTAACTGGGGCAGCAGTAAATGATGTTAGACGGCTAAAGTGCATCAGAAACAATGAAAAGACTGACAGCCTCTCAGTAGTATTAGACTTTGATGAGAACAAATTACCTGAGAGTGTATTTATGTTTTGTGAGCTACAATGTCAGGCCATACGTTCCCCCGCCGCTAAGATGTTATAAATGCTGAATATTCACTGCGGTCAAGCCAGCCGCTAAAAAAAAGTGTGTGCGCCTATTACTATGATTACAGTAATTTCAGGATCAGCAGAAAGAGAACGCGCTTTCAGAGCTTCTATCTATCTATCTATCTATCTATCTATCTATCTATCTATCTATCTATCTATCTATCTATCTATCTATCATCTATCTATCTATCTATCTATCTATCTATCTATCTATCAAATGTCTTTCTTTTCTTTTTCTCTTCCTTTCTTTCTCTTTCTCTTTTTTCTTTTTCTTTCTCTCTTTCTCTTTCTTTCTTTCTCTCTTTCTCTCTTTCTTCGTTCTTTTCTTTTTCTCTTCCTTTCTTTCAAATGTCTTTCTTTTCTTTTTCTCTTCCTTTCTTTCTCTTTTTTCTTTTTCTTTCTTTCTCTGTTTCTCTTTTTTCTCTTTTTTTCTCTTTCTCTTTCTCTCTTTCTTTCTCTCTTTCTTCGTTTCTTTCTCTCTTTCCTTTCTTTGTCTGTCTCTCTTTCAAATTCAAATTCGCTTCATTAGCATGACTTACACAGTATTGCCAAACCGGTGGCCATTACATGAGCAATGACAAATAATGATATAATACATATAATTCAATCAGTTTGGAGTTTTAAAAATATACACCTTACTTGTGAAAGTAGTACCAAAGCAATTAAAAAAAAACTGTAACAAGACTCCATGTTTTGAATTTTTTGATACTTTACTCTGTTATCCCTTTTATTTACACTAACGTTGTCTTTAACAATTGTGTATTTCTTTGACTAGTGTTTTCTTTTTTTCTTCATAGGTCACATCTCGAGACATTTTTATGTAGACGTTTAATAACTTGCAAAAAGCAGATAAAATAAAGTATACACTCTTTCTAAATGCATCTCTTGTTTATTGTTTTCTATTATTTTTTAGTGTATTAAAATGACAGTTTCTCTTGAATAATTATATTTCCCATACAGTAGGCATAGCTCATATCAAACCATTTTACTGCAGAATTTTGGAGATATATGTCATTATTTAAATTTGTACAGCTATAAAGACCTCATTTCTAAGTAGAAAAAAGTAATGGTATATTTCTATAGGGGACGTCCCATACAATATGCATTGTTCCTCATTTCTAATAAGTAGAAAAAACTAATGGTCAGTTTCTATAGAAGATGTGCCATACAGTAACTATAACTCATATGAATCCATTCTACTGCAGAATTTTAGAGATATATCACATTATATTAATTTATACACCTATAAAAACCTAATTTTTTAATAAACAGAAATAATTAATGGTCAGTTTCTATAGGAGACGTCTCATACAGTATGCATAACTCATATTAGTTAATTTTACTGCAACGTTTCAGAGAAAAAAAAGTAACACTGTTCTGTCACGTTATTTCTGACCCATATTCATTTTTAGGGATAATAAAGTAATGCACTCATTAATCAGTCATTGTTAATCATAAATTAATACCCACGCCCATATGTATTTATGCATTTCTTCAAATTATTGTAGAGAATTACCACTTACCCTTTTCTGTGGCAACTCATGGCAGTAATGCATAATTATATAGCAAAATTATATGCTAAATTTATGTCACTAAATAAATAAATAAATGAAATAAAAAGCAAATATCCGAGATTGTTGTGATTTTGTTTTAATTTCAAAACATATCTTTTAAGAAAAAAACATAAATATAATAGATTAATTTCCAATTTACATAAAAAAATATTTTTGATAACAATTTTTTGAAGTACATTCAATAGTGTCTGCTGAGCGTTGGTCATGCTGTAACAAATTCATATGTGGGCTACATTACTTAAAACGATATCTTCATAAAGTAAAGTTATAATATAATTTTAAAGGTCCACGAATGGCAATTTTATCTTATGAAATTGCCAAAACTTTATTTTAAAAAGATAATGTGAATAAAAAATGCAGCTTAAGTCAAATAATAAAAAGCATGAATTCTTGTCCAATGTGATGATTAGGTAATTTTCTGCAGTGTGCTGTGATTACTTACAGGTGTCTTTGCGAAATGTTGTTAGTGTTGCACTGTCTTTAAAGGTGTATGAATTAGAATAATGATATATGTCTCCAAAATGCTGCAGTAAAATGGTTTGACATGAGTTATACTTACTGTATGGGACGTCCCCTATAGAAACTGGCCATTACTTTTTTTCTACTTATTAGAAATAAGGACTTTATCGGTGTATAGAGTAGAATAATGTGACATATCTCCAAAACGCTGCAGTAAAATGGTTTGATATGATGTATACAGACTGTATGAGATGTCCCCTACAGAAACAGACCACCACTTTTTTCTACTTATTAGAAATGAAGACTTTATAGGCCTCTGAAGTGAAATAATGTGACATATATCCAAAACACTGCAGTAAAAAAGGTTTGATATAACTTATGCATACAGTATGGGATGTCCCCTATAGAAACTGACCATTACTTTTTTTCTACTTATTAGAAATGATGACTTTATAGACCTCTGAAGTTAAATAATGTGGTATATCTCCAAAATGCCACAGTAAAAAGGTTTGATATGACTTATGCATAAATTATGGGACGTCCCCTATAGAAACTGACCATTAGTTTTTTCTACTTATTAGAAATGAGGACATTATAGGCCTCTGAAGTCAAATAGTGTGACATATCTCGAAAATGCTGCAGTAAAAATGTTTGATATGAGGTATGCATACCGTATGGGATGTCCCCTATAGAAACTAATCATTAGTTTTTTCTACTTATTAGAAAGGAAGACTTAATAGGCCTCTGAAGTCAAATAATGCGGCATATCTCCAAAATGCTACAGTAAAAAGATTATAGATAGATAGAAAGATAGATAGATAGATAGATAGATGGATGGATGCAACTCAAGCGCTCTGAAAGCAAGTTCTCTTTCTACTCGTCCTGAAATTACCGTAATCTTAGTAATAGGTGCACACACTTCTTTTTTTTAGCGGTTGGCTTGACCATGTATTTTCAATGGCTTGACCGCAGTAAAAATTCGGTCACGTAGCAGCAGTGTGCAGAGGAAAACAGAGATGTGTGCGGTGCGGAGGTGAACATGAATATGGTAGTAAAACTAAATATTGTAATTGTGGAGGAGAGCACAGTGCTGGATATGGAGGATGTATAGTAAGGAAAAATGCAGTGAAAGTTCAAAATGTCTGAATGTGGTTGAAGGAATGTTGTGGCAGAAATTTAACTCCTACTACATAAAAGACAAACTCTCGGGTCCAGAGGGCACATCCAAGGAATCCCACTTCTGACACCAATTGTTGTGGCAGAAATTTAACTCATACTACATAAGAGACAAACTCAGTGAAAATTGTCTTCATAAGAATTTATTCCGTGCAAGGAAGGTCAAACAGTCACACAGAAACACAGGTTACTGCATAGTGAGACCTAGAAGGCCGGGTCTCCCCCCCCCCAAACCCCCCGTACCCCCCGTACCCTTCAAGGTTACACCTCTTAACATCAGTACTTTTCCACACATGGTAAAAAGAAAAGACACTGATAATATTTCAATAAGAAATAGTTGACATTCTCTTCTTTCTATAACTCATGTCGAGGAGGAATGACAGTATCTGAAGGAGGAGTTTAGTTTCACTGAACCACTTTACAACAGCAGATTCATTCGCTTTAAGAAACATTCAATGAGTGTCAGGATCCGACTATTATCACAGTTCTGTTGAGAAAGTATTCTGTAAAATAAACAAAAAACATTCAAAAAAATGTGTATTTTCATCTGTTTGTGCTTGTGGATTCAGGCTGGTGAGTATTTTTATGGCCTCAATTCAGTTTATATTGTCATTTGCCTACAAACATAATTGAGATATTATTCCATCATTTGTTTGGCTTCTAATGTTTTCCAGTTGTATAAGATTAATATTGTAATGATGAGGAGTCAACGAGTGAGATCCAAGTGCAGCTTTTATTGGAAACGTAGTCAGACAGGCAGAGATCAACATCGGCGAACAACAGTATAGGAGGGCAGACAGGATCAAAGTGATTTCCAGGCGGTAGGTCAGAGGCAGGCAGAGAATCGTCAACAGAACAAGGAACAGGCAGGATCAAAACCAGATAAACAGACAAGGAAAGAACGCTTAGAAATTGTGAAATGATCAAACAATACTTAGCCCAGAGAGGTGGGTGAGTGAACTATTTGTAGTGAAGTGATGAAGCTAATGAGTGGTGATCACGAGGAACAGCTGGCGGATAATCAGTGACTGTGTGAGGGATTCTGGGGAAGTGTAGTGTGGTGAGGGAGAAGAATGCGCGACCGGGTGACCTCTAGTGGTGAGTGGTTGTAACATGATTCACCGAATACATGACAAATATACTCTTGATGCTGCTGTCCCTTTCATTGACTGTATATTGAAATTAGTGCTGAACGAGGAATTATGTGTGTTTGTGTTTCAGGTGTGTTTGTTGCTGATGCAGTGAAGTCAGAGTCAGTGACTGAGGGAGAATCAGTCACTCTGAACTCTAGTCTCACTCAAATACAGACACATGAAGACATCGAGTGGAACTTTGGTGACATTTTCATAGCTAGAGTAAATGAGTTTTATTATGATAGTGCTGACGGGAAATTCAGAGACAGACTGAAGATGAACTCTCAGACTGGATCTCTGAGCATCAACAACATCAGAACCACAGACTCTGGACTTTATACAGTCTTCAACAGCAGAGGAGACACGCTCAACAAGATCAATCTCACTGTCTATGGTGAGGAGACAATTACTGATCCTGTCTTGTTAAGGCTGTAGCACTGAATAACTTTTATTCAATAGTCCTGCAAATTTATTTACTTACAGCTTGATTGTAAATGAAAATTTTCATGCTTTATTTAATTCATCTCAAGCAATACACTGTTCTTTCAATATCAGATTGTTTTTAAATGCTCTACTTTTTAGTCTTAGCTTCTCCTCTACTTCATTAATACTCATTTATCTATATTTTATCACATTTTCCAGCTCATCTGCCTGTTCCTGTCATCAGCAGAGACTCTTCTCAATGTTCTTCATCATCATCATCATGTTCACTGGTGTGTTCAGCTGTGAATGTGAGTCATGTGACTCTCTCCTGGTTCAAAGGGAACACTTCATTCTCCAGCATCAGTGTGTCTGATCTCAGCATCAGTCTCTCTCTTCCTCTGGAGGTGGAATATCAGGATAAAAACACCTACAGCTGTGTGATCAACAATCCCATCAGCCACCAGACTGAACATCTGGACATAACTCAACTCTGTCACACATGTGCAGGTACGACAGTGATGATATATTTGTTAATTTGTTGAACTGATCTCTCGAGTTAGTTCAGATATAATGTGTGTTGAAGGTTAAATTGACAGATTCATTCACATTAATGCTTCATTATGTCTACTATGTATCAAGGCCTATCCTGGTTGTACATTGGACTGATCTCTGCTGCTGGATCTTTGTTAATTGTAGCTGTAGTCGGGATCTTCTGTATTTGCAGGAAAACAAACCAAGAGGGCAAGTATTACATACTGCTAAGATATCTGTAAAAATACAAGTTTTTAAAGGTTAAAAACATTAAATAAAAATAAGAAATGTTAAAAAAAATAAATAAAGTTTTGCTGCTAGAAGTCATGATTGCATGAGATTCGTTTCTGTCTTCTGAACACAGTAGAAGATATTTGGAAAAATATAACAGTTGACAGTAGCTATTGATTTCCATAGTATGGCGAAAAAAATACTGTAGAAGTCAATAACTACGGTAAAATGTTTGGTTACCCAATCTTTAAAATATCTTCTACTGTGTTCATCAGAAGAAGAAAGTTAATACAAGTTTGGGACAACTTGAGAGTGAGCAAATAATGACATTATAAATATATATATATATATATTTTTTTTGCTTTGTTAAACTATGGTTTTTGTAGCAAAACCATTGTTAATGTGTGTTTACCATCGTTTAACTACATGACCCATGGTGTTTTGGTTTTATTCATTAGTAAAAGCATGGTTCAGACCTTACACTTCAACCAATCAGAATCAAGCATCCCACAGCCATGTATTATAATAATAAATAATGAAAATCAGTGTCACAGAAAAAGCAACAATAACTCTCAAATTGTCATTTTTGTTGAAGCAGTTCAGAGCGGTGCTGAAATCACATACGCTGATCTGACGTTCTACAAACGAAAAGCACAGAAATCGGTAGGAACTTTATTTCTGTGTATGTGTGTTATTTGAGCAAAACGTCTGATCTGATCTAGATGTGCATATAAGTTAAAAATAAGTGATAAATGGTTAGTAATGTTCTTGAAAGCTACATCTGTGATGTTTTCTTACAGAGAGCTCAAGAGGAGGAAGACATGGTGTATGCAGGAGTCGCCCTGCGACACTGATAAAAATGTGCTTCTGTTTAAGGGCTGCCAGCTTTCTAAAAGCCAAAGATCCAAAAATGGGAAAGGAGGTGGATTACTATATTAGAGTGGTTATATTATTATGTTTGAATATAATGATATTTGAGTATTTTACGTCACAGGAATCACACACAAGTGATGTGATCTTTTTTTACAGAAATTAACCCCTATTCTTGAGAAGAAGATTTAACCTGAAAATCTGATCAATTGTAGTGACGTCATTCAAAAAAGGGAAATAACTGGTTTTATTCCAGGACTTCTGAGCAGTGATCATGTTTTGTGTATGTTTGTACTGTTTTCAGGTTCTGTTCTGTTATAGTAATGTGTACAGACAGTTTTGTATTTCTCTGGAGCTCCACCTGCTGAGTGAACACGTTATTTCACCATATCTCTCACTGTGATATTTTAAAGTGTAAAATGTTTCTATGCAAGTCATTTATTTCAAAATCTTCATATTTTATTACTTTGAGACTTATTACTCTTTACTCCCTTTTGTAGTGTATTGCTCATTTTGCTCTATATTTTGTAGTAAATACAAAATAAATCAATACATAAACAATATAATATAAATAATTTCCACAGATATCTTTTCTATTTCATTATGTACTATATTTCAAAATAAAAATTTTCTGTCACATTCTGTATTTGAAACTGCTTTTAACAGACACTTTTATTCAGAAAAAGATATGCCATTTTGTAACGATCGTCAGCCGAAGTGCCCGTTATAACCACTAGAGGACACTTAACCCTGGACCTACATCACACACAGATATACTCACTCACTCATTCAGGCAAACTACATTTCCCAGAAGTCTCGTGTCGAGTCCTTGATCACCTCACCAGCTGCTACTCATTATGTTGACTATTTAACACTATAGTAAAAATGTCTGAAAATTTGAATGATGATAGTCAAGCACACTGGTCATAAGACACCAGTGAAATTTTAAAGACCCCAAATGGGCGAACAATGCGATGGCTCTGCAAACTTGGGTCCATAACTTCAAAATGGTACAGTAACTCTTTCAATTCAATGCAATTTAATTCACATTCACTTGCATGATGCTTTTCACTGTACTTATTTCAAAGCAACTTTACAGAAAATGCTTGTTTCTGTGTGACAAAAACACAAGTCTTTTCTGACATGATATCAGAAAGTACAGTTCTAAGATAGTACAAATTGTAGTACTTACAACTATGATATTCTTTTAAGCAAAAGTCGTGAGCACATAAATCAGAATCAGAAAGAGCTTTATTGCCAGGTATGTTTACACATACTAGGAATTTGTTTTAGTGACAGAAGCTCCACAGTGCAACAGAGTGACAGCGACAAGACGCAAGTAATAAAAAGAATAAAAGAATAATATACAAATATACAAAATAGACAATTTGTATGTACAGTTATGATATAAACAGATTGTATGTACAGTTGTGATGAGTGCAAATGAAATATAAATAAGTGTTTTAAGTAAGTTATGTATAATAGTTTTGTGTGTTCCATGTTTGTCAACTGTTCATGAGGTGAATTGCTTGAGGGAAGAAACTGTTCTTGTGTCTGGTCGTTCTGGCGCTCAGGGCTCTGTAGCGTCGACCAGATGGCAACAGTTCAAAGATGGAGTGTGCTGGGTGTGAGGGGTCCAGAGTGATCTTCTTTGCCCTTTTTCTCACTCTGGATAAGTACAGTTCTTGGAGAGTGGGGAGGGTTGTACCAATGATTCGCTCAGCAGACCGGACTACTCTCTGTAGTCTTCTGAGGTCACATTTGGTAGCTGAGCTGAACCAGACGGTAATGGAAGTGCAGAGGATGGATTCAATGATGGCAGAGTAAAACTGTTTCAGCAGCTCCTGTGGTAGGTTGAACTTCCTCAGCTGGCGAAGGAAGTACAACCTCTGCTGGGCCTTTTTCACAATGGAATCAATGTGGTTGTCCCACTTTAGGTCTTGGGAGAATGTGGTGCCCAGGAACCTGAATGACTCCACTGCAGCCACAGTGCTGTTCATGATGGTGAGTGGGGGGAGAGCAGGGGGGTTTCTCCTGAAGTCCACGATCATCTCTACCGTCTTGAGCGTGTTGAGCTCCAGGTTGTTAAGACTGCACCAGACAGTCAGCTGTTCAACCTCCAGTCTGTAAGCAGACTCGTCACCATCCTGGATGAGGCCGATCAGTGTGGTGTCGTCCGCAAACTTCAGGAGCTTGACAGAGGGGTCTTTAGAGGTGCCGTCGTTGGTGTAGAGGGAGAAGAGCAGTGGGGAGAGAACACAGCCCTGAGGGGCGCCGGTGCTGATGGAGCGGGTGCAGGATGAGAATTTTCCCAGTCTCACTAGCTGCTGTCTGTCTGTCAGGAAGCTGGTGATCCACTGACAGACAGAGGTGGGCACGGAGAGCTGAGTTAATTTGGGGTGGAGAAGTGATGGGATGATGGTGTTAAAAGCAGAGCTGAAGTCCACAAACAGGATCCTCACATAAGGCCCTGGTCTGTCCAGATGCTGGAGAACATAATGCAGTCCCATGTTGACTGCATCATCCACAGACCTGTTTGCTCGGTAAGCAAACTGCAGGGGGTCCAGTAAGGGTCCGGTGATGTCCTTCAGATAAGCCAGAACCAGTCTTTCAAATGACTTCATGGCCACAGACGTTAGAGCCACAGGTCTGTAGTCATTGAGTCCAGTGATTTTGGATTTCTTTGGGACGGGGATGATGGTGGAGCGTTTGAAGCATGAGGGGACTTCGCACAGCTCTAGTGATCTGTTGAAGATCTGTGTGAAGATGGGGGCCAGCTGGTCAGCGCAGGTTTTCAAACAGGCTGGTGAGACGCTGTCTGGGCCTGGTGCCTTTCTTCTTTTGTTCTTCCTGAACACCTGGTGCACGTCATCTTCACTGAACTGAAGTGGAGTGGTGGGGGAGAGGGGGGTTGTTGGAGGTGTTAACGGTGGTCTTTCAAACCTGCAGTAGAACCCGTTCAGATCGTCTGCCAGTTGTTGATTCTCCACAGTGCTGGGGGATGGTGTCTTGTAGTTGGTGATGACTTTCAGACCTTTCCACACTGAAGCTGTGTCATTAGAAGAGAATTGATTCCGAAGCTTTTTGGAATAATTCCTCTTAGCCACTCTGATTTCCTTTTCCAGTGTGTATTTGGCCTGTTTGTACAAGACTCTGTCCCCATTTCTGCGAGCATCTTCTTTGCCCTGACGGAGCTGGCTGAGTTTTGCAGTGAACCAGGGTTTGTCGTTGTTGTAGGTTAAGTGAGTCCTTGTAGGAATGCACAGATCCTCACAGAAACTGATATATGATGTAACAGTCTCTGTGAGCTCGTCCAGATCGGTGGCAGCAGCTTCAAAAACACTCCAATCAGTCCATTTGAAACAGGCTTGTAAGGCCCGCTCTGTTTCGGTGGTCCATCTCTTTACAGACTTTGCTGCAGGTTTAGCTGATTTCAGTTTCTGCCTGTAAGTCGGTATGAGATGAACTAAACAGTGATCAGAGAGCCCCAAACCTGCCCGTGGGACAGAGTGATATGCATCCTTTATTGCCGTGTAACAGTGATCCAGTGTATTACTGTCCCTGGTGGGACAAGTAACATGCTGTCTGCATTTTGGAAGTTCACGTGAGAGAATGGCTTTATTAACCCTTTAAACCCTAAGGGTATTTTCAGAATTCTTTTTCTGAGTGACACACAAAAAAGTAAAGACTCGTAACTCCAAAACTATAGCAAGGAGAGTCAAAAGGTGGGTATCGTTTGAAAGGAAACTTTTTAAATTTTCAAATAAAAAAATACATTTAAATAAATAATAAATTTTTTAATTTGGACATTCGTATGCTGAGAAACAGCAAATAAACAGCCAAAAAAAAATTGGAAAAAATGAAAAAAAATTCATATATTTATATTTAAAAAGGAATTAAAAATGAAGAAAATATGGTTGGGAGTTCATTCTTTTTTTGTTATGTTCCTCTATATGTGAGCTGTATCTGGCTCAAATTTTGAGGTGATCGGATGAAGTTTTCAAAAGTTACAGCATTTGGAACAAATTTAAAATTTTTAATTTTTTTTATCTTATTTTTGACATGCACCGAAATAATGACTCATAACTCCAAATCTCTTACAAGGAGAGTCAAAAGGTTGGTATCATTTGAAACATAAGTTTTTACTCTTTTAAATAAAAAAAAATAATAATTAAGTTCGGACAATGTCTTGCTGAGAAACCGCTGAAAAAATAAAAAAAAATTTAAAGTTTTCTCATTTCATATTTCAAATATTTCATATTTGATATGCAATAACTCATAAATGAAATGAGGTAGGAGGAAAATTCTTTTTTGGGGATGTTCCTCTATATGAGACCTGTATTCTAGTAGTATTCTAAAGTTACAGCATTTGGAATCAAGGTGGCCTTTTTTGTTTAGCCCTCGTCGCCCCCTAGTGGGTATTTTTAAAATCGCACTTGCACGTGGAGTAGCTTGTTATCCACACGTGGGAATCCGTTGATCTTGGAGTCATTTCAATCGGGAGCATCCACTGTAAGTAATGATGTGCTTTTTCCCACAATCTATGCCTGTTTCATGAAGTTTTATGCTGAAATGCCACTTGATAGCTACATTTAGTTTTAGCTATAGCAGCTGTGTGCCTGTGGAGGTTTATGTGTCGTAATTGCGTGATCGATATCTCGTGATCGCTTCATTGGATTATGACGATGTTGGGCTCATTTTAATCATGCGTATCTGCTGTAAATAATGATGCCCAATTTTCCACAATCGGTGCATGTTTCATGACGTTAGGAGCCAAAACGTGACATAAATGCTGCATCAGTTTATTTCTTACATTTGGGTCTTGTGGGGTTTCACGTACAAAAAAAATCACTCAAGTTTAGTCAAAGCCCAAAACAATTATGCTCTTTGTATTCTGCTCCATGAGACCTTTCAAATGACATATAACGCATGATTATCTGAGCTATATGATGCTTTTGACACATTCGCGTACATAATAATAATAAAAAAATCATAAATTATGAAAATATTTTTTTTTACTTTTCAGTAAATAACTCTGCAGTACTTTGGATTTATTCAAAGTGCTTACATTCATTGTAAAATTCAGACTCTAAGCTTTCAAATGACACCTATTTTGTGATGAAGAAGGCTGGAGTTTTGAAAAATATGATTATTAATATTTTTATATTTGATATGATTTGCCCGCGGGCGGTACACTCCGGTTTAGAGTGATAACTCAGCACTCGTTAAGAGTTTAAAGGAATGACTGGATGCATTAAAAAGCTGAGTTTCTAAGCTTTAAAATGATACCTCTTTTGTGTCATTCCTCCTTGTGGTTGCTTAGTAATATGATTATGAATTTTTTCGCGGGGGGGGGTCTAAATTTAAATTGCCCGCCAGCGGAACAATTCGGGTTTAAAGGGTTAAAGTCCCCGAGAATGATTAGAACAGAGTCCGGGTGTTGCTGCTCGTTCTCTGTGATCATATCAGCGAGTAACTGTAAAGCTGAGCTCACGTGCGCTTGCGGTGGAATGTAGACGCTCGCCAGAATGAACGAGCAAAACTCCCGCGGCGAATAGAACGGCTTGCAGTTAATGAAGAGTGTTTCAAGATCTGGACAGCACATCTTTAACACAGTTACATCTGAACACCACCTTTCGTTGATATAAAAGCACGTCCTGCCGCTGCGCGATTTCCCCGTTGATTCAGCGTCGCGATCTGATCTAAACAGCCGAAAGCCCGGTAGACTTAACGCGCTGTCCGGAATGGCGTCGTTCAGCCAGGTTTCCGTGAAGCACAGAGCAGCCGAGTTCGAAAAGTCCTTATTTGTCCGGGCGAGCAGAAGGAGTTCGTCCGTTTTGTTAGATAGAGAGCGGAGATTCACCAGATGAATGCTAGGCAGCGCCGTTCTCAATCCGCGCTGTCTGAGCTTCACGAGGACGCCGGCGCGCTTTCCCCGTCTGCGCGACCTGGAGCGTTTAAACAGCGCTGCCGCTCCGCCGACTACAATATTCAACAAAACATCTGAATAGTAATCAAAGTCCGGTAAAAGATTTTGTGGCGTGTACTGCCGAATGTTCAGCAGTTCATCCCTGGTAAATCTGATTGTATTTCAAAAAACAAAAAACAGGAAAAACTAACAAAAACAGCAGAAACACTGGAGAGCTAAGCACTGAGGCTGCCATCCGCGGCGCCATCTTGCTTTGATAAGCAGGCAATGATAACATGATCATTTTTTTATATTCGTTCATGTTTGATGCTCCGGAGTCCTTCAGCTGAAGCCTTCGTTAGTGGCAGGATCCAAGCTGGAGCTGGTCTTTAGATACCTTGTGATATTGAAGTCTGTAATATTTGCTTGAATTATTATTATATTCAATTGATTCATTAATGCATCCAAAGGATGACATATGCAATAAGAATGATGTAATTGTTTTTTTTTATATATACCTTTGAAATATCAGTGAACATTACTGAAAAATGACAGTGTTATTTACATTTCAGAATAGTCTATTTTCAGAAAAGAATAATAAACTAACACGGTTCCTGAAAAACATGAATAAGAGAAAAACCACATGGTCCTTAAGTTGAGCTGATGACATGTTCAATAAACAAAGAATACTGGAATTAGTTTTTTTTTTCCTTTAATTCTGATAATATACACAAAAAGCAACACAATCCCCAAAAAAGCGTGAAAAAGAGAAAAACCGCACAGTCCCTAAGTTACTGCGGTCAAGCCAGCCGCCACAGTGAAATGCACGGTCAATCCAGCTGCTGCTATATTTCTGGGTTCGCACATACACTGGATAATACGGTAAGACCGTCAGAGAACTGATCTGAAAACAATCCTCTGCCGAAGAGATTCTGATGTTGCATTCTAAAATAAGAGCCCCCCCAAAACTCTTCTTTATGCTGTTTTGTCTATACATTTAGAAAATGACCAACTTATAAAAACAAATTTATAGAAATGCTCACTTTATATGTAGCTTGGAGCCGCTGCTGTGACGCTGTACAAACGCTTCCAGTGTGAACACTTGCGCGTCTCTGCAGAGTCTATTTTTAAAGGAGCATTTAGATGTGATGAAATTAACATGTTAGAGAGACTTTTGACTGCCAGGATCTGATTCGTAATTAGATGAGTGAACCCCTCTGGGTGCCGGTCATTTTATATAAGGATGAGGAGACGGGTGTTCAGATTTAGATGATGTATTAATAAAATATAAGCCGCAGAGGGACAGGTATTTCACAGGAAGTAGAGGCATTAGTTTGCAGGTCAATGACAAACACCTTGATGTAATTCTGCAGCAAATATCACAATAAACCGGAATGAATGTCCTTTCAGCGATCGGCTCAGAGCAGAGCGTCCCAAACTTAAGAGGGGTAAGAACCCTCAAAAACATTGCAAAAGCTCCACGACCCCGCCGTTAAAAAATATAACGACATTTACCTACAAATACATTTATTAACAAGTTTGTAAGAATTTCATGTAAATTATGAGAACTATGATGTAAACATTCTTTACAAATATATTTAAATCCATAACACTAACCTTACATACTTTCAAAAAAATCAAATTTTAGAATAATTGGAATATTTTAATTTTAATATATTGATTTGGACCAGCTACGGCCCCCCGTTTGGGAAGCACTGGCTCAGAGCGTGACCAGCAGGCAACAGCAGCTACACTCACGAGACGGCTCAGTTAGAAGACGCCGTGCCATGTCAGAATAAAAGCCCTCTCTTAAAGGAGCCTTCACAACATAACATATGACTTAAATTTTATATTCATGAATGGTATTTACTCAAAGGATTTCTTGTAATATAACATCTCCAGTCATTCAGGATAATCTCCATCTTCCTGAGAGATTAATCAGAGTTTGATGGTGATTTCTGGACGCTCTTCTTCTGTTGAAGACTTCTGGATCTGATGTCATAAACCAGAACAGCCACAGTAGCCACGCCCACCAGAGCAGAGAGAGCCAATCGGATCACAGCTTCAGTAAAGCCACAACAGTGGAGACAGTCTTCTGAGACAAGAAATGAACAATGTTAAAATAGATTGTTTAGTTTGTGAAAATATATAAATATATAGTGCTGCTGATATACCAGCACATGTGTGACAGAGTTCACTGATGTTCAGATGTTGAGTCTGATTGCTGATGGGATTGTTGATCACACAGCTGTAGGTGTTTTTATCCTGATATTCCACCTCCAGAGGAAGAGAGGTACTGATGCTGGACAATAAACTGGTTCCTTTGTACCAGGAGAGAGTCACATGACTCACATTCACAACTGAACACACCAGTGACCATAAAGATGATGATGGTGATGTACAGCTTCTACAATACAGCATGTGATGTGATGTACAGCATTGTTCAATCAATGCTATGGCTCACACATGATTCATTTTGTTAATCTTATACGAGTTACACAGATTTCTTTATATCATCTTTTCATAATCTTTGAAGCATGAGAAAAATTAAATTTGATTGTTGATATATAGATATGTGCGCAACCATTGCACATATAGAGAACAGATTTTTGTCTCTTACTGTTTTTAAGATATGATGTTTTCAAAAGAGTGTGAACTGTCTAAGAATGTGAAGTGATGAACTGAAGGCAGAAAACAGACCGTTGCCCAATGGAGGTTAAGCCACATATGTAAGGGTCAGATCTTGATTGATGAGCATGAAGAGTAAATGTGTTATCTTTTAGTAAAATGGGTTACGTTTGTATGCTTTACCGTTTATCTTTTACGTTGCAAGGTTAGTAAATAGTTTCACTGCCCTTAAGGTCAGTTAGCTGGGAAGAAGTTAGGGGTTTACATTGAGCGGATAACTATTATGGAATGTCGATGGACTGGAATTTGTACTTATATGGTAAAAGGAAGTAGGATGGCTTCATGATAATTTGCTCATTTGTTTATCCAATCAAATTTGAAAGTCGTTGTTTGCTGAAAAATTAATATGTATGATTTGACTGGATAAATGCTCTGTTTTGTGTGGAGTTCTCTGAAGAGAGACTACCCTGAATTTTCAGTAAATTTGGTTTGATAATTTTACTATTGAGTGGCCTGACTTTAATCACATGGGTGAATTTCCACCACAATTTGTCAGGGGATTGACATTTCTTTGTTTAAAAGATTAGTTGACTTTCAAATGAAAATTAGCCCAAGCTTTACTCACTCTCAAAACGTCCTAGGTGTACATGACTTTCTTCTTTCTGATGAACACAATCAGAGAAATATTAATAAATATCCTGACTCATCTGAGCTTTATAATGGCGATGAACAGGATCAACAAGTATGAGCTGAAGAAAGTGCCTCCATCCACATCATCCATCATAAAAGTACTCCACACGGCTCCAGGGGGTTAATAAAGGCCTTCTGAAGTGAAGCGATGTATTTGTGTAAAAACAATATATCCATATTTAACAAATTATGAAGTAAAATATCTAGCTTCCGCCAGACCGCCTTCCGTATTCAATTATTCAAAAATTAAATATTTTTTTAACACAAATGCGTCGTGTTTGGATGTGGATGGAGGCACTTTCTTCAGCTCATAGCTTGGATGAGTCAGGATATTTATTAATATTTCTCTGATTGTGTTCATCAGAAAGAAGAAAGTCATATACACCTAGGATGTCTTGAGGGTGAGTAAAGCTTGGGCTGATTTTCATTTTCATTTCAAGTGAACTAATCTTTTAATGAAACCAGATTTTTAAAAAAAACCTCAAAATAAAGTTTTTTTCTTTCTTTGCTTGTTTCTACAAATTCTATGCCATTTTTTATTTCATAAGTCTTGAATAAGATATTTTACATAAAAGTTGTTTACGTAGACAATCCATAATAATAAAAATAATAGCTGAATTAAAAAAAAATTACATTGTTCAAAAATTTACAAGTGGTTATTTATATGTCATTACTGCAAAAATTATGTGATGGATTTACTTAAAATATGTATGCACCATTTTTATATCACACTTTTTATGTAAATCCAACCTGAACTATCCAAACTAACAAGAAAACCTTAAATATATTTGTTTACTCAACATTCTTTACTTAAAGGGCATCTATTATGCAAAATTCACTTTTACATAGTGTTGTTGTGTTGGCAGTGTATCCATCCTATGATGATAAAAATCCAGCCACTACTTTTTTTTTAATTGCCATAAATCATAAGCAGTGTCTCAGAACAAGCTGTTTGCAGATTCCTGACAAAGTAACGCCATGTTGCTCAGGCCCCTCCCCCGACTGCTGACGGACTGTGTCATATTAGCATGGACCCTGTACACAGTCTGCCATTTTGCCATTTGTTTCTGTGTACCTCGCTGTGTGATGTTGATGATAAGGAAGGGAGAGAGAGAGTTTATGGATAAGACTTTAATGCGCACTTCCTGCACTGTGTTTTATTAAGTGGAAACGGGCGAGTTGTACAAGTCATGGAATAAACCATACTCCACACGACTGTCTAACCCTCCTGTGTTAGATTATAGCAACATATATAACCTGAGTGATAAAGTCATTATCAGATCTACTGTATTTACAGGTGTCAGACTGTTTTAGATAATAAAGTTATGAATTATTTACAGACAGCTGATAAACAATAGTGTTGAGTTACTCACGGCTGACAGAAACACTGAATCTCTTGTTTAAAGTCTTTCTGCTGCTGCTGATCTTCACTCTATAAAGTCCAGTGTCTGTGATTCTGAAGTTTGTGATGGTCAGAGATCCGGTCTGATTATTCAGCTTCAGTCTGTCTCTGAATCTCTCATCAGTATCATATGATGGTGAACTCTTGGCCTCTATATCATGTTTAGCGATGAGTTTTTCTTCATCTCCAAACCTCCACACTATCAGCTCATCTTCGTGTGTTTCAGTATCAGTCTGAAGAGTGACAGAATCCCCCTCCATCACTGATACACTCTTCGTTTCACCTTTAACAGCATCAATAACAGCTGGAGACTCTGTACAAAACAGATTCAGATATTAAACACTAGAATATTAACTTCAACAGTAAATTCGTTTATCTCATGGTTTTTACATTAGGAATGTAGGAACCACATATTAATTACTTTATGGTATTCATTTAATCTAATTTAAGTTTCCTTGAACACATTTCTTCATTTAAACGTATGTTTTATTTGTGTAGATGGAGTCTGCTCCTCTGTAGGCAAAAGATCTATTCTGTAAGAACATTTCTGTAAGATTGTTTCTGCTGCAGTTTAAATCTCAGATTAATTCATTTTAATTAATAAAACAACAATAAACTTCAAAACATCTAATTATTCAAAAATGAAAGTGTCCTCACCGTAGACAATAACTCTGAAATTCTCATATGAGGTCCCACGGTTGTGCTCGATCTGTAGTTTATAAAGTCCAGCATGTTTAGTTCTCATGTTTGTAATGGTCAGAGATCCAGTCGGATTCATCTTCAGTCTGTGTCCGAACATCTCAGTGACACTGGGATATGAAATCTCATTCATATCGATTTGAGCAATGACTGGACGTGAATCTCCAAACCTCCACTTCATCTGAATAATTCCTGGTATTTCAGACAGATCAGGGTTTAGAGTGACAGAATCTCCCTCCATCACTGACACTGTGTTCACTTCATCTGTTTCAGCACCAAACACTCCTGCAGAACAAACAGAAACAGTTTCTCAGAGACTGAACTCATACAACACTGCTGCTAATGTTACTGAACATTCAACACAAATCAATCTGGATTTAGAAACTATACTGGACTTATTACAAGGCCCCTATTATGCTCATTTATGGGTTCATAATTTTGTTTATTGGGTCTGCAAAATTGGTTTACATGATTTAATGTTCAAGAAAACTCATTTTTATAATAATTTACATTGTTGCAGCACCAGTTTTACTCTGTCTGAACACTCTTTTTATTAATTTTTATAGAACCCTCAAGAACAATACAGCATGTAAAACTGTATATACAAATGTTGAGATTGGGAGGTAACACATACTCACTCTCAAAGTTACACAATATAACACCAAAAAGGCAAAACCTCGGGTGACAAAATTACAGAATTAGTCTGTCATAAATACACATGAAATTTAATGTGCGTCTATTACTATGATTACGGTAATTTCAGGATCTCACCCTTCCAGAGCGGTTGAAATATCAGAAAGAAAAAAAGAATAGAAAGAAAGAAACTTTAGATAGATACATCTGGTCAACTCGAGCGCTCTGAAAGCGCTTGACAGAGTATTTTCAAACCGCGGTTGGTTTGACCGCAGTCGGAGCGCCGCGCTCGTGAAAGCGGCAGGATTTTGGGTGCATATGGCAAGCCGTTTCAGCTTTAAATACTCCTTCCCGTACTAGTCATGAATCAGTTTTGACTAGTCATAATTCCATTTCCAGATATCTCTTCTGCAATTTTGACTCATCGTAATTGCAATTGAGATATCTACAATGTTAATTTGACTAGTCGTAATATGCATTGAAGATATCTACAATGCTTTTATGACTAGTCAAATTACAGTTGAAGATATCTTGAACTGGATTTTTGACTAGGCAACACTTCATTAGAGATATCTTGAATTGGAATTTGTCCTAGTCAAAACTCATTTAAAGATATCTTCAACTTAATTATAGATATCTCTGTCTGTCTTTTGACTAGGAGGATCTTTCTTTGGAGATTTCTGCATTCAGTTTTGTGACTAGGAAGAATTTCAGAGTAGATATCTTGAATGAACATTCTGACTAGTCGAAATTATTTTATAGATATCTGAATTGCGTTCTCAAACCACGCCTTTGCTAAGCCCCGCCTTTTCTAACCATATTGTCTGCGTGCCAAAAAATCTCAAAGGCCTGACCTGGTTTTCAGGTAATAAAATTACTGTAAAAGTAACTGTGTATGTTATTAACACTGGAATAGTAACTGCATTATTTGCAAATCGCGGGCTTGTTTTGCGTTGTCAACCGTTTTCTAAGGTAATATAGTTGTGGAGAGAGCGCCTCTGGGTGGCGCTGAGGAAATGTAGTTTCACGTCACGCACGACGGATTCGACTAGGAGCAATTACAATTCAGATATCTTAAAATATAATTGTGACTAGTCGAAACCGAATTACAGATATCTCTAATTACCTTTGCGGATAAATGACGCGTCTTTTAAAGATATCTATGACATCATTACAGATATCTTAAATGGGATTTTGACTAGTCAAATATATATTACAGAAATCTCAAATCGGATTTCTTACTAGTGCAATTATAATTGCAGATATCTCTAATTGACATTCTGACTAGTCGAATTATAATTATCACTCGTCAAAATACAATTGTTACTATCTTTAAATATATTTATAGATAGTCAGAACAAAGTTTAAAAGCTAAAACGGCTTGCCATACACGAGCACGGCTTAAACTGCCCGCATTTTGCCGCTTTCCCGTGTGAAAGGGCCTTTCTCTCCGATACGGTAGGAAATTAAATTAAATGTAGAAGATTTAAGATGATTGACAGGACAGTTTACGGTGACAGGATGCGACAGATAGACGCAATTGTATGACGTGATAGTATGTCCAAAAGCTTAGCTGTGTCTAAAACCGCTCACTCGTTCACTCATTCACTAATCCCTATATAGTGTACGGCATTTGAGTGCACTATATCTGCAGAGAGTGAACGAAATGAAGTGAGTGAATTCGGATGCTGACGTGTACACTGTGCGTCAGAGAGCGGGAGCTCGACACGTGATACAACTGTTATCCTGTTACTTATAATGTTAATAACAATAAGAGTCATAATGACTTCATTTTGTAATCATACATACCTCCGTGTCAACTTTATACTTTCATCGATTGTATAATTGGTTTGTCATGATTAATTTGTTCATAATCATTAAATACTATTAGAAAAAACGTAAACAAAAATAAACACGCCCTGCGCGTGCACATTATTTCATGTAGAAGTCAACATTATTTCATGTATTTATTTATTATTCATGTGTGTTTTAGTTTGTTAGAGCCTCATGCTCACAGATGACGTGGTCGTTGAGCGCCCTCCTCAGGTGACCATTATGATTACATTACGCTACAGATGATTAGCGATTTTTTTTTTTAATTATCCACTAAATTATCATCTCTTAAAGTTTAATGAGTTAACAATGCCACAAATTACTAAAACACCTTGCTGTTAGTAAAATTAAATTGAGTTAGTGCCTACATATTTAATAATAAAAATAATATATATAATATAATATAATAATTAATAATAATAATTAAAAATAAAGGTAAAACAATAGAACTAACATGAAATAAATGTTAAAGCAGAATAAGAAAACTGGATTACACTCGCTCAATTCCGCTCTTCCACACACACTCTGTCCTCTCCGCATTGCATTTTGGGAAATAATACTTCAGCGAGTTTACATCGAATGTACACTCGATATCAGAGAGAATTGTGGGTATAAAGTAGTGAACGAATGTAGGGAATGAAGTCAGAATTCGGACACCACTACAAAATGGCCGACACCCGATATAGTGCACTATATAGTGGATAGGGAGCGGTTTCGGACACAAGTCTTGTCTACTCTTTTGCTACACTCTCAAAAGTACGTACTTTTGCTTCACAAAAAGACTACATACTTTCAGGGCGTAGTATAAGTAGGCAAATTGGGGTGCAGCATAGTAACCCTGAAGGATGAGCTGGTTCAGATGTGTTTGATTAGGGTTGGAGCTTGGGCTGCAACAATTAATCGATAAAATCGATTATGAAAATCATCGACAACGATTGTCATTATCGATTAGTCGCGTCTGCCCACGTGCACACGAAACGTCCGCCAGTCTTGTCAAATTACAGCACTGAATAACGCATTTCTATGGACAAAATGCATTTAAAAACAGTGGAGGAAACGGAGTGAGCTGCTGCGGGAAAGGTGCGCGATCCAAACTGCCCAAAACATGACAACTCTTTATTTGAAGCTTCAAGCTAATGCATTAGCTCCGTGTTTAGCATGGCTTGACAGATGCGCGCGCGTCCTCAGCGCAAAACCTTCATTCTATGGCTGTATCCTTATCAGTACATGTTTCAAATTCATGCAAGGATTTCCGTTTTGCATAAAGGTTTGTCCTGACAGTCTGCGTTAAACTTCAAACTTTACATTACTGAAAGAGCGCCGACGCGCTAGAGAGACAATTAATGTTCAGCGCAAAAATATTCATTTTGCTGAAATATCTGTTGTTGACAGTTCAGTTTAGGTGTAAAAATCAGTATGTCATTCATGGGAGTAGTAACTGTAAAGGGATAACAGCATGTAACTGAATAAATGTAAGACGTTTCTATTATTTACAGGATAAAGAAATGACAGTAAGAGGTTATGTGTGAGTTCCTGCTGATCATCTCTCTTGACTGTTGGTTAACACTGAGTTTGTGTTTTTGATTTTCTTTATTATCTTATTTTTTTAATGTAGAGATTTAAACTATATTCACTATATACAGTGCTTAAATTTATTAGACCATCCCATCGCCACCTAAACTAATGGTACTGGTGATTTACCAAAATCATTTTTATGTTTCTGTAATGGTTAATACACCGGTATGTGTAAGCTGTTTAGTCACAGTAGTATTTCTAATGCTAAAATATAAATATTGTCGTCGTGAATTTTCAAATTTACTGTTTTACAAGAAAGACAGAAAATTGGGCATCTTTTTTCAGATGCCCAATTACAGTCAATAACAGAGACTGTGGAAAAGTACATGAAAACAATGACAGCAAGAATGCAAGCTGTTATCAAAGCCAAATATAAAGTTTTTTTGGACATTGTGTTAATAATGACTTTTTGTTTTCTTTTCTGTGACGGGCAGTCTAAGACATTAAGCACTGTATGTGTTCATACCATCCATTTGGCACATTTGTTTGAAGAACATTGGGCAGGATGTGTAATAATGTGTTTTTTGCCAATAAAATAATTTCAAAAAAAGAAAATTAGGATTTTTATCCGATTAATCGACTAATCGAAAAAATAATCGGCCAACTAATCGATTATCAAAATAATCGTTAGTTGCAGGAGCTGAATTCTGCAGGACAGGGGGATTCCGGGAGCGAGTTCGCCCATCCCTGCGGCCTGATGTTGCGCACGCACAAAAAATGCACTGAAATGTGAACTTAGTGTAAATATGTACGCACCGTATTGGAGCTCTAGAGCAGGGTTTTTCAAACTTTTTGTGTGTGTGGACCACTATTTGTAATCAAAAAATTTTTCGGACCACCTCATAACACACATAATAAAATGTCTACACACAGACTTACCTGAATTAATCCGCACCTCTAAATAGGCTTACAAGCACTACTATAACTAGTCATCACATCAGTGTGCAACAGGCTTGTGAAAAGAAAGTTTACTGCACACAACGGCTGCCACATATTTCATTTATTTATTTACTCATGTGACCGAGGGCCTGATCAGGTTAATTTGAACAACAGGCTTATTTCCATAGCAATGGAAAAGAACACTTGGATAGTAAACATTTCAAAACCTTTGGCATTTCTGAAAAAACATTATAATGAAGGTAAAATATTATTTTATTTTGCCTTTCCACGGACCACCTGCAGTACCCTCACTGACCACTAGTGGTCCGCAGACCACAGTTTGGGAATGACTGCTCTAGAGCATGTGTAGTGTGTACTGTAGCCTTTTACTGTATACCGTACTGTACATCCTCTGCTGAACGCAGGTGTGCTGTTGTGCACAGACAGTAGCCTAAAGATAACACCTTTGTGGTCTTCCCAATATTAGGAACAATACCTTTTATTTGAAGGAAATGGTAAGATGCACATTATTTTTAAAATGTTTTGTCGTGGTTTAAAATGGTAGTCGTGGCCTAGTGGTGAGGGAGTCGGGCTTGTAACCGGCAGGAATTGAAGGTGGGGATTGTGAATAAACATCACTCTCTCCACCTTCAATACCATGACTAAAGTGTCCTTGAGCAAGACAATAAACCCCTAACTGCCTCACTTGTAAGTCACTTTGGATAAAAGCGTCTGCTAAATGATGAAATGTTGTCTGACAATTATTTACAATGCAAAACTAAGGCCTATCCGTTTCCATTAAAAACATATAAACATCCTAAAATATATGTTCACAATACAGGCAAAATTCCATAAATCTGATTTGTTTAAAACAAATAAAAATACTATTTGGCCAGTGTTAAAGAATGAGAATAACTCTTCACTGAAAACCTTCTCAGTATTAAATACAATTTTTTTTTTACAATGATTTTTAGCAATGTAGTGTGACAGCCTTTATTGTTATATTTTTATATATTAATGTCTTGCACCGTTAAACATGGTGTCATGTGAATGGAAATATGCATGGAAATGATATGCAGATGATGTAATGGATGGTAAAACTAGGCGTAACGGCTTCATATATGGTTATTTTCGGGGTGGAGACGGGGCGGACATTCATGTACACACAATCTTCCACTGACTCGGATTTATAAAAGGAATTTTGTGGCTTTATAAATCTGACAACTTTTGTACATACGGAAAATATGGCTTTTATTCGTACGCACACTTTTAGGAGGAAATCTACAGAAAGTTTTCTACAGGAGGTCCCTGGTCTAAAGTGACAAACTGGTAAAATATAATCAGTCATTTTGCCCACTAGCCATTTACTAAAGCCCTGAAAACATTCATTTGAATTAATTATTGGACTTTTCACACAGCGAGGGGAATTTGCAGACCGTCCCTAAAGCAGTCTATATAGGTGAATATCAAACCCAAAACTAACTTCACCTCGCTCTGTGTATTTATTTAGCCCCTTCCCTGACCTCTGAAGTGGGTTTGAAATTATACGACTGGACCCAGTAATATTAGTACTTGTTTTCTTTTTCTATTCTCTCTCTCCATCAATTTTTAAAAAAATCCCTGCTACAAGAACTTTGCTGGTGAAACTGGGACTTTGATTGCTTCTGTCCTCATTTGTAAGTCGCTTTGGAGAAAAGCGTCTGCTAAATGGCTAAACGTAACTGCTTTAATTTATTCATACAGAGCTTCGATTAAGCAAGAAAATACGTGTACGTGCAAGAAACAAGTAATTTCAAACAGTGGAGGACGGCATGTAGAATTCACCAGGATGAATGTGATCCTTGTTATTAAGTTTAAAACCGGTTGTGGTGGCGAATGTCGGTCCTGGAGAGTCGAAGTCCTGCAGAGATCTCTCCACTCTTGTTAAAAACACATAAACTGCCCGTAGCTTCAAGTAACCAGTAAACCCCAGATGATCTTGTTCAGATGTGTTTAATCCGAATGAAAACTCTACAGGACTCTGAATCTGTCCAGGATCATGTTGGTCACCCGCCCTCTACTGTTTCCGGTGTCAGTGAAACCGAAAGTGGTCAAAATAAACAGAAATAAATCGTGAACTTACCGCACATTATCAGAAAAATCTGACAGACTTTGAAGGCGTTCTTCATACTGTCGATCATTCCTGCAGAATGTGATGAATATCGTTAATGTTGTTGTTGTTTGTGAACCACACCCTCCAGACCGAGTGTTACAAACCCGCTAAACACCAACAAAGAGATTCAACACCGACTGAACCTGATTAATTCATTCTCATTATAGTTCATATGCTGATAAAGAACAACTACTTTTACATTTCCAAACCTGAAAGACTGCAGAGAAGCGCAGAAACTGTAATGGCGGAGAATAACCGGTTTCCTTCTTCTGCTTTTTCTGCTTCTTCTGCTTCTTCTTTTTCTTCTTTGATGTTTTATGGCGGTTGGCAAACCAGCTTCTGGTGCATATTCCGCCGCCTACTGGGATGGAGTGTGGAGTGTTGACGTTGAGGGAAAATTAAAATAAATAAATAAAAAATTGGGAGAACAACAAACTACATGTAAATGCTGTTCATTAAGTCTGTCTTTGAGATATTTCAACAGAATATTGAACACTCTTACAGTTGGATCTTTGTTTGACAGTGAAAACTGATTAATTCCTCTAAGTGCTTCCACAAGTTATAATCTTTCATTATCATAACCTTTACATTTTATTAAAACATGCTCGACTGTTTCAGGAAGATCACATCTGACACAACATCCGGATTCATGTTCTCCAGTCATTTATAATGACTGGTTAAGAGCAGAATGCCCAATTCTGAGACGTGATATTATCCCTTCTATTCCCAACATTTCTCCTTTCACTCCCAACTATTGCATTCAACACCTTAAAACATTCATTCCTCTCTTACTTTTATCTATTATCTGTTGGATGTGTGTTGCAAATGAACATAATACTTAATTTCAGTTTTCAAAACATAAACATTGTTACATTTAATGAAAAAATAAGTGTACAATTTTATGAAGTTATTAAGTATTTCTGCTTAGTTTGTCTCTTTCACTTTCACTAGCAGTTGATTTATGTTGGCTTAAACACTCTGTATTAAAAATAAAGGTTCTTTATTGGCATCTGTGGTTACATGAAGAACCTTTAAAATCCATGGAACCTTTAACAGGTTCTTTACTGTGGAAAAAAAAGTTTCATTAGATTGTTTTAGAATGTTCTTCACATTAAGAAAAACAAAATGGGTTCCATTAAGAACTGATCACTGAAAGATTCTATGGAGAACCAAAAGGGGGTTCTTTTATGGCATCACTGTAAAAACTCCCTTTTGGAACCTTTATTTTTAGGAGTGTGTAGTACATATTTAAGGTATTTATGCCACTGCAATAAATCAACATGAGGGGGAAATCCTGTCCAAAAAATCATTAAGGAATGATGTTCATTTACTGAATTTTACTGTAGCCCTGTAGAGTGTGCTAGAACACAAAAAACAAAACAAACAAACAAACAAACAAAAAAAACACATGATAGCATCCTCAACATACAAATAAGAGATTACCTTAGTTAATATGGACATATAAAAAATAAAGGAATGGCAGAATTGTAGTCAATAGGCAGGCGGAAAGGTCGGTGCAGGCAGCTAGTAAACAAAGTCCAGGCAATAAATCCAAGGGCAGGCAGATAATAATCAGGACACGGTTGACAACGGGAAGACAAGACAGATATAAACGCTCAGAAATGACAACAATACCTTGCGATGTAAGCGAGGCTGAATGTCTCTTAAATAGTGTGGATAATGATTTACAGCTGGTTGAGGTGATCAGTCACTGTGTACGGGACTTCTGGGAAATGTAGTAGGTGTCTGTGTGTGAGTGAAAGTCCAAGGTGGAGTGCCCTCTAGTGGTAACCTGCTGATAACCCTGACAATCACAGTTTCCACAAAGATATTAATATGCAACAGTTTTCAGCATTCATACTAAAAATAAGAAACATAATTAATAATTGAGCACAAATATAATAATTAAGCATCAAATCATCATATCAGAATGATGGATCATGTGACACTGAAGACTGGAGTAATGATGCTTTGATCACAGGATTTTAAAATATTTCACAATGCAAAACAAATGTAATAATGTTTTTTACTGTATTTTTTATCAAATAAATGAAGCCTTCTCTTTCAAAAACATAAAAAAGTATTTTATTTCCATCTTTTGACCACCAGTATATATACATGACATCACTAGCCCTTAAATTTACATAAACCACGCCCACAAGAAGAGGAAGAGTTGTTGTGGTAGAGTGTTGTAGATGTCTTTTTACGCCGGACTGCTTCACAAACGAGGGTCAAATCAATGTTGGATTTGCACAAAAGACTGACAATATATAATGTATGTGACACTTTCATCACGCATTTGAAAGTGAAAGTCGTCAGATTAGGGTTACAGCAATCACAAAGTCGATGTTTAAGACATGCTCAGTGTAAATTCCACCACATTCTTGAGGAAGTGAATGTACCGTTGGGTTTTTGTTGGAGTGGGCGGATTTTGGGAGGTTTTGGGCTGGACATCGTCGAATCAGTTTGGGAACTGAATGGGTGGGAACAAAACACTATTGCAGCAACCTCCTTCATTGCGTCAAACGAAGGGGAAAGCAGCGCGAATCCCGATATCCTGGACAGAATCCGTCGACACGATAACCGGAGATTGTAAAATATCTTTAAAACAGCTCGGGTTCAGTAACCGGATACTGCGTTTGCGAAGAAAAACTGCGATTTTGAAAGTATCCGTGTTCGTGTGACAGGGCCTGAGGATTCCTCTTTCAGTTCGAAAAAATGACCATGAACAGATCGTAAAACTATCTTCGCTCGGTTATTCTCGAAGATTCCTGCACTGCATGATCGTGTTTATTCACGCAGATATGACGGGACTCTACAGCGAGACGAGGAACATTGTTTTACTCTCGGTTTTCCTGACAGTTTTGAATGGTGAGTGGAACATTCCATCCGAAACATTTTAGGTTTCACTTTCTAACGCTGCGCATGCGCTCTGACAGGCGCTGCAAACCTCAGACAGTGATGCCAACCGATTTTCAGGGGCGTAACCATGACCTAAAACTACATTACTGCGTAGAATACACCTAAAAAATATGATTTGAAATAATAAATAAATAAAAAAAATAATATAAACATTTTATTTATAATATAAACAACATGATCAGATATTTTTATTTTCAAATACAATATTTAATTATTGAGTTACACATGTTTGAACAATTACATTTTCCTATTTTCTTGTTAACTATTAAAACTGCACATTTTGATTAGTGTATTGGTATTTGTAGTTTATATTGGAGTATTTGTAGTTTGTGTGCTACACTCAAAAAAAAGTCAGCAAAAATAGTCACAATGTACTGTTAATATGAAGGAATTATCCGTAATGATTTTTAAATTGTTGTTTTAAATTAATGAATGTTTTAAATTAGGCATTGCATTTTGTGCTTTAGGGTTACGACTTAACAGATAATGGTCTGGCAGAAAATAACCAGTACCTTTTCCATTTTCTACCATTTTTTTCTTACAGTGCAAGCTAATAACATGCTGTTTCATAAAGGAAGAATTATTATTGGAAAAATTGCAACTATCAACTTAGTTGGCCGGCTTGCTGTTCAATGGTTTCCTCTTTTTGTGTCATTTAGATGAATTATCGAATGATAATGAATTTAGATGAAAATATCTGCCTTTTTTATTGTTTGAGTCACTTCTCAAAAGTTGCAAAATTTTAAAGTTTTTTAAATAAAAAGTTAAAAATAGCTAAATTTGTTGCTAGGTGCTTTTTAGGGGGAACACAAACAATTGCACTCCCATTTAATGGCAGAGATGTTGACTTTCACTTTTGAAATCTGTCATGAAATAATCCTATGCAGCTCTTGCTGTAGGCTATAGGCCATTCCAAGCGTGAAGGAAGTTACTGTAGGGTTTGTTGAGAAACAAACGAGAATGGCAGGTTAGTGTTGCAGTCTGCGTGCGAGTGTGTGCATCCTTTTGAGATTACTTTGAATAAAACACAATAGCCTATCTCTATTATAAACCTCAGAAGAGTATTGTGTTTTAATCTCTCTGTTGTGCTCCGCATGACAGACAGTCGGAATGACAGTTCTTGCGTTAATGCATTAATTAATTAAGTGGACAGGATGGTTTTAAACCCTCAGTACTCCTTGAATCAATTGGAAAGAGGTGGAGCTATCCTACGGGATCCTACTTGGAACAAAAAACACACACAACAATGACAGAAGAGAATATATACATACACAAGATTACAGAATTCCATAATTTCATAATTTATATCTTCATTTCATGAACACAGTTTAATGCTCACCGGTTTAAATAACGGTGATGTAGGGCTGCACGATTTGAAAAATAACATTGAACTTGCACGCTATCATCACTTGAACGCGATTCTTTTTTTATGCGCAGCTTGTCAGTGAATTGCGGCTCCAAATGCTGATCCATCTGAAAGCACTGCGAGTTTGAGTCGCTTATAATGTACATTTGAAAAAGCAACACGTGTCAAACATTTTTCCAGACACGAAAAGCATCTATTAACATCTTGTCTAACAAAAGACAACATTTAATAACATGTTTTTACTTTATCACGACAGTTGTTTATCCTTCTGTGAGATGATGTGATTCTTGCACAGAATAAGGCAGTCGTGTGTTTATTAGTCATGTTTATAGCATTTCAATCGTCTGTTTATTCAGCTACAGCGATATGACGCGTGTTATCTTCTTCTGCTGCAGGGCATATTTTGAGTTTCTGCGCAAGAGCGTCCCCTGGCTTTCAGATGAAGCATTTACTACTGAGCCGTACAGCTCTGACAAGCTGCGCATTAAAGAATCACAGACTTTGACAAATTGCGTGCGATTTAAACGCGATAAAATAATACGGTGATGATGCCTCTTTTTGTGTGTAAGGATGCCTTTTGAGGAACTGTTCCTGTGTGCAGGTGTGTGTGGCGCGGCAGGTGGAACTAAGAAACTGTCCATTTTGGAGGGAAGTTCCATCACTTTACACACCGACCTTACTGAAGTACACGAGGTTGATCTGATGATGTGGATGTATGGAGATCAGAGGTCTATTATCGCTAAACTCAGTGGAAAAAATCTGATCGTTTCTTTTTATGATGTTGATGACGGACGATTCGGAGACAGACTGCAGCTGGACAATCGCACTGGATCCCTGACCATCAGCGACGTCAGGACCAAACACTCTGGAGATTATCAGCTGAGGATTATCAGCAGCGAGACCTCATACAAGACATTTAGTGTGACCGTCCACGGTGAGTGGCTCAGGTCTACATATTTTATAGCCCTGTTGTATGTGTACAAAACCATGGTCTGTCTGAATACTCAATTCTGATTGGCTGTAAGATGAGTCGGTTTAATCTTTGTTCAGTATGAATGCACTATTTTCATTGAAACACATGCATCACTCGCACCTGTCATCAGGCTTGTTTGAATTTCCTGGTTTACCAGAATCCTCTTATGATAGACTACAGTTGCTCTTTGGGATTGTTATTGTTTGCTTTGTTCACGTAACTATCTTTTTATGGACGAATATATTTTTGAAAAGAGTTTCTTGTCTTTTGGCTGTTTTTTTTTCTTGTCTTTGTTTGATTATTGAAGAATTTTGCAAATATGATCCCCATATATACACAGGGCTGGGTCAGTTACTTTTAAAATGTATTTCACTACAGATTACAAAATACATGCTTTAAAAAGTCATTTGTAACGTATTTCGTTACATTACTCAAGTTTAGTAACTTAATCTAAATACTTTAGGATACTTTGGAATACTAATAAGTGTGAAACAAACACAAAAAAGGTCATTGCAAGTTTTTATCTCACAATTCTGACTTTTTCCCTCAGAATTGTGTGATATAAAGTTGCAATTCCGAGTTATAAAGTCAGAATTATGAGATATAAACTCACAATATTGAGAAAAGTCAGAATTATGACATTTAACTCACATACTAAATTCACAATTGCACGAAAAAAAAAGTTAGTATTGCAATATCAATTCTGAGAAAAAGAAGTCAGAATTGTGAAATTCAAACCCACAATTGTGAGGGGAAAAACAAATTGTGAGAAAAAGTTGCAGTGACGAGTGAATTATAAAATGACTCACAAAACATGAAAACAGTGGAAAACATGAAACTTAACTCCACTTTTTCAGACTGTCAGAGTCAGAGAATCACCAATTGCTGTTTAAATGACATTAAAATTCAAAGTAATCACTTTGGTAATCTAAAACACTTTTCAGATGTAACTGTAATCTGATTACCACCCATTTAAAATGAAACTGTAATGAAATACAGTTACTCAAATTTTGTATTTTAAATACATAACTAAGTTACTTGTATTTCGTATATATACATATATTATAATTAATTTGTGCAGCATTTGGCTGCAGTGAAGCAGTGAAAGCAGTGAAATTGGAAATCTGTTTTTTTTTTTTTTTTTCTCCAGATGTGTTTTTTGCTGGGATAACAAACAAGAAAGAGGGAGAATCCATCACTCTACGTACTGGTTTTAATGAAATCCAGAAACATGATGCGATTCTGTGGATGTTCGGATCATCGAGTCCAGACACTTTAATAGCTGAAATCAACATTACAGTTCTTAAGATCTCATACACTGAAGATGTGAGATTCAGCAACAGACTACAGCTGGATAATCAGACTGGATCTCTGACCATCAGGAACAGCAGGACCGTGGATACTGGAGTTTATCAACTACAGATCATCAACATTAAAGAGACCTTCTACAAGAGATTCGATGTTTTTGTTGGTGAGTAGATCACATTTTAATGATCCTTGTTACTTTGCATTTTATTATGCTTTACAAATTGTTCAAATTTTATGGGAATGAAAAGATTTAACTATTTATAATGTTTGCATTCATGATTTTTTGTGGGAAATACCTTTTAACTGTTGTCAGAATTTGGATCTTCAAACCAAATATTGATGCACTTCTTGATGGAAACGATGTTATTGATGAAGTGCATCAATCTTTGGTCAAGATCTTGTATTGTCAATGCAAGAGTCGAGCACTCCATAAAGTCTCCTCCAGCACATCCCAAAGACTTCCAGTGAATTTAAGGACACGATTCTTCATGTTCTTTCACAGTTTTAGTCTGATCCGGAAATATGGACACGGTTGTTTGAGAAATGAAAAGCGTCACACTCCATCTTTTAGGGTTTAAAGAACTGTTGCCAGACATATAGCATGCTAAAAACATCGCATCGCTGTAATGAAAATCCAACCTTAAGTATTTACATATTAAAATCCAAACAGCAACTTTTTTTTGTTTTTTTGGCCGGGCAGTAATGCGAGGTCTTTATTTAGCCTACAATTAAACAGTACATGAATGTGTATGATAGGCCTTTTAAATTAATTTTTAAAGAATTGATTCTTGTGTTTATACATCAATGCATCGCCATACATCATAAAAACGATTATATTCCACAGCTGTAATATGCAACACAAACTACTCCCTTCACGACCCATTTAATCCCTCAGGTTTTATTTCATTTATGCAATTCATATATTATTCAGATATACACTAATGACTGTCTCTTTCTCTAGATGTTCCTGAACCAAGTGTGACTCCAGGTGTTTTAGCTGCACTGGTTTGTATCTTTGCGCTGGGGGTCATGGCCGCCGCTGTAACCGCTGGTGTGTGTTACTATCGCCGAAAGTACTCTCGACTAAAGGGTTAGTATTACAGAGCCAGATTTCATATTTAAGTCATTAAAATGTTTCAACACCATAAGAGTAAGAAACCGTTAGTGAACTGGGCATTTACAAGCTATTAAACTACAGTAGAGTTCTTGATTGTATTGTGTGTTTATTGTGTTTTCAGTTTGTTCACTCACAAAATACTTTTTTCTTCTTCTCTGGGTGCTTATGAACAGGTGAAACGAAGACAAAAGAAGTGACCGAGGGAGATTCTGTCACTCTCCACACTGGTATAACTAAACTGCAGACAGATGAAACAGTATCCTGGAGTTTTGGACGTAGAGTCATTGCTCAGATTCCCGAAAGGGAAGACATGAGAGTCAGAGACCGACTGCAGCCAAACAGCGAGACTGGAGATCTCACCATCAGAGACGTCAAAATCACACAGTCGGGAGATTATCGGATGAAGCTCGTCAGCACCAGAAAGAACAAATCCAAAAGATTCAGGGTTATTCTCTATGGTGAGCGGCTCGGTCTCAATATAAACAGTATTATCAGTGCTGCTACTCTTGCCTTCACGCTTTTACATTTACATTTACATTTAGTCATTTAGCAGACGCTTTTATCCAAAGCGACTTACAAGTGAGGAAAACAAACAAGCGATTCTTCATGAATTGGCAAATAACACAGGACGTGCTCACAATACAAGTTTCATACATTGCTCAGTACCATAAGCTAGAGTAGGAAGGGAAAAAGGGGGAAGGATAGGGTTTTTTTTTTTTTTTTTTATGAGGGGATCATTTATGAGGCTTTTAGTGTAGGTTATTACTGAAAGTGTGTTAGCTTACAGTCTTGAAATGGCGTTCGCAACTCAGTTCATTAATGTGATGTATTTATAAGTAAAACAGGGTGTTTAGCTCTTTCCCTGTGGACTTTTTTTAAAAAAAAAATTCAAGAATTTTCACACAACTTTTATGCTCTCTAGAATATTTTGTTGTATGAATGCAATGTTTACATGACGGCAATGTGCTAAAAACAGATGACAACATTCACAAGGATCTGCGAAAACAACTAAAACGGCTGTATTGTGCTACCAGGCCAAAACGCCTAAAAATTGTGTAAACAAACCCTAAATATCATCTAAAAAAACAACATTTGAACAAAAGAGAGTGGTGTTTTTGTCAAACAGTTGGTCCGGATGGGATTCAGAAAGATGATCAAACACAGATGGAGTCCGCCAACACCGTCGTTTCCTCTTCATGGGTTCAACATTTCATTCAGCTGTTTTGATTTATATGCCGTTTCATATCTGATATTTATTTTACACGTGCATCAGCAATGCTTCTTTCGCTTGTTTCTGCTTCTTCTTCGCCTGTGTTTTGATCCGGAGATTCTGTACTCTTTCAGATGATGTGTAATAGTGCAGTCTAAACATGGATTGATGGGAAATTCTGTCAATGGCAGGGAAAGAGGTAATGTGAAAAATGTAGGGTGGGATTAGGGGTGTGCAATGTTGACATTTATTTCTATATTTTCTGTGATTTTGTTGATATTTGGGATGGGATTTTTTCATCCTGTTGTTTTCGAATGGTGGTCTTCCACTGATTTAATTATCCGTTGATCTTAAAGGGTTAGTTCCCCCAAAAAGGAAAATTCTGTTATTAATTCCTCTCCCTCATATCGTTCTACACCCATAAGATGTGAAATACGATGGTTCAGTGATTCCTCTATTGACAGCAAGATAATGAACACTTTCAGATGCCCAGAGAGATACTAAAATATATTTAAAACAGTTCATGTGAGTACAGTGGTTCAACCTTAATGTTATAAAGCCACGAGAATACTTTTTGTGCGCCAAAAAATTAAAATATCGACTTTTCAACAATATCTAGTGATGGGCGATTTCAAAATACTGATTCATGAAGCTTTGCGAATCTTTGGTTTCGAATCAGTGGTTCGATTCGCGTATCAAACTGCCAAAGTCACGTGAACTATTGAAATTGCGAAACACTTGTGACGTAACGACGCTTCGTTTACTGAAATCACGAGACTTTGTCGCTCCGAACCACTGATTCGAATCAAAAGATTCGTAAAGCTTCATGAATCAGTGTTTTGAAATCGCCCATCACTAGATATTGTTGAAAAGTCGTTATTTTGTTTTTTTGGCGCACAAAAAGTATTCTCGCCGCTTTATAATATTAAGGTTGGACCGCTGTACTCACATGAACTGTTTTAAATATCTTTTGGTATCTTTCTGGGCACCTGCATTTTTCACATTACCTCTTTCCCTGCCATTGACAGAATTTCCCATCAATCCATGTTTAGACCATGTTTCTACACATCATCTGAAAGAGTACAGAATCTCCGGATCAAAACACAGGCGAAGAAGAAGCAGAAACAAGTGAAAGAAGCATTGCTGATGCACGTGTAAAATAAATATCAGATATTAAACAGCATATAAATCAAAACAGCTAAATAAAATGTTGAACCCATGAAGAGGAAACGACGGTGTTGGCGGACTCCATCTGTGTTTGATCATCTTTCTGAATCCCATCCGGACCAACTGTTTGACAAAAACACCACTCTCTTTTGTTCAAAATGTTGTTTTTTTAGATGGTATTTAGGGTTTTCAACTAAAAACAGAATTTATTTAGGCGTTTTGGGCTGGTAGCACGATTTCTGGCAATAGAGGACTCCCTGAGCCATTGGATTTCATCAAAAACGGGTCTTACGGGTGTAGAACGACATGAGGGTGAGGAATTAATGACAGAATTTTCATTTTTGGGTGAACTAACCCTTTAAAGTGGTCAGATGAACTGTTTGCTCATTGAGATTCAGGTTTGAAATCAGTCAGAGTGTCACGTCGTGATCCTGTTCCCTCCTCTCCCATTAATTTCATGTCTTCGTGCACTGTCCTATAAAAAATAGGTGAATTAGTCAAATATTAAGCCGATTGTGCTTAACATTGCATGTAAACCTTATGTTGAGGATTTTCACCTGCTCTCTCTTATTTGTTCATCTATTTTTTTCCTGTTTTGTGGTGCTCATGCAGTGGACTCGCTACGGTTCTCAGAGGGAGAAAACGTCACTCTAGACACTGGTGTTAGCGAACTAAACACCGACGATCAGGTGCTCTGGAGGTTTGGATCTGAAGAAACCATTATAGCTAAAAGAGATAAAAACACCAATCAGATCTCATTTAATGAGAGATTCAAAGACAGACTGAACATGGATGGTCAGACTGGATCTCTCAGTATCACAAACACCAAAAGCACAGACTCTGGAGATTATAACCTACAAATCATCAGCAGTAATATCGTCTCATATAAGAAGTTTAGAGTTACAGTATGGCGTGAGTAGCTAATGTTTTTAATTAAATTATTATGTTAATACCCTCATATTGAGTATTCAGTGAGATGTGCACGCTCTCATGATCATGTTTTTTCTGTTGCATGTGGTGCCGTGACATGAAGTGGATACAGTAAAAGTGATGGCGGGAGACTCCGTCACTCTAAACACTGATATTACTGATCTAGAAGAAGACAGCAAGATACTGTGGACACATGGAGATAATAACATTTGCATTGCTGAAATCAACAGAGCCACCAGTAAAACCTTGTTGTATCGTGGCAATGATGTGAGATTCAGAGACAGACTGCAGCTGGATCACCAGACCGGATCTCTGACCATCTGGAACGTCAGCATCACCCATTCTGACATTTATAAGCTACAGATCAGCAGCGGCCGCAGAAAGAGCAAATGCAAAAGATTTGCAGTTATCGTCGATGGTGAGCATTTCATGTCTTTTAATGTAATAATGATTTGGTTCAATGTGCAGAACTACAGTTTAGATCAAGGGTGTCAAACATACGGCCTGCGGGACGACGTCCAAAATTTTTAAAAAGGAACAGATATTCCAAATTTGTCCAGCAGAGGTCGCACAGACATAATGGGAGATCCGGAAATAATCAGCAAGTTTCAGTGCTCAAGGAATATAATATTCGTCGCCACTATGAGACTCATCAGGTTGAAAAATACAACCATTTGCGAGGACAACTGAGAATAGAGAAGATAAATGAATTGTTAGCAGGTCTGAAGAAACAGCAGTGTGTTTTTACCCGTAGCCGAGAGGTCAGTGACGCCGTAAAGTAAAGTAAAGTGGCAGGACTTTGAAATGGCGAACAGGGAACATTCACACTGCATCCAGTGTAGACAGCATCACCTGCCACGTTTCCATTACAGATTTGTGCAAAACTTTAGACATATTTTCTAAATGTCGATAAAAAAACTGTTGCGTAATGGCGAAGAGTCATATTCCTCTCGCGATAAGTTATTTTCCAAAACATACTTCTTTCTGAGAGCTGTATTCGGAACGTAATATTTGCTACAGCTTCTCCCACACATATGATTCCCTGGGTGCTTCTCAATACTCCCGTGGATACTTCCTCATTTCTTCGTTGCTCCATCCTCCTGTGACCTGGAAACTAGTCAAAGAAAATCTTGAAGGCCATTTTAATTCCATAAATGCATCACGAGGAGGTGTGGAACAAGCAGTGAGAAAGCTTCCCGAGGAGCTACAGGAGAATACAATACTGTGACGAGCAGGGCGGGCGAGAGCCGTGAGGGAACGCGTGAGGCCGGTGACGCGAGTGATAATGAGCGTAAGCTGCGCGCTACACCGGCCTCGTGTTTCTCACGGAGGAGCTCCGGAAGCATAAAAGAGGAGCGACAACAGTGAAGGACGAGAGAGGACCAGGCCTGGACCATGTTCGCCGGTTCCCGCCTCCTTCTTCCCATATTTACGAACCGTGTTACAAATACAATGCATTTTTCAGAATAGAGATTCTTGAAAGTGAAGAGTTAAAGTCAATTTTACTAGCAGATTGAAAGATTATGACTAGTTCCAACTCTTAAAAGCAGGGCTTAAATACAGAGACAGAAATGTTATATGTTTTATGTTGTATGACTTGGACTGGTGAGCATTCAGTGCACCTGAGATGTTCATTCTCTACTTATCTTCTATGTGGTGCTGTGACAAATGAAGAAAACAAAGTCTCAGTGATGGAGGGAGGTTGTGCCGAACTAAACACTGAAATTAGTGAACTACCGAGAGATGCTCTGATACTGTGGATGTTCGGCCCGGAAGACAATCTCATAGCTAAAGCTGATATGGAGAATAAGAGGACATCTACATATGATGGTTCTGGTGGGAGATTCAGGGACAGACTGCAGCTGGACCATCAGACTGGATCTCTGACCATCACAAACATCACAAGCACTGACTCTGGACTGTATAAACTCAAGATCATTAGCAGCAGCGAGACCAAATATAAGCGATTCAGAGTTAGTTTGCATGGTGAGTAGATCAAGTTATTGATTTTTGATCTCTGTGAAGATACTATGAAATGCACACAACTTTCCACTTAATGAAATCCAATCTCAGTAGTTAAATATATAATCTGCAAGTAATCAACTGCTAGTACAAATTATAAAATAAAAATGCTTCAGTTTAAAGTTAGAAGTCCTACTTCCATGTTAGAAGTCCTACTTCCATGCCCCAGTATTAAAAAGAAAATATCAAGATCCTTGTAATTACACTCTGTATAGCAGTTTATTGCAGATTCATAGAAACACTCAAACACTCCATGTAGTTGCAAAATCAACAGTCATTACTGTCTTTTCACCATCTGTGTTCCTTTCTCCAGGGAACATTCGGAGAGAGATAAACACAGAAGATGCTGTGGGATCCCATCAGGGAGAAAACGAAGAGCAGATAGAGTTGCTTGCAAAAAACAGCGACTGTAGTGTCTAACAGATTAATCTTATTCCCATTTCAAATATGTATATATATATATATATATATATATATATATATATATAGCTGTTTGGTGCTGTTGAGCTGTGAAATGAATCAAAGGTCATTTTGGTTTGTAGTTATTACACTAGTATTCCCAGCCTGATGTATGTGATGACATGAAAAGCAGGTTCATTTGCACATTTAAATAGTGGCAGGTGGTGCCAAAAAAATTTAGGGTGGCGTAACAAACTGAAAATCACACCGTCAGTAGCAAGGGATTGAACGTTAAATAGCCATTTGATTGGCAGGTCATATAACCGTGCTTAGCTAAAAATTTGACTGTTAAAGCCTGTAATAAGGTACAACTAATAAGCAGGGCTGGGTAGGTTACTTTTAAAATGTATTTCACTACAGATTACAAAATACATGCTTTAAAAAGTCATTTGTAATGTATTTCGTTACATTACTCAAGTTTAGTAACTTAATCTAAATACTTTAGAATACTTTGGAATACTAATAAGTGTGGAACAAACACAAAAAAGGTAATTGCAAGTTTTTATCTCACAATTCTGACTTTTCCCCTCAGAATTGTGTGATATAAAGTTGCAATTGTGAGTTATAAAGTCAGAATTATGAGATATAAACTGACAATATTGAGAAAAGTCAGAATTATGAGAAATAAACTGACAATATTGAGAAAAGTCAGAATTATGAGATATAAACTCGCAATATTGAGAAAAGTCAGAATTATGAGAAATAAACTATATATTGTGAAAAGTCAAAATTATGATAAACTCACAATATTGAGCAAAGTCAGAATTATGATATATAAATTCGCAATGTTGAGATAAATCCAAATTATGAGATATAAACTCACAATATTGAGAAAAGTCAGAATTATGAGATATAAACTCACATACAAAATTCACAATTGCAAGAAAAAATGTCAGTATTGCAAGTTTATATCTCCCAATTCTGACTTTATAACTTGCAATTGTGAGTTTAAATCTCGCAATTCTGAGAAAAAGAAGTCATAATTGTGAAATACAAACTCACAATTGTGAGGGAAAAAAACAAATTGTGAGAAAAAGTTGCAGTGACGAGTGAATTATAAAATGACTCACAAACAACAAAACATGAAAACAGTCGTGGATCATCAGGTCATGACAGGACAGTTCAGTTGACAGTTGGGCATTTTTTTTATATAAACTCAGTCATTTTGTCTTGTTCAGGACAGAACTAAATAAAAATAACAAAAATTGTATGCTCCCTCTTAAAAGTATTAAAATGTTGATGAAACTTAACTCCTCTTTTTCAGACGGTCAGAGTCAGAGAATCACCAATTGCTGTTTAAATGACATTAAAACTCAAAGTAATCACTTTGGTAATCTAAAATACTTTTCAGATGTAACTGTAATCTGATTACCACCCATTTAAAATGTAACTGTAATGAAATACAGTTACTCAAATTTTGTATTTTAAATACGAAACTAAGTTACTTATATTTCGTTACTCCCAAACCCTGTGTAATAAGTGGATTTGAGTTGATTTGGGGTTTATTATTAATAGTAAGTTGCAGGACTTTAAGATGGCAAACCGGGAAAACAATAAAAGACATTAGACAGCATCACTGATTGTAATGGGTTTTCCTTCATTTGGAAGGAATACGCCAACCTGAAACTTGGATCTCTTGCAGTCCCAAACTTGAGATTCATTGGCAAGTCATGAATGTAAGCAGTGTAATAAAATAATCGGATTAGATTTGAGGATGCTGATTGGGAATATACTGAACTGGTGCACAGACACTCCTCCTGTAGGCGATCCTCTTGAGCATTTATTGTGCACAGATGATTTATCATATCATATATCATATCATGTAAAAATCAAGCTGTCTATTTTATTATTATTATTTTGTTTGTGTGTATGTATGTGTGTGTGTGTGTCTCCCTAGCGCCCTCTATTGGCCAGCCATCACTGCGTTTAACCTTGAGGTCAGAACATGTTTTTTAAAGGGAAACAGTGTGTCAGGTACTTCAACACTATCCTCAAGGTGATGGGCCAGTATTTTCATGACACTTTTACTGCCATAACGTCTCTATCTACAGGAGTAAAGTCCAAACGGTGACACTAGAGATTTGGTAAATTACGAAGATACGAGTGTTTGTGCTTAAAACGGCACAATATAGTCTGTGAATCCACATGATAGTGATACGGTAACAGTCAGGCTTAGTCTGGTACTGAAACATCTTTATGATGCAAACATACTTGACTAAAATGAAGAGGACTTCAGTGTAATCGTTTACAAAAATGTAGTGGATGTTTTGTTTTTTTACATTTTTTTTTCACTCAGTAGAATGATTTCCGTCTAAAACGTTATAAATGTAACATATATGTACTTTAATAAATACATTGTATTCTAATTCATTTGTTTCATTTGTACGTATTAATGTTTATTATAGAGTTAATTTAATTGAACTATTAGCACATTTACAGTCATTTTGTCTGCTGTTTCCATTTTTAATTATATGATGTCATTATTTTGCTGTCTTTGCCGCCAGCCATTGGTGATCGTAGTTTCAAGATATCTGCCTTTATACCAGACGACTCAATCCAGATATTTTAATCAAATCTGCAAATTTGTTTGAAGAACCCTGCAAAAAAATTTTGTATTTTTTTTGAAGATTATTGTTCTTACCCCACTGGCAGATTGTTATGGTTGTTTTAAGCAAAACCTCACTTGATTTTGACTTATTTTTTCAGTCTTAATTATATCTTGGCACACACTGGTCTTGGTCTTGGATTAGATGGTCTTGACTACAACACTAACCCAAGCTTTGAAAAGACACTAGTCAGGAAAAACTGCTAGATATTAGTTTGAGTGTAAAATCAGAAATGAAGGCAATTCAGAAGGTAAGAATATTTTAAATAGCAAGAATGATTTGAGCTCCATACTTTATTATTTCTAGGAGACACAAGCTCTGTCGACAGTCGGTGCGGAGACAGAGTCTCAGTGCAAAGATGAAGAAGTCTTTAGGAAGCCTCTGACAGACTTCAGTCACATCTACAATCATTGAGGCAGAATTGAACAGTTAAGACACTTTCTCAAGAGCACCACAGTGATATTAAGTTATGTCTAACACACATTTAATGCAGAACATCTTTTATTGACATGAGATTATTATACAGTAAAAGAACGTGTCGATTACCATTTTCTAATGCTTCATTCATGAAACAGATAAAAAACTAGTTCCGTTGTATTTTAAATTTAGTTGTATGAAGATATTTTCAAAATCAGTAAGTGCATGTGCATGCATGTCAAAAACATATTCACAATAAAATCAAATATTAAAATATAAAATATAAAAACATCAATATTTCTTAAATATGTTCTTAAAGATGTAGGGTTTTTTTCTGACTAGAACACAGTTCAGGTCACTTCTGACTCCAGTGCTTTCCAGCACAAACACAGTGTTGCACCAGAGATTTTTATAATTTCTTCTTGTCTTGACAGCAGTGACTTTAAACTTCTCATATGGAGGAATCAGCACCTCTTCCTCATTAGGAAACCTAGAATAATCTTTCAGTTTAGCACCGTAACAAGTTTTGATTTCAAAACAAGATATACCTTTAGCAAACTTCTTTGCTTCTTGCTTATTTAGAGATGAGGATGTAAATGAGCCAAAACGAACCTCTTTGTTCTGAACGTTCATGTCAAAATTTCTACTTACTCCACGATAAGCGGAATAACAATATTTTTGTTTCGTCTTCAGAATCTGTATCGCTTCTGTTAACAAAAAGTGAAGCGAATACCATTTGTATGACTTGTGCCTGTATTTTGTTTTATCATTCCGACCAGCCTCATTGAAACCAGTGTAAATATAATTATCAGTGTACACATAAATTGCAATTGAATGGAGCCTTTTTAGATGATCCTTTGGTTTCTTGGCATTTGTTGCACCTATTCCCCAAGCCTTACTAAATTCGGCTGAGTTTTTGAGTTCTGTCTTTAGAAGTTCTGTCTCTACCAGTTTTGCCATTTCCTTTGTACAGTCCTTAAATTGGTCATCAACAGAATTCAGTGCCATATCCAATGGCAATATCTTCTGTGCAGTAACACTGTGATCCTGCAGTAACAGGAATCATAATGATCAGTCTCAGTATTCATTTCTGTAATATTCATACCAGAACACAGTCTTACCTGTCCAACTGCAGCTAAAATGAGAAAAAGAGCTTCAGTGATCAGCAGCATCTTGATCCAGTCGAATCTCTCAGATGATCCAGTAGATCTAGTGAAGCGCAGATGCTGAGAGACAACAAGAAACTATCACTCCGAAAGGACTATTTAAATTAGAACTGTATTCCCCCATTTTTTTTTTTAAATTTGTGAAATCTGTTATGTACACTTATTACGTACACTGACCTTTTACTTCACCCCTAAATTTACCCAAAAAGTTTATTAATCTTCAGAGAGGAATGTCAGTCACTCACAGGCAGATGACAGTGACGATCTCGAACCTACAGGAAAGCGGGCTTTTTATATGGGATAATGTGTGTGCGTGTGTTCTCAGAGGTTATGTGTGTGTGTGTGTGTGTGTGTGTGTGATAACTACAAGAGGTAGTACAAAATATATATGTTTATATATAAATATATATAGATATACTTGCTCAATAAAGAATACTGGACGCAGTGATCAAAGAACACTGTTGACTAATATTAATATATATATACTATAACAGTATATTAACAATAAACGTTTAAGTGTGAAGAAGATTAAAGGCACTAGAAATGCAAATTGGTTCAAATATTGTAAAAGAAAGTTCGTTGAGGTTCATTTGTTTCCTCCTCTCTTATCTGACACCAGTAGAGTCATGAACTGCCTTTACTCACTGAAAGAAACGGTAACACTTTACAATAAGGTTCATTAGTTAAACATTGGTTAATGTATGAAATAATATGAGCAACACATTTGATTCTGTATTTATTAATCTTCGTTAACGTTAGTTAATGAAAATGCATTTCATTGTTAGTTCACAGTGCATTAACTAATGTTAACACGATTTTAATAATGTATTAGTAAATGTTGAAATTAACATGAATAAAAAGAGAACATTATTAGTTCATGTTAGCTAATGAACCTTATTGTAAACTGTTACCAAAGAAATCAATAGAAAAAGTTCAAATACTTTTCTCTCCTTAATGTTCACTAGTGATTCTGAGGCATGAGGAGCTTTTAATGCACTACAATCAGTCGTATCGAGGTGTTAAACTGTATACAAATAAGTTCATTTTAAAGGGAAAATATCTCAAGTTCATTTGTAGGTGTGAATTTGTACATTTAGCCCTCAGTCGAGAACTGAACAAGCTTTGCATGAGGATCGGGTGTGAGTCAAGTTGAATTTTTGAGCTACTGTAGATGAAAAAAGAGTGTTACTGTTAATATATTGTTACAGTATATATAAATGCTAGTCTAGGAAAGTGTTGTTTGATCTCCTGATGGTTGTTTTTTGTATATAAACTCTTGAGAAAGTAGTTTAAAAAGAATATCGGTCCAGTACTTGACATGCTGCTTAACAGATTATTAAAAAAGAGCCCAAGATCATATCTGTTGTCAATGAGGTTTAAGAACTACAACCATTCATATTTGTGAACATGTTCAAAAAGGGAGATGTTTCTTTTTAATATATATTTTTTGTCCCTCTCTTAGACTTGATGTTTACCTTTCAGAAGAGCCAAAGATGCTATCTGTGGTCAAACGTGTTCAAGAAAGGGCATCGCTTATTTGGCAAGGGCAATTTTGGGGAGGGGGATGCAAATGAACCTAACGAATATTCTTAGTGTATATAGCCTATTTAATTTGCATTTATGGTGTCTTTAATCTAGTGTCTTAAACTTTTACACTTTGACAGAAATGTAGTGGAATGAAAAGTACAATATTTGTCTTTCAAATGTAGTGAAGTTAAAGTCATAAGTTTCCAGAAAAAATAATACTCATAAAGTACAGATACTCAAGTAAATGTACTTCGTTACTGTCCACCTCTGAGTCTTTATAGGAAAATCAATTATTATACTAGCTAAAAAACAAACAAAAAAAATTAAAAAAAAAAGTTTTGTGACCATTCCAGCAAACTTTAAATAATTCCCACAGAAATAAATTTTATTTATTTTATTTCCACACATATTGTTATTAATAACCTCATAAGAGTGCGGGAAAATGTGTGCATTTTTGTTTTAAAATAATGTATTGCGTTTCATGTTGTGTGACGTCATCGCGTCCCGCTCTCCTCAGGACAGCTTTTGGACTGGAGTGAGTTCAGGTCCGTCGCAAATGTGTTAAAATATATCAGATTGAGTTAAAATGTTGGTCAATATTGATAGATGACGTGTTTCGATGCTGGGCTGAGTCAAATAGTGTGTTAGTATGTCGATATTTTTGTATATATTCGGAGTTTTGTGTTGATGAGTTCGTTCAAGTTGCCGCCCGCGCCTTTTTTATGGCGGGGTTTTTCGTTAATTTTGGTTCTTAAATAAAATTAAAAAGGTGGATTATGTTACTAAAACATCATGCAGTTAAATTTGTCATGTGTGTCGTCTTCTTATGTTTTAAATTGTATATTTGTTGCCATGTTTTCTCTTCGAGTTCAAGTTAAAGATTTTTTATTGGTCAATGTCCCGTTTCTCTTCTCTCTCATCAGTGTTTACACTGTCAAGACACTATAGAAGTTCATATAAAAACACAGTCGCTGCAATATAAAACAGATGTTTGTATGAAGTTAACAGTGTACTTATACTACACAGATATATAGACAGAGTCATTAAATCTTCTGAATGAATATACATGAGTAAATGTAAACAGTGAACTTTGTTCACGTGCAAATAAACTTCAAATATATGTTAACAATTTATAAAGTGCGAATATACATCCAATATATGTAAAGATTTTGAAGTTCTTAATGTAAGGGATTTGTGCATTAGTGCAAAAGTATAAAGTGTCTTTTGTGCAATGAAAGACATGTGGGATGAACTGTGATGTTTTTTGAAGTAATATCTAGCTTCCACCAGACCACCATAAGAAGAAAGTGTAAAACTCTTTAAGTTCAAAAACCTTGCGCTACGTCCTTCACTATTCAACTTGTGGAAAAAGTGTAACTGACACGACGCCAGTTTACGCTTTCTTCATAAGTTTAATATGATGGAAACCTCATTTACTCTCTGGAAAATGTCGGATTCTAACATTTTTGGATTTCATCTTTTTATTTTTGTCAACTTAATGGTGTAAAGACTCTCAATAGTTGGCACACTGTTGTAGAGTCGTTGAAAACCTACCCACATAGCAAAACTGGTTTGGCCCAGTGATGGGCCACACAACCCACTTTCACTTGGCCCAAATACAGCAGTGAATTACGGTACATGACTGGACCAGTTCTGGTTGCCAGAACTCGGGCCACATAATGGCCCATGGCATAGCCATATCTCAGCCAAATGAATGACTATAGCTGGCCCTATTCTGGTACTATTCAGGACCAAACAATTGGTTCCACAAGTCAGCCTCAACAAAACCTTGATCTAGCCACTTAAAAGTGAAAGTGGTGACGACTTTCATCGTCGGAGCAATTAGGGGTTAGGTGTCTTGCTCAAGGGCACTTTAGTCATGGTATCGAAGGTGGCGAGAGTGCCGTTTATTCACAATCCCCAGCTTCAATTCCTGCCGGCGTGGGAATCGAACCAGCAACCTTCATGTTACAAGCCTAACTCCCTCACCATTAGGCCACGACTACCCTTTATACACAATGAAAATGAAAAATGCCCAAATGAAAAATATTTATTGTTTCACATTTAAACAAAACAACAAACAAACAAACAAACAAACAAAAACAAGGCTTGCATGTCAATGCCACTGTGCACACAACTCTTCAACATCCAAACAAGTCCGTTAACCTGTTGTACTCTCCTGACGCTCCTTTCTCTTCGTCCTCTCTCTCCTGCCACCATCCCTATCCGGAGCCAGGCTTGCTTCCTTCTAACGCTAACTATTATATATATAGATAGTGTTAGTGTATATATATATATATATATATATATACACTTGTGTGTGTGTGTTTGTGTGTGTGTAATATTTGCTTTGTGTACTGTGTTACACTGTCTTAGTACATATTGTGCTTTTGTTGGTTTGCTTACGGTTTGTTGTCCTCTATTGTAAATCTCTTTGGATAAAAGATTTTTCTGGATGATTAAATGCAGCCTAAATGTAATGTAAATTTAAAGTTTATGGTGTTCCATAATTATTGATGAAACTTTATTGATAGAGAGCAATAAACCCACGTTGCAAACAGGAATAGGGGAAACAGCTGTGTGTATGAAAATATTATCAGTTATGAAATATCTGTGGGAAAAGACTGGCCACACATATGTGGCCCACAGTTCTATATTTTACATGTGGGCCAAATAATACACTTAACAACTGGCCCATATCTTGTTTGCCGTCTTAAAGACGGTTCCATCTCCACCATAACCGGGCCATGTTCGGTTCACATGCCTTATGCCAGTGCCGACTGAATGCCAAATCAGGGCCAGAAGTCTTTGCTACCTGGGTAGTTGAGATGATCTCTCCTTTCTTTATCTGTAAATTAATTTGGTTTAATTCTGTTTACTTCTTAATGTCAGTTCCTGAACGTGAGTTATTTCATATGTTTATTTTGTATGTGTATCAATGCATGTGTGTGTAAATGTATTTGACACATTTCCCTTTGACGGTTCGAAATGCTTTGTAATATTTTGTTCTTTTAAAAAATACTTTTTTTTAAATGCAGATTTTTTTATAGACCTTTTTAAATTCTAGATTTTGTCAAAATTATATAATTTAGGCACATTCTTTCATCATAAACACAAAACTCCCCGATACACTCTGTAACACAGCTCCAAATGACTCAAACTGGGTGTCTGCCGACATCTTGTGGAAGAAAATAACATGATATCTCGGGACTCTTGCCACTAGATGGCTTTTGCTCTGTCCAAGTGCTGTCTTTGCACTTGACCCCTTGTCTACTTCCATGATGTATTTCCTGTATTTGTATCGTTCAAGTAGGCGTGAAGATTGCAAGTGCGTGTAGAACTTTTGATTACCCAATAGGACACGCAAAAACTGCAAGTTTACAGAGCAGTGTTTTCTTCAATTCTTTGCATTTCAAAATAAACTTCTAAATGTCTGTTCAGTAGTCGCTATGTAACTAACATCAGACACGATTATAAAATTATGGCGCTTCTAATTTAGAAATAAAAAGCACTTGCAAATGTATAAAATATACATACCCTTATATTTGCATCAATAAAAACACTTTGTTTTACTATCAAATTATATGTAACATCTAATTAGTTTGGGTTATAGTGGAGTGCTTTAAGCTCACAGCACTGTCAGACATAGGAAAGTCTTGCGCACTTACTTCCTGTCGTGTGCATGAGCTCACAAGTGCAAAGACTGCAAGTGAGGGTATTTGGACAGGGCATTTACAGCTGAAAATGAGCTCCGCTCCTGGGTCCTAAAGTCTGTGGCGTTCAAATCTAACGACTTCATGCCTGTTTGCACTGTGACTGATATTTATTTGAAAAATACCATTGAATGCGGGTGGGACAAGACCCACACACTTTTTAAGATCAATGATATTGGACCTACTCACTTTTACTGTCTCTTACTCAGTGTTTGTTCACTTTTCAGAGCATTTCTGTCAAATTCATTCCTCTCAGGGCCACGCCAACATTGAGGTCTGGACCTCGGTATTTTTCCTGTGTATGTAATGTTACTGTAAATTGTTGGATCGGTGAAATATAATGTTCTTGAGAGTGCGAGATTTCATCTGATATATGACTTGTCTATTTTTGGTGAGTTTGTGGGATATAAATATTAAATGTAATATTATTCATATGATTCTCTCACAGCATCTCTCTTTTAGAGGCATCATGTAGTCTACAGTTACACTATGCTGTTATTACGGCAACAGTACGGTGACCAGACATCCCGTTTTTCCAGGACAGTCGCGAATTTCAGTTCTATATTTAGGCCCTGACCCCTTCTGTCTCGTTTTTCATCTTTCCTAAAATGTATTTACGAAATTCTTTATTTTTTATTATTTCATCACGTGAGAACAGATCAAGTCAAAGGTAGCCAAGCTCATCGTCGAAAAAATTACCGTCCAGTCACAGCTGACAGCAAATCATTGCAACTCTCAGTCTGTAAATGCATTGGTTTAGACCCTTGACTTAATCTACAAAGTTTCACAGATTTAGTGTCTTTTTTTCCCTCTATCATCTGTCCAGACGTGTTTCCTCCAGTGATTGTGATTATTGTTGAGATGGCAGTGTTTGTTACGTTGATTCTTCTTCAGATCATCTGTGCAAGAAGAGCTGGTGAGTTTGAGCTTCACACAATCTGATCTCATGCTAAAACACATACGAGAGGTCAGTGGATGGGTTTCTTTTGCAGGGAGGAAGGCCTTGCAGTACTAAAAGTAAAGCCTACAATATTACACTTAATATTAGACTCGGACTGTTTGTAATCCTCTCTTTGTTCTGATGGAGCTGCTCTGGTGATTCTTGGATCTTGTCTTTTCATTCTTGTTTCTTTTTTTTTTTTTTTTTTTGGATTGCTACTAATTTTCTTATTAAAGCCTCTGGTGGTTGTGGTGTTTAATTTCACATTTCCTGAGATACAAATATGGTGATTCCACTTCACATGAGCTCATAGTGTGAGAACGAACAGCAACAAAGATAAAGAAGTAATGGAGTGATTAATTCATAAACATATTTGAGTATAAAGATATTTGCTCACACCACAAACACACACTGTGTTAATGCAATATAACACTACAGTAAATGCTATACAGGCAAAGTCTGGCGCTCTAATTGTTTATTAAAGAAGCATAATTAATACCATTGCATTGTTAACTGAAAAGATAAGAGATGAATGTCATGCTGCGGTTAAAGAAAGAAGAGGAAGTGCCATCATCAGTCTAAACTGGGTGTTCGCTGAAACAGTTCTGAATTCTGAGTAACGTGTTTCCAAACCTCAACAGTGACATCACTGCTCTGAAAACTGCAACTGCTACAATTAAGTCACTATTTTAGCTTTTGAAATTTAGTGGGTGTTTTTTTTTGTGGTTTTTTTAGAAAGTCTTGACTCTGGAATGCAAAAAGCTTGTTTGACTTAATTCTGATTATAGACTGTATTATGATAATTCCTTAATCACAATTGACCCTTCGCAAAAAGTTTGATTGACAGGCGATCTGACCAATCATAACCCCGAATCCACCATTTTAAGTTAGTAGATTAACGTTGGTGAAGTTGAACTTGAAAAATTGTGTGTCCTCACGTCTTTCCGCGCTTGAAACAACATTCCTTCTGATGTTCATTCATGTTTATTTGATGCTATAAATGAACTAGTATGAAGAGATGATCGCTTCACGAGCCGCTTGAAGGAGCTATTGCTGTGTTTTTAAGAAGTGTCAAACAGATGGCTGGTTGGTTTAAATTTGCATCACATCATGGAAATGCTTTATTGCAGTGAATGAAACGCACGAGACGTGTCGTGTTTAGGAGCGAAGCGCTCCGTCAGCTCTCGACGGGTCTGGCTGTGCTCAATGTGAAGAAGCTCTGCTCCTGCCGGGATCTCTTAAAGAGGGATGGAGCCGCAGGAGTTTGAGACGGGTCCGTCTCTTTCTCAGAACTCAACTGCTAGCTCCGCTGATCTCATGCCCAATCCAGAATGTTGTCTATCTCTGAGGAGCTGGATGTCACTGGAGTTGAGACGGATGTTTTAAGTAACCCCGTCTCCTCCCTCTCTCCAGGGCTTGATGGATGTGATGACGGCCAGACTTAATTTAAACTGGTCGGTGGAAAAAGAGGAATCTGCTCCGAGTAGATAGAGGAGCAATTCCTTGCCAGGCGTATGTGGCAGTGGGCCAGGCTGGTGGCGCTTTGCACACCATGTTGCAAGCCTACCAAACCAACTTACTGAAGGACCTCATGAAGGTGAGGCAGTGTCTCCAGAAGCAGTCCTGCAGCTCTGGAGCACCACAGACCTCCTGAAGTCCTGAGCCATAGAGTGGCGTCTGTTGTTGAACCTTTTGCGGCTCAAGGAGAAAGAAAAGTCTTCCTGTCAAAAGTTGAATCAGTGGTGCTTGCGAAATACATCTCCACCACTGTCACGGTGTTTCCAGTGTTAATAAAGGAGCCTGGATCTGATATATTTTATATATTACATAAAAAAATAAATAAATAAATATATATATATTAGCTGATGCTAATAATTACTTTAAACTACTTAAATACTTAGGGTTAGGGTTTGGGTTTAGGGTTAGGTTAGGTTAGGTTAGGGTTAAGTTAGGGTTTGGGTTTAGGTTTTTTTTTACTTTTTTATTTTATTTATTGTTTTTTAAATTCATGAATCATGGATAGTGGAAACCTTATCAGTAACAAACCAAATTTTAATTTCGAATTATTTAATGATTTCTGGAATTTGACAGCATGATGAAAGAAGTAACTGTAATGCACTTGTCTGCAAACGTATAAAACAATAGGCAGTTCTCACGCTGAAGAACATGTTTCACAATCACTGTCCTGTCAAAGTCTCTTCCCCCTTTGGTTAGTGGTTATGTTAAGAGCTAGTTCTTAGGAAAGGGGTGGGAGGTTCAACACCGACACAACACCAACCAACAGTCAGAGCTCGACTCTCGAGAGGGAAAGTTTGACCTGTTGACTGTAGGAGCTTAAAGGAAGTGCTATAACTATAAAGACGAGAAAGGCTGACAGAAACAGACACAGAAAATGGCTAAATGTGATCTGTGTCTGCTGGGACTGATCGTTCTCTCTTCACTTCTCACAGGTAAACAAATCTGTATTTTCTCTAAAGACATTTAGTGGAATTAGTTTGGGATCGAGTTCATTCACGTTGTGATCTCAGAGTTGTGTATCGATACATACAAAACATACTGTATTATTCCTGATGCTGGAGAGTCACTCAAACATCTGATGATGAACAATGATCTTCATATGAAGAGTGTGTGAGTGATGGGAACAGCTCTGATTAAGAAAAGGTTCATTCTGCAGTGTAGAGTTTGTCACGATACTGGAACTTCGATACGATACCTTGGAAAATATCGATGTTTGATGCCATTTTTGATACCTTGGGGGGAAAACTGTCAGATATACTGCCATACATATCTCATATTTTTTAATAATTTGGGTAATTTTGTTGTAGTAGCACAGGGAGGCTTTATTTGAATTGTTGAAATACATTTACTACAAAAAGGCAAGTAAACAGTAAGAAAAGAATAAACTGAAATGCTAGAACAAATAAATAAAATATATTAAAACATGGCTTTAATGTTTTCAGTTGTGTCTAACAGTGGTATTCAGATAAGAAACACTACAGAAATGAAATACGAATTAATGCTTTCAATCGACCCTTCATGGCAGTTTGATTGACAGGCGATCTGACCAATCACAACCCCGAATCCGCAATTTTGTCCAACGGAGCAGTCAGGGGAGTTTGGGGAGATTAACGTTGTTGAACTTGAACTTGATCAATTGTGTGTATTCACGTCTTTCCGCGCTTGAAACAACATTCCTTCTGATGTTCATTCATGTTTATTTGATGCTATAAATGAACTAGTATGAAACTGTTTCATATGTTGTCAGTGTCCTCTTTGCTCCGCGATGTATTTTTCACAGCATGAGAACATGTGGCATGTTCCATAGCAACAGTAACTAAAGGGGGCGGGTCTTTGCAAAGGGTCAATTATAGTTACAAAAGTTATTTAGTCAAGAGCAGATTTTCTCTTTCTTTTGTTCTTAAGACGAGGTAAATTAAGTTGCTGTCACTTTAAAGTCCCCGTGAACCTGAAGTTGCCACTTTACTTCAGTGTTGTGACGTATTTCCAAGTGAAGTGGAATATTGAATCGATGGCAGGGTTTTATTCTAGAGCACCTCCTCCATCCCTCGCTCATCTCACTGACAGTTGGAGGGGAGTAGTTCAGGATATTCAACCCAATCCGTCAAACTGACGTCATCGGAGAAGGAACGGCATTCCAGAGCGGAAGCAAATTTATGTGCAGCTGGTGTCGGAGTATCGACACTGCTGAAAAAGAGTATTGAAACCATTTTGGATATTTCAATATCAAAACATATGGAAATATCGATATTTTTGACAACACTACTGCAGTGTGTGTTGTTTGCATTAAGTGAGGAAGAATGAGGAAGAAGGACTTTTAGATTTGAATCGTCTGCTTTTTATGCTGGTATGATTTATGTTTACATTTATTAATATATTTATCTTTATGATTAATTAAATGTTGTGTTTCAGGTTCCAGTGGAGTGAATGACACTCATGTGTTCATCAGTTCTGGTGAAAATGTCCGTCTGCCCTGTAATAATGCTCTTCCTGACTGCAACTCAACCACATGGAACTATAACAGATTCACACATTTAGCTGCAGTTGAACTGATTGCTGGAGGGATAAAGAAGAAAGACACAGAGAGACGTGAGAGACTGAGTCTGGAGTCTGACTGCTCTCTGAACATCAAGACCGTCACAGAAGAAGATCATGGATTATACACCTGCAGACAATATGTGAATGACACACAACAAGGACCTGATGCACGTGTTCATCTGCATGTTCTTCATGGTAAGTTTATGCTTTTCTGGTCAGTTTAACAAGGGCAAATTCTTCCATTAACCCCTTTAACCCTAAGGGTATTTTCAGAATTATTTTTTCTGACTGACACACCAAAAAGTAAAGACTCGTAACTCCAAAACCGTAGCAAGGAGAGTCAAAAGGTTGGTATCATTTGAAAGGAAACTTTTTAAATTTTTATTTAAGTATTTAAAATAAATTTTTTAAATAATAAGAAAAAATGAAAAAAATTCATACATTTATATTTAAAAAGGAATTAAAAATGAATAAAATATGGTTGGGAGTTCATTCTTTTTTTGTTATGTTCCTCTATATGTGAGCTGTATCTGGCTCAAATTTTGAGGTGATCGGATAAAGTTTTCAAAAGTTACAGCATTTGGAACAAATTTAAAATTTTTGATTTTTTTTATCTTATTTTTGACATGCACCGAAATAATGACTCATAACTCCAAATCTCTTACAAGGAGAGTCAAAAGGTTGGTATCATTTGAAACATAAGTTTTTACTCTTTTAAATAAAAAAAAAAAAAATTAAATTCGGACAATGTCTTGCTGAGAAACCACTGAAAAAATAAAAAAAAAATTAAAGTTTTCTCATTTCATATTTCAAATATTTCATATTTGATATGCAATAACTCATAAATGAAATGAGGTAGGAGGAAAATTCTTTTTTGGGGATGTTCCTCTATATGAGACCTGTATTCTAGTAGTATTCTAAAGTTACAGCATTTGGAATCAAGGTGGCCTTTTTTGTTTAGCCCTCGTCGCCCCCTAGTGGGTATTTTTAAAATCGCACTTGCACGTGGAGTAGCTCGTTATCCACACGTGGGAATCCGTTGATCTTGGAGTCATTTCAATCGGGAGCATCCACTGTAAGTAATGATGTGCTATTTTCCACAATCTATGCCTGTTTCATGAAGTTTTATGCTGAAATGCCACTTGATAGCTACATTTAGTTTTAGCTATAGCAGCTGTGCGCCTGTGGAGGTTTATGTGTCGTAATTTCGCGATCGATATCTCGTGATCGCTTCATTGGATTATGACGATGTTGGACTCATTTTAATCATGAGAATCAGCTGTAAATAATGATGCCCAATTTACCACAATCGGTGCATGTTTCATGACGTTAGGGGCCAAAACGTGACATAAATGCTGCATCAGTTTATGTTTTACATTTGGGTCTTGTGGGGTTTCACGTACAAAAAAAATCACTCAAGTTTAGTCAAAGCCCAAAACAATTATGCTCGTTGTATTCTACTCCATGAGACCTTTCAAATGACATATAACACATGATTATCTGAGCTATATGATGCATTTGACACATTGGCGTACATAATAATAATTACAAAATCATAAATTATGAAAAAATTTTTTTTTACTTTTCAGTAAATAACTCTGCAGTACTTTGGATTTATTCAAAGTGCTTACATTCATTGTAAAATTCAGACTCTAAGCTTTCAAATGACACCTATTTTGTGATGAAGAAGGCTGGAGTTTTGAAAAATATGATTATTAATATTTTTATAGGTATGATTTGCCCGCGCGCGGTACACTCCGGTTTAGAGTGATAACTCAGCACTCGTTAAGAGTTGAAAGCAATGACTGGATGCATTAAAAAGCTGAGTTTCTAAGCTTTAAAATGATACCTCTTTTGTGTCATTCCTCCTAGTGGTTGCTTAGTAATATGATTTTGAATTTTTTCTCGGGGGGGGTTTGCCCGCCGGCGGAACAGTTCGGGTTTAAGGGGTTAAACTCAGATGATCATTGAAGAGTCTGTGATTTGTGTTCAGTTTCAGTCTCTCCATCATCATCATCATCATCATCCTCACAGACTGAGATCAGTCCAGGTCGCTCTCTGACTCTCTCCTGTCAGTTGTATTCATATGATAACACAACTTGTGATTATTTGGTCCGTTCTGAGGAACTTCATCTGTCGTGGGTGAATCAGACTGGTGTCAATCTGACAGACTCCAGATATCAGATATTATTCTCATCAGATCACTGTATCATCACTCTGACTACAACACTCCTGAATGAAGATGACAACAGAGAGTGGAGATGTCAGCTTACTCTCAGAAATCGACTCCAGACCTCAGTCAGATACACTGTCAAGTATTCAGGTGAGAAAACAATCTCATGAGTTGACAGCAAAATTTTTAACTTTTTATGCAATGTGATGATCGAAGTTAAAGTATGATTGTCAGATTCTACAGTATCATCTGAACTTACATTCATCCTTCACAGCTCAAGATGATTCAACGACAGCAGTGAATCCAGTCCACACCACAATCTCTCAGGATCCTTCAACTACAAACACACCAGAAACTAAAGGTTCATCATCACCTTCTTTCTCACATCAGAGCTTTTCTGAGGCTCTTAGGTTTTGTTTTCTTCTCACTGATTAGTTTTGGGAGAGTTTCTATTAGACAAGCATAACACTAGTGTTATCTTCTGTGTTAACTAATGAAAATAAGATTGTCATATTCAGTATGAACCATCTGAACTAACATTCATACTTTACAGCTCAACATCATTCAACAACAGTGAAGACAGACACAAACTCAACTGTAAACACAACAGAAGCACCTCAAGGTAAAAAATGGACTTTTGCTGTTGAATCCTCTCTTGTCTGTTACTTAACAAATAGATACTTAATGCACAGAATAGTTGATATGAGCAACTGAAGGCCGAGAACAACATGTAGAAGACAGAACCGCTGGTGATTATGAGTCTGATTGAGGAAACTGCAGCTTCTCAGTCTTTATTGATTTTAATTTTTCATGGAAATTTTTTTGCTACTTGTTCAAGTGAATGTACTGGAATCTACTCAATATAACTGATATTACTGAAAAACATCGAAACTGAACTTTTCATTTTAAATCTAACATGACATTATCAACTAGAGATTTTGTTCAGCTTGCTTGAGTTTCTCTAGTTCAAACTAATCAACTGTGGATTGTAAGAACGACTGTAACGTGGGCCGTGTTGAGTCAAATAAAGAGGAAGGATCAAACAGTTTATTCCACACGAAAACAGCCACAATGATATGAACTTGGTTCCAGACATGACCAAGTAATCCACAAACAGGCTTGACACAAATCCAGAGTAAGCAGTGAATAATACAAGACATAAATCCAGACTAGGGGAAGATATAAACTCCAAGGAAGACTACATTAGCAAAACAGACAACATTACATTGAAGAACTCAAACAATATCCAGCAAACGCTGACTGAAACAGGGACCTATTTATACACAGAAAGACTAACAAGGAAACAAGGGGAGGGGATAGTTGTCAAGGCAACAAACAAGGGTGACCAAAATAACAAACAAGGGTGAAGCAAGGCATGACAAGACAAGAATACATTTCAAAATAAAAGTCCTGAACTGAGACCAGGGATGGGTAGGTTACTTTAAAAATGTATTTCACTACAGATTACAAAATACATGCTTTAAAAAGTAATTTGTAACGTATTTCGCTACTTTACTCAAGTTTAGTAACTTAATCTAAATACTTTATAAGTAATACTAATAAGTGTGGAACAAACACAAAAAAGGTCATTGTGAGTTTTTATCTCACAATTCTGACTTTTTCCCTTAGAATTGCGTGATATAAAGTTACAATTGTGAGTTATAAAGACAGAATTATGCGATATAAACTCACAATATTGAGAAAAATCCGAATTATGAGATATAAAATTGCAATATTGAGAAAAGTCAAAAATATGAGATATACACTCAGATACTAAATTCACAATTGCAAGAAAAAAAGTCAGTATTGCAAGTTTATATCTCCCAATTCTGACTTTATAACTTGCACGTGTGAGTTTAAGTCTCGCTATTCCGAGAAAAAGAAGTCAGAATTGTGAAACACAAACTCAGAATTATGAGGTAAAAAGTTGCAGTGACGAGTGAATTATAAAATGACTCACAAAACATGAAAACAGTCGAAAACATGAAACTTAACTCCACTTTTTCAGACGGTTAGAGTCAGAGAATCACCAATCGCTGTTTAAATGACATTAAAACTCAAAGTAATCACTTTGGTAATCTAAAACACTTTTCAGATGTAACTGTAATCTGATTACCACCCATTTAAAATGTAACTGTAATTAAATACAGTCACTCAAATTTTGTATTTTAAATACGTCACTAAGTTACTTGTATTTCGTTACTCCTCAACCCTGACTGAGACCCACAAGTGCTGAGTACCTTACATAGGTGTGTGTAACCACCTGACACCATTTAAAGTAAATCCAATGTTTCAATTATTATTGTTATTTATTTATTTATTAAAGTCTTCTGGTCAGGAATGTCGAAAATTAAAAAAATGTAAAAAAGATTTTTTTGCAATGCAATGTTTTAGATAGCGCCTGATTTGTGAAACCACATTTTTACAGATTTCACGGTTTCTCACCGCTCTGTCCTCTTTATCTTGTGTAATAATGACGTACGATGAATGAACAGTCCAAGCCATCAGATAATCAGCTTCATAAGACAGAAAAACTTCTAGCCATATTAGGGTCAAAGACTATTCTGGGGTGCGTTTCCTTAAAGCATCAGTTGCCAAATAAGGCCACAAGTTCTGCTGAACTCTGCTGGTAATGACGGAAGTACAGAAAAAAGGGCGTTTAAAAGTGGTTTGTTATGAGTGAAGCTGGTAATGCTGTTTTTGGAGCTGAACATATCTCACAAGTATCGATTTTATCATTTTATTTGTAGTTGTTGTTTTTCATATATTCAGTTTAACACAGTAATGCTGAACGTGTCTCTCTACAGTCTCTCTCTGGTATATTCCGATTGTGATCGTCGCTTCAGTCGCTGTTCTCATTCTTCCTCTTATAATCTGGCTGATTCGCAAAAAAAGAGCTGGTGAGTTTCTTATATTATGTAACAACAGACAAACATTTACATATGAAATAAACGTGTAATTTAATAAAAGTTTAATGTTTTTATTCTAGTCATTATAATTCTTCTAGACTCTTTTAAGCACGTATTTGCATTAGAGACTGTTTGATCATAAATATTCTCATGACATTGTTTCAGGTAACAGAAGAGAGACTGATGACTCTGCCGTGAGTATTACAGCTTCATCCATGAGTTATTAATGTTTATAAGCTCTGAACCTGAATGTTATTGTAATGAGGGGCGAGTGGGTTAAGATCCAAGTGCAGCTTTATTTACAGACGTAGTCAGACAGGCAATGGTCAACAGCAAACAGAAGTGAGAGGGAACAGGCAGGCTCGTAGTGAGTCTCCAGGCTAATAGTCAACAGGCGGGCAGATAAACATCACAACAGAGAAACAGGCAGGATCAGTAAACAAGAGGGGTTTGACGCTCGGACTTGAAATACAATGAATAACAACACTTCGCAGTGTAAGTGTGTGTGAGTAGTGCTCTTATAGTGGTGAGATGTGAATCAGGTGTGATTGTAATGCGTTACAGCTGGCAGGGTGATCAGTGACTGGGTGAGGGGCTTATGGGAAATGTAGTCCGTAAATAGAGTCCATGATGTGGAAGGGCGACCTCTGGTGGCAAGTGGGTAAAAGATGACGGAGCGGATTCATTACAATTATATAATGACAAGTTAGTGTATTTGTGCTGTTTCTGGATTAAAGTCACAGATAAGAATAAATATGATGGAACCGATCAACATTAATTTTCATCCTGCTGCCAGTGAACAATCTGATTCATCTCCAATCATTTCTGTTTTCATATTTGTTTATATTTCAGTTACTTTGTAATTGTCCTGTAAAATAGTGATGGATCTGCCTTTAATAGCTTGGTTTGCCATATTTCCATTGATGTTTAGGAGCAGGCAGATGATCATGTGACTTATGCTGAGGTCACTGCGTCCAATAAAAACCAAGACAAAAAGAAGAAGGTGGGCAAACACTTTCTTGATGTTCTCCAGCTTCTCTCAACATGACTGTTAATATGCAGTTCTTCTGAATGTGTGTCATGAATTGAGCTCAATTATCATACTGTAATAATTATGTGATCTGTGATGTTCATTCAGGTTCGCTGTGATGATAAAGTGATCTATTCTTCCATCAGAGGAGCGACAGCTGGATCTTAGGAAAACTGCAGTGAACTTTATGCCTCTGTGAACAAGAACCATCAAAAATAAGGCAAATAATTATACAAAAACCACATGAGCAGAAGAATATGAATCTAATATAGTCGACTTCTAATAGTTTCATTCAGTGGCATTATAAATACTTTTACGTTAACAAACAATATGTGATTTATTTGCAGTTATTGGTTATTTTTCTCAGTTCAGCATTTTTTTTGATCAGTTACTGTGTCTTTATTATTAATTCAGGGTCTGATTTTACTGTCTTAGATCATTCTCATTAAATCATATATTTTCTTGAGCAGCTTAATTAACTGTCAGCTGGCATTAATTATGAGAACAGCCAAAGCTTGATGATGTAAGCGTTTATCACAATATGACAGAAATGATCTTGTGGTGTTTGAACCGTTTGAGCAGCTGCTTTCAGCAATGCTTGTAATATTATATGTTATTTGTCAATAATAAAATAGCCTATGTCAAACATGTATTTGGTGAAATATATTTTGCATCATTACACATATTTTCTTGTGCAGACTCAGGAGACGTGACACAGAAAGCTCCTGAGGAACCTCTGATTGTATGAGCTCAAAGCTTTACAGATGCAAATGCGATGGATTCGGACAGTTTCTAGATGTGAGTTTGTGTAAATCTCTGTCAGTGAGAAGAATGATCCTGTGAATCTCAATCATTATTAGATTTTTAACCAGCCAGAGCAAACTATACAAAAGCCCTTCCTGCACACTCGGTGTCTGAATTCACTTCTTCAAGTGTGTTAATGTAGGGAATAGTGAATGTGTGTAACGCCTGGGTTCAGGAACAAGCACAAAGACAAAATTATATTTCACACGGTTTAATTAATAGTAGAAGACAGGCAGGAATACAGGTAAACATAAGCAGAACGTAACTTTAAGAACTGACCAGGACTGGACAGTCACGGAGGGAATATATACAGAGAACACAATAGGATGATTTGCGGGGCACAGGTGAGACATAACTGATAACTAGACACGGCTGGAGACTATGAACTAATAATAGACAAGCACATGGGACGGCAAAACAAAGATCACATGACAGATGACAGATACAAAACAAAAGACCACATGACAAATGACACGACAACAAAGGAACATATGACTACGACAGACCTGGGGAAACAGGATAAACAGATAAACATGGGCACGATTATGACAGTACACCCCCCTTGCGGAAGGCGCGACCTCGCTCCGTGAAGGAAACGATCCGGGCGGGGGGGGCGGGCACCCTGGAGGCCGTGTGCAGGAGCAGGCAGTGTGCATCTCGGGACCCCCTGGTGGATCAGGGAGCTCTGGTGACCAAGGTGGAGTCCAGGGCAGAGTCACAGCTGAGGCTGGGAGGTCAGGTGGCCATGGTGGAGTCCAGGGCAGAGTCACAGCTGAGGCTGGGAGGTCTGGCGGCCATAGTGGAGTCCAGGGCAGAGTCACAGCTGAGGCTGGGAGGTCAGGTGGCCATGGTGGAGTCCAGGGCAGAGTCACAGCTGAGGCTGGGAGGTCTGGCGGCCATGGTGGAGTCCAGGGCAGAGTCACAGCTGAGGCTGGGAGGTCTGGCGGCCATAGTGGAGTCCAGGGCAGAGTCACAGCTGAGGCTGGGAGGTCAGGTGGCCATGGTGGAGTCCAGGGCAGAGTCACAGCTGAGGCTGGGAGGTCTGGCGGCCATGGTGGAGTCCAGGGCAGAGTCACAGCTGAGGCTGGGAGGTCTGGCGGCCATAGTGGAGTCCAGGGCAGAGTCACAGCTGAGGCTGGGAGGTCTGGCGGCCATGGTGGAGTCCAGGGCAGAGTCACAGCTGAGGCTGGGAGGTCAGGCGGCCATGGTGGAGTCCAGGGCAGAGTCACAGCTGAGGCTGGGAGGTCAGGCGGCCATGGTGGAGTCCAGGGCAGAGTTACAGCTGAGGCTGGGAGGTCTGGCGGCCATGGTGGAGTCCAGGGCAGAGTCACAGCTGAGGCTGGGAGGTCAGGCGGCCATGGTGTAGTCTTGGACGTGGCCTCCTTCCCTCTGGCCGCCGTGGATGGAGCCACTGGGCCCCCCCAAAAATTTTCAGGGGAGGAGTCCCCCCTTCCTGCGGTCTGGGCGGCGGAAGGATAGGCACTGGCTCAGGCAGTGGAAGATCTGGCGCTGGCTCCGGCTCTTGAAGGTCAGGCGTCGGCTACGGCGGTGGAAGGTTAGGCGCCGGCTCAGGCTCTTGAAGGTCTGGGAGCGCAGGCTCTGGGAGGTCTGGGAGCGCAGGCTGTGGAAGGTCTGGGAGCGCAGGCTCTGGGAGGTCTGGGAGCGCAGGCTCTGGGAGGTCTGGGAGCGCAGGCTCTGGGAGCTCTGGAAGGTCTGGGAGCTCTGGCACGACCGCAGGAGACGGCTCAGGGGCAGAGAACGCGTGAGACGGCTCATGGGCAGCGAGCGCCGGAGACGGCTCGGGGGTAGCGAGCACCGGAGACGGCTCAGGAATAGCGAGCACCGGAGACGGCTCAGGGGATGAGAGCATTGCATCAAAGTCAATGAGCCACTCTTCCCTGGCCGGCAGAGCCATCACGGCCGGTAGAGGGCGTGGTTCAAGCGCTGCGTGCTGTGACTCTGGACAAGCTGCGGCGGCGCGCTTCAACGCCGATCTGACGGATTATTATTATTATTATTATTATTTGATGCTATAAATGAACTAGTATGAAGACATGATCGGTTCACGAGGAGCTACAGCGATCTGCCACGACACATTAAAGACACACTAGACGCTATTTATTGATTACAATATTTTAAGTATGAAACTGTTTCATATATCATATTTTTCACTGCGTGAGAACATGATGTGTGGCGTGAGAGCGCATGGCTTGTCGAGCATAGCAACAGTAACTAAAGGGGGCGGTCTTTGCAAAGGGTCAATTGAATGCTCCAACGTTTTGGGAAGTGACATCTACATATAAATGCTGGATTCACTCTACATGGGACAGAGATTTGACATGTTAAAACAGTAATGTGTAAAGGCAGACTAATAGAATAGACAAATATCCATAGCAAAATAGTTTTTTTAATTCTATTCCAATTTGTAAAAGTGATGACTTGTATGTAATGTTAAATGTCTCACTGTACACTGCTTTGGTGGAGCTGTTGTTTAGCCTACATCTGCACCTCAGTGATTTCAGAAGCACGTTCAGTGATTTGATTCTGGAAACGGGCCTGCGTCAACGTTCTCAGTTCTGCTCCCTTTTTCTCCTGGTTTGTTTTATTTTGGTTGCTGTTAATAAATAAAATCCACCTGCACTTGAATCTTGCCTTCTCTGAGAGCACCAGATGTTACCATTCCATAATCACCATCATCATAATCATTTGCAGAGATACAACAAACAAATGACCTTTATATGTTCACTCATTATTTTATGCTTAGGCAGTGATTCCCTTCAGTTGCTGTATAGTTTGTCAATACATCTTTGCAAATAGCGTCATGTTCACTCTCCAGGTGAGATTCAGAGCAAATATAACTGGTAACAGTGTGAAGGTTAGACAGAAAACATTGATTCATCAAGAGAATACGATATAACTGTGATATAGTGTCAGTGAAATGCAGTCGTATCATAGTGTCAGGCTAAAGACTCGTCAGATAGGAAGAGGTTAACAACCACAGGAGGGGCTAATTGTGTTTAAAGATAGAGCTGTGACTATATATAAAGAAGAGAAAGACTGACAGAAACAGAAAATGTCTGATAAGTGTGATTTGTGTCTGCTGGGACTGATCATTCTCTCCTCACTTCTCACAGGTAAAGAAATATGTTTAATAATCTGTATGACGCGAATATATATTCAAAAACCGATCCATTCTTTATATTATTCTGACATAGAGTTTAGTAAAGCGTTTAAACGTGTAAAATCCTGTTGAAATTCAAGTCATGGTGTTTGGTTAATACCGATTTATTCCTGAATATATTGATATTTGTCGTAATGCGTGTCATAAATCCGATGCAAAGTAATTAATTTACTCTCAGATGGATTTTTTTCACTAGTTTCTGAAATACTTTTTAAGATTTTATTCATTTCAATGACTTTTCAAGCTCTATAAATCACACTTTTTATATTCACGCATAGTTTTTCCAAGCTTAAATAAAATAACAGTTGTTTAGTGAACGAATTAACGAATTAAAATAAGAAATGTCCGATTACATCTTAATTTTGAGCCATTTTGCCTTATTTTATAACACATTTCAATCATTTTAAGTCATCCTGAGGCAGAACGGCTGCATTAGAGACTAGTTCATCCCACAATGCTGTTGGAGGTTAAAGCACACTGCTCATATATTTGATTTACCATTATTTTATTTGAGATATATACAGTATTTACCTGCAACTGCTTTCAGTCCTGGCTTGGACTGGATCTTCTTTATTTCTACATTTTAATGGCATGCACGAAACCGCTAAAAGAAAGAAGTGAAACTAACAGTAATGCTCTCGTGTGCCTGTGTTCAGACCAAATGTGGGTTGAGAGTGTGGTTCTGCTCGCACTGAAGGACATGTTTAACACCCGCTATTGTGTCAAAGTGTGTTCCACTATAGGTTAGTGGTTACGGTTAGGGTTAGACAGTGAAACATTCAACACAACACCAACAGCAGTCAGCGCTCGGCTCTCTGGAGGAAAGGTTGAACCTGATGTGTGACTGGAGGTTAAAGAGGCCTGAGTTGTTATAATTAAACACTTCACTATAAGTTGCTCTTGACGAACAGTTCCTATTACAGTAAAAGTGTACTGTAAATTACATTTAAGCATCCATGAATAAGAATTTAAGTGGATATTAATAAGAGAGCAGTGAAGCAACACTTCTCTGTATGAACTGGCACTATATTTCAAATTTAAACACAGATCAGAGGAAGTTCACAACCACAGGAGGGGCTAATGATGTTTAAAGACAGAGTTGTAACTATATAAAGAAAAGAAAGTCTGACACTAACAGAAAATGTCTGATTAATGTGATCTGTGTCTGCTGGGAATGATCATTCTCTGCTCACTTCTCACAGGTAAAGACACCTGTATTTTCTCTAAAGAAATTTAGTGGAATTAGTCTGGGAATGAGTGAACAGCTCTCTGATAAAGAAGTTTATTCTGTTTACATCAAAGATCGTCTGTTTATGCTGGTACGAATTACATGTATCGTAATGATCTTTCAAATATACTGAGTTTCAGGTTCCAGTGGAGTGAATGACACTCATGTCTTCATCAGTTCTGGTGAAAACGTCCGTCTGTCCTGTAAAAATGCTCTTCCTGACTGCAAATCAACTATATGGATCTACGGCACATCCAGACATTCAACGGCAGTTGAACTGATTTTTTTAGGGATAAAGAATGAAGACACAGAGAGACATGAGAGACTGAGTCTGGAGTCTGACTGCTCTCTGAACATCAAGAACGTCATAAAAGAAGATTCTGGATTATACAGCTGCAGACGATATGTGAATGAACGACAAAGAACTGATGCACGTGTTCATCTGCATGTTCTTCATGGTAAGTGTTTCTGTGAATTACATGATTATATATTCAATTTTAAAATGACACCATTCTCCCTTTAAACTCGCATGACTAAAGTCTGTCATGTGATTTACCTTGTGTTCAGTTTCAGTCGCTCCATCATCATCATCATCATCATCATCCTCACAGACTGAGATCAGTCCAGGTCGCTCTCTGACTCTCTCCTGTCAGTTGTATTCATTCTCCTGTGTTAATTGGGTCCGTTCTGAGCGACTTCATCTGTTGTGGGTGAATCAGTCTGGTGTCGATCTGACGACAGACTCCAGATATCAGATATTATTCTCATCAGATCACTATATCATCACTCTGACTACAACACTCCTGAATGAAGATGACAACAGAGAGTGGAGATGTCAGCTTACTCACAGAAATCAACTCCAGACCTCAGTCAGATACACTGTCAAGTATTCAGGTGAGAAAACAATCTCATGAATCAGTTTTAGACCCTCATAATGTCAGTAACACTAAGGACTATTAGCATCTCTGAACAAGAATAAATTGAGGGAACAAACGCTTCTTTGACTCTGACAGAAGAGTAACTCAAAGCATCACTTCAAGTGAATGAAGTGCAGTGAAGTTTTAACAGTCCAAAAAGTGCAGCTGGACTTAATGAACTTTTTATGCGACGCGGTTGAGAGCTTTGCCCAACAGTTTTCGGCCGCACAGAAGCAGACGGAGGCCCTGAAGCATGTCCTGCCCCGGCGTGCAGTGGAAGTGGAGCCTGTTCGTCGAATGGTGTTCTTCTCTCCAGGAGAACCCCCGTTCTTGCTCATTCAGGTCAGTGCTTTCCTTCCTGCTAGAGGACTTGGAACGAAGGCTGCCTCCCTCCACCCTCAAAGTGTATGTTGCCGCTATTATCGCCGCACTTCACAATGCAGTTGAAAGGAAGTCTCTGCGAAGGCATGGCCTGTTCGTCAGGTTCCTGAGGGGGGCGAGGAGACTGAATCCGCCTCGCTCACTCTCTATACCCTCTTGGGACTTGTCCCTGGTGCTTACAGCGCTCCGGGGACCTCCCTTCGAGCCTTTGCAGTCAAATTAAAAATTCTGTCACTTAAAACAGTTCTCCTGACTGCACTGGCCTCCATCAAGAGGGTAGGGGACCTGCACGCTTTTTTGGTCGACAAATCATGCCTAGGATTCAGGCCGGCCGACCCTCACATTATATTGAGACCCCGGCCCGGATATGTGCCCAAGGTTCCTACCACTCCCTTTAGAGATCAGGTAATGAACCTGCAAGCGCTGCCCTCGGAGGAGGCAGACCCAGCCCTTAGCTTATCAGTCCCAAGGCGTGCCTTGCCCGCTCGGGTTGAGGGCTCACTCCACTAGGGGAGTAGCTTCTTCCTGGGCGCTGGCTCACGACGCCTCGCTGACAGATATATATAGAGCTGCGGGCTGGGCGACACCCAACACATTCGCTAGATTCTTTAGCCTTTGTGTAGAATCGGTATCTTCCTGTGTACTCGCCCCTACTGGCCGGTAGCGTGAAGGACCCTCCTAGTGTCCGCTTGCATACGCCACTCCCACCCGCTGGGCTGGATACGTGTGTCTATTTGCTCCAGTAGAGTTCCCCAGTTTGGGGAACCCTGTTGAGTCCTCCGCCACCCCTTGCGGCTTCGGACATTGCGGAGTGTCCGTTGCTAGGCTTAAGCACGCATACTGCCTCTGCTAGGCTGGGTTCCATAGGTTGTGACCCCTACGGCGGTCCCATATGTGTAAAGTCCACGGTAGCCTTCCTAGGTAAGCCTGTGTCTTTCCCGCAGCAGAGCCCGCTTGTTATTTAAATGCATGAAATCACTTACACTTTATTTGAAAGAGTTGCTTCAGTTAAACAAAGTGTCTTTGTCAGCCTTTCTTGACAAGTGTTGATCTGTAGTAACACTGGTGAGTAAAAATGATAAACACAATGCAGGATATCCCTTTATGTACACCATTGTTCAGGAGTGCCCAATCCTGTTCCTTGGAGATCTACCTCCCTGCAGAGTTCAGATCCATCCCTGATTAAACACATCTGTCTCTAATTAATAAGTGCTCTTGAAGATCTGAATGAGCTGCTACAGGTATGTTTGATCCTGAAATTAGCAGGAAGGTAGATCTCCAAGAACAGGATTGGACACCCCTGCCATAGTTGATATGAGCAACTGAAGGCCAAGAACAACATGGTCTCAAGGCAGAAATGCTGGTGAAAATGAGTTCGCATGGAAGGTGCATGTTTTTTACAGTCTACATTTATTCTTATTTTCATGTTTATGTGGAAGACATAAATGCAGTGCAGAGAAAAATATTTTTTGCTAATTTTCAATTTACTTAACCTCTGTTGTGGGAAGTTTGTCTGATGACTATGGTGTTCCCTTTCGATACGGCACACTCACATTGCGTCAGTTTCTGACGCTTATGAGGGAAAACTCTGTTTTTCTCTGAATACTCCCAATAAACAATGGTCCGACATCAACGTTGTGTCCCTTGCCAAAAATAGTCGTGGTAGGACGGCGTTAATCAGTAAAATACACAGAACATTTCCTAAAAATGAATGTGGCTCATGCTGGGCTCTCCTCTTCGGCTGCCCTCACTATGATTGACAGCGGAGAGGAAGTTTACAGGTCAAACTTCTCCGCACCATGGACGAGAGTGATCCTGACCCAGCAGCCTTCAAGGAGCTGCGCAGCATGACCGACCTCGCCCTGAGCGCCGCTAAATCTATAGCCCAAGCGATTGGTTGTGCCATGGCCAGTTTGGTGATCCTCGAGCGCCATCTTGGCTAAACTTAATGGAGATCAAGAATCCTGACAAGACAGCCCTCCTGAACTCCCCTGTCTCTCCCATGCGCTTATTTGGTTTCGCAGTGGATGGCTTCGCTGAGCGCACAGCTGCACAGAAGACATCACAAGTGATGCTCCACTTGCTGCCCAAGCGAGCAAGTTCCTCTGCTGCCTCGAGTTGACCTAAGTACCTCATCAGCCCCAGCAAAAGGTGGAACTCAACGTGAAGCACTGCTTCCGTCCAGGAAAGTGCTACCTGTTTCCCAAGCACCAAGGACCCCACTCTAAGCTAGTGCTGGATTATGAGCAGCCCTGATGTCTCAGAAACACTTTAGGGGTGGTCTGGCTTTGACCTCCTCCTTGAGTCTGTGTTCACCTCCCAACCCCCTGTTGACTTCTGGGCATTGGTGGAGTTGTGTTTTCTGCCTGTACCGGGTCAACCCCACGAGTGGTATGCGTAGAACTCTTTACATTGTTAAGAGCAAGTTGAGCAAACATCTTCACAAAAAGAGCATTCCTCCTCCGCATTATCCTGCTGCAAGCATCAGCCTTCCGCCATTGTGCAGTGGGCTGCCATCTGTGGCTCTCCAACTCCTCGCTGCCCGGAGGCAGGCTTGGGAAGCCATTCCCGCAGTGTCAAATTGGGTTTTAGAGATAATCAAACAGGGTTATTTGCTCCAATTCACTCACGTCAATTCACCCTGCTTCAGGGGTTTGACTCGCACTTCAGTCTTGGACGTCAACGCTCACGTCCTCTGAGCCGAAGTACAAGTTCTGCCAGCAAAGTATGCTGTGGAGGTAGTCCCCATGGCCCACAGCGTATCAGGCCTTTACAGCTGCTACTTCCTCATTCCCAAGAAGGATGGTTGTCTCAGTCCCATCCTCGTTTTGAGATATTGGAGGGTCAATATCGGATTGTCCCTAGCGCTGCGCACCTTCATGAAATGTGCGGATGTGGCCATAGGATGGATGGCAGTCTGGGTGTCACGATCGGTACCTGTGAGGTCCGCTAGAGGGCACTTCACTCGGGATTTTCACACACACACACATGCACATTCACCTTGGACTTCACTTCCCACAATCCACTAGCACACACTCACTTTTACATGCGTATTACATCTCCCAGAAGCCTTGCACCCTGTCACTGATTACCCCTGCCAGCTGCAGCACATTATCAGTCACTATTTAAGCACCACTCACACACACACACACTCCGCAAAGTCTTGAGCTACATCACGTACCAGTTCTGAGCGTTAATTCCTATGTCTGCTTTCTTGGTTCCGATTTTGCCTGTTCCCTGTTTCCTGATTGTTATCTGCCTGTCTTTTGGATTTATTGCTTGTTTCTTGACCACGATTCTGATTATCCCCTGCATACCAGTTTGCTGATTTTTGACCACTGCCTGTCTGACTACGTCAACTTTTAAAAAAGCTGCAATTGGATCTCACTCCGCTGTCTCTTCGTTACACTGGGGTTCAGGATCAACCTAAGCAAAAGCTTGCTGTTCTCCAGCCAATGAATCTTGCTCCTGGGGGGCAGTAATCAATTCATCCCAAATGCAGGCCTTGATTTCGCCAGAACTTTCCCTGAGACTAGCGGCATCATTTATAGTTGGGGACATTTTCCAAAAGGAAAGTAGTCGTGACTGGCGCCTCCAAGATGGGTTGGGACACCCTGTGTGATGGCAGGCTGGCCTTTGGCTCCTGGATGGATTCATTCACATCAACTGCCTGGAAATGATGGCATTCTGGTCTTCAAGGAGTTAAAGTCAGAACTCAGGGGGCACCATGTCCTGGTCCACTCACACAGCATGACAGTGCTAGCCTTTATTAATTATCAAGGGGACTCGGGTCTTGTCCACTAAACTGAACCTCGACGGCAGTGATAGACCTTGTATGACCCATGTAGGAGTTCAGTTTTAGGAATTATAAGGATTAATAATAATGTCATTGATTCAGGACAACCTGAAGGTTTATCCAAAGCTGCTCACTCTCATATAAACAAGGCATACATTATATAATAACACCGCTCTTCTCAACTATTGCTACTGTAAACTGTGATGATGAACACAAACTGCATGTCATGTCATGAGCAAGTATAAAATTATGATGTTAATGTCCCTCAGGTGATGCATCTGAACGTTCATCTTCTGCAGTCGATTCAAAAACACCGATTCCAGTCAGCAGCTCAAACTCTGAGAAGAAATCAAGCCAAACTAAAGCAGCAGCTCCTACACAAGGTTCATGATCACTCTCACACATCATCAAGCTCTCAAAAATTGGTTTATCACCACAAATGATATCTACAAAAAGTAGGTCTTTAATCAGATTAGTCAGTGAGTTTATGACATAAGCAAGTCCTAGACTAAAATTGAGCTGTTTTAACTGAAAGCAACTTATACATATCATAAAATATGTCCCTGCCATTGTTTTGTCTCAAGATGCACACCAGTAATGTTTTTTTCTAGTGTACGTTTATAAAAGCTATTTAAATATCCCAATTGAACCAAAGACTAACCCTGGCTTAGGCTAAGTCCTGTCCGTGAAACCAGGCCATGACCGGTCTTGTACAGTCTGTTTTCTGATGCATAACATCTAGATCTAGTGTAACTCATGACATGATACAGTGAACAGATGTGCAGTGAACAAAATTCAGCTGAGAAAAAAAAAAAAAATCAGTTTCTACAGGAGACTCTTAACATTTCCAGTAACTGATCTGAAGACTGTCTGAGGGTGACACTGTCTCTTTGATCATGTATATGTGAATAATAGAACTGAGTTATTGATTTTAAATGATTTAAATCATAGTGAACATTTATTAAACATACTAGTCATCCCATGTTAGGTTACGTTCAGCCTGTCAGTCCAAATCCGATTTTTGTGCACATCCGATTGAAATCTGATCGCATTCTGGAAATCCGTTTCAATCTCTTGTTGTAGTAGTTTTTGGCGTATACCTACCAACGCAATGTCACTGCCATAGAAACTAATGCAGATATTCCTGTAAATGAAATACCAGGGTGGACAGACAAATCCAATCTGGACAGTTGTGATACACCGTGTGGAAGTCAAGAATTTTAGTTCAGTTTCCAATTAGATGCACATATAATTGGGTTTTGACTGACAGTCTGAACGTATCCTTACTGTGAACAGCTTTCATCTCTTGACATTGTGTTCATGCATTAAAATATCATTTTTAATTGTTTTTAATTGTTGTAGCATCTACAGCACCATCACTGATTCCAGATGTCACTGAAAACTCTCTGAAACAAGGTGTGTGTGTTCATCCCATACTGTCCTCTGTTGGTCATTTAATAACGTTCCCGATATGACTTTAGGGGGACGTTCTATTTTGGTTATTTTATGGTCGCACGAGAACGTTACAAAGAGGACATTTGGGAAGTTAACTGAATGTCCTATAGTAATTGTCCCCTAAACATTCCCAGAACGTCCTGAATGTTCCCTGAAGGTCCACCAAATAACGTTTCCCAAACCTTGTGATGCTTGTGATTTTATCAACTTTCTATAAAAGTATCTCACAAGTATCAATTTTCTTCATGACAAATAATAATAATTATGCTATTAAAAGTACCAATTATCCTTTTATTTGTAGTTGTTGTTTTTTATATATTCAGTTTAACACAGTAATGCTGAACGTGTCTCTCTACAGTCTCTCTCTGGGTGATTGTGATCGTCGCTTCAGTCGCTGTTCTCTTTCCCGCTCTTATTCTTTGGCTGATTCGTAAAAAAAGACACCGTGAGTTTTTACAGTTTCTTATATTATTAAAACAGACATCCAAAAAGACCAAAATATCTAAGTATTTACATATGAAATATGTAATATGTATGTATTTGTAATTTATGTAATATGTAATTTAGACATAATTCCTCTTAGACAGAGTTTAATGTTTTTATTCTAGTCATTATAATTCTTCTAGACTCTTTTAAGCACGTATTTGCATTAGAGACTGTTTGATCATAAATGTTCTCATGACATTATGTTTCAGGTAACAGAAGAGAGACTGATGACTCTGCCGTGAGTATTACAGGTTCATTCATGAGTTATTAATGTTTATAAGCTCTGAGCCTGAAATATGACACACATATTAGCCAGATTATATAATGACAAGTGTATTTGTGCTGTTTCTGGATTAAAGTCACAGATAAGAATAAATATGATGGAACCGATCAACATTTCTATTCATCCTGCTGCCAGTGAACAAGATGATTCATCTTCAATCAATTCTGTTTTCATATTTGTTTATATTTCAGTTACTTTGTAATTGTCCTGTAAAATAGTGATGGATCTGCCTTTAATAGCTTGGTTTGCCATATTTCCATTGATGTTTAGGAGCAGGTAGATGATCATGTGACTTATGCTGAGGTCACTGCGTCCAATAAAAACCAAGACAAAAAGAAGAAGGTGGGCAAACACTTTCTTGATGTTCTCCAGCTTCTCTCAACATGATCGATAATATGCAGCTCTGCATTCTGAATGTGTGTCATGAATTGAGCTCAATTATCACACTGTAATAATTATGTGATCTGTGATGTTCATTCAGGTTCGCTGTGACGATAAAGTGGTCTATTCTTCCATCAGAGGAGCGACAGCTGGATCTCAGGAAAACTGCAGTGAACTTTGTCTCTGAACTAGAACCATCACAAATCAGGCAAATAATTACACAAACCCCCCCCCCAAAAAAGTCACAGAATATGAACTTTGTATATGTTACGAAGAGTCAGCGGAGTGAGATCCAAATGCAGGCGTTATTAACAGATGAAGCGTAGTCAATGGTCAAACAACAGCAAACAGGAATAGCAGAGGATAGGCAGAATCGTGATCGTGAAACAGGCAGAAGTTCAGGTCAGGCAGATATCATTCACAGTCCACTAAAACAAAGCAAACGGTCCAAAAGGCAGGCAGAGAACAATCATAAACGTCAGGATAACGACAGATAGACAAGACAAAAATAAACGCTCAGAATTGTTGCCAATAGAAAACAAGACTTCGCCCTGTGTGCAGGTCACAGGGGATCTTAAATAGTCAGGATAATAATCTACAGCTGCCAGAGGTGATCAGTGACTAGGTACGGGGCTTCTGGGAAATGTAGTGCCTGTGTGAGAGTGAGAGTGTGATACAGAGTCCGTTGGTGATATGATGGTTCAGGGTGGAGTGCCCTCTGGTGGCCGTTAAAGGGCACTCCAGTGGATAATTGACTCCTTATGTTTTTTATTAATTGTGAATACTTTCAATATCTTTTACATTTTAAGAAACAAACCCAAGTGATGCTCTGATTTATTTGTAGCTATTATTGGTTATTTTGATCAGTTTGACATGTTTTTTGTAAAGTTTCTGTCTGCCTGCTGGTTTTTTATTAATGAGTGGGCATGCTATGAAAATAAAGGACAGTTTTACTTATATCATTCTCATTAAATCATGTATTTTCTCAAGCAGCAACTTTGTCATTTTCCATCATTACTCATATTTCTTGCGCAGACTGTAGAAACCTCTTGAGAAACCTCTGATTGCAGTGTAAGCTAAAGATTTACAAGGGCATGTCGCATGTTTTTGTCACGGTATGTGTAGATGACGATTAACATGAAGACTTTAATTATCAGTAACAGAGAGAACAACTGAACACACATGCCAACATAGAAGTGAACCGAGCAGGAGAAACACAGGGAATAAATACAGGAAATGATTTAAAAGGGAACGACTACTTAACACACACAGCTGATGACAATGGTGACAAACGAGTGGCGGGAACAAAACCAAAACAAAGAACACATGACAAATGACAGGACTATACGTGACAGTTTTGACATGTTGACATGTTCTTTAATGTTGGATCAAGAAAGTACGTACTGTACCTACCTTATATAGAACACTTTTAGCATGTTAGCATGCATTAACACAAATTAGCAACACATTAAGGTATGCTAGCATGTTTCAGCATGTTGCTAGCATGAATTATGTTTTAGCATGTTAGCTTGAACGGGCATGTTGTTGGCATTTTTTAGCTCCATTACATAATGGAGGCCAGCTAGTAAGAGCTGTGCACTCTAGTGACTGATACTAGATGCTGGATGGATGTGGATGAAGGCACTTTTTTCAGCTCGTACTCATTGTTCCCTATCACTGCCATTATAAAGCTTGGATGTGTCAGGATATTTATTCATATTTCTGCGATTATGTTCATTGGAAAGAAGAAAGTCATACTCATAGGATGGCTTAAGGGTGAGTAAAGTTTGGACTAATTTTCATTTCAAAGTGAACTAATCCTTTAATGGTCCCACAGATATGACTGTGACCTTACCTGGAGTCTTTGCAGCTCCTCTGCGCTGTAAAAAACCCAACTTGAAAAAGGTTCAAATTACTGGTTTTGTTGTGTTGGCTCAGCAAAAATCTATGTAATATTAATACATTTATTCAACCTAAACCAAGTTTCTTTCCATAAACTCAAAAAGTTTCGTTTTGTGAACTAGGTTTTGCAAGTTCATCCTAAAAAACTTCTGCCAACTTATTTATTTAAGTTAAGTTAGAAACCACCCTCCCACTAGCAAATACTAATTTTGGAAAATTAAATGCCACCATTTGTTCATGGGACAGTGTAGAAAAATGGTTTAGTTATTTGTTTTTTTAAATAACTTAAATAAGTCTAATGTTTAACTGTAAAATAACATTATTTTAAAATAAAAAGTGTTAATATATATATATATATATATATATTTTTTTTTTATTATTATTTATTTATTTATTTTTTTATTGACCTTGAGTTGAATTGAATTCAATAATAGTATTATTATCAATTAAATCATTGCCACTGTATGAATTTTCAGTTTTTGACTTGGGCAATGTTATTGTAGTTTCCAGTCGTAACATATTATTACTTAGTACACTGTAAAATCCAACAGTGATTTTAACTGATACTTTTTAGTTTTCTTTACTTAATGTCTTTTTTTACTCATAAATCGGCTTTTCTTAATAGACTTTTCGCTCATTTCCTCCACTTCTGCACTTATCTTTCTCTGTTTGCATTCACTGATTTGCCAAAGTCATCTTAAATGTTCAATTGTCAATTCAACTGAAAAATTTGAGAGAAAATCACATAAGCTGACTTCATAAATTGACATTGATTTTCCTAAAATGTTTTATTTTGACCTCACCATTATGGTGGATGCTGTTTCCTTTGCTTGGGCACTTCATTTATATTATTGTAATTCCCATTAGATGCAGTGATGCAACAAGAAATCACAGTTCATATATTTGTGTGCAACTGAACTTCACAATCAATATATCTATAATTATATATATCAATAACATGACCATCTTAATTTATGCCAAATAATGATCATTTATAAAGTTGATGGTAGCATGTATATACACACACAAACATTTGGTGAAACTTTTAAATAATAAGGTTTTTATAATCTCACATTATTTGAGTCAGGATATTATTTGGTTGACAATTTTTGACGTTTAATCCAGAAGCAAAGACAATGAATTTCTTGTGAAAGAGCACAGAGAATTCTTGCATGCAGGACAGTTTGAGTGCTTCCACTCAACATATGAGCGAGAGGAGAGGCAGTTCATAAGAGCACTGTAGGCCCATATTTGACAGCATGTGTAACCCCCTGTTCAAACCACCCGCTCTTAGTGGGACTTGAACCCCGGTCTGCCAGCATGGGGAGTCGGGCCCTCTTACAAGGACTCTAAAAGCCACCGTCTCTAGTGTCAGTTGCTAGAGAGCCTCTTGAGATCAGACTAAGGTTTACATGGACAGCTCTTACCAGTCTATATCCGTTACACGTGCATGAATATTATTTTTTTTTATACTAATTTTACTATTTTTTAACAAATCATGTGTCTAGATTATAAATTACATTGATCTGGTGCCCTTTTTCTCTGTCCTTGTCCCACTGTCTCTTCAAATATTTGAAATGGCATATGTTGACACTGCAAACATTTTCATTGTTTGCACAGGATTATTGCTTCTGCTTGGTTTGGCAACCTGCACTGCTTGGCAATTGCTCTGGACTGTGTTTTCCAAAAGTGTTGTGAGCTTAGTTGTTTTCAATGTTCTTTCCGATCAACTTTGGCTCACTATGCTTTTGGATAATGCAGCCCTGCATGTTGACACAGATAACAAGTTAACAAAATAACAAATAATAAACAGAAAATGAGCTACATATTAACAGTATAAAACAAACTGTTCCAAAAAGCTTTATTTTGATCTCATCTGATCAAACCCAGTCCCTCTGAAAACATGAGATTGCTTTTTGATGTCACTAGGGCTGTCGACTAGTTCTATGAATAATACATTATCCTTAAGAAAAAATCAATCAAATAATAATTTTTTTTTCTAGAGCCAGGACATGGAGATAGAAAGGTATCAAGGCAAGTTCGAATCCAATGATCTTTCCATGTCCATCATCTGAGCGATTTTTGAAGGCGTCATAGATGTACCCTTCACTGCCTTTGATATGCATAATCCTGTGCCTTCCTTTCCATGACAGTTGAGCTACAAAAATAAAGATAGCGTATGAAATTTGAGTTTGGTGTTCAGTTTCGGAGTAAAATGTACCTTTGTGCGTAAATGCTGCATGCTAAGTCATTGTCTGATAGGGCAGTTTAGGCAGCTGCCTAAGTTTTTGGATGCAGCCCATATTAGGGATGTCATAAGTTCAATACTTCTATAGGTTTCACTTGTTAATTTTTCTACCCAAGGGCACCTTCTGGTGTCGAGTATCAATAAAACAAATTACATGCATGTGAGAGTTAATCGTTCCATAATGCTCACATCATCCTATTCTGTATATTTGAAGTATGCATATGATAATCCATAAGTTTTTATCCAAATAACCACACTTTTGGACTAAAAGCCTCAAGGGATGTAAATATAACAAAACACAACAGTTTAATGACATTTCCCAATTGAGGACTAGCAAAATAATTATGAAATCTGCAGGATGATGCATGCGAAGGTGGGCGAACAGGTTGGTTTAAAATAATTGAAATATTATGGTTATAGCCAATACTAGTATTGTAACGCATAGTCCATGAAGGAAGATGAGGAACACAGGATACAATAGAATAACGTTTACTGATGATGAACATAGAGAAGGCTTACATCAAACAACAACATTCGTTTGACTGACAATGACTGACAATGAACTGAGAACAGACAGAAACTTAAAAACACAGATGATGATACTAAACTGGACTTAACTAATTAGAAACCATGGTGAAACATGTGAACAAATACAGATAAGACAGAAGGTGAACTAAATAGAACATTCACTTGACATTACGGCGCCCTCGGTAAGGCGTTTCCTCACACCATGACAGAAAAAATACATACTGAGGAAAGAGGGTGAGGGCGGAGGCTTCGGTGGAGGGTGTGGAGCTGGTGACGGACAGCAGCCTGGGGTAGTAGGCCATGGGCACCATGGGGGTGTCGACGGTGGGAGGAGCCAGGGGGGAGTCCTGACTGCAGGGGCGGACAGAACCCTGGGACTGATCGGCAGAGGCGGAATCATGGTGAGTGGAGGACCTGGGCGACATCACAGGCCTTGAAGCCTGGCACTGAGCTGCTGGCTCATGGGGCCGAGGCAGCGACGAGGACACGGATGACCGGGGCAATGCTGGAGTGAGCAAGGACAACGGACGGGTCGTAGGAGAAGCCCGATGATGCTGTAGGGGGGCAGGGTGCAGGCGTAGCTGAAACCCCGGAAATCCGTGGCGGAAGCTAGGCGTTGACCGCCGGTGAACTGGGAGCCCAGCGAAGTCTCGGGGCAGACGTGCCGAGGAGGTGATGAGGGAGCAGTGGGCCGAGGTGATGATGATGGGCTGATAGGTCGAGGTGGAGACGTGGGCCTGGAAGCCCGAAGTGGAGGCGCGGACTCGGCCTCAAGTCGAGCTGGTGGAGGTGAAGCCCGATGCAAGGAAGATGAACTGCATGCAGTGAGCAGCGGGAGCAGAGCAGAAGAGACACTGGTGGTACCAACGGGTCCAGGGGGCTGGATGTGACCAGTGATGGAGATGGGATCAGGAAGTCAGGCAGGGATACAGGCTGAAGATGATGTCCGGACAGGACCGGAGCATCCAATTAACCGGATGAGACCAGCGATGAAGAGGAGAATTTGAGGGTGGGGACCACAGATCGATCAGGTCCAGGTCTGCTCCTGGTTCTGCGGTGGACTGACCCACTTGCATCAACTCCAGGGCTTTTCTGGCTCTGTAACGACCTCGGTGGGCACCTCAGGCTCGCTGGCTGAGGGAAAGAGACCACCGTACCAGAGCATCCAGGCCAGGTACCCCAAATAAAGTCTGTTCTCCGGGAGGAGGAGGAGACGCATCGCTAGTGAGTCCATTTTACTATTCTTTTCTTTTTTCTTGTTTTCCTTTACTCATTTTGAGGGTCAGTCATTCTGTAATGCGTAGTCCATGAAGGAAGATGAGGAACACAGGATACATTAGAATAGCGTTTATTGATGACAAACATAGAGAAGGCTTACATCAAACAACAACATTCGTTTCACCAACAATGACTGACAATCAACTGAGAACAGACAGGAACTTAAATACACAAATGATGATACTAAACGGGAAAAGCTGACAAGACTTAACTAATTTGAAACCATGGTTATAAATGAGAACTAATACAGACAAGACCAAAGGTGAACTAAACAGAACATACATGTGACAAGTATATTGTCATATTTATTATTTTAATGTACTTGAAGACTTGAAGTCTACTGGATTCAAATGCAGTAGTTTATCTAGAGGCAATCCAAAAGACATCCACAAAGAGCTAGGAAAGGTCAAAACACAGGTGGGCAGTCCCCATGATAATGTCCAGGGCACAGGCAAAAACAAGGTAATCCAGAAAAACAAGAAATCAAACTAAAGACCAAGACAAGGGAGTAGTGATATTCGATACTTGAATGAATTGTTCTTTTGAGCTGGCTCTCAGGAAGTAACTGGTCAAGCCGTTTCACTAATCGAATAGAATCGAACTTTCGTTCCGGGTTGATGATGCAAGACACACAGCCGAAATAGCACGTCCGACGGTGCATTCCAAACGAGATACATTACCCTCCGATGGGCACTTTGGAGTGAAAACAATCATGGTCGCGATTACGGACTGAACTTGAATATAGGCTGTTCTTCATAAATTCCAGTAGTGATGTTGAACAATGAGTATGTTGTCATATCACTGGAAATCATATGGAAATCCATGGTCCGTTACTGTCCATACCAGTGGCTGAATTCATACACTGATTCATGCGCTATGGAACTGATTGAGATGCTCCCCTCATTCTTGCACCCACATTGAGCTGCTTCTTTTCCTTTTAATGACGGTTAGCGAACCCATTTGTGCACACTGCCACCTAACGCACAACGCCTGTGTGACAGCCAGAGGTGTAATGTAACAAAGAAATAAGGTACGTTACGATACTTGAGTATTTTTTGGGGAAAATCTGTACTTGCTTGAGTATTTATATTTCTGTCAACTCTTACTTTTACTCCACTACATTTCTTAAATAAAATGTATACTTTTACTCCGATACATTTCCCCAAAGCATTTTCGTTACTCACTACAAAATAAAAAAGGAAGAACACAGACTGCAAGCAAGCATGTGGAAACAATGCTTGGTTTCATTTTCCAGGTTGTGTTCGTTGCTGGAGAGCCTGTGAAGAGTGTGGCATGAGAGTGACCTCTAGAGGTGCCCCAATCAAAACATGACTTAGTACTTGGTGGCGAAACCCTTGTTGGCAATCACAGAGGTGAGACTTTTCTTGTAGTTGGTCACCAGGTTTGCATACGTCTCAGGAGGGATTTTGGCCCACTCCTCCTTACATATCCTCTCTAAATCCTTAAGGTTTCTTGGCTTTCGCTTGGCAACTCGAAGTTTCAGCTCCCTGATTTTCTATAGGATTGAGGTCTGGAGACTGGCTAGGCCACTCCATGACCTTAATGTGCTTCTTCTTTAACCACTCCTTTGTTGCCTTGGCGGAATGTTTTGGGTCATTGTCATGCTGGAAGACCCATCCATGACCCATCTTCAGTGTTCTGGCATAAGGAAGGAGGTTCTCGTCCAAGATTTTACGGTACATGGCCCCGTTCATCGGCCCCTCAATTTGTGATGAAGTTGCCCTGTACCCTTAGCAGAGAAACAGCCCCAAAGAATAATGTTTCCATGCTTGACTGTAGGGATTGTGTTCTTGGGGTCATAGCCTTTATTTCTCTCCCTCCAAACATGGCAAGTTGAGTTGATGCCAAAGAGCTCAATTTTGCTCTCCTTTGACCACAGCACTTTCTCCAAAGCCTACTCTGAATCATTTTGATGTTCATTGACAAACTTCAGACAGGCCTGTATGTGTGCCTTTTTGAGCAGGGGGACCTTGCGGGCACTACAGGATTTCAATCCATTGCGGCATAGTGTGTTACCAATGGTTTTCTTATTGACTGTGGTCCCAACTGCCTTGAGATCATTTAAAAGCTTCTGCCGTGTAGTTCTGGGCTGATCCCTCACCTTTCTCATTATCATCCTTAGCTCCAGAACAAGGGCAATTGATGGTTATTTTGTATTTCTTCCATTTTCGAATAATCACATCAACAGTTGTCTCCTCCTCACCAAGCTTCTTGCTGATGGTCTTGTAGCCCATTCCAGCCTAGTGCAGGTCTACAATCTTGTCCCTGATGTCCTTTCACAGCTCTTTGGTCTTGCCCATGGTGGTGGAGAGGTTTAAATGGAAGATACAGATTCTTTGGACAGATGTCTTTTATACACATAACGATTACGTTCTTAAAGTGACAGGACTACTCTGTGTTCGACATGGGCACATAAATAATCTGTAGAGGGCAGAATTCGTGTTGGTTGGTAGGGGATCAAATACTTATTTCACTTGATCAAATCCTAATCAATTTATAACCTTTACATAAAGTGTTTATTCTGTTTTTTTTTGGTTGATATTCTGTCTCAATCCACTAAAATAAGCCTACCATAAAAATGATAGACTCCTCGTTTCTTTGTAAGTGGGCAAACTTACAAAATCAACAGGGGATCAAATAATTATTTCCTCCACTGTACATATAATATGCCTTTGTGCGTAAAGATGGCCATTTTTAAGCATGATTGTTTGGATTTATATGAAATGGAAACACTTATAATAGAGTCCATTTGTAACATTAAAGTTTAATGAAAGTGTTGTTCATTGTTAATTTCAACATTTACATTTTAAAGTGGCCTCTTACATTAATTATAATGGACTATGATTATTTATTAACATGAATGATCAAGGTACAATTAATACATTAGTATTTTTTATATTTAAAACTTACAATAAACATTTTGCCATTTTTTCTTTAATTCAAAGCAAACAAAATAAGAAAGAGTTAAAACAATCTTGCTGCTCAATCTGTGTATAGAACAATTTTTAGTAATATTTTATGCTTCTTTAGTATTTTGCATTTACTTGTTCTTTAAGTATGTTTAATGTAAAAAAAAATACTTTTCGTACTTAAGTACAAAAAAATATCACATACTTTAAAACTTTTACTCAAGTAATATTCTAAACAGTTAATTTTCTGGTAAGATATCTAGACTTTTACTCAAGTATGGCTTTCAAGTACTTTATACACCACTGGTGACAGCTGACGTAGAAGATTGAGCATATGAGAGCCTATACCATTCAGTTAAAAAAAAATGCCAAATCAGCTGTGATATCTATCAAAAACTCTTGTTATTAGATCTAGTTATTATATATCAAAGATCGGTAACTGGTGTAATTTTTTGAATAATAGAAAGTTTACCTTTATCACAGTTTCCTTTTCAGGGAATATTATTTTTTTATACTAATTTTACTATTTATAAACAAATCATGTGTCTAGATTATAAATTACATTGATCTGGTGCCCTTTTTCTCTGTCCTTGTCCCACTGTCCCTTCAAATATTTGAAATGGCATATGTTGGCACTGCAAACGTTTTCATTGTTTGCACAGGATTATTGCTTCTGCTTGGTTTGGCAACCTGCGCTGCATGGCAATTGCTCTGGACTGTGTTTTCCAAAAGTATTGTGAGCTTAGTTGTTTTCAATGTTCTTTCTGATCAACTTTGGCTCACTATGCTTTTGGATAATGCAGCCCTGCACGTTGACACAGATAACAAGTTAACAAAATAACAAATAAAAAACATAAAATGAGCTACATATTAACAGTATAAAACAAACTGTTCCAAAAAGCTTTATTTTGATCTCATCTGATCAAACCCAGTCCCTCTGAAAACATGAGATTGCTTTTTGATGTCACTAGGGCTGTCGCAATATATCACGGTATCTATAGAAACCTTGTGGGGAAAAAAACAATGTTATCAGTCAAATTTACCTGTTCTTTACTTATTTTATGTTTTGCTTTGTTTTTTTAGCCAACGAATCACACCATCTCATAAAACAATTACAATAACTGAGACTCTCTTTCTCTGGCTTCTTTGACTGCCTAAGAAATAACCAGGAGAGATAAAATACTGTCAAGTTCAACTGTAGGAGTCTATGAATAATACATTTTCCGTAAGAAAATAATCAAGATGGCCTGCATTTTTTTAGAACAGCTGCCCCCATATTAGCACAGCTCATATGTGTCAATATAAAGTCCCTAGTCCTTGGGGTCAGTGTCCCCTCCATCCGTGTGTTGGAAGTCTGACCAGTTTGGCCACAGGTCGTGGGTAGAAGCGATCATTGACCTTGATTTGAGCTGATCTAATATGTCCATCAGCACTGGGTATCAACTTGACAACCCGACAAAACTCGCCAATGGGCTCTGGGAAGCTGCGTATCCATAATCATCACCACCATGTCCTCAGTTAGATTGTGAGTTTCTCGCTGCCACTTCTGGTGAGTCTGGAGGATTGGAAGGTAATGGCATGTGTAGTAGGACCAGAAGTGATCGACAATGGTCTGAGAATGACGCCAGTGGCGCTTGGCTAGCGGCTCGGGAGTGTAAATTACCTGGGGGAGTGAGGCGTCTTGCCGGCCCATAAGCAGAATGTTGGGGTAACTGGGTCTGCCACATCAGACAAGACATATCATAATGGCTTGCTGTTGAGGATGCCCTCTACCTCAATCAGTACTGTGCGCAGTACATCCTCTGGAAGCGACTGGCCCCTAACAACTACCTGCAGGGCAGACTTTGCTGATCTGATCTCCCTCTCCCATACGCCTCCAAAGTGTGGTGCGGCAGGAGGATTCATCCTAAAGTTGATTTGATAACTAAACAACAACTCTTGAAGTTTGGGCTCCATTACCTTGTAGACTTCCCTTAGCTCAGTCTCAGCTCATCAGAAATTGGTCCCCTGATCCGAAAAGATCTCGGATGGGGTTCCACTGCAAGCTATAAAGCGTCAACAAAAATGCATCCGTATTAATGCTGTTAAGGAGATCAAGGTGAATGCATCTGGTCGTCAAGCACTTGAAGATGACTCCCCATCGCTTTTTGGTGCGGCGGCCAATCTTCACAATGAAGGGCCCAAAGCAGTCAACTCCAGTTGAGAAAAAGGGCGGTTGGTACTCTCAGGCGAGCTGAAGGTAAGTCCGCTATGATAGGCACGATTGGCTTGGCTCTCCACTTCTGGCACTCCATATACTCTCTCTGATGTTGCCTTACTGCTTGTCTGCCTCTCAGTATCCAGTAGTGGCGACGGAGTTCAGCAAAAACCCTGTCAGGTCCTGAATGGTGAAAGCGTTCATCACAGTGCTTTAAGAGAAGTTTAGTCACCGTATGGTGTGGTTCTAAAACCACTGGTTGGATGTCAGTTTGACTTAAGCCATCCAGCTTCCGCAGTCTTCCTCCCACATGGATTAGTCCCAGGGTGTGATCAAACTCTGGTGCAAGTGTGTTTAGACAGCTGGATGCAACTCCTTTGAGAATGTCTCCTCCTGACATCGACTCAATATGAGTGCTACCGTACTCAGGTAATATGGGTGTTGTGTACTTATGTTTTGGGCAGCCGCCCTGTGAATAAACTGGTAAGCAGCATCAACCAAGTCCTTCCACAGAGGAATTTTGGACCCTGACTCCACCTGCCTTTGTTTGCCAGCTCTGTAAGTGTCCTCCCTCTGGTAATATCGTCCACTGGGTTATTGGAGGAATCCACATACCTCCAAGAGTGAAGCTCTTGGATTTCTGCTACTCTTGTCCCAACGAAAACTTTATACCTACAAGACTCTGACTGTATCCAGGTCAGGACTGTAGTAGAGTCAGTCCATAATGTTACCTTTTCTATGCTGATGGTCAGTTCCTGAGTGAGGAAATTGGCAAGCTGGGCACTGGTCAGAGCTGCGCACAGTTCGAGACGTGGTATTGACAGCTGCCTTTTGAGCGCTACTCTAGAGCGGGCCATTTCAAAGGAGATATGCGTTTTTCCATGCTGCTCAACAAGGAGGTAAGCCACTGATCCATAGGCCACCTATGGTGGTTATGTACCCTAATTTATGTACCCTAAATTGAGGAGTTTCTGTATTTCAGCTTCATACACTTTAGCTTTCTCTTTGTCTTTGTTGAGACGCTTCTCAATATTCCTTAGCCTGGACAAGACTGAATCCTTTGCACGAAGGAGCGGAGTAGTATATCGCCAGATGCCATTAACTTCCAAACGTTGTGTTCTGGTCTCCAGCATATTCACAGCCGTTTGATCCTGTTTTGATCGTGTTACCAGCTTTTCACTGCGGTATGGGAGGACGTCCAATTGCCACAGTCGCTCAACACATTGTTAGACAGGATCTTGAATCAGGGTTAAGGGAAGTGAATAAGCACTGTGGTGAAGGTACCTGATGTGGGAGAAATCCATCTGGTCCCTGTAGAACCAAACCAAGCTTTGTACATACAGCTGCCGGTCCACCAGCTGGTCCACCAGCTGGTCCTAGTCTGACAGGCTCCTCGGCTGTGATCAGCTGAGGATAATCAGACCCAATTATGAGAAGGGGCTGCACTTTATCAAAGGATGAAAGAGGAGGAGGAATCCCTTTGAGGTGTTAATAGCATCGCTGGAGTTTCTTGCTGAAGTTTGCTCAGTTAACGTTAGGAAAGGAGCAGTAAACACATTTGTGAAGCTGTACTTCTCCTTTGGATTTGACTGTGGAAAGCAGCAGATCAACTGACCGTCCCTTTAAATCAGTGACATCATGTCGCTGTGCCCCATCATCCAGGATAGCATACGTTGGTACAGACCTCTTGCCTTTCCACGACTTTCAGGTAAACACCTCTTGTTGAACTAGGGGAAGTCAGATGTGCTTGATCTTCAGACGTGGTAAATAGCACAAGGTTAGGACCCTCCTTAGCAATGGAATGGAGGATGTGCAACCTTCTTTAGTGTGCATTCCTCACATTTATGACTTGTACATTCGCATTTCCAACATCTCTTGCTATCTATTATCCACTTGAGAATCTGTTCTCAAGCCTTTGCAGCCTTTGCATCCCCACCTCTAATGTCAGGCGAGTTCAACAGGGATGATATTTCACTTAGTGCCAGCTGATGAGGTTGGCCGTACTGTCGCTGCAATGCTATCATAGCTGTTACATAGGATGATGCCGGCATGCTTAGGCGATTAGCTTTGCTTCCTCCAGGACTAACTGTTCCATTAGCACCCTGTATTTATAATGTTCAGTAAGCTCAGTGTGAGGATTGAGGAGATTGTTCAAAGGCATCTTCAGATCCGTAAACTCTCTCTCACTATCATTTACGAGCTTAGGTAATGTTGGGATTGGAACTGGCTGGAGTAGAGGTGCTGCAGGTACTGGCTGGTAAACAGGGGTTGGAGGTGCTGGTGGGTACATCGCTGGAGAGCCACACCAGGACTGTCCAGGTATATGAGTCGAAGGCTGAGTGACATAATACCCTGTGACCGATGGTGGAGGTCGATAAGGGTCTAGCATGGTGAATGACTGCTGTTGTGGTTGGCATGGCACAGTAGTCTGTAACTGATAGACAGGTGGAACACGAGTCGTGTGGGCTGTTGTAACTAAAGACAGCTGAACTGATGTAACAGTGCGTGGCAATGATGAGGTAAGCAGATATGAAGGACCGAAATCTGGTGTACTAGATAAAGTATGCTGATGCAGCGTTGCATATGGAGCAGATAAAGATGAGACACCAATGTATGGAGTCATACCATAGGTAACATTAGGCATAGTTTGTTTCATGTGCCATAGAGCTGACTGTTGAGAAATGTTTCTAGTGATCACAGGAGCTGGGAATGTCTGACCTGAATTCAGGAGGGGGATAGATGCAGTCGCTTTCGGTCTGACCACAGGCGGTGCGATAGATCTAACTTGTTCTTCATCCAGAAGTGAAGGTGATACAGTGCTACTGGTAAGTGACGCACATTCGGATTGACTGTAATATTCTTGTTGAGCTACTGGTGGATTGGTATGACTAAGGGATCTCTCAGCATCTAGCTGTCTTGCATGAAAACCACATCCATTATCAGTGCTGCTTAAATGACCTGAAGCTTGACTTGCTCCATACTGCAACAGAGATAATATGAGCTCTGTTGCTTCATAACCGTAATGAGTGTAGCCTCCGGCTCGAAGGACCATTTATTACGGACTGAACTTGAACAGTAGGTGAATGCTCATCCACTATGGGGCTCCGGTAAGAAGCGTGACAAGAGACAGAGGACTCATTAACTCTTTAGAAATATGTATTTGAATGTTCTTTTACATTGGCATCATTCAAATGTATTGAATTTTAATATATAATTAAGGCATTGAATGTGGTCTTTCTGAAATATACAGAATAAACATATACATTAGTGTCTGTCTAATAATTTTGAGTTACATGAATATAAACAGCAACTCACTACTGACATGTTATACATGGACCAACGTCACAGAGAAGGATTAACTACAGCGAACAAATGCACGTGAATCACGTGTAGCTTTCATATTATAACATCGTACATAATGTAAAGTTTGAGTGCCCAAGCTGAATATTTAAACACAACGCAATGAACATGTATCACGTATAACTGTGTATAATTAAAATAAACTTACATTCAATCACGCACATTAACACCTGAAGAAATTGCGAAGCAAGCGGCTGGTGAAAGTGAAAGGGGGTCACATTATCCAGTGACATACACAATAAGTTGTTTCATAATAAAAGTCTTTTCCATGTACTCATATATAGGGAATTTACAACAGTCGCCATATTGAAGGGTCGTTCCAAACTGAAGTGCTCAAAACTGGCCACTTCAAAGGGCCCTTCGGAATGAAGGATTTCGAAGGGTACAACTAATGGACACTTCGAGCCACCATGATCCTTTGCACAGGGAAGTTGTTTGGCGTCACAGAATGGGTACAGGAAGGTCAGAGTAGTATTTGTCTATACTACTGTAGTATTTATGCGAGTAAGATTTGGTACATTAATATGGTCAAAAGGGTACTTCAACACTTTAGTCCATTCAAATGTTTCAAATACAAACACACAATACACATTATATTTAAAGTAAAATACCCGGCAGTAGTTGAAAATGTTACTACAGTAAATGAATGCGTATTGATACAAAAAGTACACCAGCGGAAAAAAAGACAAAGGCGTTTTTTGACCCCCACACTCTTCATCCCTTTGAAGCTCTCACTCCGAAGGTTAAACCCTTCGAAGGGATTAAGGCATAGGGATGACCCCTTGCAAATGGAGGCTTTGGAAAATGGATGGGCGACTCAAAAAGAACCGAAGGAGCGGGCCCAACTGACTGTCGAAGTTTGCAGAGGATTACCGAGGAGTCTGAGTGAGTTGACAATACTATGAGGCATATACTGGAAATATGCTTATTATGACTAATTTTATTAGCTGCAAAAACAGTTCTGCCACATTTTACTACAATTTATTGTGCATGCAGATTATTTTTTTAAGTTGTTAAGTGAAATCAAATTGTTTATAAGACTAAATCAGTTATTTCTATATACTTTAGACATGTAGAACATATCCGTGTTTCTGCATCAAATGTGTGCTGTTTGCAAATCTTATCCAAGATGTAGGCCTAGGCTACTCAGTATTGTAGTTCCGTTGTATCCAACAGAAAGAATCCGTGAAACCGTGGCCACAAATTTAAGTGAATGAAAGGCAATAATCAGCAATATGCGTTCACACAAATAACTTTTTTATTTGAATGTTTCATTGATATAACATGACACTGAGTTGTTAGAAAATAAATGCATAGTGACATCATTTGAACCGGTTAATTGAGCCAAGCTGTCCTATAAGAACCGGTTCACGGAAATGAAACAGACTTTGCAATGCTACAAGGGAGTAACATGATACAAAATGCAATACAAAAATTCAAGCAAAACTTAGCAATGAGAGATAGAGTTGAGCTGGTTTATATAGGGTGAGCAAATGAGGCTAACAAGACACAGCTGTATGAAATCATGACTGATTAGTCTGGGATAAGGATTATGGGGAATGAAGTCCGTGATAGTTTGGTAATAGTCCGGACTGGAGTCCCTTCTGGTGATAATAATGGCCACTCCCGCTGGTGATCTTGATAATTATAATATGCAGGTGCATCTCAATAAATTAGAATGCCAGGGAAAAGTTCATTTATTTCAGTAATTCAACTCAAATTGTGAAACTTGTGTGTTAAATAAAGTCAATGCACACAGACTGAAGTAGTCTTTGGTTCTTTTAACCAACAAATTAGAATATGGTGACATACCACTCAGCTAATCAACTCAAAATACCTGCAAAGGTTTCCTGAGCCTTCAAAATGGTCTCTCAGTTTGGTTCACTAGGCAACACAATCATGGGGAAGACTGCTGATCTGATTGTTGTCCAGAAGACAATCATTGACACCCTTCACAAGGCTGGTAAGCCACAAACATTCATTGGCAAAGAATTTGGCTTCAGAGTGCTGTATCCAAGCATGTTAACAGAAAGTTGAGTGGAAGGAAAAAGTGTGGAAGAAAAAGATGCACAACCAACTGAGAGAACCAACCTTATGAGGATTGTCAAGCAAAATCAATCCAGCAATTTCAGTGAACTTCACAAGGAATGGACTGAGGCTGGGGTCAAGGCATCAAGAGCCACCACACACAGATGTGTCAAGGAATTTGGCTACAGTTGTTGTATTACTCTTGTTAAGCCACTCCTGAACCACAGACAACTTCAGAGGCGTCTTACCTGGGCTAAGGAGGATAAGAACTGAACTGGGCTAAGGAGAAGAAGACTGTTGCCCAGTGGTCCAAAGTCCTCTTTTCAGATGAGAGCAAGTTTTTTATTTCATTTGGAAACCAAGGTTCTAGAGTCTGGAGGAAGGGTTGAGAAGGGTGGAGAAGCTCATAGCCCAAGTTGCTAGAAGTCCAGTGTTAAGTTTCCACAGTCTGTGATGATTTGGAGTGCAATGTCATCTGCTGGTGTAGGTCCATTGTGTTTTTTGAAAACCAAAGTCACTGCACCCGTTACCAAGACATTTTGGAGCACTTCATGTTTCCTTCTGCTGACCATCTTTTTGAAGATGCTGATTTCATTTTCTAGCAGGATTTGGCACCTGCCCACACTGCCAAAAGCACAAAAAGTTGGTTAAATGACCATGGTGTTGGTGTGCTTAACTAGCCAGCAAACTCACCAGACCTGAACCCCATAGAGAATCTATGAGGTATTGTCAAGAGGAAAATGAGAAACAAGAGACCAAAAAATGCAGATGAGCTGAAGGCCACTGTCAAAGAAACCTGGGCTTCCATACCATCTCAGCAGTGCCACAAACTGATCACCTCCATGCCACGCCAAACCGACTGGAACCAACTAGACAATAATTTTAGCATGAATAATAAAAAACTTTTTACCAACATTTTTATGCAGTTATTTATGCAGTTAAAGGTGGATTTTTGTGAATATTTTGAATGAAATACTTAGAAAAGAAGTGGCAAAAACTATTTTTAATAGTCAGTTTATATTTTACCAAGAGTGCAGATATTTCTGGAGCCCACTGTATAAAAACTGATCATCACACATGATCAATGTTTGTATGATCTATGTTATATGATCAATATAATGTTCAATTATACACTTATGTCTCTCACAGTGGACATGCACCTACGATGACAATTTCAGACCCCTCCATGATTTCTAAGGTGGAGAACTTGCAAAATAGCAGGGTGTTCAAATACTTATTTTCCTCACTGTATGTTATATTGAACAACACTTTTATTATTGTTGCTTTCTTTCACAATCCAGGTGTGTGCAGTCTCAAACCACAAATCCTTTTTTTTCTGGCAAAAAGAGGTCTTAGTCAAACATAAATGACACTAAGCTCACAATGCTGTTGTGGATCTAAAATCTCATGTCTGGGGCCAGCAGAGTCTGGGTCCATGAGGGTAAAGGGCAGTTTTTTCTGAGTATAAATACACTACAGAAATCCAGTGAGCTTCAGACTTTCGTTGAAGACATTACCAGCAGATTTCAGCTCTAAACTTCCGCTAGGACACACAGAGACCCCAGGTAATTCATCATTTAAAACTAATACATAATTTAAAACAATATGAACTGGTGATGTTAGTGCTGTCGAGAGACAATTCACAGAATACAGATGTGATCACAGGGGATTTATAGAAAAGTTTTTTTTTAATTAAATTTAGGGGGAAAAAGTCACTAGATTGCAAATAAACTAAAGGAAAGAATGCCTTTTGTTTTATTAAAATTGTATTCATTTAAACAATTAATTAAATATCCATCTTTATTTGGAGAGAATGAAATGACTAAAGTTATTTGTGTTGTATTATAAAGTAAGTTTTTTTTTTTTTTTTTCATGAAATCTGTGGTACGGTGAATAAAGCCAGAAGGTCAAACTTGGCACTTTCTCGTTAGTCCAAAAACAGCTTTTATTGAGACTAAACTGCCAAAAACGACTATTTTGACTATTTCATATTGTCTCAGTGTTACAAACCCTGTCTCAAGGGAAGCAACAAAGAAAGAGGGACACATATAAACCCAAATTATAGGCTCAAAAGTAATGTTTATTTAACTATAAATAATAAAATGAAAACAATTCAAGGAAATAACAGTGTTTCTGTGTCCATCAGTAACATCAGTGTGTAAAGCAAGGTGCAAGGTTGAGACGAGCACCACAATACCTTTCCACATCAAGACGCCGCCAAAAATAATGCAACAACAATTGCGACCAACCCACACACTCAAACGACCACAAATATAAATTATGTGGGATTGGACGAGCCCCCATTAAATGTTACGACTTCCAAGTTTTAGTCTACGGTCAGAAGAAGCAACATTGAGTTTGTGGTCAGTTGAGCGGTGGAGATGGTGGCAAGACACAAATTGCCCAATAAGTGTTTTATTTTACAAACAAAAACAAGAAAATAAGTGATAAGCCATAATAAAGACAAGGACATAACAGATGAGAATATATATATACAATATTTACATAAATAGAAATAATGATAAACCGGGGGAGGGCACAAATGGCAACAATTAAAAGAAAAGAACAAAACCAAACCAGGCTAACTGAAATTAGTCCGCTAACCTAAACTGATGAAAAGAAAAATAAGAAAACAAGTCTTCGGCGTTGCACGCCCTGACTTATTTATCCACAAGTGGCGCGCATTTCTATACTAATGTATCTAGACATTTAATTCACTAGGTGTTGCAATATGTAAGTCACGTGACCTGTCCTCTCCGAATGAGGTTGTTGACAATCGCCATGATCACCACTGATGTAGAGTAATAAATAAAACAAAAGAACAGATCAAAAAACAATAACAGGAAACAAGAGCTCTGCTTCACGGTCACACAGTTGCTCTTTTAAACTGCGTGAGTCCGATGGGATTGGCAGGTGCAGCCATGACGTCACGCCGCTGATGATGATTGTCATGATCGTCGCGGGTAGGCAGGCCTAAGAAATTGATAGTGGAGAGAAGAGAGAGCAGCACAAAACACCACAACTAGCGGGAGGTAGCAGTGTAATATAATGTTGCAATGAAGATGCATAAAGCAACCAAACAAAGACCCAAAACCAACGTCCCCATCTCTTTTAAGGAGCGTCTGAAGCGCTGCAACAGGTGTATTCAATTGACGGCCAATTGAGGTCATTTGTGGGCAAGCTACCAAAAAGCATGTAGCTCCCCCCAGTAAGTTCATGAGCACAAGGATTCTCTGATGACTGGCAATTTATTGACTGCTTCCAACTTAAGATGTTGTGAGAACTAAATACACAAAAATAAAGTTAAAATAAAGATTTTGCAGAAGATCAACGCCCACTTCTACATCATTGACTCTTTAGACCCGCCCAACGATGCATGCTTTAAAATAGGAAAAAAGACACAAACACAACGTAACACAGTTGTTAAGAACAGGAAGAAGGAGGCGGGAACCGGCGAACGTTCAACAACTTTAATCAAACAAATAAGCAAACATAATAAAACACAACATAAAATCCAGGCCTGGTCCTCTCTCGTCCTTCACTGTCGTCGCTCCTCTTTTATGCTTCTGGAGCTCCTCCGTGAGAGACACGAGACCGGTGTAGCGCGCAGCTGACGCTCATTATCACTCGTGTCACCGGCCTCGCACCGTTCCTTCACGGCTCTCGCCCGCCCCGTTCGTCACACACAGTATTACACTGCAAAAAAATGCTTTTCTTACTTTTTCTTAGATTTTTTTTGTCTTGTTTCTAGTCCAAATATATAAAAATTCTTCAATCAAGAAGTATAAGTAAAAATTATTGACTTGTTTTCAGAAAAAATAACAAGCAAAATAATCTGCCAATAGGGTAAGCAAAGTAATCTTATTTCAAACTGAAAACAGCCTAAAATAGTCAGACTATCAAAAACGAAGTGCTACACACTGGAAAAGCCTTTATCACTTAGTGACATGTTGCGAAGCGGCTCTGTTCCTGGATGGACATCAAGAACATATACTGTAGTATCGGGCTAGAGTTTGGAAACATCACTATTTTTAATGTTATTAATAGAAGTCTCTCATGCTCATCAAGCCTCCACTTATTTGATCAAAAATACAAAAAGAAAACTAATATTATTGCAATTTGTAAAAATGGTTTCTGTTTTAATATACTTTAAAATATTATTTATTCTTATGATCAAAGCTAAATTTTCAGCATCATTACTCCAGTCTTCAGTCACACGATCCTTCAGAAATCATTCTACTAAGATGATTTATTATCAATATTTTAATAAGCTGTGATACTTTTTTCAGGATTCATTGTTGAAGTGTTAAAAAGAATAATTATTCAAAATATAAATATTTCCTTACAGTATAAGACTTCACCGTCACTTTTTATCAATTTAACACTGCTGAAAATGTTTGAGCGGTACTGTATATTGTTGCAAAAGATTTCTATTTTAAATAAAAGCTGCTTTTTTTTTTACTTTTTAAATTAAGTTGAATTTAAAATGTATAATTTTTAGCCTGTTCTCATTGTTAATACATAGGTATATGTATAGGTATATACATTTTTGTACATTTAGAGGGGTGCTGGAACGTACAATATTTACATATTTATAGAACTAAAACAGAAAATATTTATGAATCTTTCATGTCATGAAGATGTATAATTATAAACCCCGAGCCTAAACATACCTATTTTATACAGAGTGTTAAAATAATAAAACATAATGGACAGAAATGTGTAGGACAATGACAAATTTTAGTAAAAATATTAACATTAAAACACTATTTTGAGCCGCTAATCCTACACCTACCCATAACCATTTCTTAAAACTAATTACTGTCATAAATAAAAGAATAGCAGACAAACAAACGTAATCACAATAATTTATTTATTGCAAAAATGTCAAAAGTGGAACCAAAAGTAGTTCAAATGGTGAGTTGCAGTCGCAGTCCTCTCTGACGGTAATAGTTTTTTTATAAGGTACAAAGCAGAATTTCAGTTATTAATCAATGTGAATGCGCACACTCATTTCAAATGTCACACACGTGTCTCAATCTGTGACGAAGCAGGTGAGAACCAATGAGCGTTCGATATCAGTGTCGTAAACCATGTCGTAACGCCGGCTTTGATTGTGACGCTCGCTGCTGAGAATGACGATGAAGATTGATGGATAAAGGGATTAATTTGGATCTGTTCCTCACAAACATATGGATTTGGAGTACAGCAATCAAATGAAATTGATGCGATTTGTAGTTTATGTTGTGTGTTGGTGTATCACATGGTTGTATCGCCAGTTGAGAAAACATCTTAACAAACTAAACATTACAAAATGGTTAAACGATTACAGAAATTGAATTCATTTTTTAAGGTTTCAAAGTGTAGTCTTTTTTAACATCCTCCGAAACGAGTTAACAGCACAAGTCATGAACACAAATGTTATTTCATATTAAGTAGATGCATTAATAAATTCAACATTAAAAACATGTATTGGTATGACAATTGAATACAACAGATTTAAAACATTAATGGCACGATTTTAATATTAATATATGGGAATTCATACACATTCACACTTGGTTACATAAATGATTTACGTTTTATTGCTGTTAATACATAAATATTTAAGTATTTAAATACGTCAATATTGTACGTTTTTGTGTGTATGAAATACTCATGCATTCTCGTGAGATTGATCATTTTATCGTTTGGGCTTTGGTCAATACATCAAAATAAGTGTGCTTCTAAAAAGCACCACAAAACATAATTTAAAATGCACATTTAAGTTAAACTTGTTGTTAAAAATGTTATCTTAAAAGTGTGTTAAGAAACAGTCATGAAAGTTTATTTAATTAGCCTTTATCCAAGTATACTTTTAAGATCTTAAGTGGTTAAACATCATGAATTATCTTGATACAATTCAAGTAATGGCAAAAAAGGGAAACAGGAAGAGACTCTTCTAAGCCATACAGTGCATTCAGAAAGTATTCAGACCCTTTTCCCTTTTTTCAGTTTTTCTTATGTTGCAATTCATTTTTTTTGTCATTAATCTCCACTCAGTACCCCATAATGACAAAGTGAAAACAGAAATGCCTTCAAATTTATTAAAAAGTATCCCACGTACATAAGTATTCAGTATATGTAGTGTTTACATGATACCAGTATTTCATTTTTGAATATCACTGTTATGATCAATATCTGTATATTGTGCCACCATATTTTCAACACACAGGCATTTTATTCAGAACACTGAAGCAAGGTCTCCTCATTGGCTTTTCTAAGATGGAGGCTCTTTCGATGTACCTGAAGCAGCCAAACTTCATTTACTTATGTGCATACATATGGCTGGCAACCCTAACTGTGGTGAATGGTGGAGCTGATCTCATAAGTCCCGAAAGCAGATCAAAGGCTCAAGGTAAGGTGCGAATGGTGTTACAAAATGTGAAAGTGTAGAGATCACTAATATCACAGTACAGATTCAATGTCCTTAAACGAAAATAAACTTCTCAAGTATTTTCTCATTCATTTATTACATTGTTATTTTTTTGTAATAAAAAAAAAATCCCCAATAGAATGTTTCACAAAAAGCCACGAACCAAACCAGCTAAACGTATCATATACTTGAGTAAATGTTTCTCTTATTTTTATCTAAAACTTTGTACAAATTAGCTCAAAAAGGGAAAAAATGTATTTCACTACAGATTACAAAATACTTGCTTGAAAAAGTAATTTGTAATGTATATATCGTTACAATCGCAATATTGAGGAAAGTCAGAATTATGAGATATAAACTCACAGTATTGAGGAAAGTCAGAATTATGAGATATAAACTCACAGTATTGAGGAAAGTCAGAATTATGAGATATAAACTCGCAATATTGAGAAAAGTCAGAATTATGAGATATAAACTCACAGTATTGAGGAAAGTCAGAATTATGAGATATAAACTCACAGTATTGAGGAAAGTCAGAATTATGAGATATAAACTCGCAATATTGAGGAAAGTCAGAATTATGAGATATAAACTCACAGTATTGAGGAAAGTCAGAATTATGAGATATAAACTCGCAATATTGAGAAAAGTCAGAATTATGAGATATAAACTCACAATATTGAGAAAAGTCAGAATTATGAGATATAAACTCACAATATTGAGAAAAGTCAGAATTATGAGATATAAACTCACAATATTGAGAAAAGTCAGAATTATGAGATATAAACTCACAATATTGAGAAAAGTCATAATTATGAGATATAAACTCGCAATATTGAGAAAAGTCTGAATTATGAGATATAAACTCACAATATTGAGGAAATTCAGAATTATGAGATATAAACTGACAATATTGAGAAAAGTCTGAATTATGAGATATAAACTGACAATATTGAGGAAAGTCAGAATTATGAGATATAAACTCGCAATATTGAGAAAAGTCTGAATTATGAGATATAAACTCACAATATTGAGGAAATTCAGAATTATGAGATATAAACTCGCAATATTGAGGAAATTCAGAATTATGAGATATAAACTCGCAATATTGAGGAAAGTCAGAATTATGAGATATAAACTCGCAATATTGAGGAAAGTCAGAATTATGAGATATAAACTCACAATATTGAGAAAAGTCTGAATTATGAGATATAAACTGATAATATTGAGAAAAGTCACAATTATGAGATATAAACTCACAATATTGAGGAAATTCAGAATTATGAGATATAAACTCGCAATATTGAGAAAAGTCTGAATTATGAGATATAAACTCACAATATTGAGAAAAGTCTGAATTATGAGATATAAACTCGCAATATTGAGGAAAGTCAGAATTATGAGATATAAACTCGCAATATTGAGAAAAGTCTGAATTATGAGATATAAACTCGCAATATTGAGAAAAGTCAGAATTATGAGATATAAACTCACAATATTGAGGAAAGTCAGAATCATGAGATATAAACTCAAAATATTGAGAAAAGTCAGAATTATGAGATATAAACTCGCAATATTGAGAAAAGTCTGAATTATGAGATATAAACTCACATACTAAATTCACAATTCCAGGAAAGAAAGTCAGTATTGCAAGTTTAAATCTCGCAATTCTGAGAAAAAGAAGTCACAATTGTGAGGGGAAAAAACTAATTGTGAGAAAAAGTTGCAGTGACGAGTGAATTATAAAATGACTCACAAAACATGAAAACAGTCGTGGATCATCAGGTCATGACAGGACAGTTCAGTTGACAGTTGGGCAATTTTTTTTTATAAATTCAGTCATTTTGTCTTGTTCAGGACAGAACTAAATAAAAATAACAACATTTTTATGATCCTCTTAAAAGTATTAAAATGTTGATGAAACTTAACTCCTCTTTTTCAGACGGTCAGAGTCAGAGAATCACCAATCGCTGTTTAAATGACATTAAAACTCAAAGTAATCACTTTGGTAATCTAAAACACTTTTCAGATGTAACTGTAATCTGATTACCACACATTTAAAATGTAACTGTAATGAAATACAGTTACTCAAATTTTGTATTTTAAATACGTTACTAAGTTACTTATATTTCGTTACTCCCCAACCCTGGAAAGTGGAAGTGAATGAAACCGTAGTATAACAGAGGAATGAAACGAGTCATTTAACTAATTTTTCAAGTTCAACTTCAAGTAATCTACTAACTCCCCTGACTGCTTTGTTGGACAAAATGGTGGATTCACGTTGGTTATGATTGGCCTGTCAATCAAACTGTTTGCGAAGGGTCAATTAGTGGAAAGGATTCCATTCCTATGGGACATGTCTGTTTCTTGTATTGAGAACAATCAATTTCCCAAGTTGGAGTGTATGAGTGATGGGTGATAGCTCTCAGTGGGGAAGCCTGACATCATGGAGTCTCCATGGGTCAGGGGTTGTGAAGATTAACTTTTACAACTTACATTGTCTCTTTCCTTGAGACAGTGATGTGTTGGGTCAGACTTCTTAATTCAGTTATACTTAGTTATGATACATAGTTTTCGTCCACATCACTACAATAATTGGTGCCTGGTGTGAAGATTTCTACAGTGTGGCAAGTCTTTTGTTGCTATGCTTCATTTTCATCAGCCTGGCGGCGTAGCATGGAAAGTGCTGGTCTCAGAGCTTCTGAATCTTTACTACTATGATCCTAAATTGCTTGTTGGACAAAAATAATAAAATGAGCTCTCTCTACATTAAAAATATCTTGCATTTTATATGATTATAACATCTTGTATTTTATATGTGCACATTGGACAGTTGTTTGCTTGATCCTGTATTCTCTCTGAACACATATTGTAGCGCATTGAGCTTGCAGATATATTTTTTTATAATGGATTTCTACTGCTAACCAACTCTTTTTCTTTATTATAACCATGGCATCAGATCCAATGGAAATGGCAGCCCTAGGAAGACCTCTGTCTCTTGGTACGCTTTACGACTGCCGCAAAGATTCCTTCATTCCAGGTGGTGTATCTACTTAAAAAAAGTTTTTTTTTCTTTTCACCAAATGTTTAATCACCAATTACCAGTTCCTGTGTAACTTCCTCATACATACAGTAACTCTTAAAGCCATTTTTCATTTCAGGTGTTACTCTGTGGGATAAGAAATCACTGAGTGAAGATTTGGACAGTCGACCACAGCCCAAAACAGATTTGAAGTTCAGTAGCTCTGACTCTCTGTCTAGTAAGTCCAGGCTCTTGGATGTAAGCGCTTCCCTGAAGGCCAGTTTCTTGGCGGGGCTTGTGGAGGTGGGAGGATCTGCCAAGTTCCTGCGTGACACCAAATCCTCCGACCAACAGTCCAGAGTTACAATGTTTTACAGTGAAACCACAAGATATGAACAGCTCACCATGTCCCAGCTCGGCCAGATCACCTACCCTGAGGTGTTTGACCAGAAAAGTGCGACTCATGTGGTTGTTGCTGTGCTGTACGGAGCTCAGGCATTCATGGTGTTTGATCGATCGATTTCAGAAGAGGAAGACAAACAGGAGATTGAGGGAAAACTGGATGTCATGGTCAGGAAAATCCCTGAATATTCCATTGAGGGAGAAGGATCTGTAGAAATGAAAGAAGATGAAAAGAACATAATTGAGAGTATCGCCTGCACATTTCATGGAGATTTCCTAATTGAGCAGATCCCCACCACATTCAAGGAGGCCATACAGACTTACAAGACGCTCCCCGATCTGCTGAAGAACAATTTAACTGATGTGGTTCCAATAAAAGTCTGGCTCTATCCTCTTCATCTATTGGACGATAGGGCTGCTCGGCTGGAGAGAGACATTACCACAAGTTTGATTTCAGACACTGAACACATAATGGAGGAGCTGGGAGAGGCAGAGAGGATGTGCAAAGACCTGTTCAAAGATAAACTGTTCAGTTCTTTCAGTGACATCAAAGAGAGGCTGCAATTATTTCAGGACTCATTTAGCACATACAAGTCAAAGCTACAGGAAGCAGTTGGCAGGGTCTTGCCTGCTATTCGAGGCGGAGAGATGGAGGAGAAGTCTCTGGAAGACATCCTGATGATCCACAGGAGCTCCCCATTCAGTGCTGACAAGCTTATCCCGTGGTTAGATGATGCAAAGTCTGAACTTCACATCTTGAGTTCTTACACCTATATGCTACAGGGAATCGATATTGTAGACTCAGACTATTTAAATACCACTTTATTTGATCCTGATGTTGATCAAGTGGTGTGCTTGACCTTCACATCTCTGAAGTATGAAGACCCGTATCTTTCAACCCTGAAGGGGTTTCTGAAATCTGACGAGCTTAAAGAGCTTGATGCGAGTTCTTCTGTGAAATCTGTTAAAAAGTGGGTCGTTGAACGCGGTGAGATTCACCCCTCTTTTTCTGAAATGGGGTTCAGTGAACACAATGAGACTGGCACTGGAGTTTCTGTAAAATCTGTCACAAAGTGGTTCAATGATTTAAGTATCATAAGAAAGATGAGAGAGAACTTGTCTCAATTCAGGAGGTTTGCAGAGGACAAAAAAGATGAAAAGAGAATCCGCTTCGTTATTTCTGCCATCTCCGATCCCTCCATTCCAGGCTCCTCCATCTATCTGTATGAAAAAGGGAAACTAACAGACAGACAGTTTCACCCCACATTCACGCTGCTCTCAGCAAAAGGTAAGTGTCATTTGCTCACCTTTATGAATAATTAACAGATGTGATTCTCAAACTGATCCATTCACATAGAGGCTCATATAGTATTTGAGCTGCCAGAATCAGAATATTAAAGTAGTATGACTAGAAACAATATCACTGCTATATTATCAATGATGCATCAATGTTTTTTTAAAAAAAAGAAACATCTAAAAGGAATAGCGGTGAAGCTGATGAACACCAGTAAACTGAAGTCCGTTCTATATGATACATCCAATATGAAAGTAATCAAATATACTAGATGTACGACATAAATGTAACATTAGCCTACCTACCACTTGTATCCGAATGAAAGGACGCAAATGCAAGTGAATTTGAACTACAGCCAGAAAGCATTACTACAATTCTTGTGTCCTGTGTGCTTTTCCCATAATAACACACTGAAACACGGCCAACTAAAGCACAAACAATTCACAACATTCTGTTGTTCTCTCAGTCATTATATTATATGTACGGCAAATTGGCGTTGCACATCTTTCACTTAGCTGTATTTACATCTACTATATCAAGCAATTCCAGACATCCTTGCACGCTTTCGAAGCCATGATGAGAATGGTTTTAATTAAGACATGCCAATTGTTGAAGAAATATAACGAGGAAAAATAAGACTGTTGGATTATTAATAAAATCATCAACGATTATGAAAAATAATCATCAAAAAGGAATACTACCATCTCAAATAACCAAATCATAGTCAGTAAGGACTGCATTTGCATTTTGTTGCGCAAAGCACCCATGTATCTTAATTACATTGAGGTTTAACCACTGAAAACACATGTAGTATTTTAATGATGTCTTTACTGCCTTTCTCGACCTTGAATGTGTAAGTTGTGTTGCTCCCAATAGAGGGACTGAAAGCCCTCTGATTTCATCAAAAATATCTTAATTTGTGTTATGAAGATGAATGAAGGTCTTACGGGTGTGGAATGACTCGAGTCTGAGTAATTAATGACAGAAATGTCATTTTTGGAGGAACTAACCCTTTAACCTCCTCAGAATCAGAACATGACACGTATGCCTTAAGCCAAGGGTCTTCAACCGGGGGTCCGCGGCAGTATTGCAGGGGGTCCGTCAATTAATGTTTGATCACAAAAAAAAAATTAAAAAAAAAATTAAAACATGGGTAAAAACATCACAGAGTCAAATTTAAATAAAATATTTGATTTTACAAATTACATTAACAGCTTTAATAAAATCCTTCCATCCACGTGCAGTCACGTGATCTCATGATACCGTCAACGCAGACTATGAGCACTTTAATCTGAAAATGCTACTGGCTAATAATTTATATACAATTTAGCTCGCCAGAATGGATCGCTTTGTAATATCTTCATCTTAAATTTCAGGTAAATGTATAATCGTCCACCTGAGAGTAAAATTAAAATGTGAAGTTCTGTTTAAACTTAAAGGCCGGGATACACCAACCCGACGTCAAAGAACTAGCGGCAACGAAAGCCGACAGTTGTTGTCGCTCATGTCGGCTGCGTCGGGGGAAAATATGTGCTTGAACACAGAGAGACCTTCAGCCGACTGTCAACTAGCGCACGCTCTGCGCCCACGTATAATTGAGATAACTGTCTATTTAAGCAGATATATTTGTCTATATTCGTCATTCACAAGGGGAAAGCGAATCTAAGACAGCATGTATACAAGCCATAAACAAAGCAGCGCTTGCTTACCGTTTTGAATATCAGTCATGCTGATCAAGTTATTATTCCACTCCGCTCATGTTACCATGAAAATATTCGTGCATTCGACTGCTCGGGTAAGATGACGTGAAATTAGAACAAGCTTCCCTCTGTGCCGTCATGACTTATTTGCTTGCTTTCATAACTTTTGCTTATTTTCTCGTGAACTGACTCGTTTGCTAAACCGCCAATCAGAGTTCTCTCTCACTGACGACCCGACCTCGATTCAACATGTCAAATCGGCCGAAAAACACCCGACGAGGACCAACTTCAGCCGACGGTGCGGAACACACGAACAAAAACTGCCCGAGAGCCGACCGTCGGCTTGGTGTGTTCCGGGCTTTAAGTTGAAGTTCAGAGAAACGTATAATTGTCCACCTGACAATAACATTTAAATGTATGAAACTGCAGATCTATTAAAATAATTGTGTTCAAGACAACGCTGAACTTAATAAACTGTGATTTTAATTGCAACAGTTTGGTATGATGCATAAATATTTTTAACAATGAAAATATAGCCTACAGACAATGTACAACAACGTGGTTCTAATCTATATTGTCTCAACATAATATTACTATCATAATATGATTGATTTCTATTAATATCAGAGGCTGTTTGACACATTTCGTGTCAGGGGTCCCTGCTCCGTGTCTCGCTCATCTAAGGGGTCCTCGCCCTGAAAAACGTTGAAGACCCCTGCCTTAAGCATATTAATGTTGCTGATCTGTGACTTTCTTTTTGGACATAATCAACAACATAATCGGTGTATCCTTATACTTCTCTTTAATTTCGTAAGGACCTGCAAATTTAGCTTGGAGCACCAGTCCTTGCACTGGAAATAAAAGTGATAACTTTATCTCCGGCCTGAAATAAATGACCTACAGCCTTCTGGGTCATTCACAGAAATCTAGTTCATTGGTAGATTAAGCTGGACAGTCAGAAGAAAGAATTTACTCATAATTTATGCATAATTTTTAATGGACCACGAACAGTGTGTCCAAAGATTAATTCAGAGGGACAGAAAACTTTATTCTGCCGCTGTGTGAATCTAACCTGTTTTTTAATTATCTTAATTCTTTCCACAACAGATCCTGTGATTGTGGGTGGAACAGGTGGTGATGAATTCTGCTTAAAGACTGAAAATGTCTACACATTTAAGGAGATCAAAATAACTTACAGAGAAGAGGTGCGTGAAGATTGCTTTCATTCTATTTTAGCATTTTTCCTGTATGTTATCATATTATCATTTAGTTATTTTATTCACATGAAATACGTTTGTTCCACAGTACTCAAGGAAAGTGATATTACTGACCAGAATACAAGTGATGTTCGATGATTACCAGATGATTAAAGTTGGTAGGTTACAAGGACACAAAGAAATAGTTTTTCAATTTGATGCTGGAGATAAAATTGTAAGTGCAAAACTGTGGCCAACTAAGGATGGTACCAGATTTGCGGGTTTGGAATTTGAGGTTAAAAGAAAAGATGAAATAATAACAATGTCTATTAAATGTGAGGAAGTGGGTGAGCCTGTGTCTCTTAATGTCGGATCAGGAAGATGTTATGGCGTTATAGGGAGAAGTGGACATGAAATTGATGCTCTGGGTTTCTACTTCCGTTAGCCTCCAGCTTTATAAGTCTGGGGCCGGATTCACAAAACATCTTCAGGCTAAAAGTAGCTCCTAACTTGCCGATTTAGGAGAAACTCTTAAACATGATGGGTGTGTCAGTCCTAATTGCTCTAAAAGTATTTCACAAAGCATTTTAGCATTAAAACCAGCTCCTATATCTGCGACACGTTAAGAGTTGTCAAGAGGACTCCTAAACCACAAAGACCAAATCACAAACAAGCCTAATTCACATTTACAAATAATCGAATAGAGTAAAAAATATATAATAAGCATATTTGATGTGCTGTCCAAGGGGATCGAGGACTCCGAGATTGGAATTAAGATAATCAGTGATAATGTCTACACTGGATGTGGCGCGACAAATTCTCAGCAGCTTTGTGAATAGGTTTTAAGAGAAAACTCTCAGCTAAGAACTTTTACTGCCATTCAGGAGAACTCTATAAATGTTTTGTGAATACGGCCCCTGTTTCTTTATCATTCTAATCCAAATAACAGCTGAACAGCAATCATATACTCTAAACAGGCTTTTTTTTTCAAATGTATACTCAGATTTTAAGAATAAAAAAATATCATATTTTGAGTCAATCAGAAATATTTTATGTTTTCTAGTATCAACTGTTAAAACATTTTTCATTTCCAGGTAAATGTAACCATAAACAAGTAACTCCGTTAACAATTGACATGAATTAATGAATAAATAGTGATTGTATTTGGGGGTTTGTAAGGGAGAACAATGTACTGTTTGGTTAATTTGTCCATCTTTATATTTCATTTATTCCATAAATCGTATAATTAAAATGAATTATGAAGCACTGGTCTTGTCACATTATAGCCCTGTCTTTTGTCACGTGTCCTTTGTTTTGGTTTTGTTTCCGCCACTCCTTTGCCCTCATTGTCTTCTGCTGTGTTTGTTATTATCTCCACCTGTGTCTAATTAGTTCCTCCTTATGTATGTATACTCCCCCTTCTGTTCAGTCATTGTCGGTTATTGTCTGTGCTTGTGCACACTGTGATGTTGCCCGTTACTTTAATAAACCTGTCTGTTTGCAACTTCTGCCTTCGTCGTCTGTCAAACCACCAGAGTGTTACAGGTCTCCTCTAGTCCACGTGTTTATTCTGCGACACAGACAAGACGTTGAGCAAAACACTACAAAACAAAAACAAACTCCGTCAAGGAGTTTCTGCTATCGATGTCCGATTCTTGAACTAAGGAGTCTGTCTGATTAACAGATTAATCAATATATGAATCAATATTGATTAAATGTGTCATCACGTATTAATTCTATATAGTAACAGTGTAAACTAATGTGTTAATTACCACAATGGATCAAAGCTTTCAGTTGTCTGCTTTAATTAATCATTAGCTTTTATGCAAAATTGACAAAATTATCCACAAAAAACACACATGAGCTCAGATAAATAACGCCTATGATCGATCCGTTCCAAAAAAGAAATATAAAACCTGTCCTAACTGAAAGAAAACAAGCTGACAAAAAGATTGACTCCTATATTTGGTGATGAGGTAGAATAACGAGAGATTTATAAGCAATTTTAACCAGCAGGTCGGTCATTTTTGATGGGGAACACCACGATTGTGATAGGCTTTTCAACACAGAACAAATGTCAGTATGCCGAGGTGTCCAAACTCGGTCCTGGAGGGCCAGGAAGTTTAGCTCCAACTTCCCTCAACACACCTGCCTGGAAGTTTCCAGTACATTAGACCTTGATCAGCCGGTTCAGGTGTGTTTAGTTGGGGTTGTTGCTGAACTCTGCAGGACGATGGTACTCCAGGAGCAGGATTGGACACCTCTAGACTAAGTCTTGGAAGAGAAAGACAAATTGAGGGATGTAAAATGAGCCTTTTTTATTTATTTTTGTTGCACACACACACCAATTATGTAAAAAAGTCTGAGTTCAAAATGATTTTTTGTTATAATCCTTGGTTATTTCATAATGTAACATCTCACCATGGTGGATATCATAAAGCTACATCTCAAAAACTAAGATGACAAGATGATATGTCGTTTAATAGCTGACACCCGTAACTAGTTTTAAACACATTGTGAATGCACTGGCATTCAATGAATGTATCTGACTGCCTTAAGAAATGTTTTGCTGGCATTTTATTTTCATCTTCTTTCCGTGTAAAAGCCTGTTCACACCAAGAACGATAACTATAAAGATATAGTTTAAAATCGTTCAAAATATAAGAGAATAGCACTGTGAACACCTCAGCTATAACTGGGAAAAAATTGTTTATTTGTTATAAAAATGGCCAAATAATTAGAAATATATTGATTTGTAGTTTTTAAAACTTACTTTAATGCTTATTTTAATTCATTTCAAGTTATCTTGAGGCCCGCTTGAAAGTCTGTTAACCCCTCCTTGTTGAGAAACACTGGTCTCGTGGAGTGTTGGTCCTCGCCATCCATCTTTGCCAAGCACAGATATTGACTGCTTGACCAGTCCCCACACACTGTTTCTGGTAGCATCGGGCTTTGGCTCTTGACCTGAGTCCGTCTTGTTGGACAAACCTTTCAAGTCCCTATCTCTCAAGTAGTCTGCTGTGAGGTCATTGTAACCAAGCGCGCGCTATTGATTTGGGTTCCCCATAAGCATCAGTAACTGACGCAATGCAAGAGAACCACATCAAAATGGAACATATCTGGTTGCTAACATAACATTGGTTTTGTGAGATAATGAGAACAAGCATTGCCGTGCCACTGTGCCTGTACGAGCCGACACTGCCACTCCGAAAAATTCCCCAAAAAAAGTCGAAAAATTTAGATGAAAATGGGACTCAAATAGGCAGTTGGCCCCGCCCATTTCAGCCGACTGAAAAGCCATTTGTCTGTGCAGGTGTACAGACGTGAACCAATCAGGCTTCAGTATTCAGAGAAAAACTAAGTTATACCCATAAGTGTCAGTAACTGACGCAATTCTCATTCCCGTTATCCCAGGGAACCAGGGTTACGTTAGTGTTTTGTTAATTGTGACGAGCAGGGCCGGTGACGCAAGTGATAATGAGCGTCAGCTGCGCGCTGCACCGGTCTCGTATCTCTCACGGAGGAGCTCCGGAAGCATAAAAGAGGAGCGACGACAGTGAAGGACGAGAGAGGACCAGGCCTGGACTTTATGTTGTGGTTTATTTTGTTTTGTTTGTGTGGGCGGCAGTCGCCGTGAGGAACTGCCGCCATTTTGCTTTCGTTTTGTTGTTTATTTTTGAATTTATTAAAGTTTTGATTTAACGTTCGCCGGTTTCCGCCTCCTTCTTCCCATATTTACGAACTGCGTAACATTAATATACAATGCTGTGTAAAGTATCCTTCTGTTTTTATGTATATCACACTAAATTGTTTCAGAAATGTTTGTTTCAGAAATTAAAACAACATCTAACGTAAAACAAAGGCAAACTCACAGTTTGTAAAAGACATTAGAAAAAATTGTAAAATTAATCTTTTTTAAATTAGGTTATTTTACTCTGATTTTACATCTATTGTTTGGCAACTGTCATTCAACAGGTTTTTTTTAAAAAAAAGATTTTTCACAATGTGGAGAAAATTATGTTGATCTTTTACATTTTTTAATCATATAAATGCAGCAAGCCATCGTGAAGACACTTTTCCACTTTATTATTGATTCTTTGACTTTGTTTCCTCATAAACTCAAATCAAGCGTAGCGTCAGTTCTGGCAGGTCACGTCAGAAAAGATCAGCTGACTCATCATATTTGACGATAGAGAACGATCTGCTGTCTCAGACAATAACTGGTAAACTTTATCCATGTTACATCCATTGTATAGACATTTTTCTTTGTAAATATTTTTTAATCATTATTTTATTTAATCTTTTCCACATTGTTTTGATCGTATCACACAGAAATAAGCATAAATGTTCACTTGCTCTGCCAGTCCTGCTTGTCCTGTTCTCTCTCCCAGAGTTTTAATAGTAGCAATTATCAAAGAGTGCAGGTTTAATGAGTTCCCTTCCCAATCCCCAGACCTTCAAAGCCAGGGAAGGGTTTAACAAAACATTTGGACTTGACAAATTCTTGTGTTAGGTTTAGATTGATTTCACTTATGGATGTTTCCTCTGTGAATACAAATACAATTCTGAGGAGGTGCAGGTGAACCAAATCCTTATTTTATTGAGTTCATTTTTTATATTTTATCAGTTTATTTCATGGTTTTCTACAAGGACTGACCACAACATGTGCTGGTAAATGTTTGAAAAAATGTACTGGATTCAATCTCCATTTTTATTTTCTATTTATACAAATGAAATTGAAGTTGACATGGCACTTGTGCGATGTGCAGCTTGCACAGAAGACAGTGCCTTCGAGCATGATATTAGTAAAACCAAGGATTTGAGGTGCTTTAATAATGAAAAGGACATTTAATGGTTGTGTATAAATCACATTTTAACAGTATGCCCTGGTTCAATCCTCTAATCCTGAAAGCGCACTGGAAGTATGCTGGACCTGTTTGTCTTTCAGTTTCCCGTGTTCATACGTATAGATGGAGGAGCCTGGATTGGAGGGATCTGAGATGGCAGAAATAACAAAGTGGACTTTCTGTCCCTTAAACCGCTTTAATAAACCTTTGAAGTGATTGATGTTAAATCTCATCTTCTCAATGAGATCAGAATCATGAAACCACTTTCTGATAGATGCCACAGAAACCATGTTGGGTTCCCCATCTAGCGCTTTAAATTTGTCTGTTTTCAGGAACTCCTTTAAGGCTGAAAGATACGGGTCTTCATATTTCAGAGATGTGAAGGTAAAGCAAAACACTGTAGTAAAATCACGATTAAGAAGGATGTTGTTGAGACTGTCTTTAATTTTGATCCCTTCCAGTGATTTGGTGTAAGAGCTCAAGATGTGAAGTTCAGTCTTTGCATCATTTAACCACTGGTTAAGCTTGTCAGCACTGAATGGGGAGATCCTGTGGATCTTCAGGATGTCTTCCAGAGACTTCTCCTCCATCTCTCCTCCTCGAATAGCAGGCAAGACCCTTCCAACTGCTTCCTGTAGCATTGACTTGTAAATTCGGAATGAGTGCAGCCTCTCTTTAATATCTCTGAAACTATTAACCAGAGCGTGTCCTGACAGGTCATTGTATGTCCTCTCTGCCTCTCCCAGCTCCTCCATTATAGCTTCAGTTTCAAAAGCCACGCTTGTACTGATTTGTCGCTCTACCCGAGCTGCTGTTGAATTCAAAAGATGAAGAGGATGAAGCCAGACTTTCACGGGAACTTCATTCTGTGGACTCTTCAGCAAAGTGGGAAGCTTCTTGTACAAACTCAAGGCCTCCATGCATGTGGTGAGGTTCTGCTCAAGGCGTACGTCACCATGAAATGTGCAGGTGATCTTCTCAGCCATTTTCTTTTCAGCAGCAGTCATTTTTAAAGCTGCGTTTGCCTCGATGGAAAAATCAGGGATCTTTTTGACCATGGCAATCAGTTCTACCTCAATCTCCTGCTTGTTTTCCTCTTCTGAAAATGTCCGATCAAACACCATGAATGCCTGAGCTCCGTACAGCACAGCAACGACCACATGAGTCGCAGTTTTCTGGTCAAACACCTCAGGGTAGGTGATCTGGCCCACATTGTTAATATTGAGGTGTTCATATCTTGTGGTTTCACTGTAAAACATTGTAACTCTGGACTGTTTGTTGGAGGATTTGGTGTCACGCAGGAACTTGGCAGATCCTCCCACCTCCACAAGCCCTCCCAAGAAACTGGCCTTCAGGGAAGCGCTTACATCCAGGAGGCTGAATTTACTTGAGAGAGAGTCGGAGCTACTGAATATCACATTTGTCAGAGGCTGTGGATGACTGTCCAAATTTTCACTCAGTGTTTTCTCATCCCAGAGAGTAACACCTGAAATCAGAAGTGGCTTTAACAGTTACTGTATGTATGAGGAAGTGCTGGTTGGATGGTTTAGTGATGGGTAAACATGCAGGTTTTTTAGTATATTCATACAATGTCTGATAAGTGGTGATTCAACATGTTTTGAGAAGTGTATTGAAGGAAACTGTTATTTAGGTAGGTGCAGCACCTGGAATGAAGGAATCCCTGCGGCAGTCATACAGCATACCGGGAAACAGAGGTCTTCCTAGGGCTGCCACTTCCACTGGCTCTAACGGCAGGGAAAGGACAATATTTATAGTGAGATAAAACAGTTTGTCAAGACAAACTTTGATGCTGGCTTAAGAAAGCCTGACCAGAAAGATTGAAATGTAAAAGTTTCAAAGGAAATACAGTTTATTAGAAAAACTGACAGACAAAGATTAGAATGATTTAACATGTTTCTAGCATGAATTAGCACATTGCTAACATGTTTAACTCTTTCCCCCATTGACACGCAGTTCTATCATTTAAGGCACTTCCTCGCTATGTTCTCACTGTAGAGGGCGCTATTGCAAATCAGTATGGAACCTCCCATTCAAAACACGAGCAAGGAAAATACAGAAACAAGCGACAGAAGCAGAGTTTATATGCAAGCTAACTCAATCATCAGTCATCAGCATATAAATCAAAGTTTTTAAATGTGACTGAATGAAATGTTGAGCCCATGGGGCGATGTATGACTGCACGCTGTGGGGGTGTTAATGGATGCGTCAACGCAATATTTGTTTTGATCATAATTGTCACGCCTCGTGTCACCTGATCACCACATGGACTTTCAGTTTGTTGTCATTTTCATAGTCACATGTTCCTTTGTTTGTATTTCCTGCCACAATCTGTTACCATGGACACTCCACTAATCACCACAGCTGTTTGTCATCACCAGTCTCGTTATCTCCCTGTTCCCAGTGTATATTAGTTCAGTCTTGGTCTGGTATTGTATGTTGTGACTCTGGTTGTGTTCCCCTGTCTCCATTGGATTTACCCGTCTGGATTATTAAAGTTTACTTATTATATTATCTTCGTCTTCCTCGTTCGTGCTACACAGCCAACCCTGACAGAATACCAGACCAAAAGTTTAGCGGCGTGATTATTAGTGTTTTTTGTTTGTCTTTTTCGTGCCACGTGTCTTTTGTTTTTCCCTCTGCATCATGGACCCGTTCATTGGAATGAGACTGATGTGCCTTGAGCAGCAGGACCGCTCCCGCGAGGCACATTTGGAGGATTTCCTCAACCTGGTGCCAGCCACAACTTTCCCGGACAACTGTCTCTGTGGCTTCCTCTTTGTCGGCCTCAATACCGCCACGAAGGAGCAGTTGTCTGGGGAAGGGCCTCGAGGGAGCTTCAAGGATTACGTCGAGTGGGTGCTGGTGTTGTGGATGACACCAGCCCCACCATCTACCCAGTGCCCAGCCCACACCATCCTGACTGCGAAGATCGGCAGCACGAGCCCACCGCAGACTGTGAGGAGGACGTCGCGATGATGCCAGAGCCACCGCAAATGAGAGCGACTGAGCTGCACATCGCCGCGGAGCCTGAACAACGCGGGACTGACCAGGAGTGTGAGCCGGCTGTACCGACCATCACAGAAGGAGTCCTAGTGGTAGACGAGGGTATGGAAGAGAGCCACACCTACCCGTCCGCCACTGAGAGTGAGTGTGGGGCAAGCACCGGAGAGAATTCTCTCGGAGAGGAGGATCTGCTACTAGCTATGTCACCATCTGAACCTGTCCGTTACATGCCTAAGTCTTTGGCCCCGCCCAACCTCCCTCTCCCACCTCCTCTCCTCGATCATACTGTTGAAACTGTTTCTATGTCTTTGGAGCTTAACAGTACTCTCCAGTCCCCAGCCACACCTGTCACCCAGTCATCGCTGCCTCCCATCTGCCCCGCTACTTCCATTCAGCCTCCTCTCAGTGGTGTGATTCCATCTCGGGACTGCTGGGAGCCACCTCCTCCTGGGTGTGAGGAGCCCGTGGCTCCGCCTCCGACCTCTGAAAGCTCCGCTCCCCCTCGACCCATCGATCTGGCTCCCTCGCCTATGCTCCTTCCTCCCTCGTCGTCAGCAGGTACCATCGGGCATTCAGTCTCGCCGATCTCCCTCGGTACGTCGGTTACACCTGGGTCGGACATCGCCACGCCTCCGCTGCGGACCTGCGGGCCATTCGCTGCTCTCTGGCCCTCCACCCCTTCTGCTACGGCTAGCTCCGCCCTCCCTCAGGCTCCTCCTCCACACTCAGTCGCTCCAGCTCCACCTCTGCCCTCTGGATCGCGATCGCCCAGGCCTTCGGGGTCCCGTCGCTACATCGGCTCTCTGGCTACGCAGTGGGCTCCATCATCCATGTCATCGTCGCTTCCGGTCGTCCCCATGGTGGCGTCACCTTTAACATCACCATGGATTCTCCCTCCTGCGACACCGCCATGAGGCACAGTCTTGGCTGTGGCCTGGGTACATCACCATCTGCCTCTGCTCAAGGCTCCCTTTGGCTCTCACCATCATCGACCATACTAGATACTGGATGGATGTGGATGAAGGCACTTTTTTCATCTCATACTCATTGTTCCCTATCACTGCCATTATAAAGCTCGGATGCGTCTGGATATTTATTAATATTTCAGCGATTATGTTCATCAGAAAGAAGAACGTCATACACGTAGGATGGCTTGAGGGTGAGTAAAGTTTGGACTAATTTTCATTTCAAAGTGAACTAATCCTTTAATGGTCCCACAGATATGACTGTGACCTTACCTGGAGTCTTTCCAGCTCCTCTGAGTGGTAAGACATTACGTTTTACAGTTTCCTCAGTCTCACTGGGTTTGGGTTGTAACGCTTCCTATTTTTGAAGAAAAATCATTGTCTTTAAAAACTGAAAATGAAAACAAACTTCCACTGGTATTTTAAATCATTTTGTCTTAAGGCACACTTACCTCTGCGTTCACAACAGCAAGCGCTGCCAGCCACAGATACACATAAATATAGATGCAGTTCGGCTGCTTCAGGTGCATCAAAAGAGCCGCCATCTTAGAAAAGATAACAAGGAGACCTGTTGGATTAAAACACACAATTTTCGTGTGCGTCATCCTAAAAATTTGTTATGCACAGAAACCTTGCACACCCGAACCTTAAGAAACCTTAAACCCGATCTGGAGTTTTTTTATGACGGACAAATGTTTTGCATGCAGTGTGTAAGCCCAACAGCACACACAAAGAAACACACTGAGGGTTATAGAAGAGGACACAGGAGAGTACATTTAGTTGGATTCCTTCTCGTGTAAGGAGGGATTTTCTTTAGACAGTCAAGTCACCCACTTAAAAAGAATATGTGTGTTTCTATTACTATCATTACGGTAATTCAGGATCAGCAGAGAGAGAACGCGCTTTCAGAGCGCTTGAGTTGACCAGATGTATATATCTTTCTTTCTATTCTTTTTCCTTTATGATATCTATCTATCTATCTATAAAATAAAGAAAGAAAGAAAGAAAGAAAGAGGAATAGAAAGATAGAGAAATATCAGAAATATCAGAAAGAAATAAAGAAAGAAAAAAAGAAACTTTAGATACATCTGGTCAACTCAAGCGCTCTGAAAGCGCGTTCTCTGCTGATCCTGATTTACCGTAATCATAGGAGTAGGCGCGCAATTTTTTAGCGGCTGATTTGACCAGTTATTTACTGCACGGTTATTAAACTGCAATGTTATTTAATTAACATTGCAATTCATTTGCCCCGCAATCATTTATTGCGATGACAATAAAAAAAAAGAAGAGAAAGAAATGTTAGATAGATTAGCATACTCCTTATTTTAAAAACAACCTGTTTAACATGAAATTCTTCTTGATTCACAAAAAATACTAATTTTTTTTCACCATGGGCCACATGAGAAATATTAAGAAAATAAGTTAGATTCATCTCTCATTGTCTCTTAGACAGTATGCGCCATCCAGCGTACCAAAACCTCGGCCAGTTTTTACTTACATTTTCTGTAGTGAATAATTGACTGGCATTTGAGACTTCTTCACACGCATAACTCTCACGCAAAGTTTGCACATTTTTTTGTGTGATATCCGCCAGCTCGCCTTGGTGGTTTAAATATTTTCAATATTGCAACGTGGTCATTTTTCTTTATCACCAGTTGCTCGTGTAACGGAGGCCAGCAAGTAGTAACCATATTTGACAGTGTGTGTAACCCCCTGTTCAAACCACCCGCTCTTAGTGGGACTTGAACCTGGGTCCGCCGGCATGGGAGTCGGGCTCTCTCACAAGGAGGCTAAAAGCCACAGTGGCCACAGGTTTACATGCACAGCTCTTACCAGCCTATATCCACATGCAGTTTTTGTGCAAGAATGAAGGAAATCCACGGGCAAGCAATGCCCTGTGAAAATCATTGATGCTTCCTTAATGGACGTTCTGAAGCGCGAAACTTCAAGTGAAGCGAATGTTCTGTTTTTTGTTTTCTTACAAACCCTTAATGCATATAATGTCAGAAAGATATCAGTTCTGCTGTTCTTCATAAATACAAGTAGTGATGTTGAACAATGAGTAGGTTGTCATGTCACACAGTTACCAGTGTCCCATTGTGTAGTGATTCACGGTCCGTTACTGTCCATACCAGTGGCTGAATTCACACGCTCTGGAGCTGATTGAGACGCTCCCCTGATTCTTGCACCCACATTGAGCTGCTTCTTTTCCTTTTAATGGCGGTTCGCGAACCCATTTGTGCACACTGCCACCTAACGCACAACGCCTGTGTGACAGCTGACGGAGAAGATCGAGCTTATGAGAGCCTATACCATTCATTTAAAAAATGTTAAATCGGCCCAGATTTCTATCAAAACTCTTGAGTTTTTATTATATCTCAAGGATCGGTAACTGATGTAGTTTTTTGAATAATAGAAAGAGTTTACGTTTACCGCAGTTGCCTTTTCAGGGAATAATATTTTTTATACTATTCTTACTATTTTTTAACAAATCATATGTCTAGATTATATACATTACATTGATCTGGTGTCCTTTTCCTCCGTTTGTCCCACTGTCCCTTCAAATATTTTCATTGTTTGCACAGGATTATTGCCTCTGCTTGGTTTGGCAACCTGCGCTGCTTGGCAATTGCTCTGGACTGCGTTTCCCAAAAGTGTTGTGAGCTTCGTTGTTTGCAGTGGTCTTTCCAAGGAACTTGGGCTCACGATGCTTTTGGGAAATGCAGCCCTGCATGTTGACACAGATAACAAGTTTCATATTAAGCAGAAAATGAGCTACATATTAACAGTAAAACAAACTGTCAAGAGATGTCCAAACAAGAAACGAAAGGAGATTTTGTGGTTTACTTAAAGGGTTTGTTCACCCTGGTGTTTTTCCACAAAGCTTCATTTTGATCTCATCTGACCATCAAACCCAGTCGCTCTGAAAGTTCCAGTAATGCCTGGAAAACATGAGATTGCTGTTTGATGTCACTAGGGCTGTCGCAATATATCACGATATCTATAGAAACCTTGAAAAAAAAACTGGTATCAGTCATATTTGGCTTTACTTATTTTATGTTTTGCTTTCTTTTTTTAGTCAACAAATCACACCATCTGATAAAACAATTACAATATCTGAGACTGTCTTTCTTTGGCTTCTTTGACTGCTGAAAAAATAACCAGGAGAGAGAAAATACTGTCAAGTTCAACTGTGCGAGTCTATGAATAATACATTATCCTTAGGAAATAATCAAGATGGCCTGCATTTTTTTCTGCAGCCAGGACACGGAGATGGGAAAGTAATAAGGCAAGTCCAAAGCCAATGATCGTTCCACGTCCATCATCTGAGCAATTTTTGAAGGCATCATAGATGTATCCTTCACTGCCTTTGATATCCACAATCCTGTGTGTTCCTTTCCATGACAGTTGAGCTACCAAACTAAAGATGGCGTATGAAATTTGAGTTTGGTGGTCAGTTTTTGAGAAAAATTTACATTTTGATCAACTTTTCCAGAGGCACCTGGAAATTTCCAGAGGCACCAGGATTCCCTGGAATGTGTGGGAATAGCTGGGTACAAGTACCGTCTCTATTAGTTTAATTACCGTTTTCAGTAGCTTTCAGTAGTTCTGCTACATATTTATGATGGATGGACATGGATGGAAGTACATTTTTCAGCTCATACTCATTGTTCCCTATCACTGCCATTATAAAGCTCGGATGCGTCAGGATATTTATTAATATTTCTGCGATTATGTTCATCAGAAAGAAGAACGTCATACACGTAGGATGGCTTGAGGGTGAGTAAAGCTTAGGCTAATTTTCATTTTAAAGTGAACTAATCCTTTAATGGTCCCACAGATATGACTGTGGCCTTACCTGGAGTCTTTGCAGCTCCTCTGAGTGGTAAGACATTTAAGTCTTACAGTTTCCTCAGTCTCACTGGGTTTGGGTTGTAACGCTTCCTATTTTTGAACAAAAATCATTGTCTTTAAAAAATGAAAATGAAAACTTCCACTGGTATTTTAAATACTTAATCTCTAGATTTTCATTTTGTTTTTTATTATGGACAAATGTTTTGCATGCAGTGTGTAAACGTGATTGACACAATGTAAGGTCGTATTTTTTTTTTTTTGTGCGCGAAAAGTTTGGACGAGAATTTCGGACTCATGTGCGAGGACCTTAAGCCTAACTCTAACTGAGTGTACTTCAAATTCATTTTATTAAGAATACTTAAGTTCAAATATATTTTAAAGAACTCTTTATGTAGTAAATATACTAATATCAATGTATTATAGTGGGCTAAATAGGCTCAAATTTTACCCCCGGTTTCACAGATAAGGCTGCAGGTCCAGATAAGGCACAGATAAGGTCCCAGACTAAAATGCATGTTTTAAACTGAAAATAACTTGTAATGATCTTAAAATAGGTCAGTGCCTTTGTTTTATTACAAGATGCTCACAATTAATGTTTTTTTTTTGTTCTTTCTAAGGCAGTTTTATAAAAAAATAAAAAAAAAGCAGCTGCGGTTGCCAGAATAATTTTGTATAAAAAAACAGTAAACATGTAAACACATTTACAGAACAAACTGTATTTTAAAATGTATAATGTAACAAGTAAATTAATCAACGCACACTGCTACTAAAGTCTGTTTTGTACCTTTAACATATACTGAGATCCACCAAAATAATGCAGGTGGTAAAACAGAAAGCGACATAAGAATCAAAGTTCATCACAAATAGCCTTTCCACAATCTGTAAAATATACTAATATAAAGAAGGTGCACAGAATCATTCACGCAAACACAAAACAACATCATAGTAATGCACTATGTAATAATGATGACTATGTAAAAATTATAGTCATGCACATAATAATGCAATAATGTTTAAACATTCATTAAACAACAGAAGATAAAACCCTAATGTACATAGATGATTACAAAACCTATTAAGAAACATGATTATTTAAACAAAATACTTTCAAAACAAAAGTAAAAAGTTCTAAAAACTGTACAATTAAGGGCATTTTACTGTAAAATGGCATGAAATGTCTGGTTAGATCTTTTACAATTTTTCCCTGTATATAGTATGGTAACTTACTGCTATCAACAGTTATTTTTTCGTAGTGTTTTACAAAATTTTACAGTTAAAATTACACTCAATTATTTACAGTGTAGTCCTGACTTAAGCTGAGCCCTGTCTGTGAAACCAGGCTTTCGTGTTTAAAAGTAAGATTTAAGTATTCTTTAAGTGCAACAGTTTCATTTTTTACTGCATCTAAATTACACGTAAACGTAGAGCAGGGGTGTTTAATCCGAGGAGCCAAGGGAGACAGTGCCTCCTCAAAAAAAATCTGGATGAGAAAATAATCGATATTACAAAAATAAAACAACGCAAATATTGCAAAATTTGACAATTAAAAGAAACACTGCCTAACAGCGACACCCACAGGTGAAGTTACAGCGGGGAGTCCGCATCTCTTGTGCCTCTCTTGAGCTTCATAGAGTTAAAGCAGAACTCCTAAAGCGGGCAGATGGTTTTGTGGGGGGTAATAGAGAATGAATGGGTGATTGTCATGTGAGAAGAGGCATTGCCTCCATTGCGCTATGATTGGATATGATCGGTTATGATTGGATATGATTGATTCGTGCGATAAATCCCGCCTTTTGTTTTCATGCTTGTTCTCCGAATCGGCCTGAATGAAGACAACTATGGCGTTATTGGGAAGACTAAATAAAAAGTAAGCAAACAGATCACCCACTTAGATATCACCACATTGTGTCATGTCAAAATGAAACTTTTTCCAATGCAAATTGTTTCAAAGCAGCTTTTCAATGATAATTGGCAAATTATATTTGCTTATTCTATATATTTGTATTGATTCATTCCATTGTAAAGATCAATTTTTATTATTCTAGTTAATTTAGGTATAGCAGCACTGGAGAAAACAGTGATGTAATTGTCCAGCTCAGCTCAGTTCATATACAATGATGTCAATGCAGGCATATCAAAAACACTGCTGAATATCAAGCAAATGTCCCCAACTAAGCAAGCCAAAGGCAACAGCGGCAAGGAACCAAAACTCCAACAGGTGACATCAGGTAACAAAACAAGTGATAAAAATGGACCTTGGGAGAAACTAGGCTTAGTCGGGGGGCCAGTTCTCCTCTGGCCAACAGTGAACAGTGCTTGATTGATTCAGGCAGAGTTACAGGTCATAAGTCCGATTTGGGATCGCAACAGTCAAAATATTTAATCCAGTTCCATCTAGTTGAAGATCATATTCATCACGCCAGTATGGGACGGTTTGCTGGGGATCTGTGCCACTGTCGCTGTCATGTCGGTAATGCCTTCACAAGGGATGAGCTAGTTCACACAGTCTCTGCTGACACTTCAGGGCTGCGTTACGGTCGTGTATAGGCACAGGTTCTCCATCTGACCTGGATACGGCCCGGATCCAGCTAATTACGGTAAACGGTAAACCTCGGGATAAGCAGAAAGACTAAAATTAGCGTAGACGCCATTCTTCTTCTGATGTAATGAGTACATCTGGTGTTATAGGAAGTGAAAAAACAATCCTTGTTGAAATAAAGGAACAATCCTTTAACGGATATGAAGACAAAAGTTTATAGAGCGTCATGTGTATGCCAGGTTAAATAGATGCGTTTTTAGTCTAGATTTAAACTGACAGAGTGTGTCTGCTTCCCGAACAATGCTAGGAAGATTGTTCCAGAGTTTAGGTGCCAAATAGGAAAAGGATCTACCGCCTGCGGTTGATTTTGATATTCTAGGTATTAACAACTGGCCAGAATTCTGAGATCGTAATAGACGCGAAGGGCTATAATGCATTAAGAGCTCACTCAGGTACTGGGGAGCTAAGCCATTTAGTGCTTTGTAAGTAATTAGCAAGATTTTAAAATCTATACGATGTTTAATAGGGAGCCAGTGCAGTGTTGACCAGGCTTATATGGTCATACTTCCTGGTTCTATAAGGACTCTAGCAGCTGCGTTTTGGACCAGCTGTAGTTTGTTTATCACGCGAGCAGGGCAACCACCCAGTAGAGCGTTACAGTAATCTAGTCTCGAGGTCATGAACGCATGAAATAACTGTTCTGCATTTGTCATTAAGAACATATGTCGTAGTTTAGATATATTTTTAAGATGGAAGAATGCAGTTTTACATATGCTAGAAATGTGGCTTTCAAATGAAAGATTGGTAGACAGTATTCTAGGTTATTATGTGCAGAAGTTTTTGGTCCAATAATTAGAATCTCTGTTATTTCTGAATTTAGTAGTAGGAAATTACTAGTCATCAAATTTTTTATATCAGATACGCATTCCATTAATTTTGAGAATTGGTAAGTTTCGTCGGGGTGCGAAGAAATATAGAGCTGAGTATCATCAGCATAACAGTGAAAACTAATGCCATGCTTCCAAATGACATCTCCCAAGGGCAGCATGTACAGAGTGAAAAGCAACGGTCCTAGAACTGAGCCTTGTGGTACTCCATATTTAACTTGTGATCGAAATGATATCTCTTCATTTACTACTACAAACTGATTACGGTCAGATAAGTATGATTTGAATCATGCCATTGCAATTCCACTAATGCCAACATAATTTTCTAGTCTATTCAAAAGAATGTTGTGGTCGATAGTGTCAAAAGCAGCACTGAGGTCCAGTAAGACCAATAGAGAGATACAACCACGATCTGATGATAAGAGCAAATCATTTGTAACTCTAATGAGAGCAGTCTCAGTACTATGGTACGGTCTAAATCCTGACTGGAAATCCTCACAGATACCATTTCTTTCCAAGTAGGAACACAGTTGAGATGATACTGTCTTTTCTAGTATTTTTGACAAAAAAGGTAGATTGGAGATCAGCCTGTAATTGACTAATTCTCTAGGATCAAGTTGTGGTTTTTTAATAAGAGGTTTGATAATAGTCAGTTTAAAAGTTTGAGTACGTGACCTAGTGATAAAGATGAATTAATGATATTATGAAGAGGATCTATGACCTCTGGAAGCATCTCTTTCAATAGCTTAGTCGGTATAAGGTCTAACATACATGTTGATTTTGATGATTTAACAAGTTTAGATAATTTTTCCTCTCCTGAAGTCTGAAGCTCACTGAATTTCTGTAGTGATATTTATACTGAGAAAAAAACACCTTTTACTATCACCCCTTATTTACACTGCAATCCGTGACGCATGCTGCAGCACCGGCACATTCCTGAAGCGACTTGCCAGGATTTTTCTTAAGGGTGTCCAGTCAGGGGCCAGCAACCAGTCTGGGGTGGCACAGAAATCTTCATTATTTCAACATTCAACATTCAAATTAGTTTATAATGTACTGGACTTTCCCTACAACACAACTGAATACAGTTAATTTGTACTTAATTGTAACTGAGATAATGAATTAGATCATTATCTAATGGTTCTTTTAATTGTGATAATTTTGGCTGAAATTTAACAAAAACCCACCAATTTCTCAAAATCTCAAAAAATTTGAATATGGTGACATGCCAAACAGATAATCAACTCAAAACACTTGCAAAGGTTTCCTGAGCTTTCAAAATGGTCTCTCAGTTTGGTTCATTAGGCTACACAATCATGTCCCCAGACTGCTGATCTGACTGTTGTCCAGAAGACAATCATTGACACCCTTCAGGGTAAGCCACAAACATTAAATGCCAAAGAAACTGGCTGTTCACAGAGTGCTGTATCCAAGCATGCTAACGGAAAGTTGAGTGGAAGAAAAAGATGCACATCCAACCAAGAGAATCGCAGCCTGATGAGGATTGAGGATTGTCAAGCAAAATCGATTCAAGAATTTGGGTGAACTTCACAAGGAATTGGCTGAGACCGGGGTCAAGGCATCAAGAGCCACCACACACAAATGTGTCAAGGAATTTGGCTACAGTTGTCGTATTCCTCTTGTTAAGCCACTCCTGAACCAAAGATAACGTCAGAGGCGTCTTACCTGGGTTTAGGAGAAGAAGACCTGGACTGTTGCCCAGTGGTCCAAAGTCCCCTTTTCAGATGAGAGCAAGTTTTTGTGATGCCCACTAAAGTGTTATCACATTTGTGGTAATTTCTGTAATGTTATAATTAATGTTTAAATATTTGTTCAAGAGTAATGAACCCGTTTCCACCATCCTCTTACTGAGATCGGGAGTAATTATGGAGGTCACCAGCAGAGGGTAGTGTGGCGATTATTGTGATCCCTGGGGCTTTGCGTCAGTTTGGTCCGCTTTGCGGTTTTCCTCTTTCTGCTGAGCGAGACGAAAAACGAACGCAGTGTTTGCCTCGTCTCATTTATTTCTCCTGTTTCTAGGTTGGTGGAATAGTAAAGTAGGCTGGGTACTTGTAGTGTAACATGCAGACCTGTCGCTGAATGTTTTAATGTCCGCTAATAAGGCTGTTTTGTGAAAATGTGGACATATATGTGCATGTAACAGTAGTCGCATTTTCGCACGTGCAGACGTCACCTGTTGCTACTAAATGCATGTTGGACAAAGTTTTATTTTTAGCTCCTTGAACATTTTTGTAAAGATTTAATACTTTTGAAATGTATGATATAGTGTAAAGCGTTAAAAAGCTAATGTTAAAAGCTGAGTTTATGTAATGGTTAAAATCCAATGTTAAGTACGAATGTGAGATATTTTAAAAGTGGTTAAAAATAAGTTAAAAATCTGTCAGCTCATGCATTTTGGAAAGAGTAAAAATAAATAACTAGCTGGGAATGTAAAATGTATTTAGGAACCATATGTAACCATATGCAAGTGATAACATAAGCTATGTTTTATTTTGAGTTGGAAAAAAAGACAACTTACAAGCCAACATTGGTTAATGTCATTTTGATTTATTTAATCACACAAGACTATTAACTCAGTATTTGCTGAAAGGTGAAAGAAAAGGTCAAATTGTGTTTTATTTTGAAATCGTGTCTATTTCATTATGAACATTGAGTGTTTGTAACAGGGGAGAATTTAAATAGTGAATGTTTAATAAATTCTCTTCCTCCTCTTTCTGCTGAGCGAGACGAAAAACGGACGCAGTGTTTGCCTCGTCTCATTTATTTCTCCTGTTTCTAGAAAGAGCATATAAACTGTTTATATGGTGCCAGCCGGTACCTGTAACATTTTGTATTTCATTTGGAAACCAACGTCCTAGAGTCTGGAGTAAGGGTGGTGTCATGGAACGTTTGCCAATGAATACTCCTGACGATGCAGTAAGCGGAAATGCAGACTTTAATCAGAATAACACAAAGAAAACCAGGATACAAACATTCCGACACAAACAATAACCTACAGGGACTGAGGGAGATTACAGGGTAGATATACACAGGAACACATGAGGAGTAATGAACGGGGCACAGGTGAATGACATAACTAATTACAAAACACAGCTGAATGAAATTAACAAATAATGGTGACCATTGGAACAAAGGAGAAGCAGGAAACTCCAACAAACACATGTGACTGAGAGACATGTCAGGCAGACAGATACACAGATCCCTGACAGGTGGAGAAGCTCATAGCCCAATTTGCTTGAAGTCCAGTGTTAAGTTTCCACAGTCTGTGATGATTTGGGGTGCAATATCATCTGCTGGTGTTGGTCCACTGTGTTTTTTGAAAACCAAAGCACTTCATGCTTCCTTCTGCTGACCAGCTTTTTGAACATGCTGGTTTCATTTTCCAACTGGATTTGGCACCTGCCCACACTGCCAAAAGCACCTAAAGCAGTAATTAAAGAAAAGGAGCCCCTATCAACTATTGAGTACATGTACAGTAAATGAACATACTTTCCAGAAGGCCAGCAACTCACTAAAAACGTTTTTTTTGTTTTTTTTATTGGTCTTATGAAGTATTCTAATTTATTGAGATTGAGTGAATTGGTGGGTTTTTGTTAAATGTGAGCCAAAATCATCACAATTAAAAGAACCAAAGACTTAAACTACTGCAGTCTGTGTGCATTGAATTTATTTAAATTTTATTTATTTATTTTATAGCTTCACAATTTGAGTTGAATTAATGAAATAAATGAACTTTTCCACAACATTCTAATTTATTGAGATGCACATGTATATGCGTCACTTGGCTCTGGACTAAAATATTATATGAGGTCACAATATGAGTCACAAGCTGATATGTAATTTTGTAATGCATAAATAAATGTGAGCACTGTGCATTTGTACTAGAAGATGCTAATTTTGAGTTCATTTATGAAGTACAAAGAAAATTGTATCATAAAATAATTAATTTTACATTCTACCTTTTGACTTCCACCCTTATTCACATTCTTGCAAATGGGAATTCAAAAGAAAACACATTTTTTCCCTTTCTACTGAGTTTAATTCAGGTTCGATAGAACTGTTGCAATAATTTATTTTGACAATATAGAAAGTTAAACATGTAGTGTTTACTTTAGTAGTTTTAGAAACAGACAAACTCAGAATTGTTGAAGAGTTCATTGATTATACATAAAGTCCAATGCTAATCTTTGAACTCCAGTATGTAGTAATCTCGATGTCTCATCCATGAAGAAGCAACAATGGAGAACAAGCTATTGGGTACAAATTGACTGTATTCAGTTGTGTTATAGGCAAACTCCAGTACATTATAGACTCATTTTTATGTTGAAATAATGAAGATTTCTGTGCCACCCCAGACTAGTTGCCACCCTTAAGGAAAATCCTGGCAAGTCGCTTCAGGAATGTGCCGGTGCCGCAGCATGCGTCACGGATTGCAGTGTAAATAAGGGGTGATAGTAAAAGGTGTTTTTTTCTCAGTATAAATATCACTACAGAAATCCAGTGATCTTCAGACTTCAGTTGAAGACATTACCAGAAGATTTCAGCTTTGAACTTCCCAAGGACACACAGAGACTCCAGGTAATTCATCGTTTAAAACTAATACATAATTTAAAACAATATGAACTGGTGATGTTAGTGTGAATGTGAAATGTCTCTTTCTTGTTGATATTAATATCACATAACCAAAATCACATTCTAAATACTAATTAAATTAATATAATTTATATAACACTGTACATCTATAACACATTAATATCTTATCGATTAGCACTTTTTTTCAGAAAGAACTCTTCAACATATGTAAATCAGTTATATTGCATTGATCGTCGCTTACTGACTTGACTTATGTGACATAGTCTTTCAAGTGAACTGGAGAACGTCTCTCTCTTGCAGACCTTCTCAGATTTGTTGGTTGGTTAGTCTCTTTTTCAATAACAGTCACTTCTAGCGATTGTCCTTTCTCAAGGGCATCTCCTTCTCTGGAGGTGCATTAACAACATCCGCAGAATAATGCAGAAGTGACACCATTCTCTTCAGTCTCGAGCATCTCATTGGTGCTACCGAGTTCTTATTTGGTCCACATGCCTTTTCACAGTCTGTCCATGCCCTAGAGTGGTCTTGTATGAAAGAGATCCTACACAACTTTCCACTACTGCAGGAATCCATTTTGGTCCACCATTCACAAGTCACAAACAGAAATGTTATTTCATATTAAGTAAATGAGTAAATTGCATTCAATAAGTTCGACTAAAAACATGTGACATGATTCTCCTGTGACTTTCCTTTCAATCAGGTGTTCTCACTGGCTTTTCTAAGATGGAGGCTCTTTCGATGTACCTTAAGCAGCCAAACTTCATTTACTTATGGGCATACATATGGCTGGCAACCCTAATTGCGATGAATGCTGGAACTGATCTCATAAGTCCCGGAAGCAAATCAAAAACTCAAGGTAAGGTGCGAATGGTGTTACAAAATGAGAAAGTGTGGAGATCAGTAATATCACAGCACAGATGTACAATGTCCTTAGAAGGAAATGAAAGCGGCCGCGCTTTACCCGCTTTATTAGGCGCGATATGTGAACGGCCCCTAAAGAAGCAGAAAGCATCGCTATTACTGCTGACGGTTGGACTTCTCGGTGTACGCAGAGCTATATAACAGTTACAGCCAAACAATCAATAGTGACTGGGAAATGGTCAACTTTGTACTGCAGTTAAAGTGACACTTAAAGTGTTATTTGAATTTTTTTATTTATATGTTTATTTTATTTATACTGTTTAATTTGTATTCAATCTGTAGAAAGAAGTTCAGTGAGATTTCTCATGTGAAATTATACAGGGCAGAAAACAACTGGTTGATTTTGTGGCAAAATATTTAGCAGTGTTTGCATGTTGTTTCACTGCAAATAATTCATTAAAATAGAAGTAAAATGACATGCATTACATGTTGATTTCAAAATGCACCAACATTTTTGCATTTTATGATTTTCAGTTGAATAAAAGACTATTTTCCCTTCATACGTTTGATTATTGAGGATTTCTTAAAAATACTATAAAAATCTCGTCTCGTGAACCCAATCTCGTGTCTCGTCTCGTGGGAGAGGGGTCTCGTCACACCCCTAGTCTGCACCGTTGTCAGGTGACCTGCAAACTACATACTGCGTTATGAGATACAGGTAACTTTGCTTTACCTTCTGATAGAGGTTGTACCACTTCTGCTGCCTTCGGGATGATCTATTTCCTCCTCCAGAAGACCAAACTCCAGAGCCGGCTAAAGCCCTCAACCTCGCCATCCACTCGCCATCTCCCCTTTCCTTTCTTTGGCTTTGAGCTCATCTGAACATAACATGGAAATAATAGTCAACAAGTGTGTTTTTGCGAGTACTGGACAACTACACTTTTTCTTTTTTCCCCCCATAAAATTATATTGATACAACTATAAATGGGTAACACTTTATTTTAGGGTAACTAGTTGCTTATTAGCACGCATATTACAAGAATGTTGAGTGATTATTAAGCTCATATTAATGTCTTATTCTGCATGACCATATTCTACATTCATAATCCTACCCTAAACTTGACAACTAACTTACTAACTATTAATAAGAAGTAAATAATAATGAATACATGTTCCCTACACTAAAGTGTTACCAAACAAATTCATGGAAACAAAACTGCAAGCTAAAAAGATTTGACGACGCGGGAAGATCGGTGTATCCAAAATGAGTCGAGGGCAAACGTGGAGCAACGAGGAGGTGAAGTTTCAACGGAGGAAATCCTGCTGCTGTTTTGAATGTTTTGAACATTTGATGAGCTCTTCGTGATTCTCAGCTGGTAAAAATAAAGCATAAAATGATGGCGTTTAATCCAGAACACAGTGTTGTGTTGAATGTTCGGTAAGCGAGATCCGTCGCCAAATATACGTCATTAAAGCGACCAATCAGGTTGTGACCGTATCCCTACGCCTTTAGTTCGGTAACTTTAGGTTCGCTGTTAAAAATGCCAGTGTGAACGCTAAGCGGACCAGGACTATATGTTTTGTTTTTGTTTTTTTGTCCGGACCAAACCAACTGAACTACATGTGTGAACGCAGCCTTAGTTTAACAGCTTGAATAAAGTCTAAACATATTGGGGAAAATTTTATTATAAATGTAGCCCTTCCTTTCACTCCTACTAGCTATTTTCCTTGTAAATTGTAACCCAAATAGCTTGTTTGAAACGCAGGCAGGATTGAAACAGGCAGACAAGACAGGATTGTAATGCTCAGAAATGATAACACTAGGAATATCAAGACCTCGCAAAAGTGTGTGTGTGCGCTGAGCTTAAATAGTAAACATGATAGGCTGCAGCTGGTGAGGTGATCAATGATTAGGTATGAGGCTTATGGGAAATGTAGTCTGAATGTGATTGAGTGAATCTGTGATAGTATAGTGCTTGTAGCGGGCACTTCAGCTGATGATTGTTACAGTAATACAGTTGCACTTTTAACAATTTTCCTATATTTTTACAGTACAGTACTGGCAGCATGGTTGCCAGCAAGTTACTGTATTTTTCATATACAGTAATTGTACTGTAATTTAATTTACAATACACAAGAAGAGTGCTGTAATTCAACAAAACAGTATTTTACTGTATTTTTACAGTACAGTATGGTTGGCAGCAAGTTACTGTATTTTTCACATACAGTAATTGTACTGTAATTTAATTTACAATACACAAGAAGAGTGCTGTAATTCTACAAAACAGTATTTTACTGTATTTTTACAGTACAGTACTGGCAGCACGGTTGCCAGCAAGTTACTGTATTTTTCATATACAGTAATCGAACTGTAATTTAATTTACAGTACACAAGAAGAGTGCTGTAATTCTACAAAACAGTATTTTATGGTATTTTTACAGTACAGTACTGGCAGCACGGTTGCCAGCAAGTTACTGTATTTTTCATATACAGTAATTGTACTGTAATTTAATTTACAGTACACAAGAAGAGTGCTGTAATTCTACAAAACAGTATTTTACTGTATTTTTACAGCATTTCCTAATTTTAGTCTGCTTCTGCTGTAGTTAATAATAAAATTTTGTACTGTAATTGACAGTATTTATTAATGTATTGATCCATTACTGCAAAATATTACTTTCATTTTCAAAATAATTACTAATAATGTTAATATTATAATTTTATATGTAGTTATTACAATATATACATTTATAGGACGTAATATAATAATGCTATGTCAGAATACCTGCAAATCAAAAGACAATCCAATCAATGTTCTTGTCAAAAATATGTTTTATTCAATCAATTAAACTTTTAAAACCATTTTATTTACATGTTCAGTCAATCAAGCTTCTGTTAAAGGGATGGTTGAGCCCAAAATTAAAATTCTGTCATCATTTACTCACCGTCAAACAGTTCCAAACCTGTATGAATTTCTTCCTTCTGCTGAACACAAGATATTTTGAAGAATGCTGGTAACCAGACGACCGTTCGACTGTAGAAATTGACTTACATAGTAGGGAAAAAATATCAACTGCCTGGTTACAAACATTAATTTTGTGTTCAGCAGAAGAAAGAAACTTGTACAGGTTTGGAATAACTTGAAAATAACTTTAATAATGTTGTTTAGCTTGTATTGTTGTCAAGTAGGGTACGTCACTTTTTAGGGTCCCCTAGAAACATTTCCATTGTGGTTTGTGTATTTGCAGCGCGTTTTTGTGTTTGCTTGTGTTTTGAGGATTTGCAGCACATGTGTTGTCAAACTGATGATCACGTTTTCTTAATTTGTTGGTGTTTTTTTTTATTTGCATGTGTTTTTTTATTTGTGTTTTTTTATTAGAGCGCGATGAGCTCTCTCGGCCACCGTAATATTAGCCTTGTTTTCACATATTTTTGACTTGTTCAAACAGGTCCAGTTTTGATCGCGACCGCTGCAGCCGTCATCCGGCAAACTGACTGCAAATCTTTTTAGGTGTTTGAGAACAGTCAATGTACATCTATTATAATACAGTTTATATCAGTTTTTGCTGACAGACTCGGATTGAACATTATGGAAAGGATCCCAACAGAGATAGACATTTTTGTTTTCATATTATCCTTCAAACCTAACGTTACCAGACTCCATTAGCAGACCTTTGCAGACCATCATAAAAATATATATATTCGAACTCGACAGAAACAAAATAAAACTCACACAAACCATCTTGAATGAATCTTTTCACCATTTTAACAATCACCAGGTCTGGTTAGGTCGAAATAAACGAGTAATTCACCGAGTTTTGATTGAGATTTGAAATGTTGGGACAAGCGGGAAACAGTGAATAACACCTAAGTTTACTTCCACTGTCATTTCACACTAAAAGCTACGTACAACTATAGTGTAAAATACTAAAACCTAATTCTAAAATTTAAAATTAACTTACCAAACTTCCAGATATCCACCGAGTGAAACGTCCAGCTATCCGTGAGTGAACTGCTCCATTTGTGCTTTGACGTCAGTAAGGGGGCGCTGTTTATAGCAATGCTGTATTATTACATGGCATATCACAGCCAAGTTACAGCTAGGTTACAGCAACACTAAAATGAACTGTAATATATTCCCGCTCAAACAAAATTACCCAGAATGCAGAGCTTCTCGTCCGGTGTGTTACCCCCTTTAGACACAATTTGTGCATACAATGAATGAAATTGCGTCAGGAGCTGACTACCAAGATAATGAAGTAAAAGCAAAGTTTGTATTCAAAGTCAAATAGCTAGAATATTTCAGCACTAGAGTATTTGTTAATGTTTCAAAAAAAGTACCTCAGTCTGTATCTTTTAAATTCTGCTGTTTACATCACTGCTCTAACTTAATACTTAATTTCAGTTTTAAAAACATAACTATTATTGTTGTATTTAATGAAAATAAGAATACAATTCTATGAAAAAAGTAAGTATTTCTGCTTAGTAGTTTGTCTGTAGGGACATGGAACGTCATCTCGCTGGCGGGGAAGGAGCCTAAGCTTATGCGGGAGGTCGAGAGATACCGACTAGAGATAGTTGGGCTCACCTCCACGCACAGCTTGGGCTCTGGAACCCAACTCCTTGAGAGAGACTGGACTCTCCGCTACTCTGGAGTTGCCTGCGGTGTAAGACGGCGGGCTGGTGTGGGCTTTCTCATAGCCCCCCAGCTCAGCCGCCATGTGTTGGAGTTCACCCCGGTGAACAAGAGGGTCACTTCACTGTGCCTTCTCTTCGGGGGTAGGGCTCTCACTGTTGTTTGTGCTTATGGGCCGAATGACAGTGCAGAGTACCCAGCCTTCTTGGAGTCTCTGTGAGGGGTGCTGGAAAGTGCTCCGAACTGGGGCACTTCAACGCTCACGTGGGCAGCGACAGTGCTACCTGGAGGGGCGTGATTGGGAGGAACGGCCCCCCTGATCTGAACCAGAGCGGTGTTCTGTTATTGGACTTCTGTGCTAGTCACAGTTTGTCCATAACGAACACCATGCTCAAGCATAAGGGTGTCCACCATTACATGTGGCATCAGGACACCCTAGGGCGGAGGTCGATGATCGACTTTGTAGTTGTTTCATCTGACCTTCGGCCGTATGTCTTGGACACTCGGGTGAAGAGAGGGGCAGAGCTGTCAACTTATCACCACCTGGTGGTGAGTTGGATCAGATGGCAGGGGAGGAAGCTGGACAGACTCGGCAGACCCAAACGTACTGTGAGGGTCTGCTGGGAACGTTTGGCCGAGTCCCCTGTCAAAAAGATCTTCAACTCACACCTCCGGCAGAGCTTCAACCAGATACCGAGGGAGGCTGGAGACATTGAGTCTGAGTGGACCATGTTCTCTACCTCCATTGCCGCTCAGAGCTGTGGCCGTAAAGTCTCCGGTGCCTGTCGTGGCGGCAATCCCCGAACCAGGTGGTGGACACCGGAGGTAAGGAGTGCTGTCAAGCTGAAGAAGGAGGCCTATCGAGCCTGGTTGCCTCGGGGGACTCCTGATGCAGCTGATGGGTACCGGCAGGCCAAGCGGACTGCAGCCTGGGTAGTTGTGGAGGAAAAAACTCGGGTCTGGGAGGAGTTCGGTGAGACCATGGAGAAGGATTATCGGTCAGCCCCGAAGAAATTCTGGCAAACTGTCCGGCGCCTCAGGAAGGGGAAGTAGTGCCCTGCCAACACTGTTTACAGTGGGGGTGGTAATCTGCTGACTTCAACTGGGGATATCGTTGGGCGGTGGAAGGAATACTTTGAGGATGTCCTCAATCGCACAGACACGTCTTCCACTGAGGAAGCAGAGGCCGAGGGCTCAGAGGTGGGCTCACCCATCACCCAAGCAGAGGTTGCTGAGGTAGTTGGAAAGCTCCTTGGTGGCAAGGCAGCGGGGGTGGATGCGATACGGATGTGCTTTGGGTCATGACCGAAAGAATGAGATCCCGGATACAGGTGGCCGAAATGAGCTTTCTCCGCAGGGTGGCAGGGCGCTCCCTTAGAGATTGGGTGAGGAGCTCGGTCACTCGGGAGGAGCTCAAAGTAGATCTGTTGCTCCTTCACATCGAGAGGAGTCAGCTGAGGTGGCTCAGGCATCTGTTTCGGATGCCTCCTGGACGCCTCCCTAGGAAGGTGTTCCGGGCATGTCCCACCGGGAGAAAGCCCCGGGGAAGACCTAGGACACGCTGGAGAGACTATGTCTCTCGGCTGGCCTGGGAACGCCTCGGTGTCCCCCCGGAAGAGCTGGAGGAAGTGTCTAGGGAGAGGGAAGTCTGGGAATCTCTGCTCAGACTGCTCCCCCCATGACCCGGCCCCGGATAAGCGGCATGTGACCAAACAACACTACAATAATTGATGCCTGGTGTGAATATTTCTACAAAAAGTCTTTTGTTACTATAATTCATTTTCAAAAAATGGAAAGTGCTGGCCTAGGTCTCAGAGGTTCTGTGATTGAATCTTACCGAGTATGATCCTAAATTTCTTGTTGAACAAAAATAATAAAAGGACCTGTCTTTACATTAAAAACATCTTACATGTTATATGTAAATGCCTAAATGCCAAAAGGAGGGCCTTTAATCATGGTAATAGGGAGGAGGTGAGGGCAATCCAGGCTGACCTGAAGGTGAAGATCAGGGAGGCCAAAGAGAACTACAAGAGGAAGCTGGAGCAGAAACTCCAGCAGAACAACATGAGAGAGGTTTGGAGCAGCATGAAGAGCATCACCGGCTTCAGACCGTCTGGCAGCAGAGGAGCTGAAGGTAACTTGGATAGGGCCAATTAACTGAATCTGTTTTTTAATAGATTTGATACACAGGCTCCTGCTCATATCACCTCTTACTCAGCTGCTGTCGGCCCCCAAGCTCCTCTGTTTACTCTGCCCCCCCCCTCCATCAGACCAACGACCCTCTTCACAATGCCAACTCCCCCCTCCCCCGCCTGTAACCCCTGCTGTGCACCTGACTACTGACCAGGTCAACGGCCATCTTCACATTGACGACTCCCCCCCTGTTGACCAGGTGAGAAGACAGCTGATAAAACTCCACTCAAACAAGGCTTCTGGCCCCGATGGAGTTAGCCCCAGGGTGCTAAAAGCCTGTGCACCCCAACTATGTGGAGTCCTTCAACATGTCTTCAACCTGAGCCTGAGTCTACAAAGGGTCCCTATCCTGTGGAAGACATCTTGCCTCATTCCTGTGCCAAAGACGCCACGTCCCAGTGACCCCAAGGACTACAGACCAGTAGCACTGACCTCCCACATAATGAAGACCATGGAGAGACTAGTGCTGGAACTGCTGCGGCCTATGGTCAGACCCCTCCTTGACCTCCTTCAGTTTGCCTACCAGCCCCAGCTGGGAGTTGAGGATGCCATCATCTTCCTACTTAACCGCATCTACACCCACCTGGACAAGCCAGCAAGCACAGTGAAGATCATGTTTTTTGACTTCTCTAGTGCTTTCAACACCATCCGGCCTACCCTGCTGGGAGAGAAGCTGGCAGCGATGCAGGTGAATTCCCCCCTGGTGTCCTGGATTGTGGACTACCTGATGGGCAGACCACAGCACGTGCGCTTGCAGCACTGTGTGTCAGACAGCGTGGTCAGCAACACTGGGGCCCCTCAGGGGACTGTCCTCTCTCCCTTCCTCTTCACCATCTACACCTCGGACTTCAGCTATCACATTGAGTCCTGTCACCTTCAGAAGTTCTCTGATGACTCTGCTGTGGTGGGATGTATCAACAGTGGTGATGAGTCTGAGTACAGTGCTGTGGTGGGAAACTTTGTCTCCTGGTGCGAGCAGAACCATCTGCAGCTCAATGCGACGAAGTCTAAGGCGCTGGTTGTGGATCTACGAAGGGCCAAGAGGACACCTGTGACCTCAGTTTCCATCCAGGGGGTCAGTGTGGATATTGTAGAGGACTACAAATACCTGGGAGTGCACATAGACAATAAACTGGACTGGGCTAAGAACACTCAAGCTCTGTATAGGAAGGGCCAGAGCTGCCTCTATTTTCTGAGGAGGTTGAGGTCCTTCAACATCTGCCGGACTATGCTGAAGATGTTTTATGAATCTGTAGTGCCCAGTGCTATCCTGTATGCTGTTGCATGCTGGGGCAGCAGGTTAAAGGTAGTGGATGCCAACAGACTCAACAAACTGATCCGTAAGGCCAGTCCCATTGTCGGGGTGGAACTGGACTCTCTGGCGGTGGTGTCAGAGAGGAGGATGCTGGCCAAACTACATGCCATCTTGGACAGTGTCTCCCACCCACTCCATAACGTGCTGGTCAAACAAAGGAGTACCTTCAGCGGACGACTCATCCCCCCAAAAAGCACCACAGAGCACCACAGGAAGTCATTTCTGCCTGTGGCCATCAAACTCTTGAACTCCTCCCTCTAAGTCTGTATGACCCTAGTCATTATACTGGACAATGATCATAACATCTCGGTAATACTTGAAATAATTGTGCAATATACTGTTTATTATCTGGTGCAATATTCTAGTTTTTCATTATTATTATACCGTCTATCAACCGACAACCATTGTACCACACACTTATTAACTTATTTTATCTTACATTTTATTTCTATTTATTTATACTTATTTTAGTTAACATTTACACTTATTTCATCTGGTACTTAATTTTTCTCTTTTTTAATCTGTTTTATTATAGTGTATAGTATTTATTTTTTAATTTTTTTCCCTTGTTAGTACTCCCTGTGTGCACTGATTTTTTTATTTTTTATTTAAAGACGAGCTGCTACTGTGACAAAGAGTTTCCCTTCGGGGATCAATAAAGTATTTCTGATTCTGATGATTTTGTGTGCTTATTGGACGGTTGTTAGCTTGATCCTGTATTCCCTTTGAACATATATTATAGTGCAATGAGCTTGCAGCTTTATTTTTTATAATGGATTTCTACCGCTAACCAACTCTTTTTCTTTTTTATAACCATGGCATCAGAGCCAATGGAAGTGGCAGCCCTAGGAAGACCTCTGTCTCTTGGTATGCTTTACGACTGCCGCAAAGATTCCTTCATTCCAGGTGGCGTATCTACTTAAAAAAAATAACAAAGAAAAAGTTTTTTTTTCTTTTCACAAAATGTTTAATCACCAATTACCAGTCCTTGTGTAACAAAACTATAACACCTGCACATTTACAATTTATATTTACAACAGTACATAACGTTCCTCATAAATACAGTAACTCTTAAAGCCATTTTTCATTTCAGGTGTTACTCTGTGGAATAAGAAAACACTGAGTGAAAATTTAGACAGTCGTCCACAGCCCCTAACAGATTTGAGGTTCAGTAGCTCTGACTCTCTTTCTAGTAAGTCCAACCTCCTGGATGTAAGCGCTTCCCTGAAGGCCAGTTTCTTGGGAGGGCTTGTGGAGGTGGGAGGATCTGCCAAGTTCCTGCGTGACACCAAATCCTCCAACAAACAGTCCAGAGTTACAATGTTTTACAGTGAAACCACAAGATATGAACAGCTCACTATGAGCCATCTGGGCCAGATCACCTACCCTGAGGTGTTTGACCAGAAAACTGCGACTCATGTGGTCACAGCGGTACTGTACGGAGCTCAGGCATTCATGGTGTTTGATCGATCGATTTCAGAGGAGGAAGACAAGCAGGAGATTGAGGGAGAACTGGATGTCATGGTCAGGAAAATCCCTGAATTTTCCATTGAGGGAGAAGGATCTGTAAAAATGAAAGAATATGAAAAGAACATGGCTGAGAGTATCGACTGCACATTTCATGGGGACTTCCTAATTGAGCAGAGCCCCACCACATTCAAGGAGGCCATACAGACATACAAGACGCTCCCTAAGCTGCTAAAGAAAAATCTAACTGATGTGGTTCCAATAAAAGTCTGGCTCTATCCTCTTCATCTACTGGACGATAGGGCTGCTCGGCTGGAGAGAGACATTACCACAAGTTTGATTTCAGACACTGAACACATAATGGAGGAGCTGGGAGAGGCAGAGAGGATGTGCAATGACCTGTTCAAAAACACACTGGTCAATGCTTTCAGTGACATCAAAGAGAGGCTGCAATTATTTCAGAATTCATTTAGCACATACAAGTCAAAGCTACAGGAAGCAGTTGGCAGGGTCTTGCCTGCTATTCGAGGCGGAGAGATGGAAGAGATGCTTTTGGAAGATATCCTGATGATCCACAGGAGCTCCCCATTCAGTGCTGACAATCTTGTCCAGTGGTTAAATGATGCAAAGACTGAACTTCACATCTTGAGCTCTTACACCAATATGCTACAGGGAATCAATATTGTAGACTCAGACAATTTCATTACCACCTTATTTGATCCTGATGTTGATCATGTGGTGTGCTTGACCTTCACATCTCTGAAGTATGACGACCCGTATCTTTCAACCCTGAAGGAGTTTCTGGAGTTTAAAGAGCTAGATGAGAGTAAAACTCTTGATGGGAAATTTGTTACAAAGTCGGTCAATGAGAGCGATGAGTTTCACCCTTTTTCTAAAATGGGTTTCAGTGAACACAATGAGACTGGCACTAGATTTTCTACATTGCAGTTCAGTGGATTTTCTGTAAATTCTGTCACAAAGTGGTTCAAGGATTTAAATATCATAACAAAGATGAGAGAGAGCTTGTCTCAATTCAGGAGGTTTGCAGAGGACAAAAAAGATGAAAAGAAAATCCGCTTCATTATTTTCGCCATCTCCGATCCCTCCATTCCAGGCTCCTCCATCTATCTGTATGAAAAAGGGAAACTGGCAGACACACAGTTTCACCCCACGTTCAAGCCGCCCCCAACAACAGGTAAGTGTCATTTGCACACCTTTATGAATAATTAACAGATGTGATTGTCAAACTGACCCATTCACATAGCAGCTTATATAGTATTCAAGCTGCCAGAATCAAAATATGAAAGTAGTATGACTAGAAAAAATATCACTGCTATATTATCAATCATGCATCAATGTTTTTGAGAAAAAAGAAACATGTAAAAGGAATAGCGGTGAAGCTGATGAACACCAGTAAACTGAAGTCCGTTCTTTATGATACATCCAATATGAAAGTAATCAAACATACTAGATGTACGACATAAATGTAACATTAGCCTCCTACCACTTGTATCCGAATGAAAGGACGAAAATGCAAGTGAACTTGAACTATAGCCAGAAAGCATTACTACAGTTGGTGTGTCTTTTGTGCTTTTCCCACAATAACACACTGAAACACGGCCAACTAAAGCACAAACAATTCACAACATTCTGTTGTTCTCTCAGTCATTATGTTATGCATACGGCAAATTGGCGTTGCACATCTTTCACTAAGCTGTATTTACATCTACTTTATCAAGCAATTCCAGACATCCTTGCACGCTTTCGAAGCCATGATGAGAATGGTTTTAATTAAGACATGCCTATTGTTGAAGAAATATAACGAGGAAAAATAAGACTGTTGGATAATTAATAAAATCATCAATGATTTTGAAAAATAATCATCTAAAAGGAACACTACCATCTCAAATAACTCAATCATAGTCAGTAATGATGGGCATTTGCTTTTTTTTTGTGCAAAGCACCCATGTATCTTAATTAAATTGAGGTTTAACCACTGAAAACACATTTTAATGATGTCTTTACTGCCTTTCTGGACCTTGAATGTGTAAGTTGTGTTGCTCCCAATAGAGGGACTGAAACCCCTCTGATTTCATCAAAAATATCTTAATTTGTGTTCTGAAGATGAACGAAGGTCTTATGGGTGTGGAATTTACATTTACATTTACATTTAGTCATTTAGCAGACGCTTTTATCCAAAGCGACTTACAAGTGAGGAAAACAAACAAGCGATTCTTCATGAATTGGCAAATAACACAGGACGTGCTCACAATACAAGTTTCATACATTGCTCAGTACCATAAGCTAGAGTAGGAAGGGAAAAAGGGGGAAGGATAGGGTTTTTTTTTTTTTTTTTTTTTTTTTTTTTTTTTTATGAGGGGATTAAGTGTTCACGGAAGAGGTGAGTTTTCAGCTGTCTCTTGAATATTGCCAGGGAATCTGCGTTCCTGATGAAAGCAGGGAGATCATTCCACCAGCAGGGAGCAGTGAAGGAGAATGTTCTGGAGAGTGATTTTGTGCCTCTCTGTGATGGTACCACAAGTCTTCGTTCCTTTAGCGATCGCAGGCTTCTGGTGGGGACGTAGCGTTGTAGCAGTGTGTGGAGGTAGGAAGGTGCAGAGCCTGTGGTGGATCTGTAAGCAAGCATCAGCGCCTTGAACTTGATGCGAGCAGCAAGGGGTAGCCAGTGCAAAGAGATGAAGAGGGGCGTGACGTGGGCTCTCTTAGGCTCGTTGCAGACAAGACGTGCAGCAGCATTCTGGATCATTTGAAGAGGTTTGATTGCACTTGACGGCAGACCAGCCAGAAGAGCATTGCAGTAGTCAAGCCTTGAAATGACCAGGGCCTGGACAAGCAGTTGTGTTGCGTGCTCAGTCAGGAAGGGACGGATTTTCCTGATGTTGCAAAGTGCAAATCTGCACGACCGCGCCGTCTTTGAGATGTGGTCACTGAAGGTCAGTTGGTCATCGAAGATAACTCCAAGATTTCTAGCCGACTTTGATGGAATGACTCGAGTCTGAGTAATTAATGACAGAAATTTCATTTTTGGGTGAAATAACCCTTTAACCTCCTCAGAATCAGAACGTAACACGTATACCTTAAGTATATCTGTGACTTTCTTTTAGGACATAATCGGCAACATAATCGGTGTATCCTTATACTTCTCTTTAATTTCGTAAGGACCCGCAAATTTAGCTTGGAGCACCAGTCCTTGCACTGGAAGTAAAGTGATAACTTTATCTCCAGCCTGAAATAAATGACCTACAGCCTTCTGGGTCGTTCACAGAAATCTAGTTCATTGGTAGATTAAGTTGGACAGCCAGAAGAAAGAATTTACTCATAATTTACGCATAATTTTTAATGGACCACGAACAATGTGTCCAAAGATTAATTCAGAGGGACAGAAAACTTTATTCTGTGTGAATCTAGCCTGTTTTTGATTGATCTTAATTCTTTCCACAACAGAACCTGTGATTGTGGGTGGAACAGGTGGTGATGAATTCTCCCTAAAGACCTCTTTGAGGTACTCCTTTAAGAAGATCATAATATCTTACCACGAGAAGGTGCGTGAAGATTGTTTTCATTCTGTTTTATCATCTTTTCCTGTATTTTATCACATTATCATTTCGTTATTTTATTCACATAAAATACTTTTGTTCCACAGCAAATTTTCTCATCACTGAACACAATACAAGTGATTTTCCAGGATGACCAGATGATTGAAGTTGGTAGGGTAGCAGGAACTAAAGAAAAGGTTTTTACATTTGATGTAACAGATAAAATTGTAAGTGCTACACTGTGGCCAAATAAGTATGGTAACAGAGTTGCGGGTTTGGAATTTGTGGTTAAAAAAGAAGATGGTGAAATAAAAGTAATGTCTCTTGAATGTGAGGAAGTGGGTAATCCTGTGATTCTTAATGTCGGATCAGGAAGATGTTATGGCGTTATAGGGAGAAGTGGAGATGAAATTGATGCTCTGGGTTTCTACTTCATTTAGCCTCCAGCTTTATAAGTCTGGGGCCGGATTCACAAAACATCTTCAGGCTAAAAGTAGCTCCTAAATTGCCGATTTAGGAGAAACTTTTAAAAATAATGGGTCTAATTTTAAGACTCCTAAATTTTTGCTCTAAAAGTATTTCACAAAGCGTTTTAGCACTAAAACCAGCTCCTACATCTGCGACACATTAAGAGTAGTTAAGAAGACTCCTAAATCACAAACAAGCCTAACGGCCGTTGCTGCCAATCCGCCTCAGCCATTCGCCCAAAAACACTGTACAGTATTGAGGCAATAGAGATAGAGCCTTGGATACTGAACCTTTTATTCATAAATGCAATATATAGTTTGATGATTTTATAGATTTGACCTGTCCAAGGGGATCGAGGGCTCCGAGATTGGAATTAAGATAATCAGTGATAATGTCTACACTGGATGCGGCGCGACAAATTCTCAGCAGCTTTGTGAATCGGTTTTAAGAGAAAACTCTCAGCTAAGAACTTTTATCACCATTCAGGAGAACTCTATAAATGTTTTGTGAATACGGCCCCTGTTTCTTTATCATTCTAATCCAAATAACAGCCGAACAGCAATCATATACTCTAAACACGCTTTCATATTTTAAGAGTAAAAAATTTCAGAGTCAATCAGAAATATTTTATATTTTCTAGCATCAAAACATTTTTGATTTACAGCTAAATGCAACCATAAACAAGTAACTCCATTAACAATTGACATGAGTTAATGAATAAATAGTGATTGTATTTGGGGGTTTGTAAGGGAGAACAATGTACTGTTTGGTTCATTTATCCATCTTTATATGTCATCTATTGCATTTTGTACCTTGTGGCAGTACAAAAACTCTTGATGTTCAATGACAATAAAGAGCTTAACTTGACTTTAAAGGGGCTTTATGCTCACAAATTTTCATTCTTTAAATATATAACAGCATGTATTAATGGTGTATCTGGGAGAAGTTGTATAATTAAAATGAATTATGAAGCACTGATCTCCTCTAGTCCACGTGTTTATCCTGCGACACAGACAAGACGTTGAGCAAAACTCTACCAACAAAAACAAACTCCGTCAAGGAGATTCTGCTATCGATGTCCGATTCTTGAACTAAGGAGTCTGCCTGATTAACATATTAATTAATATATGAATCAATATTGATTAAATGTGTCATCACGTATTAATTCCATATAGTAATAGTGTAAATTAATGTGTTAATTACCACAATGGGTCAAAGCTTTCAGTTGTCTGCTTTAATTAATCATTAGCTAATGATTTGCAAATTATTTGAATGTTTTATGCAAAATTGACAAAATTATCCACAAAAAACACACATGAGCTCAGATAAATAATGCCTATGATCGATCCGTTCCAAAAAAGAAATATAAAACCTGTCCTATTTGAAAGAAAAGAAGCTGACAAAAAGATTGACTCCTATATTTGTTGATGAGGATGCATAACGAGAGATTTATAAGCAATTTTAACCAGCAGGCCGGTCATTTTTGACGGGGAACACCACGATTGTGAAAGGCTTTTCAACACAGAACAAATGTCAGTATGCCGAGGTGTCCAAACTTCCCTCAACACACTTGCCTGGAAGTTTCCAGTACATTAGACCTTGATCAGCCGGTTCAGGTGTGTTTAGTTGGGGTTGTTGCTGAACTCTGCAGGACGGTGGTCCTCCAGGAGCAGGATTGGACACCTCTAGACTAAGTCTTGGAAGAGAAAGATGTAAAATGAGCTTTTTATTCATTTTTGTTGCACACACACACACCAATTATGTCAAAAGAGTTCAAAATGATTTTTTGTTATAATCCTTAGTTATTTCATAAAGTTACATCTCAAAAACGAAACCGTGCATTTTATGTTTGTGCTGCAAAGATGACAGCTGTGTTGTTTAACAGCTGACACCCCTAACTAGTTTTAAACACATTGTGAATGCAGTGGCTTAAAATAAAGATTCAGACAGAAATGTCAAAAATGTTACAACCATCCCCGGTCTCCCAAATCTAGAGTAAAATATTTAGGAAAGGCAATGAGTGTGAAATACTAAAATTACAACAAAAATACATACTTCTACCCAAACGTATGCAGTTAACACAGGCAAAATGATTAAAAAAAAGAAAAGCATTTATATAGCAATATATTACTTTGTGTTGTGTTTGCAAAAAAATAAATAAAAACACTATACCCCTAAGTGGAGTAGGCCAATTCATTTCAGTTCAACTTTACTTTTCACTAATTGTTTTAAGGCTTGTTGTGAGGTCCATAAATATAGCCTATCGCACTTACCCTACATATTTTACACAATATAATATATACATGATGAAATACTGTGTGAGTCACAATTTCACAACACTTCGTGTGGTGTTATTTGCATTGAAAAGATTTGTTTACAAAAAGCTTTGAGAGGAAACTAGTCATTTTTAAACTGAATTTCAAAAATATAAACCTAGTATGTTCTCAAAACATTTAACAAGGAATGTTTATCCACATAACGATGCAATAACTACATCGAATAAATAAAATGAAAGTAAAATGGGCAACGATTAAACTCATTGGCTGCGCCGATGTCAACACGTGACGTCACGCGCGTGCACGCGGAGGGCAGTCGAAGAAGAAGATTTCAGCGGAACCGGCTCAACACGGACTGAAGAAACCCGTAGTGCTAATTCAGCGTCGAGTCCTGTGAGGTATGATCGCGTATTTACACCATCATCACTTCAAAAGTTTGTTAAAGCGACATTTTAAAGGCTCATTTCGGTGTTTTCATCGAGCACAGTGCTACTGCAACAAACATTTAGCCGCGAGTTGTGAGGGAAAAGTGTTGAATTCATTCAGACCTGAGTCCTTAAAGTGACACGAGCCATTCCGATTAAAATAATTCCGATTCGGTGGATTGTTTACATGAGAAGTTATCTAATCCGATGTGGTGTTTATATGTGCCGGCTCTTTCAATAGGAATGGCTTTGTGACATGCGCACTTTAGGTTATGTCCCGTTTGCCGCCTTTTTTCATCTCAACACGGAATTCTACGGAAGCCCGTTTACGCCACTGAAAAAAAAAGATTATATATATATATATATATTTTTTTATCTCAGAATTCGGACTTTTTATCTCACAATTCTGAGGAGAAAAAGTCTGAGAAATCATATCTCACAATTCTGAGAAAAATTGGCGGCGGAAACGGGCTTCCATAGAAATCCATTATTTCTTATCTGCGCTATTTTTTTGGAAAGTGTTGCTCTTAATCAAGCAACGGCATGAATTTGTAGCATATTACTGCTGGAAGGTCTGAGGAAAATCCGGGCGCAGGAAGCTGACCTTTTTGGTGGCTGTAGATGTCCGAGGAGCATCTCTACGCGTGGATGAAGGTCCGAAGTAATGATACACTGAGTTCCTTCAGTGCATTTAATAAGTGTGTTGTTTCAGTTTTAATTTTGTCGCCTCTATTTTGCATTCTGATGACGCCTGTCCTCTTGACACGATAATGTAGATGCAAAGTAATTGGTTTAACGCATTTTTATGGTGTTTATATTCATTCGGATTGTACTTTTAAACCGTTTACAATGCTCCATGTTACGCACCGACTGTGATAGAAAGAATATGAGGGAGAAAAAGAAAATCTCTCAGAAAAGTTACCCGAGAAGCTTGCGTTCACTCGCGAAGAACTTTTGTCTGGTTCATCTCTTATGATTGTGCTAATGTAGTTTACAAAAAGTGTTTTATTTTTGTTTGATATTTACAGCTATTTGGGGATTATTTTATGGCTTCAAAATCACTTTTTTTTTTAACTTTACATTAGGTTACCGAAAGGCTAATAATGTCGCATTCGGCGTATGGTCGTCTACCGGAATCTAGTTATTTGAATTTATAAAGTTTTAAATATGGATATTCTTACAAAAACGAACCGCTTCACTTCGGAAGATCTTTATTAACCCTTGGAATCATATGGACTACTTTTTTATGGACGGAAGCATTAATTTCGGCTTCAAAACATTCACAACCATTCTAAACCTTGAAAAAGTTACTTATTTTGTCTGGTCAGTCTAACAGCGCTCGTCAATGTCAAAATTGCAGTTTTGACATTGAAGCAGTGTGTGAATTCCAGCGCGAAGCGTCAGTTTAATGTTGAAAGAGACTGAGGGTAAGATGTAAATAGTTCATTTAATACTTGTAAAATATTTTACGATAATATACGAGAAATAATTAATACCTTACAGAGTATGACGAGACCAGAAATGTTTAAGTGCATCTGTGTATATTTTAATGCAAATATTATTTGCAAATAGTTCAAAATTATTATTTCTCAACTAGAAGTAGACCTAGAATTTCCTCTTCTATCTCTTTTATGCTTTATAAAAAATTGGATAGTCTAAAGAAGACACCTAGGATGGCTTGTAAAATCATGGGATAATTTGCATTTTTGGATGAACTATCCCTTTAATATAAGGGTCAATGACGTATAAGGATTCTCGCACACGCCAATTTTAAAATAGAAAAAATAATAACAATAAATAATTTGCACTGTATTTTACACTACATGTACTTACCTTATACTTGTATACACAGTATTTTCTGAGGTAACTACATGGGTTAAGGTTAGGTTCAGGGTTAGTACCTAGTTATTACCCAGTTTTTGTAATTACTGTAATAAGTACATTGTATGTACATGGGGAACAGGACTGTAAAATAAAGTGCTACCACAATTCTATTGCATTAAGAATGTTGTGTACACATATCAATTCATATCAAATTTTTTATCTAAGTGATTTTAGTGTTTTTTTATTAAAGTGAAGTGAATGTGAAAGTCGACTTTAGTCATGGTATTGAAGGTGGAGAGAGTGCTGTTTATTCACAATCCCCACCTTCAATTCCTGCCGGCGTGGGAATCGAACCAGCAACCTTCAGGTTACTAGCCCAACTCCCTCACCATTAGGCCACGACTACCCCCTTTTTTTTTTCTTTCTTTTTTTTAAATTAAAGGTGTAGATGTAGATATGTAGATGAATTGGGCGTAGCCTTAAAAAATGTCACGTGGTGCGACTGTGATTTTTCTTAAAATTAATTTCCTTAGCATGCTTAACATTTTTTTTTTTTTTTTACAAGTTCTCAGTAATCAAATTGTTTCGAAACAAAGTATTTGCATTTCTTTTGAGATTCTGTATAGCAGGGTTTCCCAAACGGGGCGGTTCGTAAGTTGATGACAAGCAATTAACAAAAATCAAACAAATAGGCTATATTACTAACTAAATTAATTATTTATTTCTTTAATTTGCATGTCATGTGACCAGTTACCGAACTGAACGTGTCTGCTCAATTCAAAACAAAATGTAAAAGCGCCGATTTAAGCGAGTTTGTCATTGTATTGCTTTGTTGTTGTGTTTTTCATTAAAAATAATAATGAACCCGTCATTCATAACGGTGTGTGTCCGCTGTCGCAGAGCCGTTATGAATGCCTGTGCAGTTGTGAGCATTTTACTTTCACTTTTGAATTAGCGTTTTAAAAGCCCCTGCCGTTGTTGTCACACGTCGATTAACAGGCAGGAAAATTTCCTCACCATCACATCCCTAGTTCAAATGTGTAAAATCAAGAGCTATGTAAAATACTTCTTATAAAAAAGGATAAATAATCAGAGTTTTTGAAGTAAACATGCAAATGTGCAATTAAATCACTGAAATATATACTTCAAATCTCAGTGGGTACTTCAAGTAAATTATTTGGTCAAAGGGGTTCGGCTGACAAAAAAAGTTTGAAAACCCCTGCTGTAAAGAATGACCTTATATTTATTATATTATATAATTTCAGAGTTGCCTTTAAATTTATTTTTCCTGTAAATCACATAAAACTGATTATGTTTTGAAAATACGATTCACTTAAGCGTACGGTATCAGTGATTCATATTTCAGCCACAGAAATTAGATATTTTATTTTTAATTTGATAGTTATTGCTTTTATCGGTTGCACCACATGACGAGTGGTCGCTCCAAATGACACGAAGACCTTAAATATCATTAAAAATCTATATAAAGAGATCAAAGAGAGACAAATTTTATATATATATATATATATATATATATATATATATATATATATATATATAAATTTGTTTATTGATATATATATAAATAGATATAAAAATAGGTTTAATCCAAATTTCACATAATTTTCATGAACACAAACATTTTATAAACATTTTTTCACATCGCACACCATTTCATTTAAGTTGACTTAAGTTGACAAATAATGTTTTAGAAATAAATACAGGTATTGGATACAAGTAAAGTTTGGGGTCAGTAATTTTTTTTAATTAATTATTACTTTAATCAAGGACACATTAGGCCTAAATTGATCAAAAGTGACAATAAAGACATTTATAATTTTAGAAAAGATTCTATTTCACATATATGCTGTTCTTTTGAACTTTCTATTCAGTAAAGAATCCTGACAAATAAAATATATCAATATATATACATATATATATATATATATATATATATATATATATAAATATATATATACCACAAAAATATGAACATTGATAATAATCAGAAATGTTTCTTGAGCAGCATATCAGAATGATTTCTGAAGGATCACGTGACACTGAAAACTGGAGTAATGATGCTGAATATTCAGTTTTGATCACAGGAACAAATTTGAGTTTATATATTCACATAGAAAACTAATATTTTAAATCGTAATAACATTTCACTCCTCTCCTAGCAAGGTGTAACTCCGTTCTTGCTGCAGGGTCAGAATTAACACACCGCCTATGGTCAGCAGTTTGGCATCTGGTAAAATAGATTAAAATAGTTATAAATAAATTAACAATAAATGCATAATTTCCAAACTGAAATTACATGCTCTAAGCCATATATATTATGTATATTATGATAGAAAAATAAATATAAATGCTTTGCAAATTTGTACAGGATTACAAAACGCTTTGGAAATCATACCAAATGGTGCAGAAAATAAATTTAGAGTAATTTCAAAGACATTTCCAAAACAGATGTTCGGATGGTCGCACCACATGATATTTTGACACTTTAAATAACAGAAAACTTACAAATAACTAATGTTTTTGAAAAGTTAATGTGAGTACTTGTAGATGAGAAGTACTACTGCATCTTTTTTATGCATTTAAAACCAAATATTATCTGAAAAAGATGCAATCGGACAGAAAATTTACGTCAGGTTTGGTTGGGTGTGGTGGAGAGAAGGAGCGAGGACTCAATCGCATGAGAAATGGGTCTTTATTTTCATAGAAAACAAAACAAAGAACAAAAACTACCCCAAGGGGGAAAACAAACTTGACTTGACTTGGAACACACCACACGACATACACAGCAAACCACATCAAGAACAACAATCCAGCCCAGGATCCGAACACCACGCGCCCAACATGAAACAAGACACACGGACAAGAGAGCGCACGGCTCGAGAACTCCAGACCGTACGCTCACACAAGGACCGAACATAAAGTGAAAAAGAAAGTGAAAGTGATAAAGGGAGTGTCAGAGCTCTGTCACAAAACCAATAAAATAAACTAGACCGAAGTGACAGAACCCTGACAATTTAGGCATTGACCCTGTTGGAGAAAATTTATTACTATGTTATGAAGAATCATTGATGCGCTAATCCATTGACAAGCAGGTGTATGAACTATAAAGAGAAGAAAATGCTAGGGATGTCTAAAAGTGATATATGGCTCAAAGGAACGGGAGAAAAACTTTGGAAAGAGGCCTCAGTACCGGGAAAGTCCTGACCCTACAAGCTAAAAAGACCATCACTCACACCAACATGAAGGGTGAGGGATCAGAAAAGATGAATAATGACCACTACCCAGCTAAGGAATGGGATATTTAATTAAAAAGGTAAATTAAAAGAGACATATTTTTTAAAAATAAAACACGAGGTGATTGGCCACCATTATCTAATGAATATGGAAGAATTCGTAAACCATAGTGGCCAATCATCAAGGAGGGGTCTAAAGAAAAAGATAAGTGCGAGAACTTCCATTGGATCTTTACGATAAGAAAAATGTATAAAATGAGCAGACTGATACTGTAAAGATCAGATGTTAGGCTGGACGCTGAGCTGACGTCTCACTTTGTTGCCGGCAATAAAGTTCATCTCTGAAGACTTGGAACTTCTGACTCTGAGAGCTTTCTTTTCTACTTTGACTCATCTGAAGTGACTGCGAACTGGCCACAACAACCCATAAACAGCCCACTGCAAACACCCTTGTGATCTGCTTCAACCTTTTCTAACTGTGAATTATTATTTTTATAAAAGGTTATAGAAGTGCTGTGTGTAATGAATTGGAAGAGAGAAGTGGACGGTTGTTTCTAAAGCGCGTAGTGCCATCTGCTGTTAAAAACTAAGCTTAGAATCGATTTGAGAGAGAAACGCAATGGATTCAGAAAATCTCAGAATCGATGAAGAATCGTTTCTCCCATCCAAGTCAGTGTTGGGTTGTTGAAGGTTGCTGGTTCGATTCCCACGCCGGCATGAATTGAAGGTTGAATGGTTGAATTGAAGGTACCATGACTAAAGTGCCCTTGAGCGAGACACCTAACCCCTAATTGCTCCCCTTGTAAGTCGCTTTGGATAAAAGCGTCCACTAAATGAATAAAAAAAATGCACAGGAGGTTATAGGTGCCTTGCTCAAGGCCACCTGAGTCATTTCCTGCCGGTATTGAGAATTGAATCTGCAACCTTCGGGTTACCAGTCTGACTTTCTAACCATTAGGCCAAAGCTGCCTAATGGCTAGAGCATGCTAGATGATTGCTGTTTGGTTCAAAAAAAAAATTGTAGTTCTCACTACACAAACATGGGATTTGTGCCTACAGTGTTTAAAAAAATAATAATTGGAAGATATACTGAAAACAAAATCATTATATTTTTTCTTTAATTCCAGACCTGATGGACGAGAGCAAGGAGAGTGAAGAACTGAGTGAAGAACTGAGTGAAGTGGAGGAGGAACATCATGTCAAACCTGGAGAAAAACCTTTGAGTCGCTCAAAGACTAAAAAGACATTTTTAAAGAAAAGAAGAGCCAAGAAATCTTTCACCTGCACTCAGTGTGGAAAGAGTTTATCAAACAAACAAAGTCTTGATGCTCACATGAGAGTTCACACTGGAGAGAAACTTTTCAAGTGTGATCAGTGTGGGAAGAGCTTCACACAAAAATCATATCTTAGGAAACACATGAGGATCCACACTGGAGTGAAGCCGTACACATGTGATCAATGTGGGACAAGCTTCACACAAAAAGTACATCTTAAGTGTCACATGAGGATCCACACTGGAGAGAAGCCGTTCACATGTGATCAGTGCGGGAAGAGTTTCCCATACAAATATGGTCTTAAGAATCACTTGAGAGTTCATACTGGAGTGAAGCCGTACACATGTGATCAATGTGGGACAAGCTTCACACAAAAAGTAAATCTTAGGAGACACATGATGATCCACACTGGAGAGAAGCCGCACATATGCGATAAATGTGGGAGGAGTTTCACGGATTCAACACAACTTAAAAATCACACGAGAACCCATACCGGAGAAAAGCCGTTCATGTGTGATCAGTGTGAAAAGAGTTTCTCAATCAAACAAGGTCTTGATCGTCACCTGAGAGTTCATAGTGAAGAGAAGCCGTTCACGTGTGATCAGTGTGGGAAGAGATTCATGAGTTCTGCGAAACATAAAAAACACATGAACATCCACACTGAAGAGAAGCCGTACGCTTGTGATCAATGTGTGAAGAGTTTCAAAGAAAAAAAATACCTTGAGAGACACATGAGGATTCACACCGGAGAGAAGGCGTTTACATGCGAAAAATGTGGGAAGAGTTTCACGGATTCAGGATACCTTAAGAGTCACATGAGAATCCACATTGGAGAGAAGCCGAACACATGTGATCAATGTGGAAAGCGATTCTTAAACAAAAAAACTCTTAAAGGACACATGAAGATCCACACCGGAGAGAAGCCGTTCACATGTGATCAATGTGGAACCAGTTTCACATACAAACATAGTCTTGATGTTCACATGAGGATCCACACCGGAGAGAAGCCGTTCACATGTGATCAGTGCGGGAAGAGCTTCATGGATTCTGCGAAACATAAATCGCACATGAAAATCCACACCGGAGAGAAGCCGTTCACATGTGATCAATGTGGAAAAAATTTCACATTCAAGCATACTCTCAATAAACACATGAGAGTTCATACTGGAGAGAAGCCTTTCAAGTGTGATCAATGTGGAAAGAGCTTCACACAATCGGGAACCCTGAAGAGACACGTGAGGATCCACACCGGAGAAAAGCCGTTCATGTGTGAACAGTGTGAAAAGAGATTCCCAAGCGAACAAAGTCTTGATGTTCACATGAGAGTTCATACTGGAGAGAGACCGTTCACATGTGATCAATGTGGGAAGAGCTTCACGCAATTAGCACACCTTAGAGAACACACGAAAATCCACACCGGAGAGAAGCCGTTCACTTGTGATCAGTGTGGGAAGAGTTTCTCAAACAAAATAGCTCTTAATGTTCACATGAGGATCCACACCGGAGAGAAGCCGTTTTCTTGTGATCAATGTGGGAAAACATTTCTTGGGTCATCAGCCCTGAAGACACACCTGACAGTTCATATGAAGGAGAAGCCACATTCATGTTCTGAATGTGGAAAGAGTTTTTCACTCCTGCAAAGTTTAAGAGTACATCAGAAACTACATACTGGTGTGAGAGAGTTCATGTGCTTTGAGTGTGAGAAGACTTTTACTTTATTGAGTGCTTTAAAACAGCATCAGAGGATCCACACTGGAGAAAAACCTTACAAGTGTTCACACTGTGACAAGAGATTCAATCTGTCATCATCTCTGAAAAAACATGAGAAGATCCACAGCAGAGAGAATCCGCACACGTGTGATCAGTGCGGAAAGAGTTTTGCTTTTAAACGTCACCTAAAGCTTCACATGAAGATCCATGAGGTGGAGAAACCACATCACCGCAATCTGAGATTACGGTACGTACAAACCCAATTTCCAGAAAGGAAACATTTTATAAAACGCAATAACATCCACAATCTGTGAATTGTTAATTATCTTGAATCTTTTTTTTTTTTAATCTGTCAAAAGTACGAAGAAATTTTTGGGTTAAACACATCACCAATCACCTTTAACCACAGTGGAAATGGGGCGGGACAAATACTACACCAACCAACCATCCTACTTGTACAACACCTGAACATTCGTTTCACATTCGGTTGGTTTACATGTCTTTGGTCCGTGTTGCATTCATATATCAATCGAACCGCACCAGAGTTCATTTGGAAGCGGACCTGTTTGGTTCGATTAAAACGAACCCTGGTGCGATTGCTCGGTTAGTGCGGTTCACATGTGAACGCTGCCATCTGAACCCTGGTGCACACCAAGCAAGTGGACAGAGAGCGCTAAAAAGATGGGTCTCGGTCCGCTTCCAAACGAACTCTGGTGCGGTTCGATTGATATATGAACGCAACACGGACCAAAGACATGTAAACGCACCAAAAACAGGACGTGATGTCACAAGATGCGACGCTACAAGTCAGCTGATTTGACGACGCGGGAAGATCGGTGTATCCAAAATGAGTCGAGGGCAAACGTGGAGCAACGAGGAGGTGAAGAGCCTCATCAATATTTGTTTCTGCACACAACGGAGGAAATCCTGCTGCTGTTTTGAATGTTTTGAACATTTTATGAGCTCTTTGTGAGTTCTCAGCTGGTAAAAATAAAGCATATGTACACGCATAAAATGATGGCGTTTAATCCAGAACACAGTGTTGTTTTGAATGTTCGGTAAACGAGCTCCGTCGCCAAATATACGTCATAAAAGCCGACCAATCAGGTCGTGACCGTATCCCTACGCCTTTGGTTCAGTAACTTTATGTTCGCTGTTAAAAATGCCAGTGTGAACGCTAAGCGGACCAGGACTATATGTTTTGTTTTCTGGTCCGCACCAAACCAACCGAACTACAAGTGTGAACGCAGCCTTAAAGAGGTTGCCAACGTTTAGTAGACAGAGGACTAGCTTTGACTCTCTGAACAGTGAGTTTTTCTTGCTTGTGCCCGGAACGGTCCATTCATGATTATTATCATTCATTCAGGTGTTCGTCACTAATGTTCAATAGTCACACAATTAATTAATTATCTTGATTGAACGGTCTTGTTTTGGTCTTGACCGCACCGCTGGTCTTGAATGGTCTTGGTTTTGGAGGTCTGGTCTTCACCTGTTGATGCTGAGAACAAATACACAGGTTGTGTTCATTTTAAAACTACACATAAAATGAATTCTTCCAACACATTTTTATGCAATATTGACACAAAATGTGTAAACTAGAGTGCTACACATAATAGGTGCAATTTTTCTACACATTTCTTCTTAGAGTGCAGAAAGACCAGGAAGCACCTAGGAAGGAGAGGACAGAAAGAACATGCAGAACCCTGCAGAATAAAGCTCACTGAATATGTTAAAGAACAACGAGGTTGGTGTTTATTCTTGATTCCTTCTTCATTCAACATGCTGATTGTTTGGCAGTTTTGTGATTGCTGTGATTGGTGCAGGGAACAGATTCATTGAGCATCATTGAGCATCATTCCTGAAGAAACACCATCATTCCTGAAGACCTACACAAAAAAGGAGAAGATTCATTCGTAGTATTACAGCAGAGAAGACACGGCGGTGTGTGTTTAAGTGCAGGAAGTCCTTTACTACAGATGATGAAAATTCACACTGGAAAAAAAACTCTCAAGGCAAGCTGAAGAAGAGGCCATAACATTATTGAGAGACATGAATCTGATACAAATTTCTAACTCATTGTTCGTAGTTTTTCATTTGATTATCTTGTTTCTCTTCCACGTTTACTTCAGATATAACTTCATGTATCTTTGAAACCGGACACTTTGCTTCTCTGAAGATGTTTTCGCTCTTATAAGTCTCTAAAGAGGGAGATATCTAATTTGGTTCTACATTTTAATTTTTTGTATTTTGTTCAAGTATTGATTGATTAAACTTAATCATTTTATCAACAAATTATTGTTATTGTCCTTTTTTATTTTCTGCTGAATCTGCTTGCATTAAGAATAATTTTAGTTCTGAAAGCAATGAAGTGATCTATTATGATTGATTTCCATGTTTTTAGTTTCTCAGTAGAGCTTTTAAATGCCTAGGTCGAACTAAGATGGCGCCGTTGTTTGTGGCTTGCCGTCTGACACTTACTTTGATATCTAGTTTGTTTGTGTTATTTAGATTTATGCTTCATTTGACACAGTGTGCTTCACCAGTTTTAACCTGCGATGGGTCATCTCTTAAATTTGGAAGCTGTTTCAAACAAATTCCTAAATCACGTAAGAACAGGTTCGTATTATGATCCCCCTCCATTACTGATGTCCATACCTGACTATCTACGCCGCTGGCCGTGCTCCCTACCGGAGAGAAAATGCAGAAGCCGACATGGAAAACGGAGTGGCTCTTCCTGGCACGTTGTCGGGAGTCTCAGCGTCCACTGAGGCTCCTTGCGGATGGCAAGAGCCGCTTCATCCATTGGCGCTCTCTGGAGCCTGTACGCACCTGGATTATTCCCGTGTTTCCAATGGCGATATCCCTGGTTTCTGCTCTCCTTGTTTCTATCGCGGAGGAGATCTAAGATTTATTGTCCTCCTAACCATAACAAAGAGTTGGAGACTCACAACAAGTTTGGAGACTTCCAAGGAGAAAACATCGAATTATGACAAATATTTAATATTTGGAGATTTTAATGTTCATATTTGTGGTGCTGTTGACCTGTTAGCTAAGGAATTTTTAAACTTATTAAATGCCTTTGATTTGGTTCTTCAAGTCAATATTCCCACTCATGATCATGGACATACTCTTGATCTAGTATTATCTCATGGATTTTCCTTCTGTATTCTTGAGGTGTGTGAAAATTGTTTTTCTGATCATAAGTCCATTATGTTTTCTGTTCCTTTTGCATTTAATGCTTCTAAATCCATTACGTTTTATGTTTGCCGGTCCCGGCTTTTTACCTCTACCACCAGAAATGCTTTTTCTTTAGCTTTCAATGATGCTGAAGAGCTTTTGAAAAAGTTTTCGACTCAATTGCACCTCTACAGGCAGTACACCATAAACCAAGATATGAGCCTTGGCGAGATGATGCTGTTCGCTCTCTTAGGCAGATCTGTAGAAGAGCCGAGTGAAAATGGAGAAGTGACAAACTTCAGGCCTGGTTTTTGAAATGCTAAGAGATTCTCTAGCTCAATATCAGAAAGTGCTAAAAGCAGTCAAATTAAGGTAATTTACTGAAATTATTAATAAAAACTGTCATAGACCAAAAACTCTTTATCATTCCAACTATCACCCTCTTGTCTGCTCTGTACCTGATTTGTCATCATCTTTGTATGAGGACTTTCTAAAAAATTTTTGTTAATAAGATAAGTGATCTAAGATTGGGAATTTCTCGATTTTCGTCTGATTCCTCAATTTCCCCTTGTTTTTACTCACTTTAACCCTATTACTGGTACTTCGCTCCAAGAAAAAGTAGAGAACCTAAATCCTTCAGGCTCTTCTATTGATGTTATCTCTCCTTTTTTCCTTAAACAAGTCTTTGATGTTGTTGGTTCTCATCTTCTGATCATGTTAAAATTGCCATTTACAAACTGGTATTATACCTAAATTTGCCTAAACATGCATCAATCCACCCACTGCTGAAAAAACAGAACTTAGACCCCATTGTGTTAGCCAACTTTAGACCAATTTCCAACTTGTTTTTTATTACTAAGAATTGGAGAAAATAGTTCTTCAACAATTACAAAGTGTAGGGAATTTTACAGTTTAAGGCCCAAAAGACCAGATATGATAAATGAAGACCCGGAATCAAGAGTTAGAAAATTTTACTGAAGAATAGTTTGCAGTTTCATAAGTAGAAGCAGCTTCAAGTCTCACAAGAAGTTTGTAGGCCACTCTCACATTTCCACCACAATTATACTCCAACAGAGTCCACTAACTACGTCTTCTGATTGGTTAAGAAAACTAAACAAAACTGGTAATTTTCCACACATGGACAGATAGTCAGAAGCACATCTCCTCCCATCATGATGCTGACAATCGGACCCTGAACTTAGGGACAGAACGTCCTAATAAGTCAGGTCAAGGCGTCGCCAGGTCTCAAGTAGAATGCCAGTTGTCCACTAGTACCCATAAAGCACCTACAGAACACTTACAAGTATTTGATACACTGCCGATTTTGCAGGTTTGCCCAGTTACCCAAGTCTGTAATTTTTATCATAGGTACTCTTCAAATGTGAGTGACGGAATCTAAAACAAAAATCCAGAACATCACATTGCATGAAGTAAAACTGAAAACTAATGAGAAGGATCTCGCTCCTTACGGACAAGTAGGGATGGGTACCGTTAAAGTTTCAATGATACTTATGATACTCTTCTTATTGGTGTCCCATTTTATGTATGAAAAAATCCATATTTTACAAGTTATGAAGTAAAATATCAGACCTGAACGTGCTGGATCTGAAGAGGATCTACTTAACTGTTTTTTTATGCTTGCGTTGAGAAGATGAATGATTGAAACGCTTCCCACATGCAGTGCTTGGATGCGACTTCTCTCCAGTGTGGATCCTCTCGTGTTTTTTCAGACTTGCTGACTGACTGAAGCTCTTGTCACAGTGTGAACACTTGTAAGGTTTTTCTCCAGTGTGGATCTTCTCATGTGTTTTCAGATTTGCTGACTGACTGAAGCTCTTGTCACAGTGTGAACACTTGTAAGGTTGCTCTCCAGTGTGGATCCTCTTATGTGTTTTCAGGTGTCCAGACAGACTGAATCTCTTGTCACAGTATGAACACTTGTAAGGTTTCTCTCCAGTATGAACCCTCTGGTGCACTTTTAAATCACCGGCTCTAGTAAAAGTCTTCTCACACTCAAAGCACATGTACTCTCTCACACCAGTGTGTATCTTCTGATGTACTTTTAAATGTTCTAGACGTGAAAAACTCTTTCCACACACAGAACATGAATGTGGCTTTTCGTTTGTGTGACATTTCAGGTGCATCTTCAGGACTGAAGACCACAAAAATGTTTTTCCACATTGATCGCATGTGAACAGCTTCCCTCCAATGTGAATGTTCATGTGTTCCTTAAGGTTTGCTGATTGTGCAAAACTCTTTCCACATTGATCACAAGTGTACGGTTTCTCTCCAGTATGAACCTTCATATGCTTCCTAAGGTAACCTTTTTGTGAGAAACTGACTCCACATTGATCACATGAGTGCGGTTTCTCCTCAATGTGGATCTTCTCATGTGTTTTCAGATTTGTTGACCGATTGAATCTTTTGCCACAGTGTGAACACTTGTAAGGTTTTTCTCCACTGTGGATCTTCTCATGTTTTTTCAGGATTCCCGACTGATTGAATCTCTTGTCGCAGTATGAACACTTGTAAGGTTTCTCTCCAGGGTGGATGTTCATGTGTTCCTTAAGGTGTCCTGATTGGAAAAAGTTCTTCCCGCACTGATCACATTTGTACGGTCTCTCTCCAGTGTGAACTCTCACGTGAACATCAAGACTATCTTTGCTTTTGAAACTCTTCCCACATTGATCACATGTGAACGGCTTCTCTCCAGTGTGAACTCTCATGTGACGTTCAAGATTTTGTTTGTTTGGGAAACTCTTTCCACACTGAGTGCAGGTGAAAGATTTCTTGGCTCTTCCTTTCTTTAAATCTTTCTGTTTGGTTTGAGAACGACTCAACGTTTTTTCTCCAGTTATGACATGCTTTTTCTCCTCAACTTCCTTCAATTCTTCATGCTCCTCGTTTCCTTCAATGAACTCTGAAATAAAAGTAAAAATGATTAAATTTCAGTAACAGGTAATAAAAAAATGTGAAGGACATAAATGCGAACCCTGATTTAACTGGACAGTGGACAACTGCTATACAAAATTTGTCCCGAGGAACTATTCTTATTTCATTGTACTTGAAATAAGACACAAATACTCAAAAAAAGCATTTTTGAAGCGAGAATGAATGGATTATTTAAACATTGCTTCCGCTTTAAAAGGGGGAGGAAGAAACGCTGGGTTTACAGAAGAAAACCTGACATGGGGTGTGTTTCCCGAAAGCATTGTTGGCCAACTATGGTCGCAAGTCCCATTGAAATATTGGTAAGGACAGAACTTCTGACCATAGTTCATTTTTTTGGAAACGCACCCCTGTTTAGGTTCACAGAGGTACCTCTCTTTCAGAAATGGGCTTGACTTACCCTGATTTCTCGGGTTTGACATACCTCCCATTCTGAAACAGAAAACCCAGACTTTCCCTTATTTCAGGGTCAACATACTCTGAGTTTTCACTTAACCTCCTTCCTGAAATGGGCCTCTGCTGAGACTCCAAAAGATTACCACTTCATAGAAGGTTTCCCTTAATATTCAGGCCAGTTGATAATACCCAGAATATCAAAATCAACCGATTTCCTTTTCAGCACCTAAACTTTGGAACAGTCTTTTGGAAGGTCTTCGGTTTTCACTGAGAAGCTGCTTTGAAACGATCTGTATTGTGAAAAGCACTCGATGCTTATTTATGCTTCAGCTACATTATTGCTATTATATACTTTAAAGATTTTTTCTAATACAACAATGCAAAATCTAAATCTTCTTGAAGCTTTATAACCTTCAGCGTGATGAATGAATGAAGAATAACCACCAACCTCTTTGTTCTTCAGGATCTTCAGTGTGTTTCATTCTGCAGGTTCTGGATCACTCTTGTTCTCACTGTCCTCTTTAATAAACTCAGTCTTTGCAGATTTCAGCTCTTCCTGATGCTCGTCTGATGGGAATATTCCAGCTTTTATGATGAAATCACTGAAGGCAGGATTGTTATGGGAGGAACTTCACTGAAAATGAACTTCTGTGTGAAAGAAGCAAATTATTATTATTTTTTAAACTAAATTATGTAAGAAAAGCAGATGTCCTCCAGATTCAATCATTGAACAAACCAAAGCCTTACGCATTTGTAAATCATTATATTACAATATTAAAAGCATAACAGCATTGACACAAAGAGCACTTAAAAATGAAAATGCTCATTCAATAACACAACTCCTCACATTTATATGAAATTCACACATTTGTCTATGTTTCTATTCTTAACGAATCTATCGATTTTTCTTTCTTTCTGCACCCTATTAACATATAAGATGATATCTGTCTAGAAGTATTGAAAATAATATAAAGTAAACCACAAATAAACAGTAAGCATGAAAAAATAAAACAAATTTGACGACACCACTAGAACGCGCAATATACATTCAGAGAAAAAAAAGTAATGAAATGATTAACATTGTATAGTTTTATATGTGCAGAATGTGAGTTATAAAAGAGAAAAACCGTGACAGAAAGATACTTTATTTTCTTCATATTTATAGATTTAAAATGTCCCACATGGATGACTATATAGGCTCAGCATAAAGTAAATAGCAGCATCTGTTCTTGCTTTTAACAATGTAAAGCAATTATAACAAATTTGATCTCACAGATCACGAGACATTAAGTAACACTCCAGACATCGAAACAATCATCCACACGAACACACTAAAGCACAAAATCGCTCTCAAGCCTTAATAAACTTAATGTTTTCCTCACACACTCATTTATGTAGTCAGCAAACATACAAACAGCGCTGTACTCGATTAAAACAAGTCACACATGACCTCTTATACATAAACAAACGATGTAAAGCGTATTTTACAGTACCGTGAACTGCTCACTTCTCCTCAGAAGACTCGACGCCGACTGACCGACCGACCGCGCGCGCGCACTGGTGATGACGTCATCTCCGCGAGTCGAGCTCAACTCGGGTCATCAACAAAAGTTTAGGTGTTGTTATACATAAAGATGAGCATGAACGCAGTGTGCTCAATTTCAAGCCAATAATTGACAAAACAAAAACAAGATTTAATATCTGGCTTCAAAGAGATTTATCCCTGAATGGTAGAGTCTTACTATCCAAAGCAGAAGGGATATCTCGATCTGTTTATGTGTCTTCAGCTTTAGATATGCCATCTAATGTGTGCAAAGATTTAGACGAAATGTTATTTAAATTCTTATGGAGAAATAGACATCATTATTTGAGAAAAGAAATTTTATGTAAACCAAAGAGCAAAGGTGGATTAGCTGTGCTTAGTTATGAAACTTTAAACAATACATTCAAGATTAATTGGTTGGTCAAATTTATTAAAGAAAAGGATAGTATGTGGTATACGTTTCCAAAACATGTGTTTGACATGGTGGGTGGCATAGATCTTCTTTTGAGATGTGATTTTAAAATTGAAAAACTGCCTGTAAACTTAGCTAAATTTCACAAACAAGCTTTATTGGCCTGGATGCTGGTGTTTAAACACAATTTTTCCCCAAATAGATATATTATTTGGAATAATAGGTGCATTCAATATAAAAACAGATCTCTCTTCAATAACAGTTGGTACGAAAATAATATTGTGTTAGTTAGACAACTTTTAAACTCAAATGGTAATTTATTATCTTAAAGTGAATTCTTGGATAAATTTGGGTTTCCAGTTACCCAAAAGAGTTTGCTGTTGTATTTGACGCCATACCTCAACAAGTTATACATTTTGTAAGAGCTTGTAGAAGTGACGCAATATTCATTAAAGGCAGCATGTTTATAGGAGACATTGATATTTTCAAACACAGCTGTACAAATAAACATATTAGGAATATTATGAAACAGCTACTCATAAAAGCATATTGTGGACCAGTGTATTTAGAAATATAAACTGGAAAAAAGCTTGTTGTATTTGTGAAGCATACTGTTTAAATAATAAAGTAAAGGAGGTTACATTGAAAATTTGACATGGTATATATCCAGCTAAAAGTGTGTTAGAGAGGTTTCATTTAGAGATCGATTATTCATGTGATTTTTGTTCTATGGAAAAAGAATCTATTGTCCAATCTATTTTGTGATTACACAAAGATTTTTTGGGTGGATGTGGAAAATTTCATTAAGAGGAAAACAAATGTTATATTTAAATTAAATAATTTTGATATATGTATGTATTATTCCAATGACAATAATAATAATTTTACTTTTATTGTACAACTGTTTATTATTTTGGGAAAATTTCACATACACAAGAAAAAAATGGTCAGGATCCAAACCAAATTTTATTCATTTTCTTCAGGAGACGGAGGACTACTGCACAAGCTTGGAGAACATTATTAATAAAAAAGCAAGGAAGACTTGTCATATTTTTAATGAATGTTCAGTTTTTGTTTAATGACTCAATGGTCTGTACACTCTGGCATGTTTTTTTGTTTGTTTTTATTTTTATTTTTTTGTATATGTAATATGTAAATTTCTGCATATTGTACACTTGTCTGGTTAATAAAAAAAAAAAAGGGTCATCAACAAAAGCACCAAATTCTATTTAAAACGACAAAACGTCTATAAAACAGAAAACAAAGTATACTAATGTAGACACACAGCCGTCTCATTCAGTCTACGTTATGTGTGGAGTAAAATATACTGGTTAGATGTTGAAATGTACAACATACACAGCAAAATCCTGAACACCGTTTATATGAGTCCAATCTCCGCAACGTTAAAAGAAACACACAATATTGATGATAGGTGATAAAATAACTGATGATTGAGCATTTGGTACTGCAAGTAAAGGACACTAAATCTCTGAAGATCCCAGAGGAGGATTAAACTCTCCACAAACAACATCAGCAGCTTCACTTATTACTCACCAGGTTGACTTTCTTTTTGTAGACATCCACTGAAGTTCTTATAGATTATTAACAGAGGTTTAGATGTTAATGTTTCGTTTGGAGTCACCATTGTGGTGTTCAGTGTTTTTTTTTTAAGTTAGCTTTTCTTTGTGTGTTCATAAAACACATTTTTTTTGTGCCAAAGAAAGCCAAGATAAAGCAGGCTCAGATGTTATCTACTCATTATTGATGTCAATAAAATCATCACAAAATATGCCACTAATGTTCTGTTTTTATTTGGCATTTTGGGTGAATAACAGATGTAAAGTTGTTTTACTACCTAAAGATGGATCTGTGGCTGAGGTCTTTATTAACCTTGTACTGAGCAGTATTAAAGTTAATGAGATTATTAAGTGATTTATTAAGTGATGATTGACCATTATTGAAGATACCTGATGTTAACAAGCAGCATCGCCAAAGGAGACAATTTTTAAGTCACCATCGGGTAGATCAGGGTTTGCTTTAGTTGGGCTCTTGACCCTTGACAAATTACAACATCCACTCAAGTAAAGAGAGAAAAAAAAATCAGATTTAGATAATTTTTGGTTATATTTTCACACAATTATTTCATTGGAATTAGAGCTCAAGCTCTGGATTAAATGTACAGTATTGATTTCAGCAGCACAGTAGATTCTGTTGTTTTAAGACTCTTTATCAAAAGAAGTTCTGGAATGTGTATCATTTTCATAGGCACACACAGACATCAATAATCAACGTATGAATCTCAACACTTTATTTTAAAACAAAGATTTTGTGACTCGGATAAGGTGCAGTTCTGTTTGCTCTTGGCTGACATGTGGCATTGCTATGGCCTACTTGTGGCCCAGATCTGGTAAACAGGAGCAGTCCATCATTCCGCACCATATGTGGCCCAGATCATCATTCCGGATCTGGGCCGGCACAAAGTTGATATGTGGGTATTTATCTCACCCGTGTGTAGGACTGTTGTAGTGTTTGTTTTAGAGCAGTGCTTCCCAAAACTGTGGGCCATAGCTAGTCCAAATCAATATATTAAAATAATTAAAATATTCCAATTGTTCTAAAATCCGAAAAATATATTTGTAAAGAATGTTTACATTAATAGTTCTTAGAATTCACATGAATTTCTTACAAACTTGTTAATAAATGTATTTGTAGGTAAATGTCGGTATATATTTTTTTAACGGCGGGGTCGTGGAACTTTTGCAATGTTTTGGGGGGCCTTACCCCACTTAAGTTTGGGAAGCTCTGTTTTAGAGGGCTTATGTGTCATGTCTAAGGACAAAGCTTGTTTTTTTTTTTTAGCAAGACTGAACGTTTTTGAGTAGATAGCTTCATTTTGACCTGAAAATAGGACGTTATGGATTTGTTTAGAGTTTCGAGTAAAGGAGGCATAATTTCAAGAAAAGTTTTTAAGCAACCAAGAAAAAATGTAATATAACTTACATTGCATTCATTGCGTGTTCTGTGGTTAAATTACCTTTGACAGCACGACCAGGTTTGTGTGGAAAATCCTTTATTAACAACATAAGTAAAATAACAAATCGACACACGTACATGTGATGTAGTACACAATACCGTGACGCTGTACGCATTAGTATGTCAATGACATTGTGTACTACGTTTCACGCATTTCTGACAGATTGAATCTCTTGTTGCTTCCAGTGTGAATTTTCAGGTGCTCTTTCAGTTCATCATCTGTAATAAAGATCGTCCTGCACTTAAACTCTGTCCTCTCATTCCAGATGCTTTCTGGTAGTTCTGCCAAAAACAAACGAGATTCATTTTCAACAGACATTATGAGAGATTAGTAAACAATATTTCAGACTTTGACTAATCGCGCAAAGACACATAAAAATCATGTAACTCAAGATTTTCCAAATTATTCACGACACAATCTAGTTCCAGTTGTCAAAGCCACAGTAACACAACACACAAAACCATCTTAAATTAACTAGAGCTTCAACAACTGATGAAATTGCTGCAGGAAACGTGCACAAGCAAAGTTGTCCTGAATACGAAAATGCTTCACATTAAGCACTTGCATGTGTTGTGGTATTCCTGTTGAGTAACTTACATTTTTTTTGGCTATATCCTTCTGTAAATGTTAGAAAGTTATGTGAGTTTTTATTTTATTAAATGCTTGTCCTGAGAGCAAGTGAGTCTCTGTTCAACTTTACAGAATGAGCTCCAGCTGTTACATAAACTACCACTTGGTGGCTCACAAACAGATAGCGGTGTCTAAAACCGTTCCCTATCTACTATATAGTCCACTATATTGGGTGTCGGCCATTTTGTAGTGATGTCCGAATTCAGGCATGTTGGCACGGAGGTATGATTACAAAATAAAGTCAATATGATTCTTATTATTAATATTATTTTAAAATGTAAGTAACATGTAGGATAAAACTAGTATCACATGTCGAGCCATTTCTGGGACAGCTCCAGCTCTTCGATGCAGTGTATACATCAGCGTCCGAATTCACTCCATTTCATTCACTCCCTGCAAATATAGTGCACTCAAACGCCATACACTATATAGGGATTAGTGAATGAGTGAACAGTTTCAGACACAGCTTATGTTACTATTGAAGGCAAATAAATAAAAATAAATAAATAAAACTAATTTATTTTTATGTGTACGATAGCAAAAGCACAGTCGAACATCTTTCTAACATTAACAGAGGAAGAATCTGGAAGTACCCCTCCAGTGAACTGCCACCTTACCGTAGTGGAGGGGTTTGAGTGCCTGAATGCTCGTAGGAGCTATGCTGTCGGGGGCTATATGCTCCTGGTAGGGTTTCCCAAGGCAAACAGGTTATAGGAGATGGGCCAGGCAAAGAGCAGTTCAAAACCCCTTATGGATTTAAAAAGAACAAAGGCCATTACGTCGCCCGGTATGGCGCAACCGGGACCCAACCCTGGAGCCAGGCCTGGGGTTGGGGCTCGTATGAGAGCGCCTGGTGGCCGGGTCTTTCCCCATGGGGCCCGGCCAGGCTCAGCTCGAATGAGTGACGTGGGGCCGACCTCCCGTGGGCCCACCACCTGCGGGAGGAACCGTAAGGGGCCGGCGCATTGTGGATTGGGCGGCAGCCGAAGGCAGGGGCCTCTGCAACCCCAAATCCCGGACATAGAATCTGGCTCTAGGGACATGGAACGTCATCTCGCTGGCGGGGAAGGAGCCTGAGCTTGTGCAGGAAGTCGAGAGATACCGAATAGAGATAGTCGGGCTCACCTCCACGCACAGCTTGGGCACTGGAACCAAACTCCTTGAGAGAGACTGGACTCTCCGCTACTCTGGAGTTGCCTGTGGTGGAAGACGGCGGGCTGGTGTGGGCTTTCTCATAGCCCCCCAGCTCAGCCGCCATGTGTTGGAGTTCACCCCGGTTAACGAGAGGGTCGCTTCACTGCGCCTTCGGGTCAGGGATAGGGCTCTCACTTTTGTTTGTGCTTACAGGCTGAATTACAGCGCAGAGTTCCCAGCCTTCTTGGAGTCTCTGGGAGGGGTGCTGGAAAGTGCTCCGAACGGGGAACGGGGACACCGTCGTTCTACTGGGGGACTTCAACGCTCACGTGGGCAGCGACAGTGATAACTGGAGAGGCGTGATTGGGAGGAACGGCGGCAACCCTCGAACCCGGTGGCGGACACCGGATGTAAGGGATGCCGTCAAGCTGAAAAAGGAGGCCTATCGAGCCTGGTTGGCTCAGGGGACTCCTGAGGCAGCCGATGGGTACCGGCAGGCCAAGTGGACTGCAGCCCGGGTAGTTGTGGAGGCAAAAACTCGGGTCTGGGAGGAGTTCGGTGAGGCAATGGAGAAGGATTATCGGTCGACCTCAAAGAAACTCTGGCAAACCCTCCAGCACCACAGGAAGAGGAAGCAGTGCCCTGCCAACACTGTTTACAGTGGGGGTGGGAATCTGCTGACTTCAACTGGGGACATTGTTGGGCGGTGGAAGGAATACTTTGAGGATCTCCTCAATCCCACCGACACATCTTCCACTGAGGAAGCAGAGGCCGAGGGCTCAGAGGTGGGCTCACCCATCACCCAAGCTGAGGTCACTGAGGTAGCTGGAAAGCTCCTCGGTGGCAAGGCAGCAGGGATGGATGAGATACGCCCTGAGTACCTCAAGTCTCTGGATTTTGTGGGGCTGTCTTGGCTGACGCGTCTCTGCAGCATCGCGTGGTGGTTGGGGACAGTGCCTCTGGACTGGCAGACCGGGGTGGTGGACCCTCTTTTTAAGAAGGGGGACCGGAGGATGTGTTCCAACTACAGAGGGATCTCACTCCTCAGCCTCCCCGGGAAAGTCTATGCCAGGGTACTGGAGCGGAGAATAAGGCCGATAGTCGAACCTCAGATTCAGGAGGAACAATGCGGTTTTCGTCCCGGTCGTGGAACACTTGACCAGCTCTATACCCTCTGTAGGGTGCTGGAGGGCTTATGGGAGTTTGCCCATCCAGTCCACGTGTTTTGTGGATCTGGAGAAGGCATTCAACCGTGTCCCTAATGGCGCCCTGTGGGGGGTGCTCTGGGAGTATGGAGTCTGGGGCCCTTTGCTAAGGGCTGTCCGGTCCCTGTATGACCAGAGCAGGAGCTTGGTTCACATTGCTGGCAGTAAGTCAGACCTGTTTCCGGTGCATGTTGGACTCCGGCAGGGCTGCCCTTTATCACCGGTCCTGTTCATAGTCTTTATGGACAGGATTTCTAGGCGCAGTCAGGGGCCAGAGGGAGTCTGGTTTGGATACCACAGGATCTCGTCTCTGCTTTTTGCAGATGATGTTGTCCTGTTGGCTCCATCGGGCCAGGACCTCCAGTGTGCATTGGGACGGTTTGCAGCCGAGTGTGAGGCGGCCGGGATGAGGATCAGCACCTCCAGATCTGAGACCATGGTTCTCAGTCGGAAAGTGTGACTTGTCCTCTTCAGGTTGGTGGAGAGCTCCTGCCTCAAGTGGAGGAGTTCAAGTATCTTGGGGTTTTGTTCACAAGTGAGGGAAGGAAGGAGCGTGAGGTTGACAGACGGATCGGTGCAGCTTCTGCAGCAATGCGGTCGATATACCAGTCTGTCGTGGTGAAGAAGGAGCTGAGCTGCAAGGCGAAGCTCTCGATTTACCGGTCAATCTACGTTCCTACTCTCATCTATGGTCATGAGCTTTGGGTCATGACCGAAAGAATGAGATCCCGGATACAGGCGGTCAAAATGGGCTTTCTCCGCAGGGTGGCAGGGTGCTCCCTTAGAGATAGGGTCAGGAGCTCTGTCACTCGGGAGGAGCTCAAAGTAGATCCGTTGCTCCTTCACATCGAGAGGAGTCAGCTGAGGTGGCTCGGGCTTCTGTTTTGGATGCCTCCTGGACGCCTCCCTAGGGAGGTGTTCCAGGCATGTCCCACTGGGAGAAGGCCCCGGGGAAGACCTAGGACACGCTGGAGAGACTATGTCTCTCGGCTGGCCTGGGAACGCCTCGGTGTCCCCCCGGAAGAGCTGGAGGAAGTGTCTGGGGAGAGGGAAGTCTGGGAATCTCTGCTCAGAATGCTGCCCCCGCGAACCGGGACAGATAAGTGGTAGAAAATGGATGGATGGAATCTGGAAGTATAGATCGACCGATAATTGGTTTTATCGATATTTAAGCATTTTTCCATAATCAGGTATCGATTTTGTAATTTCAGATTAACTGATAAATGGCACCATCTTGTGGGCAGTTTAAGAATTGTGCACAAGGCCGCCATTAAAGCACTGCATCACAAGTCAACAATGGTGTTCAAAAGTAAAGTAACTTACTTTGCTTTGATTAATAACCTTAACATAACAGCAATTAATGCCGAAATAAAATGTGTCACATAAATGCTTAATGTAACGTTAAGTTGGCGCTAAAAAAAATAGAGATGAACTCAATATAGACAACTTTTCATGAATTAACTAAAACATCCATGAACAAGTGCATGTTGGAAATAAAAGCACTGAATTTAATTCTCTCTGTTGTCTATCATCACTATTCGTCTCGCAAAGTCGCCTTCATATTAAGGTTCAACAAGATCCACTCATTTAACATTTCCTAAATGATATTAACATTTACCAGTACCTTTATTTCACTAATAAACATCTAAATAATTACAGCTCTGTGGAAATTATTATCTCTTCAAAATAAGTTCTGCGTAACTGCATACAGTAAATAAAACAGCACTCAGTTATTTCGTTATCTAGACAAAAGCTCACGAACTCTGATTGTTTTTTTCCCCTTCTCATTCCCTGTGGTCTATGCTTCTGTTCAGTATATTGGTTGTTGGGCACATAAACATGCAAATAATCGGTATTGGTAATGAAACATTTTCTTTGTTTCTCCACATGAAGATGAACTACTTACAGTGATTTCAGACTGTGGTGGTGTGGTTTCTCCACTGCATGGATCTTCATGTGAAGCTTCAGCTGACTCTTAAAATAGAAACTAGTTCCACACTGATCACACATGTGTGGATTCTCTTTACTGTGGATCTTCTCGTGTGTTTTCAGATGTGATGACTGACTGAATCTCTTGTCACAGTGTGAACACTTGTATGGTTTTTCTCCAGTGTGAATCCCCTCATGAGTAATCAGATTTGTTAACTGACTGAATCTCTTGTCACAGTGTGAACACTTGTAAGGTTTTTCTCCAGTGTGAATTCTCTGGTGCACTTTTAAACTGTGCGCAAAAGTAAAAGTCTTCTCACACTCAAAGCACATGTACTCTTTCACACCAGTGTGAATTTTCTGATGTACATGTAAAGTTTGCAGGAGTGAATAACTCTTTCCACATTCAGAACATGAATATGGCTTCTCCTTCGTATGAACTACCAAGTGTCTCTTCAGCTCTGATGACACAATAAATGTTTTGCCACATTGAACACACTTGAAAAGCTTCTCTCCAGTGTGGATCTTCATGTGAGCATTAAGGTTTGATAATTGTGTGAAACTCTTTCCACACTGATCACATGTGAATTGCTTCTCTCCAGTGTGGATTTTCATGTGTCCTTTAAGGTGCTCTGATCGGGTGAAACTCTTCCCACATTGATGGCATACATGCGGCTTCTCTCCAGTGTGGATTCTCATGTGAACATCAAGACTATGTTTGTATGTGAAACTCTTCCCACATTGATCACACATGAACGGCTTCTCTCCAGTGTGGATCCTCATGTGAACATCAAGACTTTTCTTTCTTGAGAAACTCTTTCCACACTGACTGCAGGTTGTAGATTTCTTGGCTCTTTTCTTTAAAAATGTCTTTTTAGTATTTGAGCGACTCAAAGGTTTTTCTCCAGGTTTGACATGGTGTTCCTCCTCCACTTCACTCAGTTCTTCACCCTCCTCCTCCACTTCACTCAGTTCTTCACTCAGTTCTTCACCCTCCTCCTTCACTTCCATCAGCTCTGAAATGAATAATTCAGAAGAAAAAAAAAATTAACTTCATTTTCAGTATATCAAAATAATTCCAAGAAAGAAACATGTGACAAACAAGTGAGCCCTGATGGAGTAGCAAAAAGTTCACGATTTATGCAAATTGTGACACTCAGGAAATGACATCATCTGTGCTCTTTCTACTGCATGATGGGAAGAGAAGAAAATAATCTCAATCCATTGCCTCAACTTTTACACAAGAAGAATCTCTATAACTATGAATGACTTCTATGATTTATGATCACTACAACTTCATCAGAAACTATAAATGTAAAATAAAACATATTTAGTTTGATCTGATGTTGACAATCAATATGCAAGTGTCTCAAACCTTCCTTTACTGACCATTTGTTGAAAAAAAACAAAGATTATCTAAATCTGATGAAGTTCTTGAATGTTTGTAACATGAATGTTGTTCAGCATCATGAATGAATGAAGAATAAACACCAACCTCTTTGTTCTTCAGGATCTTCAGTGTGTTTCATTCTGCAGGTTCTGGATCACTCTTGTTCTCACTGTCCTCTTTAATAAACTCAGTCTTTGCAGATTTCAGCTCTTCCTGATGCTCTGATGCTCCTCTGATGGGAATATTCCAGCTTTTATTGGAGAACTGCAGTGTGAGGAGCTTCACTGATGATGTGAATGTTGTGGGAGGAGCTTCACTGATGATGTGAATGTAGTGGGAGGAGCTTCACTGATGATGTGATTGATGTGGGAGGAGCTTCACTGATGATGAATTCTAGTGTGGGAGGAGCTGATCTGCCAATATCAAAAATATGAAATTTACTGAATTTGTTTTATAATAAATGCCACTTATGAGAATTTATTTCTGTCTATTCATCCTAATGTAACTGATGCTAATTCATTAATTATTTTTATTGCTAATCGTAACAATATTCTGCTTTTTCATTAAAATACAGGTAGATATCTAGAAACACAGAAAAGAATATAATATGTATGAGAAAGAATATAATATGTAATATATATGTAATTTCTTCCAAATATAAATAATGGTAAAAAAAAAAAGTCGTAATCATAAACACAGATGAGATGAAATGAAATGAGCTTTAAGTGTGAATCTCCAGCAGATCTGAAGACATCAGCATAATAAATGAGGTGAAAACAATTCAATTCAATTCAAATTTTTTTGTATAGCGCTTTTCACGATACATATCGTTTCAAAGCAGCTGTACAGAGAACGGATGTCAACATTACAATTTAAAGAATACAGTTAGCAAATAACATAATTTAGTTAATTAATTTACAATCAGAGTTAACAGTTTAACTGAAGTTGGAAGCAAAGAGCTCCCGGAAAATAAATTACATAAAAACAGGAACTATTGACATGAAATAAAGAGTGTTTTCAGCAGATGTTAATATTGATGATCCTCAGACTCTCAACACTCATTCAACAAGACATTCAGACCATCAGCAGATCATCTCACTTTATTCTCAGTGTTTGCTGGTAGAAACACATTATTCGAGTCAAAATATAAGATAAAAGCATATTAAACTGCTCTACTGAAAGACAATACTGCCATTTCTCACAAAATGAGATGAATAAAACATTGATAACATTGTGATGTGAAAATCTGAATCGATTTGAAATTGGGGGAAAATTTGAATAGAATCTGGAAAGAAGGAATCATTCTAGGATGATTGGGGTAATTTTGTAGGGTCGTGAATGTGCATAAAAGAAAATAAACAAATTACAAGCATATAGAAATACAATAGAACAAAGATACAAATTAAATAAGCAGTGCTTTATTGTTTTTCAGGTAAATCAGAGTTCATATTGCAGCTGTTTTGTTTCATAAATTCATTAAAATACATTGATCTGAACTTTAAAGGGTGTGTTTTGTTACTGGCTCCATGAACAACAATTTCAAGTTGGTTTTACTGTCAAGAGTGATGCTGAAAATATGCTATTGACGTTCAGGAATGAAGAAAAGATTGGTCTCCACTCCAGTAGGAGGCAGCATATCATGGTGGAGAAAACAATGCACATATACATTGAAATGTTAGAAGAATAAGCTATTGTGTCACACATAAGCTGTGTCCGAAACCGTCCACTCGTTCACTAACCCCTATATAGTGTATGGCAGTTGAGCGCACTATATCAGCAAAGACTGAACGAAAACGAGTGAGCAAATTTGGACGCTGACGTTAATAGCAATTTCGTCATTAACATTTCCTACACCCGTCTGTAATATGTCCCGTTTAGCTTCATGAATTGTATACTACTGTTTATTTGTCATGTTTATTGAGAATAAAGAGAGAATAAAAACACCTGTGTCGTGCTATTTAGTACATTTAAATTTAGAAATAACAGAACAAAAACACTACACTGTCACATTTGTTTATAAAAAATATAATAGTAAATAATATAATACAATATAAACCGTATACAATGTACAACAGTTCACTAACATATGAGAAAAATCGACCAAATGATCATATGATAATCAGTATATATATTATGATATAAACCTGTATCATTTGGCTTCAAAATATCTTTACAAAGATGTTCTAATTAATAAAAAATGACACTTACGTTTGTAGAAGTTGCCGCTTCCCGCCATATTTATTTTTCTTTCGCGCTCGATTGCGTTAGATTTCGGGTAACGAGTGTACGTCGAACGTACGCTCAAAATCAGAGAGGATTGTGGGTAAAAGTAGTGAACGAATGCAGTCGTTCACTCAGAATTCAGACAGCACTACCCGATATAGTGCACTAGATAGTGGATAGGGAGCGGTTTCAATCCAACATGGGTAGATACAAAAAAAGGGCAAACATTTAGAAACAAATATGTATGGAAAAAAAAAAATCAATGGTTGTTTTTAAAAATATCTCTGCAAATGGCTGATGTTAATGTGGAAAAAAAGCAACAGGCAAGATATAAATGAAGTCATTAGTGAAGGTAAGAAAGACTGTTAAATTGCTTTGGTACAGTTTTCAAAATCAAGCGTTACATTTTCCAAACTTCATTTAGATTATTTAAGTGGATTCTCCATGGCAACTGAATTCTGTAACAAGGTAAACAAATAAATAAAATATATTCCATCATTGTCCTAACAGTGAATTTATGGACGAAATATAGTGGAACAGAAACAACACCGAGACTTTTTCACTGCAGCCTCACAGGAAGCGAGAGAGAGCTGTGGAAACTAGCACTGGATATCTGAGGTAAAGTTATTTTACACGGTTTGCTAGCCTGGCATATATCGTTAATACTTCTCACCATTTACTCCGAGGGTATGAGCGATTGTTTTCCAAATATCACTGAAAAGGAGTCTCATCAAACTGTGCTGGCTTCTTCTGGACCTCGGCGAATATCTTCTCGAGACTAGTTGCCTCTCTGCTAGTCAGGCAATGACTTGTAAAGGCGGTGGCCGCGTCCGAAATCGGCTACTCTACTTAACGAATGCTAAAAAAGTATGAATGAAATCTCGTTGAGTATGAATGCGATCCGGAAATCATCCGATATGTTGACGTCGTCATGTGACCTACGACGCAAGCGCAACAACTTCAAAGAAATGAGTGACAGGTTTAACCCTTCTGTGCTGTTCGGGATGTTTTCATCCACTATGGGGAATTTTTGAGTCTTAATTTGGCCGTAACTTTCTCCGTGTTTCAGCAAATGGAATGATTTTTTGGTGACAAATCTTATTTGGACACATATTTTGGGAAAATGCTTTGAAAATGTTCAAAAACTCAACAGGACTCTGTGGGCAAATTCACCACCCTTTCGTTGTTTTTCGTAACTGCTTAAAGAATGTATCAGATAAATATTTTTTTTCAATTTTTTTTTTGCTTAAATCTATTAATCAACCTCAGTCCTGATCAAAACTGCTAAATTAAAAAAAAAAAAAAATCAGGATTTTAACTCTTTAATTGCCAAATTCATAAATGATGTCACTGATTTGGGAAAAAACGTTAGAAACAGATTAGAAACAACATCGGCTTTGATGCGTTGTTAGTTTTTGTGCAGCATCAGATTTTAACGTTTTAAAGAGTTAAAATCCTGATTTTTTTTTTTTTTAATTTAGTAGTTTTGATCAGGACTGAGGTTGATTAATAGATTTAAGCAAAAAAATTTGAAAAACAATATTTCTCTGATACATTTTTAAAGCAGTTAAAATCGAAATTAAAAAATTTGAACAATGCACAAGGGTTAATTCATCTATCTGTAAATATCTTGATATTGATTAAACTTGCTCATTTTCTGGTCTTGTTGAAGAAACGGCTCCCCATTTATTTTGTGATTGTAGCAATAAATTTGCAGTGAATTTCAGTTCTTATATTTTCAACCCTACTAATGTGACACAGTTTTATCCTTAAAGATATTTCTTTATTATTATAAAAACCCCAAATTACAATCTCTTGAATAGGTTTTATTATTTTATTTTATATGCAAACATTTTCATCCACAAGCATAAGTGAATTAAATCTTCTGTTTCCCTCTTTTTCTTGAATATAAGAATGTTTCATTCATCAGGCTTATAAATAAGAATAAATACATAAATAATAAAAAAAAATATATATATATATAATGCATTATGATGAATTATTCAGATATTTAACCTTATCATTGTGCTTTTTTGTGCTCTGCATTTAATCTCATATTATGATGTACACAAATCATTTTTTTTGTCTTTTTTGTTTGTGATTGTTTATTGTTAAAGATATAACCATGGTATTTTCCCTGATCTTGTATGTAATTATAAGTTCAGCAATAGATAATAATAAAAAAGACATGAGTCACAGCATCAGAAACTCAACTCTTCCTCGTACGGTTTTTCGCCGCTGCTCGAAGATCCCGCCTTTGGAGAAGAATGCTGATTTTGTACTCAGAAAATGTAAGTATTGCTACTAAAAATAAGATTACCCCAGAATGAATTGCATTGCTATCCCACCTCAACACTTACACACAATAATAATGAAAATGCTGCCCAATACTTTATTATATTACTTCTTACTGAAAATGATGTTTTAGTAAAACAAGCGAAATGTCATTAGTTTTGTCATATGACAGCTATGCATGAACACACGTGCAGTCAAGGTGAACACATCTCAATTTTCAGACAAGCAATGATTTAAAGCATGAATTAATAAAATAATTATATTTTATTTACTGACAATAATATGAAACAAATGAGTAAAAGAATGAATAAAACTAAGCACAATATATAAATACATATACAAGTCATTAACACATGAAACAAAGCTTTATTCAGACTTATTGTACTAATAATCATATTTACAGGTGTTGAACCCCACATCCTACTGTCCATCTCAACACAGCTGTGCCAATTGTGCAGCTTTATTTTGATCACCGTGAACATCTTCTTCTGTCTTTGCCGTCCATCATGTCCCTCATTGCTGCTCTTCTCAATGGGGACATCATTGATCCAGAGGATGAGGAAGACCATGATGATGGACCCCTGAACTCCACAACCTTGAAGCAAGAGTGGGAGAAGATGTGCGAGACAATCTGGCTGGCGCTGTGTCTGCTCCAAACATTCTCCAAGAACATGACTACCTCTTAAAAAAACATTTAAAGATTAAAACATTTTACAATCCATGTCAGCGTTCCATTTATTGCCATTTTTCATGCTAATTTTTGATGTAGTTTTACTACTTTTGTGGTGTAGTGGGCTGAACCACTGAACTGGTGAGCAGAAGGTTGCTGACTTCTTATACAATACAAATGTTCCTTGATTAAAAACAGTACAAATGGTCAAATAAAACAGATAACTACTGTCGAGTTACTTGTACATTTGTTTATTTATATTATTTAGTGCTGAATTCTACATAATATCACACACTCAGATGTCTGTTTCATGTTGTGATGTGCTCATCATCCGCAATACTTATTGAACTTATTTCCCTGTCAGATGTTCAATAAACATTTTGTAAGCGTGTTGTACATGGTTTTTCAACTGGGGTTACTAAGATACACTAAAGTAGCAATGTTTTATTTATTTAGCCCGTACTTTCTACTCCAACTTACAACAGAAAACAGAAATTTGCACAGCACTACTATATATATCAGGGCTCCAGACTAAGATTTGAGAGCACAGATGTTCTACAGATGTTTTCATTCACTATGGGGAATTTTTGAGTCTTAATTTGGCCGTAACTTTCTCCGTGTTTCAGCAAATGGAATGATTTTTGGTGACAAATCTTATTTTGACACATATTTTGGGAAAACGCTTTGAAAATGTTCAAAAACTCAACAGGACTCTGTGGGCAAATTCACCACCCTTTCGTTGTTTTTCGTAACTGCTTTAAGAATGTATCGGATAAATATTTTTTTTCATTTTTTTTTTTGCTTAAATCTATTAATCAACCTCAGTCCTGATCAAAACTGCTAAATTAAAAAAAAAAAAATCAGGATTTTAACTCTTTAATTGCCAAATTCATAAATGATGTCACTGATTTGGGAAAAAACGTGTCAAAGATTAGAAACAACATCGGCTTTGATGCGTTGTTAGTTTTTGTGCAGCATCAGATTTTAACGTTTTAAAGAGTTAAAATCCTGATTTTTTTTTTTTAAAATTTAGTAGTTTTGATCAGGACTGAGGTTGATTAATAGATTTAAGCAAAAAAATTTGAAAAAAAATATTTCTCTGATACATTTTTAAAGCAGTTAAAATCGAAATTAAAAAATTTGAACAATGCACAAGGGTTAATTCATCTATCTGTAAATATCTTGATATTGATTAAACTTGCTCATTTTCTGGTCTTGTTGAAGAAACGGCTCCCCATTTATTTTGTGATTGTAGCAATAAATTTGCAGTGAATTTCAGTTCTTATATTTTCAACCCTACTAATGTGACACAGTTTTATCCTTAAAGATATTTCTTTATTATTATAAAAACCCCAAATTACAATCTCTTGAATAGGTTTTATTATTTTATTTTATATGCAAACATTTTCATCCACAAGCATAAGTGAATTAAATCTTCTGTTTCCCTCTTTTTCTTGAATATAAGAATGTTTCATTCATCAGGCTTATAAATAAGAATAAATACATAAATAAAAAAAAATATATATATATATAATGCATTATGATGAATTATTCAGATATTTAACCTTATCATTGTGCTTTTTTGTGCTCTGCATTTAATCTCATATTATGATGTACACAAATCATTTTTTTTGTCTTTTTTGTTTGTGATTGTTTATTGTTAAAGATATAACCATGGTATTTTCCCTGATCTTGTATGTAATTATAAGTTCAGCAATAGATAATAATAAAAAAGACATGAGTCACAGCATCAGAAACTCAACTCTTCCTCGTACGGTTTTTCGCCGCTGCTCGAAGATCCCGCCTTTGGAGAAGAATGCTGATTTTGTACTCAGAAAATGTAAGTATTGCTACTAAAAATAAGATTACCCCAGAATGAATTGCATTGCTATCCCACCTCAACACTTACACACAATAATAATGAAAATGCTGCCCAATACTTTATTATATTACTTCTTACTGAAAATGATGTTTTAGTAAAACAAGCGAAATGTCATTAGTTTTGTCATATGACAGCTATGCATGAACACACGTGCAGTCAAGGTGAACACATCTCAATTTTCAGACAAGCAATGATTTAAAGCATGAATTAATAAAATAATTATATTTTATTTACTGACAATAATATGAAACAAATGAGTAAAAGAATGAATAAAACTAAGCACAATATATAAATACATATACAAGTCATTAACACATGAAACAAAGCTTTATTCAGACTTATTGTACTAATAATCATATTTACAGGTGTTGAACCCCACATCCTACTGTCCATCTCAACACAGCTGTGCCAATTGTGCAGCTTTATTTTGATCACCGTGAACATCTTCTTCTGTCTTTGCCGTCCATCATGTCCCTCATTGCTGCTCTTCTCAATGGGGACATCATTGATCCAGAGGATGAGGAAGACCATGATGATGGACCCCTGAACTCCACAACCTTGAAGCAAGAGTGGGAGAAGATGTGCGAGACAATCTGGCTGGCGCTGTGTCTGCTCCAAACATTCTCCAAGAACATGACTACCTCTTAAAAAAACATTTAAAGATTAAAACATTTTACAATCCATGTCAGCGTTCCATTTATTGTCATTTTTCATGCTAATTTTTGATGTAGTTTTACTACTTTTGTGGTGTAGTGGGCTGAACCACTGAACTGGTGAGCAGAAGGTTGCTGACTTCTTATACAATACAAATGTTCCTTGATTAAAAACAGTACAAATGGTCAAATAAAACAGATAACTACTGTCGAGTTACTTGTACATTTGTTTATTTATATTATTTAGTGCTGAATTCTACATAATATCACACACTCAGATGTCTGTTTCATGTTGTGATGTGCTCATCATCCGCAATACTTATTGAACTTATTTCCCTGTCAGATGTTCAATAAACATTTTGTAAGCGTGTTGTACATGGTTTTTCAACTGGGGTTACTAAGATACACTAAAGTAGCAATGTTTTATTTATTTAGCCCGTACTTTCTACTCCAACTTACAACAGAAAACAGAAATTTGCACAGCACTACTATATATATCAGGGCTCCAGACTAAGATTTGAGAGCACAGATGTTCTACAGATGGTAGGAGAGGGGATTGTTAATCGTTTTGCATTAATAAGTTCAGTTAATAATAATATTATGTTTGTTTCTTGGTACTACACATTTAAAAGCAACTTTTAACAACCTAAATTTTTATTGGCAGACTTTAAATGTTTGGACTCTTAATTAATGTACCAATGTTCTTCTGTAGTGTCATACTGAACTGACCAACAGCTTCAGGGATTATAAAAGCTCTCTTGCTTTCCATGTAATTCTGTGCAATTTGAAGAATTTTTTTTTTATGAGTCTTCATGACTTTTTATAATTCAGCACAAAAAGTGGCAAATGATGTGACGCACCACACTCCAGAAGAGACTTTGTTTCTCAGCAACTACTTATCATGATTTCAGACTGTGGTGATGTGGTTTCTCCACTGTATGGACCTTCATGTGAAGCTTCAGGTGATTTTTAAAAGCAAAACTCTTTCCACACTGCTCACACGTGTGCGGCTTCTCTCTGCTGTGGATCTTCTCATGTTTTTTCTGATCTCCTGACTGACTGAATCTCTTGTCACAGTGTGAACACTTGTAAGGTTTCTCTCCAGTGTGGATCTTCTCATGTGTTTTCAGAGATGATGCGTGATTGAATCTCTTGTCACAGTGTGAACACTTGTAAGGTTTTTCTCCAGTGTGGATCATCTCATGTGATTTCAGATTTGCTGACTGACTGAATCTCTTGTCACAGTGTGAACACTTGTAGGGTTTTTCTCCAGTGTGAATTCTCTGGTGCACTTTTAAACTGTGCGCATAAGTATAAGTCTTCTCACACTCAAAGCACATGTACTCTCTCACACCAGTGTGTGTTTTCTGATGTGCAAGTAAACTTGGCAGGCGTGAAAAACTCTTTCCACATTCAGAACATGAATATGGCTTCTCCTTCGTATGAACTACCAGGTGTCTCTTCAGCTCTGATGACACAATAAATGTTTTGCCACATTGAACACACTTGAAAAGCTTCTCTCCAGTGTGGATCTTCATGTGAGCATTAAGGTTTGATGAGTGTGTGAAACTCTTTCCACATTGATCACATGTGAACGGCTTCTCTCCAGTGTGGATTTTCATGTGTCCTTTAAGGTGCTCTGATCGGGTGAAACTCTTCCCACATTGATGGCATACATGCGGCTTCTCTCCAGTGTGGATCCTCATGTGAACATCAAGACTATGTTTGTATGTGAAACTCTTCCCACACTGATCACATGAGAACGGTTTCTCTCCAGTGTGGATCCTCATGTGACGTTCTAGATTTTGTTTGGTTGTGAAACTCTTTCCACACTGAGTGCAGGTTGTAGATTTCTTGGCTCTTCTTTTCTTTAAAAATGTATTTTTAGTCTTTGAGTGACTCAAAGGTTTTTCTCCAGGTTTGACATGATGTTCCTCCTTCACTTCACTCAGTTCTTCACTCAGTTCTTCACTCTCCTCGCTCTCGTCCATCAGCTCTGTAATGAAATAATTTCATTTTCAAGACATCAAATTAATTCAAAGAAAGAAATATGTGACAAAAATTTTTGCTCTGATGCAGTTCACATGATTTATGTAAATTGTGACACTCAGGAAGTGGCATGATGGGAAGAGAAGAAAATAATCTCAATCCATTGTCTCAACTTTTACACAAGAAGAATCTCTATAACTATGAATGACTTCTATGATTTATGATCACTACAACTTCATCAGTAACTATAAATGTAAAATAAAACATATTTAGTTTGATCTGATGTTGACAATCAATATGAAAGTTTCTCAAACCTTCCTTTACTGAGCATTTGTTGAAAAAAAAAAAAAGATTATCTAAATGTTCAGAAGTTCTTGAATGTTTGTAACATGAATGTTGTTCAGCATCATGAATGAATGAAGAATAAACACCAACCTCTTTGTTCTTCAGGATCTTCAGTGTGTTTCATTCTGCAGGTTCTGGATCACTCTTGTTCTCACTGTCCTCTTTAATAAACTCAGTCTTTGCAGATTTCAGCTCTTCCTGATGCTCTGATGCTCCTCTGATGGGAATATTCCAGCTTTTATTGGAGAACTGCTGTGGGAGGAGCTTCACTGATGATGTGATCACAGTGGGAGGAGCTTCACTGATGATGTGAATGTTGTGGGAGGAGCTTTACTGATGATGTGGTTGATGTGGAAGGAGCTTCACTGATGATGTGAATGTTGTGGGAGGAGCTTCACTGATGATGTGGTTGATGTGGAAGGAGCTTCACTGATGATGTGAATGTTGTGGGAGGAGCTTCACTGATGATGTGAATGTTGTGGGAGGAGCTGATCTGCCAATATCAAAAATAAATAATTTACTGAGTTTGTTTTATAATAAATGACACTTCTAAGAATTTATTTCTATCTATTCATCCTAATGTAACTGATGCTAATTCATTATTTTTATTGCTAATCCTAACAATATTTTGCTTCTTCATTGAAATACAGGTAAATATCTAGAAATACAGAAAAGAATATAAATAATGGTAAGAAAAAAAAACTGTTGTAACCATAAACACAGAAATAAATGACTATATAGTAACCAACAAACACCTTTAGTCTGTTGACACCAATGGAATGAGCTTTAAGTGTGAATCTCCAGCAGATCTGAAGACATCAGCATAATAAATGAGGTGAAAACAGGAACTATTGACATGAAATAAAGAGTGTTTTCAGCAGATGTTAATATTGATGATCCTCAGACTATCAACACTCATTCAACAAGACATTCAGACTCAATCTCACTTTATTCTGAGTGAAAATGACCATTTTAATTTAATTCCTCACCTCAGTCGAGACTCAGCTAAAGTTAAATATGCTTAGTCAGCTTGCTTTTGGCTTTGAAAACCCCCAAATACTGTCCTAACTTATTTAACATACACATAAAGTGTAAGATTATGACTAATACTGGTGAATAAACAGTATAAATGATTGAATAGAGATCCAAACTAGTTTGGTAATACAGTTACTAAGTTGGTATATGAGCCACAACAGTCATTTAACAACATAGAAACGAACACAATGTGAAAATACGTGTGATTTTGGGGATACAGAAACAACATTTACATCGTGTCCCAACCAGACGCGACGCGACGCGACGCCGCGATAAAACGACTCTTTTCTATGTCCAAACCAGCGATTCTAGAAACGCTTATTTCTGGAACAGCAACACAAAGAATGGAAATGATAGAGTTTATGTGCTTTATTTAATGTTAAAAGCTTCTAATGCGAGTTTGAACACGATTCTGCAGCTTCTCAGCTGTAATGAAAAAACACTGGATAATTCACCTCAGATCTTGAACATTAATAAACGGACACAAGAACCATCAAAACGAGTGTATTCTACGACAAAGATTGTTTCAGTCGCTCCGTGTGTACTTTAAATCATGTTTAAATGGTGTAGTATTTATGGATTTTACATAAATATTAATTTTTACCTTTCTCGTGCTCGTTGAGGCGCGTTCGCGTTGAGGCTTTGGAGCGCGTTTGCTGTGGCAGATCTGCTTCTAAACAAACGTAATTATTGCCAAGAAAAAAGTGAAAGAAACAGCAGTTGTGAGCGGGGTGTCCACGCTTAGGTCAATGGTGGCCATGGATACCCCCCCCCCCTAGCTCCACCCCCGCAGTTTAAAAAAGCGGTCATTCCAGCCGCTAAATACATGAGCGTCTATTACTATGATTACGGTAATTTCAGGTTCAGCGGAGAGAGAACGCGCTTTCAGAGAGCTTGAGTTGACCAAATGTATCTTATCTAAAGTTTCTCTCTTTCTTTCTTTCTTTCTTTCTTTCTCTATCTATCTTATTATTTTCTTTCTGGGGGGCAGTGGCGGTTCTAGACAAATTTTACTAGGGGGGGCAGTATTTAACCAGAGGGGCACATTAAAAATGGTAACAAATTATATTCAAAGATTATAAACTTTGTTTTACTTTACAATCATGTATTTATTACAACATTGTACAACATTTGTAGAAGAGTGAGTGCAGGTGCAAAAAGGTTCATTAATGTTGATGATTATTATAAATAATTTGTGAAGGATCATGTGACACTGAAGACTGGAGTAATGATGATAAATTCAGCTTTGATCACAGGACATAAATTACACTTTACTATATATTCACATAGAAAACAGTTATTTTACATTTTAATAATATCTCACAATATTAGAGGGTTTTTTTTTTTTGTATTTTTAATAACATAAATGCAGCCTTGGTGAGCAGAAGAGACTTCTTTCAAATACAACCAAAAGTTTCCAAACCTTTGACTGGTAGAGCATATCTTCATGTATTTCAAAATGTAGGCCAAGTATTTACTTTAAAAAAAGAAACAGAGCCATATTGACACAAAATTATTTACAGGAGAAAGCACCATTTTAAGGACATACAGTAGGCCTACAATGAAATTATAATTGAACTGTTTTGCAAATAGTAATAACCTTCTTCATCACAAACCTGATGGTGCAGTACTTGATCCCCTTTCTGTCCCTCTGGCTGTTCCTCTCTCTGTCCCTGTATGTTTTCTTCATCCTCACCCTCTTCTTCATCCTCCTCACCCTCTTCTTCATCCTCCTCACCCTCTTCTTCATGCTCCTCACCCTCTTCTTCATCCTCCTCACCCTCTTCTTCATCCTCCTCACCCTCTTCTTCATGCTCCTCACCCTCTTGTTCATCCTCCTCACCCTCTTCTTAATCCTCCTCACTCTCTTCTTCATGCTCCTCACCCTCTTCTTCATCCTCCTCACCCTCTTCTTCATGCTCCTCACCCTCTTCTTCATCCTCCTCACCCTCTTCTTCATGCTCCTCACCCTCTTGTTCATCCTCCTCACCCTCTTCTTCATCCTCCTCACTCTCTTCTTCATGCTCCTCACCCTCTTCTTCATCCTCCTCACTCCTATTGGTACCAGTTTCGCATTTTACTTCGTTTGATTTAACTTAGACGGAATAACCAGTGTGATTGTAATGACAAATATTGATTAATTAAAATATGACTAAAGGTATGAATTTCCTTTATCAGAGTTAATAATGATCTGTTAGTCAACAAAGACCGATGCATGCCAAAAAAAAGTAAGTTAGAATTTTTAGCAGCAGAAGCTTATCATTTTTTACTATAGATATGATGTTGGAGTGAATGAAATACATGTGTAGCTTATACATCCTCAACAATCAACACATCACTGAATAAAATGTATTTTGGTTTCTTACAGCTCTACAGTGTGAGACGGTTATCTTTGCAGCCTGGGAATGAGTTTTCTGTAAGTATTAGCCATTTTAATACAATGTTTTAAAAGGTTAGTTCACCCAAAAATGAAAAGTATATTAATTGACTGGTATGATGTTGCTAACAGGTTCCTGGTCAACCCTGACGATGGAAATGCCAGACAGAAGAAGTGTCCTGCCAGACAGGGTGTCAGAAAGAGGACCAAGAGGTGCAGAGGTAGATGACGGCTATCAAACCACATGCCAATAGTTTATTCGGTCCTTGATGGTGTTTGAATGGAAAACTTCAAACTGGACCTGCACCCTCCGTTAGTGGGACACTTGTTGTTTTTAGTTGTTGTTGCTCACCTGTCATTCTTTTACCCAACCCAATCCTCAAGTTCTCATTTCTCATATGTTTTTGTTTTATTTACAGATTTGTGCACACTTAAAGGGATAGTTGACCCAAAAATACAAATTCTGTCATCTACTCACCTTCAAGTTATTCCAAACCTGTACAAGTTTCATTCTTCTGCTGAACACAAAATAAGATATTTTAAAGAATGTTTGTAACCAAACAGTTGATGTTTTTTCCCTACTATGTAAGTCAATGGCTACAGTCGTCTGGTTACCAGCATTCTTCAAAATATCTTATTTTGTGTTCAGCAGAAGAAGGAAATTCATACAGGTTTGGAACTGTTTGACGGTGAGTAAATGATGACAGAATTTTAATTTTGGGCTCAACCATCCCTTTAACAGAAGCTTGATTAACTGAACATGTAAATAAAATGGTTTTAATAGTTTAATTGATTGAATAAAACATATTTTTTGACAAGAACATTGATTGGATTGTCTTTTGATTTGCAGGTATTCTGACATAGCATTATAATATTATGTCCTATAAATGTATATATTGTAATAACTACATATATAATTATAATATTAACATTATTAGTAATTATTTTGAATATTATATTAATATTTTGCAGTAATAGGTCAATATAGATATTACAGTACAATACTGTATTATTAATTACAGCAGAAGCAGACTAAAATTAGGAAATGCTGTAAAAATACAGTAAAATACTGTTTTGTAGAATTACAGCACTCTTCTTGTGTACTGTAAACTAAATTACAGTACATTTACTGTATATGAAAATACAGTAACTTGCTGGCAATCGTACTGTACTGTAAAAATACAGGAAAATTGTTAACAGTGTGGTTAACATCACAACATTGTGCAAGAACAAGTCACTTACGAGATACGAGTCACTTACGTGGCCGGCGCGGCTCTAATTTACCCGTGTAGAACGTTCCGTCGCATTAGTTCCGCTTTTGGCGCTCGCGTGTAAAATCATAATAAAGTCATAATTTATTTTTTTGGTCAGCACAGGGGTGGCCACAGAGGCACGGGCCTCCCTAGACCTCCGTGTAGAACCGCCACTGCTGGGGGTTAGTCGTGGCCTTTGAGCAAGACACGAAACCCCTCATTGCTCCCCTTGTAAGTCGCTTTGGATAAAAGTGTCTGCCAAATATGTAAAATGTTCTTTCTTTGTTTCTTTCTTTCTATTCTTTTTTCTTTCTGATATTTCAAGCGCTCTGAAAGCGCGTTCTCTCTCTACCGGTCCTGAAATTACTGAAATATAGCTTTCCGATCCCTTGGTAGTTCCACTAAATCCCACGTCTTATTTTCCAGGTCAGCCGCCTCCTGCCATTCCTTTGCATTAGGACTCATCATTGCTTCTGTTGCAACACAACAGACATTAGCATGAGGGTCAACAGTCTCCAGATCGGCAAACTCATCGTATCCGTATCTCCTGGGCGGTTTTCTGATTCTGCTGCTTTCTCTTTCAGTTTCACTGACAGTAGAATCGGCTGCTGTTCTCTCGTCAGTTTTCATGAGAACTTCGTTCTCTGTACAAGGAATGTTCACTTCTCTTTTCCAGCCAAAGTCTGACTCGTTGAAGATCACACTCCGACGAATTATAAACCTTTTTTCTTCTTCGTCGAACAAGCGGTACCCCTTGGCATTGTTGGCATATCCCACGAAACGAAGCTTCACAGCCTTCTTGTGCAGTTTTCATCCTTCTGTGTCTGGGACGTGTGTGGAGGGGAATTTCACTACAATGTAGGGCTTGTAACGACTATAAACCTGCAGCCTTAACATCTGTGGTCATGAAGTCATTTGAGAGACTGGTGTTGGCCTACCTGAAGGACATTACTGGACCATTGCTGTATCACCTGCAGTTTTCTTATCGAGCAAGCAGGTCTGTGAATGATGCAGGCAACATGGGACTGCACTACATTCTGCTCTCCATCTGTCAGTGGATCAGCAGCTTCCTGACAGACAGGCAGAAGCTAGTGAAACACGACTAGGGAAAAATCCCATCCAACTCCCACGCCATCAGCACTTGCTCGCCCCAAGGGTGAGTTCTCTGCCCACCCTCTACACCAACAACTGCCCCACAAAAGATTCCTCCCTCAAGCTCCTGAAGTTTGTGGATGACACCACACTCATCAGCTTCATCCAGGACAGTGACAAGTCTGCTTACAGGCAGGAGGTTAAAGAGCTGGCCGTCTGGTGCAGTTATAACCTGGAGCTGAACACGCTCAAACCAGTGGAGATGATGGAGTACTTCAGGAGAAACACCCCAGCATTATTCTCACTCCACATTATGGACAGCACTGTGGCAACAGAGTCATTCAGGTTCCTGGACACCACCATCTCTCAGGACCTGAAGAGCTCCACACACTTCTCTGTATCTGACATTGAGAGCATGTGTCGTAATGTACAGACATTTTTAAGATGGAAAAAGTGGTTTTACAAGTGCCAGACATGTGGTTTTCAAAAGAAAGATTGCCATCAAAGATCTCCTCTACACTTCTCAGTTTCTCCAGATGAAAAGACCAAGATAAACTCACGTGTTTCAACTAGAGTTTTAAAAGAGTTATTTTGCTCAGATTCACCAAAATACCAAAGTCTGCAATCAAAAGCAAAACATCTTATTATGAACTCATTTCTCATCAAATTTCCCAAAGTCCAAAACTTTCTGGTGACCAAAAGATATTTCTCTAAATGATCGATTACATTTACAGGTTACTGTATGTTTGCATTAATGTTCAGGCAAACATTATACATGTGATTTACTGGCGTTTGAGTCGAATGAACCCTGCGATGGTTTTTCTCTTTTATTTTATCTGTTCAATCATCAGTGTGTCTGGTTTGATCTGGATGAACAGCTTCTGCTGGATGTTTGTGGTTGATTCTCGTGTCAGCAGTTTGTGGCTGAAGTGTTTCTTCATTTTCTCTCCTGCTTATCAGAAGCTCACAATCTTCCACTCCACACGAAACATCTTTACACTGAAATAACGTGAGTCCATCAACAGTCAAATAATTAAATTCAATTGTATTTGTATAGCGCTTTTCACAATACATGTAATTTCAAAGCAGTTTTACAGAGAATGGATGTCAACATTACAATTTAAAGAATGCAGTTAGAAAATAATATAATTTAGGTAATTAATGTACAATCAGAGTTAGCAGTTTAACTAAAGATAGAAGCAAAGAGCTCCTGGAAAAGGAATTACATTAACAATAATTAGGATATAGAAATTGGGCAATGTGCATGTTGATCCAGATGAGTGCGTCTTCTGAAGTCCTCGCAGGAAAATAAGAGTCATAGGTCAGAGGTCAGAGGTCAAATATGATTGACAGCTCACAGCACTAAATAACTGTAATGACGAGGAGGCAGCGAGTAAAATCCAAATGCAGCTTTATTGGAAACGTGGTCATACAGGCAGAGATCAACAACGGCAAACAACGATAGCAGAGGGCAGACAAGCTCGTGGTGATATCCAGGCGGGAGGTCAGAGGCAGGCAGATAAACGTCCAAGAAACAGGGAACAGGCAGGATCGGAAACAGGAAAACCAGACTGGAAAAACAATGCTCAGAAATTGATGACAGTAAGGACGATCAATACCTCGTGCCGGGGAGGTGATTGAGTGAACTATTTATAGTGAAGTGATGAAGCTAATGAGTGGTGATAATCAGGAACAGCTGGCGGATGATTAGTGACTGGGTGAGGGATTATGGGAAGTGTAGTGCAGCGAAGGGAGACTACAGTGTGAGCGGGTGACCTCTAGTGGTGAGTGGGTGTAACAATGGGTCGAATTCATAACAGAGCCCCCCCCCAGGAGTGGCTTCCAGACACGTACAAAAATTGACAAATAGGGAGGGAGGGGTGGGGTAACCAGGACAAGGGGGACCGGGACCATGGGGTGAACATCTCTTGAGTGACCAGGGTGGTACGGACTGTACAAGTGACCAGGGAGGAGCAGGTTCTGTAACATAAGATAAACTACGATAGGTGAGGACTGGTAGGACCCCAACAGGATCAGATGGGACAAGGCTGACAGACTGAGCAGAGCAGACAGGCAGAGCAAGGTTGACAGGTGACTGGTATCTCAGGGGTGACAGACAGTTCAGGGGTGACGGACATTTCAGGAGCGGTGGATACTTCAGGGTGGACAAATGGGTCTGGAGTGACAGACAGTTCAAAGGTGACAGACAGTTCAGGTGGCCTCCAGGGTGTCTCTAGGATCTCGGGATCCTCTGGTGGATCAGGGAGCTTTGGTGACCAGGGCAGAGTCACAGCAGAGGCTGTGAGGTCAGGCGTCGGCGCAGGCTCTGGGAGGTCTGGGAGCGCAGGCTGCTCTGGGAGGTCTGGGAGCGCAGGCAGCTCTGAAGGGTCTTGGACGAGCAGCGGTGGCTGGCTGGGACTCTGGACGAGCAGCGGCGGCTGGCTGGGACTCTGGACGAGCAGCGGCGGCTGGCTGGGACTCTGGACGAGCAGCGGCGGCTGGCTGGGACTCTGGACGAGCAGCGGAGGCTGGCTGGGACTCTGGACGAGCAGCGGAGGCTGGCTGGGACTCTGGACGAGTAGCGGAGGCTGGCTGGGACTCTGGACGAGCAGCGGCGCGTACTGGGATTAATGGGGTATCATACATGCTAGTACTCAGTCTTAAGGTTCTCACATGTAGCACTCAAGACATTGGAAAGTAAAGTGTCCATACCAGCTGTAGACTCTGGGTTGGCGGCCATCTTGTATACGGGTTGAGTATCCGCCATGTTGTGACCCCAGTCAGCGGTGGGAATTACGGTGCAAATTTGTTCATCGGACTTGAGTTGAGGTGAGTTAGAGGTCGACTGGCTGAGCGATTCTGCCGCTTCCACAGTAAAAGAAGAACCAGACAACAGCAGTGCATAATCCATAAAGTCTCTGAGACTAAACTTTGATTCCACATTGGGGAGACAGGATTTCAAGGGTTCGTTAATCTACGACGAAATAAATGCTTAAATAAGGTCTCATCATAGTGGACAAGAACAGATACCACTATGAAATTCTGTATGTAGTGTGAGCGGGTGACCTCTAGTGGTGAGTGGGTGTAACAATGGGTCGAATTCATAACAATAACACACCAGTAGATATAGATATCTAATCTAATATTTCACTCTTCTGCTGTTAGTTTAGACCCCATCCCCTCACACCTTCTACAAGCCATCTCTCCCACTCTTTTACCAGCACTTACACACATTATTAACTCGACTCTCCACACAGGCATTGTCCCTACCACATTCAAGCAGGCTCGATTAACCCCACTGCTAAAAAAACCCCACGTTAAAATATCACTCAAAGACAATTACAGACCTGTCTCTCTCCTACCACTCATATCGAAAACACTTGAACGAGTTGTGTTCAACCAGGTGTCATCTATCCTCTTCCCTGCCACTCCTACTCTACAACACGACATCAACATACAGCTTGGTACAACCACCATTACCCCATCAAAATCGGCCAGAAATCTTAGAGTTATCTTCGATGACCAACTGACCTTCAGAGACCACATCTCAAAGATGGCGCGGTCATGCAGATTTGCACTTCACAACATCAGGAAAATCCGTCCCTTCCTGACTGAGCACGTAACACAACTGCTTGTCCAGGCCCTGATCATTTCAAGGCTTGATTACTGCAATGCTCGATCCAGAACGCTGCTGCACGTCTTGTCTTCAACGAGCCTAAGAGAGCCCACGTCACGCCCCTCTTCATCTCTCTGCACTGGCTACCCCTCGCTGCTCGCATCAAGATCAAGGCGCTGATGCTTGCTTACAGATCCACCACAGACTCTGCACCTTCCTACCTCCACACACTGCTACAACGCTACGTCCCCACCAGAAGCCTGCGATCACTAAAGGAACGAAGGCTTGTGGTACCATCACAGAGAGGCACAAAATTACTCTCCAGAACATTCTCCTTCACTGTTCCCTGCTGGTGGAATGATCTCCCTACTTTCATCAGGAACGCAGAATCCCTGGCAATATTCAAGAGACAGCTGAAAACTCATCTCTTCCGTGAACACCTAATCCCTTCATAAAAAAACCCTATCCTTCTCTTTTCCCTTCCTACTCTAGCTCACTTGTAAGTCGCTTTGGATAAAAGCGTCTGCTAAATGACTAAATGTAAATGTAATGTAAATGCAGTAATGACTTTATGAACTTCTTTACTTGCAAGATTGACAACATTAGAGAGAAAATTATAGCCATGCAACTGTCTACTACAGTATCTCATCAGAAAGTGGATTGTAGTATCCCTGAGGAAAAATTCCATTTATTCGCTGCTATAGGAGAGGAAGAATTGTCTAAACTTGTTAAATCATCAAAATCAACAAGTTATATATGTTAGACCCTATACCGACTAAGCTATTGAAAGAGATGCTTCCAGAGGTCATAGATCCTCTTCTTAAGATCATTAATTCATCTTTATCACTAGGTTACGTGCTGAAAATTTTTAAGCTGGCTATTATCAAACCTCTTATTAAAAAACCATAACTTGATCCTAGAGAATTAGTCAAATACAGACCGATCTCCAATCTACCTTTTCTGTCAAAAATACTAGAAAAGGCAGTATCATCTCAACTGTGTTCCTACTTGGAAAAGAAATGGTATCTTTGAGGATTTCCAGTCAGGATTTAGACCGTACCATAGTACTGAGACTGCTCTCATTAGAGTTACAAATGATTTGCTCTTATCATCAGATCGTGGTTGTATCTCTCTATTAGTGTTACTAGACCTCAGTGCTGCTTTTGACACTATTGACCACAATATTCTTTTGAATAGACTAGAAAATTATGCTGGAATTAATGGAATTGCTTTGGCATGGTTCAAATCATACTTATCTGACCGTTACTAGTTTGTTGTAGTAAACGAAGAGATGTCATTTCGATCACAAGTTAAATATGGAGTACCACAAGGCTCAGTTCTAGGACCGTTGCTTTTCACTCTGTGCATGCTACCCTTGGGAGATGTCATTAGGAAGCATGGCATTAGTTTTCACTGTTACGCTGATGATACTCAGCTCTATATTTCCTCGCGCCCTGACCATACCGACCAAGTCTCAAAATTAACAGAATGCGTAGCTGATATAAAAAATTGGATGACTATGTAACAGTCTCTTCCGTAAAGCTACAGGTCGCTCTAAGCACCTGATATTGGACCAGTAATTAGGTTCGTCACAGGAGGGTAAGTGGAGTGTAGGCACATACGGACACAGACAATAACTGGTAATGACTCTGTATTTCGTTGTGCAAAATGATAACGAAAACAATTGTAACAATCACAACAACAATTAAATAAAAATAAATAAAACCAAATGAAATAATTGTTATTTTTTTCAATACCCTGTTGTATCTTTTGATATCTTTAAGCTCTGTTCACTATTTAAATAGCTTTCCTCCTATTTGCTTCTAGTTATTATTCAATTTATGTTTCAATTGTTTAGTTTCTATTTTGGTTTATAGATATTCAGTTTCACTAACTTTTAGTTTAATCAGAGCTTTTCTTAACTTTGGGTTTTTTTAGTTTTTCTTTGTTCAACACTTTAAATTTCACTCATAGAAAAGATTAACCCAAATTAACAATTAAAATGAGAAAAGAAAAGTACAGTGTCACATGAGTTCAATTCGAAACAATTGAAAACCAATTCAACTCAACAATATAACAGTCAATAGCTGCTTAGTCTGTGTATAAACGAACGCCCTTTGTCATCCAAAGTGGAAAAATATGTCAGTGTGTGCAAAAGTCTCCGGATGTAGATGGAAGCTGTTTCAACAGTCAGTAAAAGTCAGATCCTACCGATCAGAATGCGCAATGCAATGGCTTCCACCTGATCAGTAGAGAGCAACAATCAACAGGTAACAGGATTTCTCCATCTGCATCTCTCTTGAATCAACAGCAGTTCGGTGGGAGGCTCGCCATCTCGATGTCTGAAGTGTTCGATCCAATCTCACAAAAAAAAAAACCTGACCTGTTTATACAAACAGTGTCTTAAGTTTCAAAAGCATTTACTCATTAATCAATCAACCATCAACTATATGAAAATAGTGTTCAGAACCCTTTTCTCTCATATTCAACACATGTAAAATATACCAGCATATGTTATCATGTGCAATATAGCATTTAAGTACTTAAAATGGAATATTATATATCGCATTTCACACTCCTTCAAAAACTATTACACACAAAACACTTCAGAGCTTCAATTAACAGTATAACATTCAGTTTTCAGTAAATTGAACAATATTAAAGTTAGAAACTCACCAAATCCGGGAGTTTCATATGATTTCTACACCCGCATTGGATTTTACAGGAGTTCTCAATCAGGAATCATCAGCCGCAATATCAACAATCACGTTCTCAGATTGATCTTTGTTGCTTCTCTCGCGATCAGCAATGTGTGCATTTCATCGCTCCCGCGTCTCATCTCAATGACGTCACGCGCAGTCTCAGTTTAGACTGGACACGTCACTTAAGGATTTATTAATTTTCATCAATTTATTATTTTATTATATTAAACTGCAATGCTTTTAATCAGCGTTTTGTTTAATACTTTCAGCATTTTATTAGAATTGTAATTATTTCAATAATATTCTTTTCTTCCTGTTTCTTATATATCTGAATTCCAACCTGCGTTACAACTAGTAATTTCCTAAACTACTAAATTCAGAAAAAAAACAGAGAGAGATTCTACTTATTGGACCAAAAACGTCTCCGCTAATATTAGCCTCTCTCTTTATCCTGAGGTTGTCTGTCCATTGCTTCTTTCAGCGTGCTTGTTCTGCAACACAACAGACATTAGCATAAGGATCAACAGCATTATTCTCACTCCACATCATGGACAGCACTGTGGCAACAGAGTCATTCAGGTTCCTGGACACCACCATCTCTCAGGACCTGAAGAGCTCCACACACTTCTCTGTATCTGACATTGAGAGCATGTGTCGTAATGTAGAGGCATTTTAAGATGGAAAAAGGGGTTTTACAAGTGCCAGACATGTGGTTTTCAAAAGAAAGATTGCCATCAAAGATCTCCTCTACACTTCTCAGTTTCTCCAGATGAAAAGACCAAGATAAACTCACATGTGTTTCAACTAGAGTTTTAAAAGAGTTATTTTGCTCAGATTCGCCAAAATACCAAAGTCTGCAATCAAAAGCAAAACATCTGATTATGAACTCATTTCTCATCTCATTTTTCCAAGTCCAAAACTTTCTGGCAACCAAAAGATATTTCTCTAAATGAACGATTACATTTACAGGTTACTGTATGTTTGCATTAATGTTCAGGCAAACATTATACATGTGATTTACTGGCGTTTGAGTCGAATGAACCCTGCGATGGTTTTTCTCTTTTATTTTATCTGTTCAATCATCAGTGTGTCTGGTTTGATCTGGATGAACAGCTTCTGCTGGATGTTTGTGGTTGATTCTCGTGTCAGCAGTTTGTGGCTGAAGTGTTTCTTCATTTTCTCTCCTGCTAATCAGAAGCTCACAATCTTCTGCTCCACACGAAACATCTTTACACTGAAATAACGTGAATCCATCAACAGTCAAATAATTCAATTCAATTCAAATGTATTTTTATAGCGCTTTTCACAATACATGTCGTTTCAAAGCAGCTTTACAGAGAATGGATGTCAACATTACAATTTAAAGAATGCAGTTAGAAAATGATATAATTTAGGTAATTAATTTACAATCACAGTTAACAGTTTAACTGAAGGTAGAAGCAAAGAGCTTCTGAAAAATTACATTTACAATAATTTACAAACAATATTAGATCCAGATATCTAATCCAGTATTTCACTCTTCTGCTGTTAGTTTTCATTCAGGCCCAGAATTCATTTGAAAATGTAAGATCAGCAGAAGCTTGTTGATGTTCGTGATGTTGAAGGAGACGGATGTGTGAGCGGAAACTAACTGAGGGTGGGGAGGATTCACACACGAGCAGATAAATATCACAGTTCAGTGTTTCACATCAATCTGAGGCTTTCAGACATTTTAAGAGTCACTATCGTGGGCTTTTCACTGAAGCGATGAAGAAAATGTTTCTTCAGTTATTTTTGCTCTGTTTGTGGCGTCTGGTTGGTGAGTTTTAAATGTGTTTTCATGACTTCAGCTGTTTCTGTTCTGGTACCATGTGATCAATTACTGGTTAAATTAGTTTGAGAGATTAACATTCACTGTGTCTGTAGTGAAGCGCACGACTCAGGAAATAACTCAAAGAACCGTCTTTAATCTCATAATCCACACAATACACAGGAGAATCATGAGGAGAAACACGAGCACGTCATGTAGACGATACCGGACGATGAACTGAACAGAACTCAGGGTTTAAATCACAGGGAGATCATTGGAAGAACAGAAACAGGTCTGGGATTAATGAACTAATGATCGAGAACACAGAGAGAAAACTAAACCTGAACAGAACAAACACGTTACAGTTCGTCTCGTGTGGAAATAACTGTGATTTTAGCTCTAAACTCAGTTATTATGGATTGATTGAACAAAATCATATAAATATAAATATAAATGAAATATAATATAATATAATATAAAATAAATATGAAGCTCAGATACTCAACAGCATCAGTTTTAGTGTGACTTTAAACATTCAAGTGTCTTTTTTAGTTATTGTTCCACATATAAACCTGTTTCTCGTTTCGTTCATCATCTTTTGTCTTTGTGCTGCTGCAGAATATTATTAATGTCACATTTAAATGAATAAAAGTATTTCAGTGAAGCTTCATCAAACCAACATCAAGTGATTTTAAAGCTTTAATCTGTGAAAAACTCTGTTCTTCAGGAGTGTTTGGAGTTTCAGAAGTGTTTGTGATGGAGGGAGATTCATTCACTCTAGATTCTGATCTTACTGAGATGAAGGATGATGATGTGATTCAGTGGAGGTTTAGAGATGAAAACACTTTAATAGCTGAAATCAATGTAACGGCCGACAGAATCGCTGTATATGATGATGTTCTTGATGGGAGATTCAGAGACAGACTGAAGCTGGACAATCAAACTGGATCTCTGACCATCACAAACACCACAATAACAACAACAAAACATACTGGACATTATAATTTACAGATCAACAATAAGAATATTTATTTCTATCTCGCTGTCATTGGTGAGTTCAAAACTGTTTTCATCTCTTTTTTAATGACAAAATTGAAATGAATTCATTCACCATTTAGTTTCTTTTTGCTGTTTTATGATATTATTTATTTTCATTTTAAATGTTAAAGTATTTAATTTAATAAATCATTATAATGTGTTTATCTGTGACAAACCCTGTTTCAGTGTCAGTGAATGAAGGAGATTCAGTCACTCTGAACTCTCGTCTTACTGAGATGAAGGATGATGATGAGATTCAGTGGAGGTTTGAAGACACTTTAATAGCTGAAATCAATGCAACGGCCGACAGATTCACTGTAAATGAAGATGATCTTGATGGGATATTCAGAGACAGACTGAAACTGGACAATCAAACTGGATCTCTGACCATCACAAACTTCACAGTGAAACATACTGGACTTTATGAACTATGGATCAATGATAAGTGGAATTATATCCGTCTCGCTGTCATTGGTGAGTTCAAAAGTGTTTTCACCTGTTTTTTAATGACAAAGTTGAAATGAATTAATTCCCCATTTAGTTTCTTTTTGCTGTTTTATGATATTGTTTATTTCAAATTTAAATGTTAAACTGTTTAATTTAATAAATCATTATAATGTGTTTATCTGTGACAAACCCTGTTTCAGTGTCAGTGAATGAAGGAGATTCAGTCACTCTGAACCCTGATCTTACTGAGATGAAGGATGATGAAGAGATTCAGTGGAGGATTGAAAACACTTTAATAGCTGTAATCAATAAACAGGACGACAGAATCACTGTATATGATGATGTTGCTGATGGGAGATTCAGAGACAGACTGAAACTGGACAATCAAACTGGATCTCTGACCATCACAAACACCACAATGAAACATACTAGATATTATCAACTACGGATGTTCACTTTCAGGAGGAGATTTTATTTTCATCTCACTGTCTACGGTGAGTTAAATGTCAGTTTCAAGTGTTTTATTTATTACAGCTGGATCTAAAGAAGAATCTTATCATGACTAATGAGTTCAAATGACAAATTCTCTTGCTTTTACATGAACAGCAGGTTTATATTGAACTTTCTATGAAATTGTTTCACTTTTGATCATCTTGGTTCCTCTGGATGTTTCCTGAAGATCTTCATTCGTCCTCATTTGTCTTTATTCTCTCATGTTTTCCAGCTCGTCTGCCTGTTCCTGTCATCAGCAGAGACTCTTCACAATGTTCTTCATCATCATCATCATGTTCACTGGTGTGTTCAGCTGTGAATGTGAGTCATGTGACTCTCTCCTGGTACAAAGGAAGCAGTTTATTGTCCAGCATCAGTGTGTCTGATCTCAGCATCAGTCTCTCTCTACCTCTGGAGGTGGAATATCAGGATAAAAACACCTACAGCTGTGTGCTGAACAATCCCATCAGCCACCAGACTCAACATCTGGACATCATTCAACTCTGTCACACATGTTCAGGTACGGCAGCGCTGATGATATCAGTGTTTATTGACTGAGCTGATCTCAGTTTGATGTTTTTACTCCTCAGACTCTGTCCACTGTTGTGGTCCTACTGAAGCTGTGATCCGATTGGTCCTCTCTGCTCTGGTGGGCGTGGCTACTGTCCTTATTGTGGTTTATCACGTCAGATCTGAACGAGATCAAGCACAGATTCACACACCAGGTACATGATTGATGATGTCATTTCTCACACATATATTAATATTGGTGAGATTTATTCATTTATGGCTTTACATGTTCATCTTTTTCAGGAAGTGCTTAAATCTAAAGCAGAACACTGAACTTTAAAGATTCTTCAAGTGTGTTTTTGTCATAATAAATGCTGATGATTATTTGAGCTTCTGCTCTCTCAGTGTCAGATTGTAAAAATCTTATTTGTGAGGCTTTATTGTTTATATTTCTCTCAGAGACACACAGATCTCACTTTACTTCTACTGCTGTATATTTGTCATGTGTATTTTACACTGTTGTTGGACGGATCAAATTAAATTAGCTGATTTTTAATGTGTCTGACGGAGTTCTGAAGTGAATTAATGTACATTTTCAGAAAAACCTGTTTCCTTACATGCTTCATTATCTGCAAATATATCAGTTTATAATAATGTGTTATTAAATAATAAAAAAATAATATCTAAAGCTTGTTTTGTCTCTTATCTCAAGAATCAGTGAGATTAAGTTTGTTAGAATTTCATGTGTTTTTATTTACGTCAAAACAAAAATACGACAAGGAAGCAGAAAAAGAACTGCAGCGTCAGAGTAAAATGGCGACACCTATTGGCAAAATTACTACATGACAACACTCCCATTTAATTTTACAACAGCATTAAGCCATTTTAGTAAATTATGTTAATACAAACTAGTAAGGTCTTTTCCTTAATGATTTCTCTTCACCACATTAACAGTTTTACATTGTATCAGATTCAACACTAAACAGAATTACATTAGACAAAGTCACACTCCGACGAATCAAAATCCTTTTTTTTCTTCATTCAACAAGCGGTTCCTCTTGGGATTGTTGGCATATCCCACGAAACGAAGCTTCACAGCCTTCTTGTGGAGTTTTCGTCCTTCTGTGTCTGGGACATGAGTAGAGATTCACCATCCCAGAGCTAAAGTTGAACCTCACAGTAGAACTGGGCTGGTGTTGAAGTGTCTCGATATGGCAGGGTCAATCAAATCCAACAGACGGCCAACTGGTCACTCGTGTAAGTGTGACCGCTGCCACTATCATCTGCGTAGTGTTAGAAGACCCAGGACACCTTCACTTCGGTTCACCAAAAGGGGATTTATTCAGTCACACCAGCATTAAGCTCTCTGTGGATTAATCATGAGTAAAAGTTATCTTTCCCTCTTGGGAATTCTGCATCGACTCATTCCTGGATGACACAACATTTGTCAGCTAATTCGTGACTCACGGCCCACACGATATAACTTCTTATTCCTGAGCCGCTCACAACGGAAAACTGCAAATAGTCTCAGTACTGTTTACAATAAGATATTTAGTCCATTTATACACTTCATGAACTTAATTAACTAAATAAAATGAAGAGCTGACAAAGACTTACTTCTCCCCAACACACAACATGAACTGGCGAGAGGCGCGCACTCAATTTAAACCGGCGTCGGTAGAAAGTTTCAAAATAAAAGTGATCAGCAGAAACAACATATTATTTGAAGAAAAAAACTGAAATAATAATGACAAAATACATTAAACGTGTCGTCTCGTTACATAAACTCAGTTCTCAATCCATGTAAGAGTTCATCCAAAAAGGAATTTTAAGTCTTTAAGTGAAAATACTGCAAAACGTCCAACAATAAAGAATGAAAAATAGAGGGAAAATGTATTGCCAGGAGCAACGACTAAATAACCACAATAGAAGGGATGATATTGAGCATCAATGAGTTCTCAAAGGTGTTTGTGTGTCACCGCAGCACTAAAGAAAAAACTACAGTAGTAAAATCACTGCTTCATTTCAAAAACTACAAATAACGTCCGTGTATTTCTTCAGAGTATCCACTGTGGGTAAACAGCACTACAGAAGAAACTCACAGTGTCTCAGCTCCTTTCTGTAGAAGACGAACACTCGCGCCAACACTGTCTCAGCTAGCACCATCAGCAATGCCCCTCCTGCGTATTTTCTCCATGTTCTGATCTTGCCTCTGCCACGATGTCAGTCTCCATAACCTCACAGTCCTTTGGCTTTCATCATATGTTCCATTTGAAATGTCCATGTTGCCCAGTTCTCTGATCCGCTCAGCTGCTCAATAAACAGGCTGTCCTCCTTTGAGTCCCACAACACTGTCACACAAAACCTGAACAGAACAGAACTGCAGAGTCTCAGTAAAATGGCGACATTGGTAAAGTTACTACATAACTGTAATGTCTCTTGATAACTCCTAGCAAGCTGGTTAGGCTTAACACTTAGGAAAACAAAAGATATAATAAAGAAGACACACCACGAGTTGTTTACTGTCAATGTCGTTCTTGTTCTGCTTTACTTGTCGTAACCAAGTTACACGTACATGGCTCCACCTAGTGGTAAGCAACAGCATACATCAGCATACATCACATCTTCCTTTTTTTTTTTTAACAACTATAAACTTGAACTCTTATTTTTAATTAAAGTCAGTATTGCAACCTTTGTTTTGTTTTTGTTTTCTCTTGAGATCTCTGAACCGATCTCAACCTCTACTTTACTTTAGTTAACTACTTGCGTACTTTAGCAAGAATAACGCTTTGGAGGTCTAACCACTCTACCAGAACGCGTCACCTTCACAGTTTCTTCAGCAACACCTTCAGGCATCGAAGACATCATTGCAGGTGATGGTACAGGCAGCAATGTCTGTTTTGTATCAAGCACATCAGGAACACAGTCATTTATGGCTGGATCGAATGAGTCCTGAGTGTGTGAGTTCTGGAAACTCAACTCTTTTGTCTTGAGCAGGTGCTTTCGATTTCTTCTGTAGATTTCTCCACCCTGTGTTTGAACCAGGTATGACCTTGGTTTGTCAAGACCTTTCACCACTACAGCTGGCTGCCAACGATTCTCAGCTCTCAGCCTCACCATTTCTCCTTCACTCAGAGTAGGCAGGTTTCTTGCCCCACGATCATAGTAGAACTTTTGCTTCAGCTGCCTGTCTTTTAAGCTTTGCTGAACACCTTTGTGCAGCTGCGGCTGTAGAAGTTTACTCGCTGTTGGTAGTCTGGTTTTCAATCTACGGCCCATAAGAAGCTGTGCAGGAGATAACTTCACTCCATCTAGCGGCGCATTCCTGTACTCAAGAAGAGCAATGTATGGATCTCCTTGACTTTCTTGCACCTTCTTGAGTAGGTTTTTGATGGTTTGTACAGCTCTTTAGCTTTGACCATTAGACTGAGGATATCTTGGACTTGAAGTCGAGTGTTTGAACTCCCAGTTATCTCTGAAGTTGCTGAATTGAGCACTGACGAACTGTGGTCCGTTATCTGAAACGACTTCATCTGGAATACCGTGTCTTGCAAATATTGACTTCAGTGCTGTTATTACATGCTGACTTGTTGTCTGTGTCAACTTTTGAATTTCAGGAAATTTTGAGAAGTAATCCACACATACTAAGTAATCTGCTTTGTTGAAGTGAAAGAGGTCAACTCCGACTTTTGCCCACGCCCTGTCTGGTAATTCATGACTGACAAGAGGTTCTTTGGTATTGTTCCTTTTGAAAGTGTTGCACACAGCACACTTTGACACCACACCTTCAATTTGCTTTCCCATGCCGTGCCAAAACAATACATCTCTTGCTCTCTCTTTACTCTTAACAACTCCCAAATGAGCTTCATGAATCATCTCCAGCATTTCTGCTTGAAGACTTTGTGGAACCACTAGTCTTGTGTTTTTGAACAGCAGTCCTTCTGAGATGGTGAGCTCTTCTCTGAATGTCCAATACTTTTTCACTGCATTTGGCACATGTCTGATTTGTTTAGGCCATCCTGTCTTGACTACTGCCATCACGATCTGCAGTTCTCCATCTGTCTCTGTAGCTTTCTTGACTGCTTCAAGTTTTTCTTCTGAAATCGGTAGACATTCTGACAACTGATGAACTTCCAAGTCACTGTCCAGTAATTGTTCTGCTTCTTCATCCAGGTAGGCTCTGCTAAGCGTATCTGCGATTTTCAACTCTTTTCCTGGTTTGTAGGATACTTGCAGATCATATGGTTGAAGTTTCATCAACATCCTCTGCAGTTGGGTTGGTGCTTTTTCTAGAGGCTTTTTGAACACTGTCTCCAGTGGCTTGTGATCAGACTGCACTCTTACTGGTTTACCATAGAGGTATTGGCTGAATTTTTCACAGCCGTACACAATGGCTAAAAGCTCTTTTTCAATCTGAGCATACCTTTTCTGGCAGGCAGTCAGTGATCTTGAACCATATGCCACAGGATGTCCTTCCTGCAAAATTACAGCACCTAAACCCTCTGAACTTGCATCCACAGAAAGAGTCACGTCCTTGTTGACATCAAAGAATTTGAGAACTGGGGCGATGCTCAGTTGAGACTTCAGCATCTCAAAACTCTTTTGCTGTGAAGTTTCCCAGTGCCATGCCATACCATTTTCCAGGAGTTTCCTAAGTGGCGCACTGATCTCAGACAGGTTTGGAATAAATTTAGCGAGATATTGAACCATACCAAGAAACCTCATCAAGGCAGCTTTGTCTTGTGGCTTAGGCATCTCCACAATTGCTTTGATTTTGTCTTGGTCTGGCTTCAAACCTTCTCCACTGAGTACATGCCCTATGTACTTTATTTCAGACATTCTGATCTTGCATTTTTCCCGATTTAGTTTCAGATTTATACTCCTGATTCTCTCTAAAAGCCGCCTGAGCCTTTCATCGTGTTGTTCCGCATTTTCACCCCACACGAGTATGTCATCCATGATATTCACGACTCCCTCCAGGTCTTAAAGCCTTTGTGCTATGCACTTCTGGAAGACTTCTGGGGCTGATGATACACCGAAAGGTAGCCTCTTGAAACAGTATCTGCCAAACGGTGTATTAAATGTACAAAGCTTGGAACTTTCTTCATCCAATTGAATTTGCCAAAAGCCATGGTTAGCATCCAACACAGAAAAAAACTTTTGCATTTGGCATTTCACTCACCACTTCTTCAACTGTCTTGAGTGGAAAGTGTTCTCTTTTTATAGCTTTGTTCAAATCTTTGGGATCAATGCAGATTCGAAGTTTGTTCGGCTTCACGACTGTCACCATGCTATTGACCCAATCTGTTGGTTCTGTCTGTTTGTCGATCACTCCAAGACTTTCCATTCTACTTAGTTCAGTTTTTATTTTGTCTTTTAGTGCGATCGGCACTTTTCTGGGTGGATGTATCACCGGAGACACTGTCGTATCAATTTTGATATGATGCACTCCTGGTATGCACCCCAACCCATTGAACACATCATCAAATTCTTTCAGAATGTCAGTGTTTTCTTCACAGTCCACCTTGTAGATTCTTTTGACTAGTCCTAACTCGGTGCATGCTGACCTTCCCAGGATAGCAGGTGAGTCTTTCTCTATTATCTGGAACTCAATTTCAGCTTCATTCTCTTTGAACTGGCAGATGAGCTTTACTTTGCCCTTTGGCTCCATCTTGTGGCCTGAGTACGCTACTAACACACAGTTAGACTGGCACATTGACATGGATTTTCCTGCAACTGCTCTGAAGTCTTTATATGAAATCACGTTGCACTCCGCTCCAGTATCCAGTTTAAAAGAAAGCGCTCTTTTGTTAACTTTAAGTGTTTCTGACCACTTGTCTTTTTCCACAACTGTTACATCAGTTGCTTTGTTAACTTGTGTCTCCGTTTTCTTTCCAGTCTGCTTCTCTTCAAGGGCACCCACAAACAGTTCTGTGTGATCCTCTTGTTCAATCTCATGAACTTTTCTCACTGTGAACCTTGTTTTGTCATTTTTAGTCGAACCCTGTGTTTGCGTTTTGCACATCCTTCCGTAGTGATTTTTTCGACGACACACTTTACATATTTGTCCATATGCAGGACACTTCCTCGGTTCATGCCTGTAACCGCATCTGGTGCATTCCTCTTCTTTCTTTGACCATGCGTTCGAAGCAGAACTATTCCCAGGTGACTTCTTAGTTAGCTTTAGCTTGCTAATTTTGTTCACAGTCACTTCAGTTTCCTCGTGGAGTGCTTTGATTTGGCTTTTTGTAACTTCACTCGCTCTGCAGATATCCACAGCTTTGTTCAGATCCAGATCCGGTTCCCTTAAGAGTCGAGCTCTAATTTGATCATTGTTAACGCCACACACTATGCGGTCTCTGATCAGTGAATCAGTCAGCTGTGCAAATTCACACTCTTTGGCTTTGTTTTTTAACTCAGTCACATAAGCATCAATCAATTCAGTTGGACCCTGAGCTCGAGTGAAAAACATGTGTCTAAGATATGTTAAGTTTTTCCTTGGTTCACAGTAACACTTGAATTTTTCTTTCAGTGCTTCATAATCATTCACTTCCTCCTCTTCAAAATCCATGGTATTATATACCTTTATCGCTTCATCTCCGGCAACATGAAGAAAAGTAGCACATTTTATCTTGCCTGATTTCTCAGATGTTCCACTTGCAACGAGATACAATTCAAACTTCTGTATCCAGGTTCGCCAGTTTTCTGCTGCATTTCCTTCAAAACTCAGTTCGTTTGGAGGTTTTAACTGATCCATTGTGAACTTCTGACACCATGTAATGTCTCTTGATAACTCCTAGCAAGCTGGTTAGGCTTAACACTTAGGAAAACAAAAGATATAATAAAGAAGACACACCACGAGTTGTTTACTGTCAATGTCGTTCTTGTTCTGCTTTACTTGTCCTAACCAAGTTACATGTACATGGCTCCACCTAGTGGTAAGCAACAGCATACATCAGCATACATCACAATAACAACATGTTTCTCATGCGTGTGTTTAGTGTGTTCAGCTCCAGTTATCTATCTAAAGTTTCTTTCTTTCTTTCTTTCTTTCTCTATCTATCTTATTATTTTCTTTATGGGGGGCAGTGGCGATTCTAGACAAATTTTACTGGGGGGGGGGGGGGGGGGGCAGTGTTTAACCAGAGGGGCACATTAAAAATGGCATCAAATTATATTTAAAGATTATAAACTTTGTTTTACTTTACAATCATGTAAACATTTATTACAACATTGTACAACATTTGTAGAAGAGTGAGTGCAGGTGCAAAAAAGGAAGGTTCATTAATGTTGATGATTATTTTAAATCAGGGGCGCAGATGGGATTTTTTAACTGGGGGGGACCAAGCTGTCAGCAAATTATTTAAACTCAATTCGTTATTTTGCGTAATTTGGGCTAATGATTTGCACTAAAAAGCCATTGGGGGATTCTTATTTGAAATCATGGATAAACAACAACGAACAAAGGTAAACAAATGCCTACCTGATCACCACTAGCAATTCATGATCAGACTGTTATTTGACTCCAATCACCCACCAAAACGTCGTCTTCAGCAAAGTATGTTTTATTTAAACATTTGCTTATCTCAGCACACAAAGTCTATCATTATGAACAAAAAAAAGCAAAGAACCTATGTGCAAAAAACAATAACTAAAAATAATAATTTATGTGTTACAAGTTTGTTGCAATTTATTGGTTAGTATTATCTTTCAAATGATGTATGACATATTAAGAAATGTTTTTCATAGTCCATAATTTAAGAATCTATATCCTCCGTTGCTCCGTACATTAAAAAACATGATTTCCTGAGGATGTCAAAAGTTTATGTAGGCCTTTATTTGTTGTTTACACACAAATGTACTTATAATTATTTTTATAGTGGCTTACACGACAGTGAACATACCTCAGTCAATTTGTACAATGGGTTAAATGATAAGATAAAACATTATTTCCTGACGATAAATAGTTTTTGCTGTGTTTGCTGAGGGCAAAAGCCTTCTTGCCTTTATTGTCAGACTAGTTATTCCCCTTAACAAACCTAATCTGCCACATCTGGGAAAGTCAACAGGCATAGGATACTTACATTGTTTGTTTTTTGAAAAAACGAGGAGATTGTTTTTTTGTCTCTTCATTGCCTTTATGAGGCATTTGCAGTCAGTTTTTTTCAGTTCAGAAAATCACCGACTCAGCTCAGTCATAAATTGTATATGATCACTATGGTTACCGCTCATACGGGCACGAGGTCCCGCCTTTGTCGCCTCTGATTGGCTAGGAGAGCTCTCTCCGATTGGCTATCCTAACGCGACCCCTAAACCTACCCAATAGGAGGAGACCCTAGGAGGCGATAGGAGGCGAAACAGTATTTCCCCTACAGTACTTGGAAAAAAAGGTTCGTGCCGCGGCGTCACTCAGAGAGAGTGCAAACACTGGTTAATCCTCTGTTTTACCGATTTTTGTCGCCTCTCGTAGGGATAGTGAGGGCGGGGGACGGATCGGGTCACTCTGAATTTGGGGGGGACATGTCCCCCCCGTCCCTAGTGCCATCTGTGCACCTGTTTTAAATGATTTGTGAAGGATCATGTGACACTGAAGACTGGAGTAATGATGATAAATTCAGCTTTGATCACTGGATATAAATTACACTTTACTATATATTCACATAGAAAACAGTTATTTTACATTTTAATAATATCTCACAATATTAGAGTTTTTTTGTATTTTAATAACATAAATGCAGCCTTGGTGAGCAGAAGAGACTTCTTTCAAAAACAACCAAAATAGTTTCCAAACTTTCCAAACATGTACTGCATGTATTTCAAAATGTAGGCCAAGTATTTACTTTAAAAAAAGAAACATTAGAGCCATATTGACACAAAATTATTTACAGGAGAAAGCACCATTTTAAGGACATACAGTAGGCCTACAATGACATTATAATTGAACTGCTTTGCAAATAGTAATAACCTTCTTCATCACAAACCTGATGGTGCAGAACTTGATCCCCTTTCTGTCCCTCTGTCCCTGTATGTTTTCTTCACCCTCTTCTTCATGCTCCTCACCCTCTTCTTCATCCTCCTCACCCTCTTCTTCATCCTCCTCACCCTCTTCTTCATGCTCCACCCTCTTCTTCATCCTCCTCACCCTCTTCTTCATGCTCCTCACCCTCTTCTTCATCCTCCTCACCCTCTTCTTCATCCTCCACCCTCTTCTTCATCCTCCTCACCCTCTTCTTCATGCTCCTCATCCTCTGGAATTTCCCTCTCTGTGTCAGAGTCCTCACTCTCTCCAGCCTCCACTGACTCCTCTGGCTCTCTCTCCTTCTGCTACTCAACTCTCTCAATACCTTGATTTGTTTCTCTCACTTTTTTTGTTTTCTGGGGCAAAAAAGGACGCTATATGTCCCGTCCTGGTTTCCTGATAACTATCCGAAGAAAAAACGTGCATTACATTTTGTTGCCTAACCATCCCACTTAACACGGGCAGATAGCCTGTCTGGAAGTTTGGTAAGTTCATTTTAAATTTTATAATTAGGTTTTAGTATTTTACACTATAGTGTTCGTAGCTTTTAGTGTGAAATGACAGTGGAAGTAAACTTAGGCGTTATTCACTGTTTCCCACTTGTTCCGACATTTTCAATTTCAATCAAAACTCGGTGAATTACTCGTTTATTTCGACCAAACCAGACCTTGTGATTGTTAAAACGGTGAAAAGATTCATTCAAGATGGTTTTTGTGAGTTTTATTTTGTTTCTGTCGAGTTTGAATATATTTTTTTACGATGGTCTGCGAAGTAAATTTACTGTGTTTGCTAATGGAGTCTGGTAACGTTAGGTTTGAAGGATCATATGATAACAAAATGTCTATCTCTCTGGGGATCCTTTCCGTAATGTTCGATCCGAGCCTGTCAGCAAAAACTGATAGTATTATAATAGACGAACATTGACTGTTCTCAAACACCTAAAAACATTTGCAGTCAGTTTCCCGAATGACGGCTGCCGCGGTCGCGTTCAAAACTGGACCTGTTTGAACAAGTCGTTTAGACACAAAAATATGTGAAAACAAGGCTAATAAACTTTCCTTTGCAATGTAAACGGGTGATTTGGGCTCAGAGAGATTGGCTATTAGTACCAGTTTCGCATTTTACTTCGTTTGATTTAACTTAGACGGAAGACCCAGTTTTGCGTTGTGATTGTAATGACAGGTATTGATTAATTAAAAATATGAATAAAGGTGTAAATTTCCTTTATCATAGTTAATAATTATCTATTAGTCACAAAGACCGATGCATGCCAAAAAAGTAAGTTAGAATTTTTCGAAGCAGAAGCTTATAATTTTTTACTATAGATGTGTTGTTGGAGTGTATGAAATACAGTGATGTGTAGCTTATACATCCTCAACACGCAACACATAACTGAGTAAAATGTATTTTGGTTTCTTACAGCTCTACAGTGTGAGACGGTTATCTTTACAGCCTGGGAATGAGTTTTCTGTAAGTATTAGCCATTTCAATACAATGTTTTAAAAGGTTAGTTCACCCAGAAATGAAAAGTATATTAATTGGCTGGTGTGATGTTGCTAACAGGTTCCTGGTCAACCCTGACGATGGAAATGCCAGACAGAAGAAGTGTCCTGCCAGACAGGGAGTCAGAAAGAGGACCAAGAGGGGGGATCAGAGGAAGATGACTGTCAGGTGCGGTCAGATAAACGGAGGACTCAAATGCAGTGGAAAACTGTGAAAGTTTATTGGCAGGTTCGGAACACAGGTGAACAGACAAAGTGAACTCAGTGAAGACGTGAAGATCCTCAGGTGTGCTCTCGTTTAACTCTGCTACTATCTCCTCGCCTTCGGGTCCTGAGTATAACAGTCAACAGGCACGTAACTTACAAGTCACACAACACAAGAACTGAGAGCACAAACAATCAACGTCCACACGGCACAAAATAGTGATCAACTGACAACAAGGGGTAGACACAGCTGGGAATAAATAGGGAAAAAGGGAACGAGTGACAGGTGTGGGAGATCAGCTCGTGATTGAGCACACAGTGCTGTGAGGTAACTCTGATTGCCCAGATCACGAGCTGTAGGAAATGACAGGACCAAAACAAACAACAGAGAAGGACCGATGACACACCCTGACCCGTAACAGTGACGGCCATCAAACCACATGCCAATAGTTTTATTCGTCCTTGATGGAGTTTGAATGGAAAACTTCAAACTGAACCTGCACCCACCGTTAGTGGGACACTTGTTGTTTTTTTAGTTGTTGTTGCTCACCTGTCATTCTTTTACCCAACCCAATCCTCAAGTTATCATTTCTCATATGTTTTTTGTTATATTTACAGATTTGTGCACACTTAAAGGGATAGTTGACCCAAAAATACAAATTCTGTCATCTACTCACCTTCAAGTTATTCCAAACCTGTACAAGTTTCTTTCTTCTGACGAACACAAAATAAGATATTTTAAAGAATGTTTGTAACCAGACAGTTGATATTTTTTCCATACTATGTCTGGAATTCTTCAAAATATCTTGTGTTCAGCAGAAGGAAGACATTCATACAGGTTTGGAACTGTTTGACGGTGAGTAAATGATGACAGAATTTTAATTTTGGGGTCAACCATCCCTTTAACAGTCCTTAATACCTGTAAATTGCTGATTCACTGAACATGTAAATAAAATGGTTTTAATTGATTGAATAAAACATATTTTTGACAAGAACATTGATTGGATTGTCTTTTGATTTGCAGGTATTCTGATGTACCATTATAATATTACATCCTATAAATGTATATATTGTAATAACTACATATATAATTATAATATTAATATTATTAGTAATTATTTTGAATATTATAGTAATATTTTGCAGTAATAGATCAATATAGATATTACAGTACAATACTGTATTATTTATTACAGCAGAAGCAGACTAAAATTAGGAAATGCTGTAAAAATACAGTAAAAATACTGTTTTGTAGAATTACAGCACTCTTCTTGTGTACTGTACACTAAATTACAGTACATTTACTGTATATGAAAATACAGTAACTTGCTGGCAACCGTACTGTACTGTAAAAATACAGGAAAATTGTTAACAGTGTGGTTAACATCACAACATTGTGCAAGAACAAGTCACTTACGAAATACGAGTCACTTACGTGGCCGGCGCGGCTCTAATTTACCCGTGCGCTCGCGTGTAAAATCATAATAAAGTCATAATTTATTTTTTTGGTCAGCACAGGGGTGGCCACAGAAGCACGGGCCTCCCTAGACCTCCGTGTAGAACCGCCACTGCTGGGGGTTAGTCGTGACCTAATGGTGAGAGAGTGGGGATTGTGAATGAACAGCACTCTCTCCACCTTCGACACCATGACTAAAGTGCCCTTTGAGCAAGACACGAAACCCCTCATTGCTCCCTTTGTAAGTCGCTTTGGATAAAAGCGTCTGCCACATATGTCAAATGTTCTTTCTTTGTTTCTTTCTTTCTATTCTTTTTTCTTTCTGATATTTCAAGCGCTCTAAAAGCGCGTTCTCTCTCTGCCGGTCGTAAACATAGTAATAGACGCACACTTACATTCTCTTTTAATGACCTATTTTGCCTGATTTATGACAGTGTCAGAGTTGGTAGTTTTTACTCCAAAGGATGATAATAGAATAATGCATGTTATCATAACATAACATACATTGTTAATTAAATACGGTGGCCGAGAGAGCTCAACGCGCTGCGAATAAGAAAACACAGGCAAATATAAAAAAACACCAACAAATTAAGAAAACGTGATCATTAATTTGACAACACATGTGCTGCAAATCCTCACAACACAAGCAAACAAATGGTATGGTATTGGCATATGTATATGGTATGGTATTTTGGCATTGGCGCCGTTGTGTGCGAACTGAGCTGATCTGGACGATTATGTCACTGTTTTCTCCAATGCTGATATACATACATTAACTAGACTAATAACTATTGATTTTTACAACAGAGTGAATCAATAATATATAGAATAAGCTGGAAATTGACACCATTTTCTTTGGGAGCTGCTGTGCAGCCAAAATTATTTGCCAATTATTATTGTAAAGCTGCTTTGACACAGTTTGTATTTGTAACAAAGTTCGTAAATATGGGAAGAAGGAGGCAGGAACCGGCGAACATTCAACAAGTTTAATAAATAAATAAACCAACAATAAACCAAAAAGTATAAGGGCGGCAGTTCCTCACACACCCTCACACCCACACAAACCAAATAACACTCAACATAAAATCCCAGGCCCGTGCTGCCCGACCTCCTCAGCACCGCGATCCCCCTCAGCAGCGAGGGCTCTTCGACAGCATGTCCCTTCTTCCTCCCGGGTTTCGGCACCAGTGTGACAAAGTTAATAAATATGGGAAGAAGGAGGCGGGAACCGGCAAACATTCAACAAGTTTAATAAATAAATAAACCAACAATAAACCAAAAAGTATGAGGGCGGCAGTTCCTCACGGCGACTGCCGCCCACACAAACCAAATAACACTCAACATAAAATCCCAGGTCTGGTCCTCTCTCGTCCTTCACTGTCGTCGCTCCTCCTTTATGCTTCCGGAGCTCCTCCGTGGGGGACTCGAGACCGGTGCGCCGAGCACCTGAAGCTCGTAAACACTCGCGTCACTGGCCTCGCGCCGTTCCCCCATGGCTCTCGCCCGCCCTGCTCGTCACAGTATTGTAAAAAGCCCCTTTCTAAGTAAAGGTGACGGGATAGTCAGCACCAAACTTCTGTGAGTAGCTCTTAGAGACGAGTCTGCACTTGTATTTCTCCACTTGTCCATCACTCTGAACACCCATCTGGATCCTATAGCCTTCCGATCCCTTGGTAGTTCCACTAAATCCCACGTCTTATTTTCCAGGTCAGCCGCCTCCTGCCATTCCTTTGCATTAGGACTCATCATTGCTTCTTTCAGTGTGCTTGTTCTGCAACACAACAGACATTAGCATGAGGGTCAACAGTCTCCAGATCGGCAAACTCATCGTATCCGCATCTCCTGGGTGGTTTTCTGATTCTGCTGCTTTCTCTTTCAGTTTCACTGACAGAAGTATCGACTGCTGTTCTCTCGTCAGTTTTCATGAGAACTTTGTTCTCTGTACAAGGAATGTTCACTTCTTTTTTCCAGCCAAAGTGACTCGTTGAAGATCACACTCCAACAAATTAGAATTCTTTTTTCTTCTTCGTCGAACAAGCGGTACCCCTTAGCATTGTTGGCATATCCTACGAAACGAAGCTTCACAGCCTTCTTGTGTAGTTTTCGTCCTTCTGTGTCTGGGACATGTGTGTAGAGGGGAATTTCACTACAATGTAGGGCTTGTAATGACTATAAACCTGCTGCATTAACATCTGTGGTCATGAAGTCATTTGAGAGACTGGAGTTGGCCTACCTGAAGGACATTACTGGACCCTTGCTGGATCACCTGCAGTTTTCTTATCGAGCAAACAGGTCTGTGAATGATGCAGGCAACATGGGACTGCACTACATTTTGCTCTCCATCTGTCAGTGGATCAGCAGCTTCCTGACAGACAGGCAGCAGGTGGTGAAACAGGACTAGGGAAAAATCCCATCCAACTCCCACACCATCAGCACTGGCTCCCCCCAAGGGTGCGTTCTCTGCCCACCCTCTACACCAACAACTGCCCCACAAAAGATTCCTCCCTCAAGCTCCTGAGGTTTGTGGATGACACCACACTCATCGGCCTCATCCAGGATGGTGACAAGTCGGCTTACAGACAGGAGGTGAAAGAGCTGGCCGTCTGGTGCAGTTATAACCTGGAGCTGAACACGCTCAAACCAGTGGAGATGATGGAGCACTTCAGGAGAAACACCCCAGCATTATTCTCACTCCACATCATGGACAGCACTGTGGCAACAGAGTCATTCAGGTTCCTGGACACCACCATCTCTCAGGACCTGAAGAGTTCCACACACTTCTCTGTATCTGACATTGAGAGCATGTGTCGTAATGTAGAGACATTTTTAAGATGGAAAAGTGCCAGACATGTGGTTTTCAAAAGAAAGATTGCCATCAAAGATCTCCTCTACACTTCTCAGTTTCTCCAGATGAAAAGACCAAGATAAACTCACATGTGTTTCAACTAGAGTTTTAAAAGAGTTATTTTGCTCAGATTCACCAAAATACCAAAATCTGCAATCAAAAGCAAAACATCTTATTATGAACTCATTTCTCATCACATTTTTCCAAGTCCAAAACTTTCTGGTGAACGATTACATTTACAGGTTACTGTATGTTTGCATTAATGTTCAGGCAAACATTATGCATGTGATTTACTGGCGTTTGAGTCGAATGAACCCTGCGATGGTTTTTCTCTTTTATTTTATCTGTTCAATCATCAGTGTGTCTGGTTTGATCTGGATAAACAGCTTCTGCTGGATGTTTGTGGTTGATTCTCGTGTCAGCAGTTTGTGGCTGAAGTGTTTCTTCATTTTCTCTCATGCTAATCAGAAGCTCACAATCTTCCACTCCACACGAAACATCTTTACACTGAAATAACGTGAATCCATCAACAGTCAAATAATTCAATTCAATTCAAATGTATTTTTATAGCGCTTTTCACAATACATGTCGTTTCAAAGCAGCTTTACAGAGAATGGATGTCAACATTACAATTTAAAGAATGCAGTTAGAAAATAGTATAATTTAGGTAATTAATGAACAATCACAGTTAACAGTTTAATTGAAAGTAGAAGCAAAGAGCTCCTGGAAAAGGAATTACATTAACAATAATTAGGATATAGAAATTAGGCAATGTGCATGTTGATCCAGATGAGTGCGTCTTCTGAAGTCCTCGCCGGAAAATAAGAGTCACAGGTCAGAGGTCAAATATGATTGACAGCTCACACCACTAAATAACACTCCAGTAGATATAGATATCTAATCCAATATTTCACTCTTCTGCTGTTAGTTTAGACCCCATCCCCTCACACCTTCTACAAGCCATCTCTCCCACTCTGTTACCAGCACTTACACACATTATTAACTCGTCTCTCCACACAGGCATTTTCCCTACCACATTCAAGCAGGCTCGAGTAACCCCACTGCTTAAAAAACCCACGCTAAACACATCACTCGTAGACAACTACAGACCTGTCTCTCTCCTACCACTCATATCGAAAACACATTTGAACGAGTTGTGTTCAACCAGGTGTCATGTATCCTCACACAGAACAACCATCTGGACATCAACCAATCTGGATTTAAGAGCGGCCATTCCACAGAGACTGCGCTACTGTCTGTCACGGAATCCCTGCGGATTGCAAAGGCTGGTTCCAAATCATCTGTTCTCATTCTACTGGATCTATCTGCTGCATTCGACACCGTGAACCATCAAATTCTTCTGTCCAACCTCTCGTCACTGGGTATCTCAGGTACTGCACTTCAGTGGTTTGAGTCCTATCTCACAGGTAGGTCTTTCAGAGTCGCCTGGGGAGGGGAGGTATCCAAACCTCATCAATTGATCACTGGGGTCCCTCAGGGTTCAGTTCTTGGTCCCCTCCTGTTCTCCATTTATACTACATCACTGGGTCCCATCATACAGGCACATGGTTTCTCCTACCACTGCTATGCTGATGACACACAACTCTACCTGTCCTTCCAACCTGATGATTCCACAGTAGCTGCACAGATCTCAGGCAGTCTGGCGGACATCTCGACGTGGATGGAAGAACACCACCTGCAGCTCAACCTGGCAAAGACTGAGCTTTTAGTCTTCCCTGCCACTCCTACTCTACAACACGGCATCAACATACAGCTTGGTACAACCACCATTACCCCATCAAAGTCGGCCAGAAATCTTGGAGTTATCTTCGATGACCAACTGACCTTCAGAGACCACATCTCAAAGACGGCGCGGTCATGCAGATTTGCACTACACAACAGGAAAATCCAACCCTTCCTGACTGAGCACGCAACACAACTTCTTGTCCAGGCCCTGGTCATTTCAAGGCTTGATTACTGCAATGCTCCTTTGGCTGGTCTGCCGTCAAGTGCAATCAAACCTCTTCAAATGATCCAGAACGCTGCTGCACGTCTTGTCTTCAACGGGCCTAAGAGAGCCCACGTCACTCCCCTCTTCATCTCTCTGCACTGGCTACCCCTCGCTGCTCGCATCAAGTTCAAGGCGCTGATGCTTGCTTACAGATCCACCACAGGCTCTGCTCCTCCTACCTCCACACACTGCTACAACACTACGTCCCCACCAGAAGCCTGCGATCACTAAAGGAGCGAAGGCTTGTGGTACCGTCACAGAGAGGCACAAAATCACTCTCCAGAACATTCTCCTTCACTGCTCCCTGCTGGTGGAATGATCTCCCTACTTTCATCAGGAACGCAGAATCTCTGGCAATATTCAAGAGACAGCTGAAAACTCATCTCTTCCAAAAACACCTAATCCCTTCATAAAAAACCCCTATCCTTCCCTTTTCCCTTCCTACTGTAGCTTATGTTACTGAGCAATGTATGAAACTTGTATTGTGAGCACTTCCTGTGTCTATTTGCCAATTCATGAAGAATCGCTTGTTTGTATTCCTCACTTGTAAGTCGCTTTGGATTAAGCGTCTGCTAAATGACTAAATGTAAATGTAATGTAAATGCAGTAATGACTTTATGAACTTCTTTACTTGCAAGATTGACAACATTAGAGAGAAAATTATAGCCATGCAACTGTCTACTACAGTATCACTTCAGACAGTGGATTGTAGTATCCCTGAGGAAAAATTCCATTCATTCGCTGCTATAGGAAAGGAAGAATTGTCTAAACTTGTTAAATCATCAAAATCAACAAGTTATGTATGTTAGACCCTAAACCGACTAAGCTATTGAAAGAGATGCTTCCAGAGGTCATAGATCCTCTTCTTAAGATCATTAATTCATCTTTATCACTAGGTTATGTACCGAAAATTTTTAAGCAGGCTATTATCAAACCTCTTATTAAAAAACCATAACTTGATCCTAGAGAACTAGTCAATTACAGACCGATCTCCAATCTACGATTTCTGTCAAAAATATAGAAAAGGCAGTATCATCTCACCTGTGTTCCTACTTGGAAAGAAATGGTATCTTTGAGGATTTCCAGTCAGGATTTAGACCGTACCATAGTACTGAGACTGCTCTCATTAGAGTTACGAATGATTTGCTCTTATCATCAGATCGTGGTTGTATCTCTCTATTATTAGAGTTTTAAAAGAGTTATTTTACTCAGATTCACCAAAATACCAAAGTCTGCAATCAAAAGCAAAACATCTTATTATGAACTCATTTCTCATCACATTTTTCCAAAACTTTCTGGTGACCAAAAGATATTTCTCTAAATGAACGATTACATTTACAGGTTACTGTATGTTTGCATTAATGTTCAGGCAAACATTATACATGTGATTTACTGGCGTTTGAGTCGAATGAACCCTGCGATGGTTTTTCTCTTTTATTTTATCTGTTCAATCATCAGTGTGTCTGGTTTGATCTGGATGAACAGCTTCTGCTGGATGTTTGTGGTTGATTCTCGTGTCAGCAGTCTGTGGCTGAAGTGTTTCTTCATTTTCTCTCCTGCTAATCAGAAGCTCACAATCTTCCACTCCACACGAAACATCTTTACACTGAAATAACGTGAATCCATCACCAGTCAAATAATTCAATTCCATTCAAATGTATTTGTATAGCACTTTTCACAATACATGTCGTTTCAAAGCAGCTTTACAGAGAATGGATGTCAACATTACAATTTAAAGAATGCAGTTAGAAAATGATATAATTGAGGTAATTAATTTACAATCAGAGTTAGCAGTTTAACTGAAGGTAGAAGCAAAGAGCTCGTGGAAATTAATTAACAATAATTAGGATATAGAAACTGGGCGATGTGCATGTTGATCCAGATGAGTGCGTCTTCTGAAGTCCTCGCAGGACAATAAGAGTCACAGGTCAGAGGTCAAATATGATTGACAGCTCACAGCACTAAATAACAGACCAGTAGATCCAGATATCTAATCCAGTATTTCACTCTTCTGCTGTTAGTTTTCATTCAGGCCCAGAATTCATTTGAAAATGTAAAATCAGCAAAAGCTTGTTGGTTTTCGTGATGTTGAAGGAGACGGATGTGTGAGCGGAAACTAACTGAGGGTGGGGAGGATTCACACACGAGCAGATAAATATCACAGTTCAGTGTTTAACACTGGCTTTCAGACGTTTTGAGAGTCACTATCGTGGGCTTTTCAGTGAAGCGATGAAGAAAATGTTTCTCCAGTTGGTTTTGCTCTGTTTGTGGCGTCTGGTTGGTGAGTTTTAATTGTGTTTTCATGACTTCAGTTGTTTCTGTTCTGGTACCATGTGATCAATTACTGGTTAAATTAGTTTGAGAGATTAACACTTTCACTGTGATTTCACAGATTTCACTGTGTCTGTAGTGAAGCGCACGACTCAGGAAATAACTCAAAGAACCGTCTTTAATCTCATAATCCACACAATTCACAGGAGAATCATGAGGAGAAACACGAGCACGTCATGTAGACGATACCGGACGATGAACTGAACAGAACTCAGGGTTTAAATCACAGGGAGATCATTGGAAGAACAGAAACAGGTCTGGGATTAATGAACTAATGATCGAGAACACAGAGAGAAAACTAAACCTGAACAGAACAAACACGTTACAGTTCGTCTCTGTAGAAATAACTCTGATTTTAGCTCTAAACTCAGTTATTATGGATTGATTGAACAAAATAATATAAATATGAAGCTCAGATACTCAACAGCATCAGTTTTAGTGTGACTTTAAACATTAAAGTGTCTTTTTTAGTTATTGTTCCACATATAAACCTGTTTCTCGTTTCGTTCATCATCTTTTGTCTTTGTGCTGCTGCAGAATATTATTAATGTCACATTTAAATGAATAAAAGTATTTCAGTGAAGCTTCATCAAACCAACATCTAGTGATTTTAAAGCTTTAATCTGTGAAAAACTCTGTTCTTCAGGAGTGTTTGGTGTTTCAGAAGTGTTTGTGAATGAAGGAGATTCAGTCACTCTGAACTCTGATCTTACTGAGATGAAGGATGATGATGAGATTCAGTGGAGGTTTGGAGATGAAGACACTTTAATAGCTGAAATCAATGTAACGGCCGACAGAATCACTGTATATGAAGATGTTCTTGATGGGAGATTCAGAGACAGACTGAAGCTGGACAATCAAACTGGATCTCTGACCATCACAAACACCACAATGAAACATGCTGGAGATTATGACCTACAGAGCAACTCTAAGAGAGTCGAATACCGTCTCACTGTCAATGGTGAGTTAAATATCAGTTTCACGTGTTTTATATTTTAATCAACACAAAGATTCAATTATTAATCCAAACTCAATTTTGCTTCTGTTGTTTAATGATGATATTCATTTCAAATTTAAGTTTCAAACCATTTACTTTTATAAATGACTGTCTTAATCTGAGTTGAACCTGTTTCTGATTGTTCTTCATGTGTGTTTGATGATACAGTTAAAATATCAGTGAATGAAGGAGATTCAGTCACTCTGAACTCTGATCTTACTGAGATGAAGGATGATGATGTGATTCAGTGGAGTTTTGAAGACACTTTAATAGCTGAAATCTATAAACAGGACGACAGAATCACTGTATATGAAGATGATCTTGATGGGATATTCAGAGACAGACTGAAGATGGACAATCAAACTGGATCTCTGACCATCAAAAACTTCACAGTGAAACATGCTGGATATTATGAACTAAAGATCAACAATAAAAGGGTTGATTTCTATCTCTCTGTCATTGGTGAGTTCAAAAGTGTTTTCACCTGTTTTTTAATGACAAAGTTGAAATGAATTAATTCCCCATTTAGTTTCTTTTTGCTGTTTTATGATATTGTTTATTTCAAATTTAAATGTTAAACTGTTTAATTTAATAAATCATTATAATGTGTTTATCTGTGACAAACCCTGTTTCAGTGTCAGTGAATGAAGGAGATTCAGTCACTCTGAACCCTGATCTTACTGAGATGAAGGATGATGAAGAGATTCAGCTGGGGTTTGAAGACACTTTAATCGCTGAAATTGATAAATGGACCGACAGAATCGCTGTATATGATGATGTTCCTGATGGGATATTCACAGACAGACTGAAACTGGACAATCAAACTGGATCTCTGACCATCACAAACACCACAATGAAACATACTGGACTTTATGAACTATGGATAAAAACTTTCAGAAGGAGATTTAATTTTCATCTCACTGTCTACGGTGAGTTAAATATCAGTTTCACGTGTTTTATTTATTACAGCTGGATCTAAAGAAGAATCTTATCATGACTAACGAGTTCAAATGACTAATTCTCTTACTTTTACATGAACAGCAGGTTTATATTGAACTTTCCATAAAATTGTTTGACTTTTGATCATCTTGGTTCCTCTGGATGTTTCCTGAAGATCTTCATTCGTCCTCATTTGTCTTTATTCTCTCATGTTTTCCAGCTCGTCTGCCTGTTCCTGTCATCAGCAGTAACTCTTCACAATGTTATTCATCATCATCATCATGTTCACTGGTGTGTTCAGCTGTGAATGTGAGTCATGTGACTCTCTCCTGGTACAAAGGAACCAGTTTATTGTCCAGCATCAGTGTGTCTGATCTCAGCATCAGTCTCTCTCTACCTCTGGAGGTGGAACATCAGGATAACAACACCTACAGCTGTGTGCTGAACAATCCCATCAGCCACCAGACTGAACATCTGGACATCAGTGAACTCTGTCACACATGTTCAGGTACGGCAGCGCTGATGATATCAGTGTTTATTGACTGAGCTGATCTCAGTTTGATGTTTTTACTCCTCAGACTCTGTCCACTGTTGTGGTCCTACTGAAGCTGTGATCCGATTGGTCCTCTCTGCTCTGGTGGGCGTGGCTACTGTCCTTATTGTGGTTTATCACATCAGATCTGAACGAGATCAAGCACAGATTCACACATCAGGTACATGATTGATGTCATTTCTCACACATATATTAATATTGGTGAGATTTATTCATTTATGGCTTTACATGTTCATCTTTTTCAGGAAGTGCTTAAATCTAAAGCAGAACGCTGAACTTTAAAGATTCTTCAAGTGTGTTTTTGTCATAATAAATGCTGATGATTATTTGAGCTTCTGCTCTCAGTGTCAGATTGTAAAAATCTTATTTGTGAGGCTTTGTTCTTTATATTTCTCTCAGAGACACACAGATCTCACTTTACTTCTACTGCTGTATATTTGTCATGTGTATTTTACACTGTTGTTGGATGGATCAAATTAAAATAGCTGCTTTTTAATGTGTCTGACGGAATTCTGAAGTGAATTAATGTACATTTTTAGAAAAACCTGTTGAACCATTACATGCTTCATTATCTTAGACCTCTGTCTGCAAATATATCACTTTATAATAACGTGTTATTAAATAATAAAAAATATTCTCTAAAACTTGTTTTTTGTCTCTTATCTCGAGAATCAGTGAGATTAAGTTTGTTAGAATTTCATGTGTTTTTATTTACGTCAAAACAAAAATACGACAAGGAAGCAGAAAAAGAACTGCAGCGTCAGAGTAAAATGGCGACACCTATTGGCACATTTACTACATGACAACACCCCTATTTAATTTTACAATAGCATAAAGTCTTTGGTTCTTTTAATTGTGATGATTTTGGCTTACATTTAACAAAAACCCACCAATGCACTATCTTAATAAATTAGAATACTTTAGTGAATTGTTGGGCTTCTGGAAAGTATGTTCATTGACTGAATATGTACTCAATACTTGGTTGCGGCTCCTTTTGCTTTAATTACTGCCTCAATTGGGCGCGGCATGTAGTGTTGGGCAGAGCGAGGCTTCATGAAACACTGAAACAATGTGCCGTATTGTGTCGAGGCTTCGAATCTATACCGACACCCATCTCCACGGTGACAGCTAGTGGTCAATTGCACATGTTATCTGAAACAACTTTGACAACAAACCATTTAAAAAAATAAAAATGTTGTGTTTTTGTTAATGTGGAGAGTTTTTAACATCCTCACCATATAACTATAATATATAATAATAATAAGTAGGTTATTTTGGTCATGAAATATAAAAATTAATAAAATAAATCAATCCACAATGATCTCATTTTTGTTTTTTTTACAGATTTTTATTCAAAAATATGAATTGCTCTGCTGTGGAAGGGCTTAGCCTACTTCTTTTTTACAGATAATTTATCCAGGCTTTGAAAAAAATCTCTTTTAATCTCTTTTAAACATTGTGGGAGTTGAGACAGATGTGCGATTGTGTGGTTTGTTCCCGCCCCTGTCAATCAAACGCAGACTCGGCAAGCACACCACCTGTCGAAACACTTGTGAAATGCACAGAAGCTTCGTTTAGCCATGGGTGTTTTGAATCACAGTTCGGAGCAGTGTTTCGAAACATCTACGCTTCGGGATCTCGACACTGTGTCGAAACGTTAGATTCGCGTCAGCCACCCCTAGTGGCATGGAGGTGATCAGTTTGTGGCTCTATTGAGGTGGTGTGGAAGCCCAGGTTTCTTTGACAGTGGCCATTTTTTGGTCTCTTGTTTCTCATTTTCCTCTTGACAATACCCCATAGATTCTCTATGAGGTTCAGGTCTGGTCAGTTTGCTGGTTAGTCAAGCACACCAACACCATGGTCATTTAACCAACTTTTGGTGCTTTTGGTAGTGTGGGCAGGTACCAATCCTGCTGGAAAATGAAATCAGCATCTTCAAAAAGCTGGTCAGCAGAAGGAAGCATGAAGTGCTCCAAAATGTCTTGGTAAACGGGTGCAGTGACTTTCAAAAAACATAATGGACCAACACCATTGCACATTGACATTGTACCCCAAATCATCACAGACTGTGGAAACTTGACACTGGACTTCAAGCAACTTGGGTGATGAGCTTCTCCACCCTTCCTCCTGTCACGCTGTGGTGACTGAAGGAAGCGAGGAACTCGGAGGTAAAATACAAAGATGTTTTAATTACAATAATCCAGGACAGGAAACAGGGAAAATAACACATGTAACGTTAACACTGGACCAGGACTGAACTGAAACAGAGGGAATATATACACAGAAACACAGGAGGATAACGAGCGGGGCACAGGTGAAAGACATAATAACTAAACAAGGCACAGCTGACTCAAAATGAACTAATGGCAGAAGTAAATCAAAACAGAGAACACGTGACAGATGACAGAACCAAAACAAACAGCACATGTGACGGATGACAAGACAAATGAAGACAACCCAAAGAATACTTGACAAGTGACGGGACTGAACTCAAAACAAGGAATATGAGATTAAAGACAAGACTGGGGAATGGTGAAATAGAAAAAACAAAGACGTGAAAACAAGGAACATGTGACTCAGGACAGGACTGGGGAACAGAGAAACAGAAAAACATAGACATAATTGTGACACCTCCAGACTCTAGGACCTTAGGTTCCAACTTAAATACAAAACTTGCTCTCATCTGAAGGACTTTGAACCACTGGGCAACAGTCCAGTTCTTCTTCTCCTAAACCCAGGTAAGACGCCTCTGACGTTGTCTTTGGTTCAGGAGTGGCTTAACAAGAGGAATACGACAACTGTAGCCAAATTCCTTGACACGTCTGTGTGTGGTGGCTCTTGATACCTTGACCCTAGCCTCAGTTCATTCCTTGTGAAGTTCAACCAAATTCTTCAACCGATTTTGCTTGACCATCCTCATAAGGCTGCAGTTCTCTCGGTTGGTTGTGCATCTTTTTCTTCCATACTTTTTCCTCCCACTCAACTCTCTGTTAACATGCTTGGATACAGCATTCTGTGAACAGTCAGCTTCTTTGGCAATGAATTTGTCAGTGGAAATTAATTTATTTGTCGTCCTCCGCATTTCAACGGCGTGGTTTCCACTACCATGAAGCCGGGTAAGTGACTGTCACGAGAGCTGCAATCTCTCTTGAAGAAAGGGGTCAAAGAGCATGTTTCCCCTCTAGAGAGAGACTTCCTAAAAAATACGGGGGGCTGTGTTTAATCTTAGATCTTCGAGGCTTAAACCGTGGAGTCAAAGCTCTCAAGTTTAAGATGTTAAGTGAAAAAATGATCGTGTTGCAAATTCAATATCACGATTGGTTTATCACGATCGATCTCAAGGATGCATGTTTTCACATAGAAATATTGCCACAACACAGGAAGTTCCTGAGGTTCGCTTTCGGGGGCGAAGATTACCAATATTGGGTTCTTCCATTCAGCCTAGCCTTGTCACCCTGCCCTGACTCAGTCTCAAGAGCTTGTGCTTCGACATCAAGATCGATCCTCACTCATCTTGCCTCTCTGGGACTGAGAAACAATGCTAAGAAAAGCGTTCTCTCTCCCGCTAGAGGGTAACGTGTTTGTGGGGTTAAATGGGACTCTGTCACTATCTGGTAGCACAATTGTGTCCTGCTCATATCGAGACCATTTTAAACATGCTAAGTGACGTCAGGCTAGGATAGGACATCACTGTTCATAAAATCTTAGGTTTCATGGCAGCTGTGTCTACGGTGATCCCTATGGACCTTTTACACATGAGACCACTTCAGTTGTGGATTTCATCAGCAAGCAAATACCCATGGCAGATAAGGGCAACAACATGCGCTGAATGCTTCGTGCCTCGTGCCCTTTCTAAAATCCATGTTTATGGTAAGTCACAAGCTGAACACTTTGTGTACTTTCAAAAATCCATGTTCGTGATAAGAGTTACGGGCTGCGGCTTCGTTCCCTTTCTGTGTGGCTCAGACCCCAGCTATTCACCTTGGGTTCTACTCTACTTTGAAGTTGCAAGTTTCTAACAACAAACGCTTCCCGTATGGGCTGGGGAGTCGCGTGGTCACACAGTACGGGGGCGTGGGTTTTCTCGTTCCCATAGCGCTGAACAAAGCGCAGCTCGAGTGTAGCTTTTGATAGGGAACGCCCAGGTTACTTCACCAATCAGAATCGTTCAACCTGAAGTAATGATGTCAAGTCAAGTCAAGTCATCTTTATTTATATAGCGCTTTTTACAATGCAAATTGTGGCAAAGCAGCTTTACATTAATAAGAAAATGGTGTCATTGTGCAGCTTATTCTATATATTATTGATTCATTCCGTTGCAAAGATCAATAGTTATTAGTCTAGGTAATTTAGGTATAGCAGCACTGGAGAAAACAGTGACGTAATCGTCCGGCTCAGATCAGTTCGCATACAAGTTAGTGTAGTTAGTGTACTCTGTTAGAGTATAATTGTGAAAACTGATAATCCCTGTGAGACTTGAAGCTTCTGTTGAAACTGAAAACTATTCTTCAGTAAAAGTCTCTTCAATTGATTCCACTTCTGACTCCTGGTCTTCATTTATCTGGTCAAGGGTCCTAAACTGTTTATCCCCAACAACCATAAGTTCAGTTTATATAGTTTTCTGTCACATATTTAACTGTTTAATTCATTACACAATACACATTAGTTTTGGGTGATATTACACATATCAGTCTAATATTTGAAAATAAATTGTTTGTTCATCTTACATGCATTAAGTTTATTTTATTTATTTTATTAGTAGCCTATTGTATTATATTTACCATTTCAGTGTAACTGTATAATAGACAATACATTTGGCTGACATAATATTTATCTGTCAAATATTATGGGTTATATTATTTGTGCAACTACTGAAGTTCAGTTTCTATAATCATTTAATCTTTTGTCACATGTAACTTTTCTGTGTAATTGACTGCATAATAAATATTACTTTTAAGTAACAGTTTACATATCTGTAATTTGACAAAAACTAAGGCCTGGTACTAGAGCACAAATGACATTTGAAACAAACATGTTCGCTCACACACGCACTCAAATACACACAGCTGTGACCACAACAGAGAATATTTCTGTAGAATTTGGAATGTTTATTGATATAAATGTGTGACTACAATTGTTACAGAGACTCTGACAGTGTTACCTGTATAACTGTCTGGACTCTTTGTTTGGTGATTTCCCTTGTCTTCATTGGTTGTGTGTTTCTTTGAGTTCATCATTAGTTCCCATCATTAGGAATCTCGCTAGAGAGGCCAATCTACTTCGAGTGTAAATAAAACGAGCCAATACACATTGGCATGCAATCATATGCAACAGCTGCTCACCTCGCAGCGCGGGTATATAATGAGCAGCAGGTCCGTTGCATCTTTAGCTTTTCGCTTCGGAGCCGAACTTGTATGGTGTCTACGAGCGAGTGTGATGAAAAATGAAGAATCTTTTGGTGGATTGCTCTTCGTGAGAGTGCAGGCGGACAGCATAGCAGCGGGGCCGTTTTCTTGTTTGTCTTCTCTGTTTGTTCTGTTTAATGTGAGCAAGTGAAGCTGTTCTCAGCTGTAAAAGCCGTTATTACGGCTGGTAATGGTGCGCTATAATAGAGCGCTTAAAAGGCTGTTATCACAGCTGGTAAGAGCGGCTTCAAGAGTGAGCGCACTTGACAGGCTGCACTTTTTCCCTGTCTGTGTTGCAGCGGTCATCCCCTGCGTGCTTCAGCACTTGAAAGAGTTAATCCCTAAAAGAGCTTTTAAAGATGTCATACTACTTGTGTGTTTCTGGATGCGGTCGTTACCTGGCGCTTCGGGATGGTCACGAGCGCTGTATCGCGTGCTTGGGCTTAAGGTGCGCAATTGTTGGAATCTTTGCAGAAGTTGTACAGATTCTATTTGGTGTGAAATTGTCAAGAGTAGTCAGTAGCTGACAATCAAAGACCCCCTCTTTTCTTGTCGTCCCTGAGCAAAATCATGACTTGGATGTTATCCTTTTCTTTTAGATGCAGATACACTTGTTCAGAGAGGTTTGCCCTCAGCTCTGGCCACTTGGATAAAGGGTTGACAAACAGAAAAATACTCTCAGTCAACAGACTGTCAGCTTTATTAGAACCAGGGAGTTGACTATGGGATTGTTAAGCAATTAGACGTCACGATAGAAGCAGGGAACAAAACGACAGTTAAAAAGTAAAAAGTCCATCAATCACTGTGTAACGAATCTGCTCCGTCAGTTTCCATTCACCTGCCACCAGAGGTCGACCGCTCACATCATGGACTCCATACACCACACTACATTTCCCATAAACCCCTCACCCAGTCACTGATCACCCAGTCAGCTGTTCCGCATTACCTTCACACCTAATCCTCATTTCACCTCTATAAAGCACCACTCACCCACACCTTCTTTGCAAAGTATTGTTGATTCCTTTCACAATTCCGGGCATTGATTCCTTGTTTTGTTCTGCCTGTTATCTGACCCTGCCTGTTCTCTGTTCTGTTGTTAATCTGCCTGCCTACTGACCGTTTGCCTGGACTATTTACTACGAGACTGCGTGTTCCCCGCAACTATTGTCTGCTGTTTTGCCTGTACGACTATGTTTTTGTATTAAAGCTGCACTTGGATCTCATTCGCTGACTCGCTCATCATTACAGAATACTTCGCCACAAACAAGATCCAGCGGCTTTCATCAACGTTCCAGTCAGAATGGATTACTTTGATCAACTCGACAAGGGAAATCATCTATTGAGGATTACGTACAGGACTTTTGTGAGTTATCTGATCATGTTCCGTATGATGAATCATTGTTTAAGCATTTTTTTCGTCGGGATTTAAACGAACCACTGAAGACCTGTTGTCCAGCTCGCCGCAGCTGTTCGTCCAGAGCCACAGCTCGCCGCAGCTGTTCATCCAGAGCCACATTGCGCCGCAGCTGTTCATCCAGAGGCAAGTCAAGTCGTCCTAGATCACCGTGAGTCAAGTCAAGTCGTCCTAGATCGCCGTGAGTCAAACCCAGTCATCGCAGATCACCGTGAGTCAAGCCCAGTCATCACAGATCACCGTGAGTCAAGCCCAATCACCCCGGACCAACATGAACCAAGTCAAATCATCTTGGATCAAAGTGAACCAGGTCAAGTCATCACCGATCTCTGTGAACTAAGTCAAGTCACCATCAAACACCTCCGACCTCAACACAAACACAAGCACTTCATGAGCCAGTTACAGACCCTCTGTCACCTGAACCAATAGTTCACGCCACGTTTGCCCAACAGTACACGGTTCAAGCCGTGCCAGCCAAACAGCCACCGGTTCAAGATATACCAACTCAAATTTCACCTGCCCAGCAGCCCATGGCTCAAACCACACCTATCCTGCATCCAAAGGTACAAACCACGCCTGCTCCGCAACCAAAGATTCAAGCCACATCTGCCCAGCCACCAAAGGTTCAAGCCACGTCTGCCCCGCAGCCAAAGATTCAAGTAACATCTGCCCAGCCGACAAAGGTTCAAACCACGCCTATCCCACAGCCAAAGGTTCAAACCACACCTGCCCAGCCACCAGAGGTCCAAGCCGCGCTTGTCCAGCTTCAGACTGCTCCTGTTACGCCTGTCAAGCCTCAGACTGCTCACACCACGCCTGCCCAGCTTCAGATGGCTAACGTCACGCCTGTCCAGCCTCAGACGATTCACGTCACGCCTGTCCAGCCTCAGAGGGGTCACGTCATGCCAGCCCAGTCTCAGAGGGGTCACGTCACATCAGCCCAGTCTCAGATGGTTCACATCAGGCCTGTCCAGCCTCCAGCGACTGCTCCCTTCACGCCTACTATGCCCGAGATACAAGAGGATGCTGCCCTGTCTGTAATGGCTATGGCCATTTTTTGTGTGTGGGCTACACACACATCGGCTCCAACCTCTGAGCCTCCAGAGGAGACTACAGCCCAAGAGGACGCTCCCATGATGGTAACCCCTGACCTGTCTCCAGAGGGAATTCAGGCCCCTAACCTGCCTCAAGAGGGCGCTACTAAGTCGGTCCCTCAACCTTCCGTTGAGCTCAACTGTAGAACCTCCAGAGGTGGCAGCATCTGCTGCGGAACCTCCAGAGGTGTCGGTTGTTCTCTATGAACTGTCTGCTGCCCCCGAACTGTCTGTTGTCCCCGAACTGTCTGTTGTCCCCGAACTGTCTGTTGCCCCTGAACTGTCTGTTGCCCCCGAATTGTCTGTTACCCCCGAACTGTCTGTCAACCATGAGCTATATGTCAGCCCTGAGCTATCCGTCATCCCTGAGCTGTCTGTTCCCCCCGAACTGTCTGTCACCTCTGAACTGTCTGTCACCCCTGAATTACCGGTCATCCCCGAAGTGTCTATAAGCTCCACACTGTCTGTCATCCCAAAACTCTCAGTCACCCCAGAACTCCCTGTCACCCCAGAACTCTTGGTCATCCCCGCTCTGTCTGTCAGCCCCGCTCTGTCCGTCTGCCCCGAACTGTCCGTCTGCCCCGAACTGTCTGTCTGCCCCGAACTGCCTGTCTGCCCTGTCATAGTGTTCACGCTTCCTACTAATCGTTTTTTGCCTTGTGTTACGGTTGATCCTGAGCAATCTTGGGGACTTAGAAATCCGCTCTGGCCGCCTGCACAGCCTGTTCCGCCCTGGTCGTCTGCACAGCCCGTTCCGCCCTGGCTGCCTGCACAGCACGTCCCACCCCGGCCACCCACTCAACCCCCACATTTCTATAAACCTCCGCTCCATGGACCCGGTCCCCCATTGTCCCCAGTAACCCACCCCTCCCTCCCTTTGTACTCTGGAGCATCTGGAAGCCGATCCTTGGGGGTGGGGGGTGGGGGGGGGGCTCTGTAACGAATCCGCTCAGTCAGTTTCCATTCACCTGCCACCAGAGGTCGACCGTTCACATCATGGACTCCATACACCACACTACATTTCCCATAAACCCCTCACCCAGTCACTGATCACCCAGTCAGCTGTTCCGCATTACCTTCACACCTGATCCTCATTTCACCTCTATAAAGCACCACTCACCCACACCTTCTTTGCGAAGTATTGTTGATTCCTGTCACAATTCCGAGCATTGATTCCTTGTTTTGTTCTGCCTGTTATCTGACCCTGCCTGTTCTCCGTTCTGTTGTTAATCTGCCTGCCTATTGACCGTTTGCCTGGACTATTTACTACGAGACTGCGTGTTCCCCGCCACTATTGTCTGCTGTTGTGTTGACCTTTGCCTGTACGACTACATTTTTGTATTAAAGCTGCACTTGGATCTCATTCGCTGACTTGCTCATCATTACACTGTCACAGCCTGGTTCAGAGACTGTGACAAATAAAGGTGGAATGCGAAAACTTATTCAAAGTATAACAAATTTATTTAACAAATGATACAATTAAACACAAATGCCAGCTAACAAAAAACAAAAATGAAGACGCGTGGGAGAGAAAGCCTCTCCCCTCCAGAGGGAAGATGGGAAGATTTTAGACAGAAGGAAGACTCCGGACCCAGGTGTCTTCTATCTGCACTCAGACTGCAGCCCTGCCCTGCTAAAACACAACACAAACAGAACAAACACAACAGGCAGTTTTGCAGGCCGTCACAGTCATCCACTTGGTGGATCCGATGTACAAAATCTTTGGCTTCGCTACAGTCCATCTTATCCCTTGAGAATATGGACTCATATTTCTTGACAAGATGGAGCAATTTCATTTTCCATTCTGAAGACACTTCACATGCTGTCAGATCTAAGTCACTCAGTCCCATGTCATTCAAGATCTGCACCAACTCATCCTCAGATTCCTGGAAACCATCCTCATATTGAAAGTGTTGAACCTGAGACGTAATATAGTCGATGCATGGAGAAACATGTGCAATCTTTGCATTTCTTCTTAAGGTCAACACACTGTCTGTGGGGTTGATAACTTTCACAGGTATCCAGTCATCTCCCCATAAAGGTGTAATGACTCGACCAACCATGATCTGCTTGGGGCTACATTTGGACTGGGTAGGTTCCACTAGGACTGTGCTTCCCACAGATATTGCAGTGTCGACAGGAAGCTTACCCCACACAAGATGTTCACTTCGAGGTTGCAGTGTCACACTGTGCTTGAGCTTAACAGTACCTACTTTGTCGGGTATGTGATTGCCTCTCCATCTCTGTGTGTTAGACAGCAAAGAAATGAATTCTAGACCCTTGTGCTCTCCATTACCGCTTGGTAGTGAGATCAATCTCCAGTAATCTTCCATATTCTTCAGGGTTGTGAGCAGGCATTTGATGGCATTACTGCCCAAGATCATCTCATCTGTCTGACTTGGAACAATCAGCACAGGAATTATCATTTTACATCCATAGACACAGACAGGCAGACCATACATCGCTGTTGGTTTGACTTGATGACCACCACAACCAATGATTACAACATCATCAGCAGAACATTTTCTCAACGTAGAAGTACTTGCCAGCAAACTAGCTTCAGCTGTCTCGCTGAGAGTGCAGGCCATTGAGCCACTGTCAAGTAATGCAGTGAAAGATGGGCCATTTTCTACAGTTATAGTAGTGTAAAACAATGAATCAGCTCTGGAAACTCTTTGTGTGCCTAGAAAGACAGTGGTTTTATCAGACGAGACACTTGGTTTATACAGTTCATACGCAGACTCGTAATCTTGTTTGTCAAAGACAGGAGGATTACAACATGGTCTGTACTAACCTCCTTTGTGCACAGACCTGTTAGTTTTAGTTGATTAGGCTGAGGCGATTGTCTCCACTTAGGGCAGAACCGTCTGGAGTGACCTGGAGACTGACACTGAAAACATAGTCTGTGCTCATGACAATGCGCTAAGGTGGAGTGGGCAGCATCGTTACAGATAACACATGGCAAAGCATCAAAACCTTCAATCCTAGGAAGTCTGTTGTAAGGCTGCCGTTTAGGACGGGACTGAGTTCTGTTACTATCAGTCAGAAGAACTTTTTCAAGCATGTCAATGACTTTCTCAAGAGCAGAGATATCTGTACTTTTCTGTTGTTGTTCACACACCGAGGGAGCAGGCACTGGAACTGTATTAACATCAATCTTGTTAACTGAAACTCTTTCACTCTGGCTGTGATGCACTATACTGGTGGCTTTGGACGATAAGTCAGACTGATAGTCATTAAGCACAGCCTGCACTTTGTGAGCTGACCACTTGTCAATCGGTTTGGATCTGAAGGTTAAGGCCAAGTCTTTACTTGGGCAGTGTCTGATAAACATGTGGACTATTTCCACACTGGGCTTGTCAAGTGATTTACCTTGCTCTCGTAGGCATTCAGAAGCGACATCAGCAGCTTTGTTGAGTCTCAGCCAGTAGTCGTATGGATTCTCATCCTCCTCGGGTACGGTAGTGTAAAAATCAGCAAGAGGAACAGGTGAGTAATGACTGCAACTGAAATGTTGCGCAGCAGGCCGTAGACAGAGTTTGGACAGACAGTGGTGGCAGGGTCACAGTCCCTGATCCAGAATTTGACTACATCTTTAGCTTTACCACGCAGGTGTACAAGGGCGGTCCTTATTCCACAGGTCAAATGCCATAAGCACCCTACAGATGGCGCTGTCTCCATTTATGCATTAATTTAACTCCTTTACACTCGCCCTCCTCCCAGCACCAACTTGCTTTTGTATATTATATAAATGTCTTCCTGTTTCATTGTCATCCCAATACACGTGCCATACTGATGTGCAAATGTGTGTGTGTGTGTGTGTGTGTGTGTGAGAGAGAGTGTGTGTGTGACCTTTGACCTAGTGTAGTTGACTGGGGAAGGAAAAGGTTTGACCACATCATTCACTATGCATTCTGGGAAGAGTAGTTTGAGATTTATTACTGATCACAGAGAGAAGGCCATTCATGACAGAGGTACTGTACATGTAGACAGTGTTGAGGGTAACACATTACAAGGAACTTGAGATATGTAATCAGATTACTTTTCAAGTAACTAGTAAAGTAACGCATTTCACTTTTTCAATTTACAACAAAATTTCTAAGTTACTTTTTCAAATAAGTAACACGTGTTACTTTTTCACATTTATTGATATTTTTTGAAGCTTTATGAATCTTTTGTTTCGAATCAGTGGTTCGGAGTGCCAAAGTCACATGATTTCAGTAAACGAGGCTTCGTTACGTCATAAGCTATTTGAAATTGGTTCTCGTGACTTTGCTGAAAGGTTTGTTTGAGCGGTGCCCTCTATTGTTCAGGTGTAAATATGCTTTCTTTCAGCCTGAGAATGATTCATTTCACTTTGGGGCTTTAACATTTGCCAAAAATAGAATTTTTTTTGTTTTTACTAAAAAAATAAACTAGCATGTCTAAACTAACACAAAAGTAACATAATGCATTACTTTTCATAAAAAGCAACTAAGTAATGCAATTAGTTACTTTTATAGGGATTCATGCAATATTGTAATGCATTGCTTTTAAAAGTAACTTTGCCCAACACTGCATAAAAACCTTAAAAGGCACATCAATAAAAAAGACATTTTATTCAAAGGCTCAGAGTCACTGTGGAAAAAGGTCAAAAAACAACAAAATCATGGCAAAAGTCTAGGTGCCTCGCTCAAGTGCACCTCAGTCATTCCCTGCTGGTGCTGGAATCGAACCAGCAACCTTTGGCTTGCCTCGCTAACCATTAAGCCACGACTGGCCCAAGCAATGGGCTCTTCAGCCATGAAGGGCCACGGTCCTCCAGAGTTTCGCTCCAAACACCTGTGACAGATAAAACAACACCGCTGGAGTTTGACTCTTACAGTTGTTATAAATCGAATCAGTCAGTAAATAAGACTTTCTTACTGACCATTTCAGTGACTGAATCAGCGCTTTTAAAGCAAAGCTGCGAGTGAAAGGCGTGTCTCATGAATATTAAGTAGGTTACATCATGGACGGCCCAATGTTCTGCTCAGTATATAGACTTTGACGTGATGGTTGCAGTAGTGTACAGTAGGGGTCAGGGGTCATGGTACTGGACACATGGTTAATGACTGATCTGGGTGTGAACGAGTGTAAATCCACACCGACAGATGCGGTAAAACACTGAAACATCCTCGTCCAGAACTTTGGGCTCTGAGGGGGCCCAGCTCATAGGTGTTGGTCTTTCGACTGAGGTCGTTGGTACCATCCTCCACTCCAGAGCGCCCTCCACGAGGAGACTGTACGCCCTGAAGTGGAGATTGTTCACTTCTTGGTGCAGTGATCGCCAGCTAGACCTAGTTAACTGCCCTGTTGGTCCAGTGCTGGAGTTCTTGCAGGATCGGTTTACCGCAGGGTTATTCCCGTCCACATTGAAGGTTTACGTGGCGGCCTTAGCTGCTTACCACAGGGTGGCGCAAAACTGAACAACTGTTTGTGCGTTTCGGGTCTCCCAGCAGCGGGTCCTCAGCATCTAAGCAGAGAATGAGCAAGTGGATAGTCGAGGCTATAACACTTGCTTATGAGATGGCCGGACAGCCTTCCCCTTTGGCAGTTCGGGCCCTCTCCACTCGAAGTAAGGCTGCCTCTAAAGCTCTTCTCTCCGGAGTATCTTTGACATTTGTGATGCGGCAGGCTGGTCCTCGCTGCACATGTTCGTGAGGTTCTATGATCTTGACCTGGGTTCCACTGGGACTCGGGTACTTTCCTTGTAGTGTTGGAACGATTCTCACACTACATGTATTTGTCATTATGGCGGCGTGGGTATAGACGTTCCCAAGCGTCAACTCTCGACACAGGACGAGTTCTCTTGAAAGGGAACGTCTCATTTACGACTGTAACCTCAGTTCCCTGAAGAGGGAATGAGACGCTGCATCGATCTGCCATACTTCCAGCATGCCTGTCCGCAACTACTTCAGACTTGTCGAAGCTAGCGTTGATCTGTTTGAGCGTGCTTTATAGTTCCCGGTCGTGACGTCACTGCCTCTGATGTCCCGCCACACCATTGGACTGATTTCACATGTGCTTCATGACGCACTCACGCAAAGCGTTCCCAAACTCTCGACGCAGTGTCTCGTTCCCTCTTCAGGGAACTAAGGTTACAGTCGTAACCGGGACAATTTTATTTGTCAATAATCAAATAGTCTAAATCAAACATGAATATTTATGGTGAAATATATTTTCCATCATTACACATATTTAAATGAGCAGACTCTCCAACCCACAATCTTGAAAAAGTGTGATTTTCTAGACCTGGAAAAGTTGTGTACATTTAAAGAAAAAAGTTCTAGATATGCCACTGTAACACAGTTCCTCACGGAGACTGCCACCCACACAAACATAATGAAACACAACATAAATTCCAGGCCTGGTCCTCTCTCGTCCTTCACTGTAGACGCTCCTTTTTTATGCTTCTGGAGCTCCTCAGTGAGAGATACGAGACCGGTGTAGCGTGCAGCGGACGCTCATTATCACTCGTGCCGTTCCCTCACAGCTCTCGCCCGTCCTGCTCGTCACAGCCACGTTCTAAAGTATTTATTGAGTAGAAATTGTGAGTAATTGTGTTTATTTGACCAAATGTTTGTGTATAAATGAGCATATGTATTTTTAAAGTTATGCACTGCCAATCCAAAGACTCTTTTAAATATGAAATGAAAGTATGAAAGTATGGTTTTCTCATGTCTAAACCCAGTGTGGTCAAACTAACACACACTGTTTATTTTGTCCTCTTTTAGTTCTAGTGTTTCCAGAACTGTTGGCATGATCTTTTGTCTAATTTTATAAACATGTTTTCTGTGGTATTTTCAGAGCGGTGAGCTCACTGTTGAGGTCTGGAAACATGTTTCTGCTGAGTGTGAGAACTCCGTTAGTTTAACCACACAGGTTATTAAAGAAACACCTAAAGAAAGAACAGAAACTGAGATCTTCTGAGATCATGTCTGAACCCAGTTTGGACTGGTGGGAGTGGTTTTCTTTAATAACCAGTGTGGTCAAACAACATTCAGTATTGTACAAAAGTCTTTGCAATAGTTGCAAAATACTGATTGTACCTCTATTTAATATTGGAAATTATGCTTCAATACCATGAGAGTATTTAAATGTATGAAATAGTAATTTTGTTTGTGTGTGAACTAAAATGAAACTAAACTAAAACTAAAATGAAATGTGCATCACAGATTATTCATCTTATGATTCATCTAGCTATATATAGATGACGTGTGATCTTGATGCATCTGCTCATTTAAACTGCTTCACTTCTGAAGGTTGTGAATGTGTGGTTTCACAAGCACAAACTTAGTAGCCGTTTGACTGAGTAAAAGCCTCATGGTGCACACGCAAAAAACCCTCCGATTTATAATGTCTTCAAGCTCAAACCTGTGAACATGTGAAGACAGCGAACAGAGCAACACACAGATGAAACACTGTCATGTGATGACTTTACTTGTTGAGGAACATGACTATTAACTAATTGTTCAGTTATATGTTATTGGTGATGAGATGCAAAAATATTGTGTCAATGACAAAAAATCTCACTTAGACATTATTTTATTCCATTATGTTGAAGTTCAAATAATCAGCAGCTACAATGAGAGGAAAAACATGTTGATATTGATTTGTGTGGAAGTGTTCATTCAAAGCTCTTTGTTCAGTGCCAAACAGAATCCTTTCTTATGGACTTGATTGGTTTCTGGACGTCACTGTCCAGTTCAGCTCACTTTCTGTTCCAGAGCTTTTCAAAGTGAACACAGTTTCACAGCAGAGATCTTTCTGATCACTTCTTGTCTTGACTTTAGTGACGGTCAGTGAAATGCAGAGCTGTATCTTCAGGACTAAACACTCGATTGGTGAGATCAGAGGAAGCTCTCAACCACAGGAGGAGCTGATGACGATTAAAGGAAGAGCTGTAACTATTTAATGAAGAGAAAGACTGACAGAAACAGGAAATGGCTGAAAAGAGTGATCTGTGTCTGCTGGGACTGATCGTTCTCTCTTCACTTCTCACAGGTAAACAAATCTGTATTTTCTCTAAAGACATTTAGTGGAATTAGTCTGGAAAGAGTTCATTTGAACATGCCCAGTTTATTCTTGTTGTGTCGTGTTTCATACAGATCGTACTGTATTATTCCTGATACTTGATATTGAGTCACTCAGACATCTGATAATGAACAATAATCTTCATATTAAGAGATTTGAATAGAAAAATAGTTTATTCTTAAAAACCTGAGATAATAAATTAGTTTTTAACCGACTTTTAGAGCTAGATCTAGTAGGAGGCGCTCTAACATGGAAGGGTAAAAGATCTCATTCGAGCTGCAGCTACTGAGAAGATCCATCACTCCTGAGCTTTAATCTAGAAACAACCAGAAGCAGCTGATCAGAGGACCTGAGAGATCTAGTGGATGTTTTAGAAGGTCTGCGATGTAAGGTGGAGCCAACCCATTTAAAGACTTGAAAACAAACAGAAGCTTCAATTCTATTCAGAACGAACTGGAGACCAATGAAGATAAAACAGGAGTAACATGCTCTTGTTTCCTGCAAACGTGATAACACTGTCTGACTAACTTTTACATAATTACACAATTACACAATTATAATAATCAAGCCTTGAAAAAATAAAGACATGAGTGACTTTCTCAAGGTCCTTAAAAGAGAGAAATGTCTTGACTTTAGTCAGAAGTCTCAAGTGTAAAACGCTGGATTTGACAACAGCATTTATTCAAATTTAAAAGCTTTGTCAAATAAAAATACCAGATTCTTCAACACAGTTTGATTATACAAGACCAGTGGACTGTTTTGTTTTCAGTGAGTTAAAAAAAACTGTATATATAAAGACATCGAGCCTTTTATACAATCTATAAAGTGAAATGATGAGTAGCCAAGTGTGGTGTCCCATACTGGGGATTTGTGCTCGTATTGAACACACACACACACACACACACACACACACACACTCACACTCATTCAAATATACTATGTTTCAGGTTCCAGTGGAGTGAATGATGATCATGTGTTCATCAGTTCTGGTGAAAATGTCCGTCTGTCCTGTAATAATGCTCTTCCTGACTGCAAATCAACTACATGGATCTATAACAGATTCAGACATTTACCAGCAGTTGCACTGATTACTGGAGGGATAAAGAATAAAGACACAGAGAGACATGAGAGACTGAGTCTGGAGTCTGACTGCTCTCTGAACATCAAGAACGTCACAGAAGAAGATTATGGATTTTACATCTGCATACAATATGTGAATGACAAACAACAAGGAACTGATGCTTCTGTTCATCTGCATGCTCTTCATGGTAAGTTTATGATTATGTGATTTAAAAATTTAAATTTAATTTAAAAAGGGCAGATTCTCCCTTTAAACTCAGATGAAGAGTCTGTGATTTGTGACTTGTATTCAGTTTCAGTGTCTCCATCATCCTCATCATCATCCTCACAGACTGAGATCAGTCCAGGTCGCTCTCTGACTCTCTCCTGTCAGTTGTATTCTCATGATGACATAACTTGTGATTATTTGGTCCGTTCTGAGGAACTTCATCTGTCGTGGGTGAATCAGACTGGTGTTGATCTGACGACAGACTCCAGATATCAGATATTATTCTCATCAGATCACTGTATCATCACTCTGACTACAACACTCCTGAATGAAGATGACAACAGAGAGTGGAGATGTCAGCTTACTCGCAGAAATCGACTCCAGACCTCAGTCAGATACACTGTCAAGTATTCAGGTGAGAAACAACTATTACTACCGTAAAATATGATGTTAATGTCCTACAGATGATGATCTGAACATTCAGTCAGCAGCTTAAGCTCTGAGAAGAAATCAAGCCAAACTACAGCAGCAGCTCCTACACAAGGTTCATGATCACATGATCACTGTCACACATCATCAGTCTCTCACTTCACTGCTTCACACTGGCTTTCATCAATCCATCCTTTAATTTGTACAGAGAAGCAGAATTCATGAAATCCTCCAAACTCTGAGAGGACAGCAGCTGCACAAACACCTGTATTTACTGAACAACAAGCTATTTATTCATGTCTTTCTTATTTCAGTGTTTTACAGAGTCAGTCACTGAGAAAGAGCTTGTTGAATTTGTAGACCTCAATCATTCACACAAACAGGAAGTCAGCTTGAATGCTAATGTAAAGAGTACATCAACTAGAGTAAATAAACATATATATGTGAATGATCGAATTGAGTTTTTTTTAGCTTAAATGATTAAAATCATAGTGAGCATTTATAAAACACAAGTCATGTCAGGTCAGTGTGAACATCTTCATCACAATAACTGATCTGATCTGATCTGGACTACAACCGCTGAAATAAATCAGTCTCAGTTTGTGAAAGTAATGTCTTGATGTTGTTCTTGTATTCAAATATGATCGTTCTATTTCCAGTAGAAACTGAAGTCAGTTTGACTGCTGGATCATTATTCAGAGGTACGACACGTTCATTTACTCCATTAAACTCTCAGTCAGTCTGTAAATGCTTCATCAATAAATGTTCATAGTTGAATCCTCTTGACTTCAGTCATTTAGTTTCTCTTCTTCCACACGTGTTTCCTGCAGTGATTGTGATTATTGTTGAGATGGCAGTGTTTGCTGCTCCTACTGTGATTCTTCTTCAGATCATCTGTGCAAGAAGAGCTGGTGAGTTTGAGCTTCACACAATCTGATGATTCACACTCATCTGATCTGCAACAATCTGCAATCATGGTAAAAACACATACGAGAGGTCAGTCGATGCTTTTATTTTGCAGGGAGGAAGGACTCGCAGCACCCAGAGGAAATAGAGATGCCTACAATATTACAATAAAATACTGCTTAGTTTGAGCCGATCTCAAACAAGATTTAAAAGAGCAAAAACTCACAGAGGATTGTTCATGGTGTTATTTTCTTCTTCTCAGAAAAAACGCTGATCACCCTGAAGAAATAGTGACACCATCAAGTTTAGATTATTAATATTTTTAACAGTCAAGATTTATTTTCATTTATATGGATATTTGCACACAGTGTTCAAAGTCTTTCTTGTGGTTCATATATAAACTGCTTCAAATATAATATTAAATACAGTAATGGACCGACTATAATCATCTCTCTGTTCTGTGATGGAGCTGCATCATGATCTGTCATTCTTGTTTTAGTATTTTCTTTTTATTTTGAATGATTGCTACTTATTTTCTCAATAAAACCTCTGCAGTTGTTTACTCCGTTCCTGAGATATTTGTCACAAATATGGTGAATCTCCTTCATGAGCTTGTAATGTGAGGATGTTAAACTGTGAACATGAACTAATAGTGTAACGATACGTTCATGTTTATATGATTCATATAACTTCATTAAATTTAGTTCAGAAATACACTTTGATAAACTTTTAAACCACTTCACCTTCTCGTGGTGAAAAAAGCAAAAAAAATTAAATGACAAAAATATGATAAAACTACACAATATTGTACTATTACTGCCTGAAAGTCAATTTCAAACAAGGGGACCGAATTTTTACCAAATTCTATTACAATATACATAATCAAAAGATAACAATTATACATTTTCAATATCATATACGGCCACAATGAGCTGTGAATGATCCGTGTTAAGCCTAAAATTTCACATCCATGCAACCCAATGTCATGATAATAACTAGGGTTTTCAAATACCAAGCTTTTTTCAAACAAATGACACACTGAGATACTTCAGTCAAACATCAGGAACATGTCCTTATGAGGGTCTTCATAAAACACGGTCCACATAATACAGGTGTAAACATACACACAATGTGACATCAAGACCATGTTCTTATGAGGGTCCTCATAAAACAAGGTCCTCGTAATACAGGTGTAAATATACACACAATGTGACATCAAAACCATGTTCTTATGAGGGTCCTCATAAAACAAGGCCCTCATAATACAGGTGTAAATATACACACAATGTGACATGCTGGAATGAACATGCATAAGAAGTCACTAACATTTACATTAACTGAGGTAACAACTAAAGTTTAATACTTTTAATCTCTACTATAATCCAATAAATCAGAATTGACAGTGTAGAGGTTTCAATACCGTGAATCGCCATGGCCACTCAGAATCACCGTAATCATATGTGATCTCTTCACCAGGACAGATTCTCCTTGTGGCAAATAAGCATAAGTGAGGTATTCCATCCACAGAGATAGTCTTCAACCTGCTGTTTGGGTTAATATGGTCATCGTTTACAAGTCGCCCAAGAGAACCGTCATTTCGGGCTGCATCGACACTAAACAAATGACAGACAATATCAGCACTGAAAACTTAGGACCAGCAGAAATCATATTCTTTGAGATCAGTCATCACCAAGCTTTAAGAACACATAACAGATTATTTTAGCAAAACCTGAACTCTAACCACTAACATGTCCACGGCCACATTTTGAATCATGTAATTTAATTATCAATAAACATGTACATCAAACACTTGTACATACCAGAGGAGTTTTCCGTTGTAGCGAAACTCAAACATGAAAACTTTCAGTGCATCATGATATAATCCTTTGCCTCCGCTCACATTCTTCTTTGGTGATGAGGTCGCCTCTGTATTCCAGCAGGAAATCTCCTTTATCAAACTCAGTACAGCAGAACACACCTCTCCCTAAACAATAACAGAGAGGAAAAACCATCACTGAGAACAACATATAATGAAGCTCAGACAAGTTTCTTACACGAGTCACTTTAATGGCATTGTTCAAAGAAAAAACTAAAAATTAAAAACAAAATTGTCATCATTTACTAACCATCAAATGGTTAGTAAACGATGACAATTTTTTTTTTTTTATCAAATGGTTAGTAACATCTTTTGTGCCCAACAGAAGAAAGAAACTTAGAGGTTTGAGACAACTTGAGGGAGACTAAATGATGACAAAATCTTCACTTTTGGGTGAACTATACCTTTAACTTGGCTCAAACAAAACATTTAACTCACCTTTAAAATCACTGATGAATCTGCCGTCAAACCCATGTTTGTCTTTCTGCAGAAGTGAAAACTGTATGGCCTCCTCCATTGGCTTGATCTTTCTCCTTCTGCTTTTCACTTCAGCCATCATTTGATGTGTCTGCTTAATAATAATAATAATAATAATAACTATTGGATTCAATTTGACAATAGTAAGTTTGTTTCTTTCAGCTTTAAAAATAATTATGACAGTTCTACTGGGACAGAATATGATGCATACTGACCATATGCTGAATATTCTATTTTGCCTGGTTATCTTTGTAAAAGTGCTTTGACAATCTGTATTCTATAAAGCACTACACAAATAAAGGTGTCTTTACTTATTATGTCCAGTAAGTTTTCAGAAGTAATAAGTAATTAAACCAAGCCGAACAGAACTGACATGTTAGGATACTGTACTGAGTGGAAGCCCCTCCTCTTCACAGACTGTAGTCATGACAACACATTATTATGAAGGTTAGACTATGTTCTTTACAGTTACAGTTATACTGTAGTCATGACAACACATTATTATGAAGGTTAGACTATGTTCTTTACCGTTACAGTTATACTGTAGTCATGACAACACATTATTATGATGGCTAGACTATGTTCTTTACAGTTACAGTTATACTGTAGTCATGACAACACATTATTATGAAGGTTAGACTATGTTCTTTACCGTTACAGTTATACTGTAGTAATGACAACACATTATTATGATAGACTATGTTCTTTACAGTTACAGTTATACTGTATTCATGACAACACATTATTATGAAGGTTAGACTAGGTTCTTTACAGTTACAGTTATACTGTAGTCATGACAACACATTATTATGATAGACTATGTTCTTTACAGTTACAGTTATACTGTATTCATGACAACACATTATTATGATGGCTAGACTATGTTCTTTACAGTTACAGTTATACTGTATTCATGACAACACATTATTATGATAGACTATGTTCTTTACAGTTACAGTTATACTGTAGTCATGACAACACATTATTATGAAGGTTAGACTATGTTCTTTACAGTTACAGTTATACTGTAGTCATGACAACACATTATTATGATGGCTAGACTATGTTCTTTACAGTTACAGTTATACTGTAGTCATGACAACACATTATTATGATGGCTAGACTATGTTCTTTACAGTTACGGTTATACTGTAGTCATGACAACACATTATTATGAAGGTTAGACTATGTTCTTTACAGTTACGGTTATACTGTAGTCATGACAACACATTATTATGAAGGTTAGACTATGTTCTTTACAGTTACAGTTATACTGTAGTCATGACAACACATTATTATGATGGCTAGACTATGTTCTTTACAGTTACAGTTATACTGTAGTCATGACAACACATTATTATGATGGCTAGACTATGTTCTTTACAGTTACAGTTATACTGTAGTCATGACAACTCATTATTATGATAGACTATGTTCTTTACAGTTACAGTTATACTGTAGTCATGACAACACATTATTATGAAGGTTAGACTATGTTCTTTACAGTTACAGTTATACTGTAGTCATGACAACTCATTATTATGATAGACTATGTTCTTTACAGTTACAGTTATACTGTAGTCATGACAACACATTATTATGAAGGTTAGACTATGTTCTTTACAGTTACAGTTATACTGTAGTCATGACAACACATTATTATGATGGCTAGACTATGTTCTTTACAGTTACAGTTATACTGTATTCATGACAACACATTATTATGATGGCTAGACTATGTTCTTTAAAGTTACAGTTATACCGTAGTCATGACAACACATTATTATGAAGGTTAGACTATGTTCTACTACAGTTATACTATAAACGAAAATAAAACTGACAAGCATTGCTGATTCTCGCGTGACGTTACTATTAATAGACTGACAATTAGTGTAAATGTGCTAGCGCTGTTAGCATCACGCGCTAGCTGCTTTCTTACTAACCAGCAAAGACCGCAAAGAGCCTTCAAGACACTCACAAACAAGCCAAACTGAGCCACAAAACTCTCAGAGAAACGGTTTAACAGTAGCATAACTGACCTTTCATATAATGGTTGTCTCAAACAGGTTAACAGCACAGGTGTCTTCAGTCAGGTGCAGAGATTCCGTCAGATCCAAACAGGAAGTTACAATATGTCATGCTCTAATTAACGCACGTGTAAATGAGATTTATAATATTAATATGCATTTAAATGATCATCTATAAGCCTTGGTGTTAACCTTACGGTTAGGATTAGCGTTACATTAATAGCATTACATTAATTTCTCGATATTAAACTGCTTGATTACAGCTTTCAAGTCAGTTTTTATAATATGAAATTTAAGGAATACGTTTAATTGCAGGATCACTATGCACTTATATATTCATATACAATCGAATAATTCTTGAAAATAATGTTTAAATAATTAGTACACTGCATTAACTCACTTGTTCGAAGCTACAAGCAGTAGACTGTAGCCCCGCACATCGTCGCCATCTTGTTTTCGCGATTAGCCAATCAGCGGCCTCCAAACTTGTAAAATGTAAAATATGCATATTTTCGCAGTTGTAGTACCGGGTCCGGCCTGCAGGGGCACACTCTCGAGCTCAGAGGATACACTGTGTATAGTAAAATTTCAAGGTTTTGTGGTATGTAAGGACATGGCGTGAAACTTTGAGAGGGAGCCTCTTGGACATAGAGAAGGTCATCTACACTGTCGGACTTATAAGGACATGGCCCCTGTCCTCATAAGCCCAAATGTCCCCGTAATGCTGGTGAGTATTCAGGTCAAAAGTCCTTGTAAACCACAAAAACCAACACACAGCAGTGAGTATTAAACACACACACAGCAGTGAGTATTGAACACACACACAATTTTACACCCCACAATATTTTGAAAAACAAACACATTTTACATAGAAACAAATCTTATTTTACAAGGACTGGTTAAATAGAAATATTTGATCAATGAGGATCTAATGGATGAGATAATGTTTTAGATTAAAATTCCTTCACTTTAAAACATGGATTTTCCTGTCATCCAAAACAGTCCTTCCCTCTTTATATGTTGATGTTGAAATAGAAAATAAACTTTGAAATAAATATAGAAGACAATTTATCATCCATTCATGTCAAATCTTAATTAATTAGATTATACATTTGATAAAAATACTGTTAAATACTGTAGGAACCTTTTTCCTTGTCGGAGCAGAGACCAGAAGACCTTGGGATATCTTTAAGCAGAAGTTACTCTTTATTGAGAAATACGCTGTGTGTCGCTGTAGTCATCCAAGTCTCTCTAAACTAGTGCACATTGCAGTTTAAATACAGGGAGGGAAACATACAGTGTAGGTGGAGACAATTAACCCGTTCCCTATATAAATGGAATAAAAAAAAGGAAAAGGAATAAATGTAAGAGTAAGAAATGAATACCTGACCGTGGGACACACAGTGGTGTGAGAGTGATTTTAAGACACTCATTCAGCACTGAATGGAGGTTTCTGACTACAGAAGCTCCCAAATGCCTGATCTGCCATCTTCACTCAAATATCCAGACCAGAAAAGATTTGGGGGTATTTTCATTTAAAAATACTACTGTCACAGTTATGCCTGGTCAGATTCTGTTTCCATGTTCCCTAGTCCTGTCCTTAGTTTCATGTTCCTTGTTTTTAGTTCTAGTCCTGTCATGTTTCATATGTTCCTTGTTTTGAGTTGAGTCCCGTCACAGTCATGTGTTCTTTGTTTTGTATTTGTCAGTCCTGTCAGCTGTCACGTGGTCTTTGTTTTGAGTTTTGATCTGTCATTGTCTCATTATCTGTTCATTGGATGTCAGCCGTGTCTTGTAATTAGTAATGTCAATCACCTGTGCCCCGCTCGATATCCTCTTGTGTTCATCTGTATATATTCCCTCTGTGTCATTCCAGTCCTTGTCCATTGTTAACGTTATCGTGTGTGAATTTATTCTATGTCTTGTATCCCATTTCGTAGTAAAGATTAAACGAAGTTACGTTCTGGTGTTATTTGCCTGTATCCCTGCCTGTCTTCGGTGATTAATTAAACTGTGTGAAACAGAATCCTGTCTTCGTGCCTGTTCCTGAACCCAAGCGTTACAACTACCATATGTTTACGTAAAAAAAAATGAGCTTATTTTTTATGTTAAATTTAATTTATTTCATTAAAAAACAAAAATCATTCAGTAAGTTCAGGCAGCCAAAACCTAAACATGCAGTGACTTTGGTGACATCTGGTAACATATGATGGAATAAAACTATCAAAAATATCAATAGCCACTATATGGCTGTATGTCTAGGGGGTTTGATCTCAGCTTTTGTCTTTGCAGAAAAAAACAAGTTTTATACAGTTATTATATTTAAACATTAGAGGCATGTTTCTCTAATGAGAACTATAAAATATTTGATCAATGACAAAATGATCAATTTTCAATTCGCATTTATTTGTTTAGCGTTTTTCACAATACATATCGTATCAAAGCAGCTTTACAGAAAATGTCCACCATGTTTCACTCAACCCTGTTATTTCTGTCATGATTTTCCTCCTTTTAAAAACAGAGGACTTCTTAAAACTGTGACACACAGGAAGTGACATCATCTGAGCTCTTTCTACAGCATGATGGGAGGACAAGAAAATAATCTGAATCCACTGTCTCAGTTTTTACACAAATGAATGACTGCGTTCATCAACCCTGTTACCAAAGTTACTGTAAGAAGAGTTTTTGTTCAAGTTACACTTACAACCCTGTCAGCCATTCTGGAAAGTTCATCTACTTCATATATTTTTGGTGTTTACTGTTTATTCTTAAAAATATAACTTTGAATTCTGGTAACACTCTTGGAAATTGTGAACCAGATGTGAAATAAATAAAATAATTAGTTTGATCTGATGTTGACAATCATTATGAAAATTTCTCAAACCTGCTTTTACTGAGCATTTGTTGAAAACAAACAAATAAGAAACTTTTGTGAATGTTTGTAACATGAATGTTGTTCAGCATCATGAATGAATGAAGAATAAACACCAACCTCTTTGTTCTTCAGGATCTTCAGTGTGTTTCATTCTGCAGGTTCTGGATCACTCTTGTTCTCACTGTCCTCTTTAATAAACTCAGTCTTTGCAGATTTCAGCTCTTCCTGATGCTCTGATGCTCCTCTGATGGGAATATTCCAGCTTTTATTGGAGAACTGCTGTGGGAGGAGCTTCACTGATGATGTGATCACAGTGGGAGGAGCTTCACTGCCAAAAATCAACAATATATCAGTTTGTTTTTATGCTCATTGCCTGCAGAATATAAATAATGTAAATTTTTCCAAGTATAAATAATGGTAAGAAAAACAGATGAAGCATAAAGACAATCTTTATTTGTATCCAACAAACACCCTCAGTCTGTTAACACCAATGAAACGAGTTTTAAGTGTGAATTTCCAGCAGATCTGAAGACATCAGCATAATAAATGAGGGGAAAACAGGAACTATTGACATGAAATAAAGAGTGTTTTCAGCAGATGTTAATATTGATGATCCTCAGACTATCAACACTCATTCAACAACACATTCAGACCATCAGCAGATCATCTCACTTTATTCTCAGTGTTTGCTGGTAGAAACTGATCATTTGAGTCAGGATACATGAGAAAAGATTATAAACTGCTCTATTGAAAGACAATCTGTTATTTCTCACAATATGACATGGATCAATGCGTCAATAACACAAAAACACACAGTAATGAAACTCATCTTCAACAACCACTACTGCTACATGAAACATGGTTTGATTTTATGATAACAACATTTATTGTAGTAAAGTAATTAAATCTTTAACATGTGTAGGAACCTTTTTCCTCGTCGAAGCAGAGACCAGGAGATATTGGGATTTTTCAAGCAGAAGTTACTCTTTATTGAGAAACTCACTGTAGTCATCCAAGTCTACCTAAAGCACTAATATTTTGTAGTTTAAATACACTCGAGGGGGAGGAATACATACAGGTGGAGACTATCTAAACATGCAAATGCAGATCAGGAATCAGGCCGTTCCCGGCATTTCCCAGCCCTGATCTAATCAGCATAACAGTGTCATTCAAATGCATCAGTGCTAATCCAATCAGTCCGACAGTATCGCCCATACCTTCACATTATCATAGAGACAAAGACACAGCTGTGCCTTGAGCTTGTCATGCCAAATGGTCAGGAAGTGCATAAAGACAAAAGGTTAATGTCTCAGACACCTGGACTGCCTGACTTGACCTCCTCAGAATGTCTCCATTTTTACCTCAGATAACGTTTTCAGGTTATATACTATTACATTGGAACTGAGACAAACTATGTTATAAATTTGTAATCCCACACATGTAACAGTTTTTATGTGCAGAAACTGAAAACTCTCCCCTGTCTCAGATTTTTATTTATATGGTCATTTAGCTAAAACGATTATGTTTTGCTTTTAAATATAGTATGATGTTGTTATTACACAGTGTGTTATATATAATTATATATGTTTTATGAAAGGAAGAGGATATCAATACGTGCTCTACAGATACGCCCTGATATGAAACATCACAAACAATCCTGGGGAGTTTAAATTTGCGACTTCAAAGTTTAAAATGATCAAAGCTCATATTAATCCCACCGGTCACACTTGTGACCACCATGTTTCCTCACATATTTTGGTGTGGTATTAAAAAGCAACTCTTATTATGAAGCACATGTTCATTTATAATGCAAATTTAAGATGTCTTCATGAGATCTGGGCAGGTCTAACATTATTGGATAGTTTGGTCATGTGACCATACACATTTATTTCATGGTACTGCCATCTTAACACAATGATGACGTTAAAGTTCAGAAACGAGTTAAGGTTTCTAAGTTAATTTTTGAATAGCTCATAAAAGGGTTATCTATATAGACACATTGAAATTATATTAATACATGGTTTATTTAGTAGTCAGACTGCTATCTATCTATCTATCTATATGTTTGTCTGTGCTTATTTATTGTTCTTTATTTCAGTTTATAATAAAGTTTTTAATGATTATCTTCCAATTTCCTATAATTGATGTCATTTTGTCATCATTTTACTGGATTACTTGTGCCGCACTGCTGCATAGGAATGATAATTTGTCCTTTTTGAAACCGAGCCAGACAATGTTTACTTCTTTGTTAATAGAATAAAACACTAATTTCAGTTAAGATGGTCTTTAAACTAATTGCTTAATCCCCAGATAACAGGTACAACATACATAATCACATACAAAGATACACATGATTCACAGTTTTTTCAAGGCTGAAGTTGATCTGAGCTCTGCACTGAACAGGAAACTTTCCCAAAACATACTGATAAGATGTACTTTTCTCTCAGTGTCAATATACATCATTATTTTCTAGTGTTAAAAATGAAATGGAAAATAAATGGTTTAATATATATATTCAATATATATATTGAAGTAGCAATGGATTCCAGAATCAATCCTTCAATAGTATGAGATTATATACAGAGAAAAAAAGCACAATGACAAGTTTAAAAGGTTAAATATCTTTGAATAATTCATCAAAATGCTTTTTTTTGTTATTTATAAGCTTGAAGGACTGAGAGTTAAGTTCAACAAGTAAAAGAGGAAAACATGAAGGAGATTTAATCAACTTTTGCTTGTAGATTAGAGATGAAGTATCTACTCAGAGAGGATACAGTTCTAAACGTGATGAAGTATTTTATCTATCCTATAGAAAACAATTGTAGAATTAGTTTGGTTACTATAACTGTCACAATTATGTCTATGTTCTAGTCTTGTCTTTATCTCATGTTCCTTGTTTTTGTTCAGTCCCGTCACTTGTTTAGTATTCTTTACGTTGTCTTTGTTTGTTTTGTCACTCGTCATGTGTTCTGTTTAGTATTTGTCAGTTCTGTCATTGTCACATGTTCTTTGTTTTGTATTCTAGTCCAGTCACATGTGCTCTTTGTTTTGGTTCTGTCATTAGTCACGTGTTCTCTGTTTTGATTTCCTCTGTAGTTAGTTCATTTGAGTCAGCTGTGTCTTGTTTAGTCATTATGTCTTTCACCTGTGCCCCACTCGTTATCCTCCTGTGTTCCTGTGTATATCTTCCCTCTGTTTCAGTTCGGTCCTTGTCCAGTGTTAACGTTTCGTGGTTGTGTTTATCCCTACCTGTATTCTGAGTTTTTTTAAATAAACTACTTATTATTATTCAGTCTTCCTGTTCCGAGCGATCCTTCCTACACCACACTGTGACAATAACAAAGCCAGAAGTGTTTTGAGGCCTCATGGCCTACTGTGATTATAAGGGTCAGAGATGTCTGAGAATTTGGTCTGACCAAGCATATTTTGCTGGTAATTTTCCACTAGATAACAAGTGGCTGTATAATGAATAGAATGATTGCTAAGGCCACTTGCCTCCGTGGAGGGATGAGTGCTTTTGATACACAGTTTGAGTTCGCCAATGAGAGAGGGCCGACTATCAATTGGCAAGAATTCCACCATGAGAAGTTAAGTCAGAAGATGTGGACTGGTTGGCAGTGGACCAACCTTGCAGGGGGAATTGTCCCTTGCATGGGCAACACCTGCAGATTAATTGGTGAAGTGACCTTGGTTGTCACGATTATCAGCTGGAGTGCCCTTGATAGCCACTAGAGGGCACTCCACCCTGAACTGTTCACTACCGGACTCCATTTCCCACAATTCACCACAGAGGAACCATCACACACTCACATACACATGCACACTACATTTCCCAGAAGCCCTTACCTTGTCCCTGATCACCCCAGCCAGCTGTAGCACATTATCTGGACTATATAAGCACACTGCACAGACACTTCGGTGCGAGGTCTTGATTTACTTCCGTGATCACTTTCAAACGTATTCCTGTTTTTGGACCCTGTCTGTTTACCGTTCTCTGATCATTCTCTGCCTGCCCTTTGTGTTATTGGACTGTGTTTTCTTGCTGCCTGCCTTGACATCTCTGCCTGTTTAACGACCACGATTCTGCCCTTCCTCTGATGTAACTGTTTGCTGTTCATTGACCTTTACCTGTGTGACTACACTTGTTTAAATAAAGCCTGCAATTGGATCTCACTCCGCTGCCTCATCGTAACATTGGTGAAAATGTTGGGGAGTACTTGGGAGGCTCCAAGAAGAGAAAGGGAGGCGAGGGCCTGTAAATGAGACCTTGGGAAAGAACAGAAGGGGAGGATCATCCCAGAGAATTGTATTACTTTGTTGTGTTTTAACAGATAAGAAAAATGTATAAAAACTGTGCCCTGGCTAGAGAGAGTGAGATGTGAAGCTGGCATCTCACTTTGTTGCTCGACAATAAAGTTAAACTTTAAAAGTTAAACTTCACAGGCTCTGCACCTTCCTACCTCCACACACTGCTACAACGCTACGTCCCCACCAGAAGCCTGCGATCACTAAAGGAACGAAGGCTTGTGGTACCGTCACAGAGAGGCACAAAATCACTCTCCAGAACATTCTCCTTCACTGCTCCCTGCTGGTGGAATGATCTCCCTACTTTCATCAGGAACGCAGAATCCCTGGCAATATTCAAGAGACAGCTGAAAACTCATCTCTTCCGTGAACACTTAATCCCCTCATTAAAAAAAAAAAAAAACCCTTTCCTTCCCTTTTCCCTTCCTACTCTAGCTTATGGTACTGAGCAATGTATGAAACTTGTATTGTGAGCACTTCCTGTGTTATTTGCCAATTCATGAAGAATCGCTTGTTTGTTTTCCTCACTTGTAAGTTGCTTTGGATAAAAGCGTCTGCTAAATGACTAAATGTAAATGTAAACTCCTGGGACCAGGAACTTTGACTCAGACTTTTTCTTGAGAGCTGAACTGAAGAAAAAGAATTTGCCACAACAAACGCAGCAATCGGCTTTCTTGTGTTCATCAGTTATCTTGGTTTTTCATTTCATTGATTAGTTTGTTCAGGTGTTTCATTTTGTTAATTAGTTTGTTCAGTGTATTGAAGCTCTGTGTTTCTTCAGTTGTTTGTCAGCCCTCATCGTGTTTTACCACTTGTTCTGTTCTTTATTGGAGTGTTTAGTTTTGAGGGTTTCTGTTCAATAAATCTGATACTGCTGCAAATAGATCCATTTTCTCAATTTATTGCAACCTACACATGATAATCATAAAGCATATTCACACAGTGTATATAAAAAATAACCTAAGAATAAAACCTAGATATTGTTATTTGGTGAGGAACTTCATCTTTGAGTTCATCTGAATCTTACACTTATGGTCTCGAAGATAAACTTCCAACTTTGGATGATGTTTCTTTGTCGTGTCTCTCGTTGAAGCTGATCAGGACAGATTTCTGTGGAAGAGATGCTTTATTGTGTCAATACTGGATCTGAAGATAATCTAATGACCGTAGACTAGATTTGATCTCATCTGCAGTAAAGGACTTCCTGCTCTTAAACACATATGTCTTGATTTACATGTGAATCTTTTTTTACACTAAGGGCAGGTGACCGTTTTTGGGGGGGCTTCTCTTTGTCCTTTCTTGTTCACGTACTTCAGGTCTAAAATTTCAAATGAGAGACAAACATGCAATGAAAACTGAAGCTCAAAGTCAAGATCACTAAAGACTGTTTGATGATTTGACCGATTATGATCTATTTTAATGTGATGATGATTTGTATTAGAAATAACTAGCTTATTCATGAAAGAATGTAAATCTGGTGAGCATGGTGATGTGGTTTCTCCACTGTATGGATCTTCATGTGTTGCTTCAGGTTACATTTAATAGTGAAACTCTTTCCACACTGATCACACGTGTGCGGCTTCTCTCCAGTGTGGATCATCTCATGTGTTTTCAGATATGATGACTGATTGAATCTCTTGTCACAGTGTGAACACTTGTAAGGTTTTTCTCCAGTGTGGATCCTCTCATGTGTTTTCAGATGTGAAGACTGATTGAATCTCTTGTCACAGTGTGAACACTTGTAAGGTTTTTCTCCAGTGTGAATTCTCTGGTGCACTTTTAAATCACTCCCTGTAGTGAAAGTCTTCTCACACTCAAAGCACATGTACTCTCTCACAACACTATGAATTTTCTGATGTAGATGTAAGCTTTTCAGCAGTGAAAAACTCTTTCCACACACAGAACATGAATGTGGCTTCTCCTTCATATGAACTGTCAGGTGATTCTTCAGGTCTGATGACCCATGAAATGTTTTTCCACATTGATCACACTTGAACTTCTTCTCTCCAGTATGGATTTTCATGTGTTCTTTAACGCCTGACGATTGTGTGAAACTCTTCCAACATTGACCACATGTGTACGGTTTCTCTCCAGTGTGAACTTTCATGTGATCCTTAAGATGACTTTTCTGTGCAAAGCTCTTCCCGCATTGATCACATGTGAACAGCTTCTCTCCAGTGTGGCTGCTGATGTGATATTTAAGGTGTGATGATCGACTGAAACTCTTCCCACATTGATCACATGTGAACGGCTTCTCTCCAGTGTGGATCTTCATGTGTTCTTTAAGGCCTGATGATTGACTGAAACTCTTCCCACATTGATCACATGTGAACGACTTTTCTCCAGTATGAACTCTCATGTGACGCTCTAGATTATGTTTTCTTGAAAAACTCTTTCCACACTGAGTGCAGGTTGTAGATTTCTTGGGTCTTCTTTTCTTTAAAAATGTATTTTTAGTCTTTGAGTGACTCAAAGGTTTTTCTCCAGGTTTGACATGATGTTTCTCCTCCACTTCACTCAGTTCTTCACTCTCCTCGCTCTTTTCCATCAGCTCTGAAATGAGAGAAAAACGTTTAATTTCATTCTCAGTGCATCAAAACAATTCAAAGCGAGAAAATATGAAGTGAATGGAGATAAAAGTGATCCCAGATGTAATAGGAGAAAATGGACAACTTCTATAAAATATTATGATAAGATATTTGATGCCTATTGGTAAATTAATTATCTGTCCCTGAAAATCTCCATAAATGAGCAATATTGATCTTCCAGTTATTACTTTTAAAACATAGGCATAAATCCCATGTTTCTGTAGTGAGAACTATTAAATATTTTTGATCAACGACACAATGATCTACTTATCGAATGTAGATAATTGTGGGGCAGTCGTGACCTAACAGTGAGACGGTCAGTCTGGTAACCTGAAGGTTGAGGGTTCGATTCTCAATAGTAGCAGGAAATGACTGATGTGGCCCTGTGAATGGCTGCTCACTGCTCCAGGTGTGTGTGTGTGTGTGTGTGTGTGTTCACTACTCACTACCCCTAATGTGGATGGATTAAACACAGAGGACACATTTTGAGTATGGGTTACCATCAGTGTTGGAGAAAGTTACTTTTCAAAGTAATACAATAACATAACAATATTGCGAAACTCCCTAAAACGTTACTTTTTTCATCTGGGCTGGACTTACTAGTTTATTTTTTTAATAACAACAAAAAAAGTTCCTTTTTTTGGCAAATTTTAAGGCCCAACAGTGAAATGAATAATTCTCAGGCTGAATGAAGTGAAGTTATTAAACGTAATTTCGGGAGGAGTACGCCAATCTAATCTTCCAATTAATACAAGGTATAAAACAAGCATCTTGCCTCCTTCCTGTTGTTAGTTCTTTCAGCATTTGGCCCGCCCAAACCCGCATCATGTCTGACTTCCAGGAAATTGTACTATTTCCCTCAGACAACGAACTTTCTAACGTGCCAGAAACAACTGCACGTTCTTCCCCGAACAGGTTGGATCCTCCTTCCCTTCACTTTCCATCTACTGATCGCCCGGGTCGCAGTTCTCACCGCTCCACAAGCCAGCTCAACCCACCTCGTTCTAGAAGACCTCTTTCTCCTCCTCCTTCTAGATCATCTCGGGACTCGGCCGTTCCTCGCCGTGATGAATCTCGTCTATCATCATCTTCATCCTCTTCAGCAGCAAGTCCTTCCGTCCCTGCTGTTGAGAAATGGTCCATCAATGCACTCAGGCAAGCGTTATCTAACGCGGGTATCCATTTCTCCCGGAGGAATTCGAAGGCGCAACTTCACAAACTGCTCGTGCGCTTTCACCAAAACTCTCCGTGTTCGCCCAGCACCGCTGAAGCTCCTAAGAAATCAGCACCACGATCCGTACGGTTTGCCTCCAACCCGCCTCAGTTTCAGCCTGCAGTCGTGGCCACGGCCGCTGCTTCCTCGTCCGCCACTCATTCCAGCCGGCAATCTATCGCGGCCGCAGAACTATACAATAGTTCTGCGGCCGCCCGTATTAGTTCCGCAGCCTCTCCGGTCGTGACTGTTACTTTTCCTCCTCCTATGGGAGAGTATCTTCCTCTGTCCAACCCTCCACTATTTTTCTTCCTCCTGTTCTGCAGTCTCAGTTGAATCCATCTACCCACAGACCCAACCCCAGTTCCTCCCTATTCAGACTTAATATTCCTGTAGCTCACCCACTCACGTATCCAAGCTCACTTGTATTCATCTCACTCCTTCCGCATCGGAGCAGCCACCACAGCAGTCAAAGGTCTTTAAACCGCCCCGACAGTGCTCTGCCCAACTTGATACTGCTGCTGCAGTGCTTTACTTAATTTGATACTGCCGCTGCAGTGCTTTACTTAATTTGATACTGCCGCTGCAATGCTCTGCCCAATTTGATACTGCCGCTGCAGTGCTCTGCCCAATTTGATACCGCCGCTGCAGTGCTTTGCTTAATTTGATACCGCCGCTGCAGTGCTTCACTTGATACTGCCGCTGCAGTGCTTTGCTTAATTTGATACTGCCGCTGCAGTGCTCTGCCCAATTTGATACTGCCGCTGCAGTGCTTTACTTAATTTGATACCGCCGCTGCAGTGCTCTGCCCAACTTGGTACCGCCGCTGCAGTGCTTTGCTTAATTTGATACTGCCGCTGCAGTGCTCTGCCCAATTTGATACTGCCGCTGCAGTGCTTTACTTAATTTGATACCGCCGCTGCAGTGCTCTGCCCAACTTGGTACTGCTGCTGCAGTGCTTTGCCCAGTTTGATACTGCCGCTGCAGTGCTTTGCCCAATTTGATACTGCCGCTGCAGTGCTCTGCCCAATTTGATACTGCCGCTGCAGTGCTTTGCTTAATTTGATACTGCCGCTGCAGTGCTCTGCCCAATTTGATACTGCCGCTGCAGTGCTTTACTTAATTTGATACTGCCGCTGCAGTGCTTTACTTAATTTGATACTGCCGCTGCAATGCTCTGCCCAATTTGATACTGCCGCTGCAGTGCTCTGCCCAATTTGATACCGCCGCTGCAGTGCTTTGCTTAATTTGATACCGCCGCTGCAGTGCTTCACTTGATACTGCCGCTGCAGTGCTTTGCTTAATTTGATACTGCCGCTGCAGTGCTCTGCCCAATTTGATACTGCCGCTGCAGTGCTTTACTTAATTTGATACCGCCGCTGCAGTGCTCTGCCCAACTTGGTACCGCCGCTGCAGTGCTTTGCTTAATTTGATACTGCCGCTGCAGTGCTCTGCCCAATTTGATACTGCCGCTGCAGTGCTTTACTTAATTTGATACCGCCGCTGCAGTGCTCTGCCCAACTTGGTACTGCTGCTGCAGTGCTTTGCCCAGTTTGATACTGCCGCTGCAGTGCTTTGCCCAATTTGATACTGCCGCTGCAGTGCTCTGCCCAATTTGATACTGCCGCTGCAGTGCTTTGCTTAATTTGATACTGCCGCTGCAGTGCTCTGCCCAATTTGATACTGCCGCTGCAGTGCTTTACTTAATTTGATACCGCTGCTGCAGTGCTCTGCCCAACTTGGTACTGCTGCTGCAGTGCTTTGCCCAGTTTGATACTGCCGCTGCAGTGCTTTGCCCAATTTGATACTGCCGCTGCAGTGCTCTGCCTAACTTGATACCGCCGCTGCAGTGCTCTGCCCAACTTGATACCGCCGCTGCAGTGCTTCACTTGATACTGCCGCTGCAGTGCTTTGCTTCACTTGATACTGCCGCTGCAGTGCTTTGCTTCACTTGATACTTCCGCTGCAGTGCTTTGCTTAACTTGATACTGCCGCTGCAGTGCTTTGCTTTGCTTAACTTGATACTGCCGCTGCAGTGTTTTGCTTAACTTGATACTGCCGCTGCAGTGTTTTGCTTAGGTAAAACTTAGGTATTACTTGCTAAGGTTGCTGGTTCGATTCCCACATTGGCAGGAATTGAAGGTGGGGATTATGAATAATAGTATTGTCAAGTATAAAATAATAGTAATAATAATAATAAAAAACTAATTTTACTCTAGCTTAATGCATTCTTTTTTGTATCTACTCTTGAATATTTTTTTAAAAAAAGCATCATTTGAGGAGAAATCTGAGAAAATCACGTTTTTTTCAAAGACTACGGGCGCTATTTTGACAATCTAAGCTCATGGTCTGAAAGGCACGGCACAGGTGCACTTAGGACGTGTCCTAATCCACTTTTGCTAGTTTAATGATGGAAAAAATGGTCGGTGTTTTGGGCGTAGCGTGAAATAAACCAATCAGAGTCTCATCTCCCATTCCCTTTAAAAGCCAGTTGCGCTCGTTCCATGGCAGATTATTATTAGGGCTGCTCACACTAGATTTTTCGTTCCACTAACTTCCATTCATACACAATATGAATGTGGGCAAATTTAGTGAATTCACATGACGTGAAGACATGTGACCAACAGAATATCAAGCCGTCAGCTGAATTAAAAGAAGGCAAACTTTTTGCAGTCAAGTGGAGTGGGTTCAACATTTTTACATTTTGGAATTATTGTTATTTGCTATACAAAGGGCCGAGCCGTGCCTATAGGTCTTGGACAGCAAGAAAGAGAGAGATCTTTTTTGGACATTTGTTTTGAATTATTACACTTATATCAGGAAGTTCTCAGTCCATTAATTATTCTAAATCTAAATTATTGTCCTTCAATCTACTTAGTAGTGCCTATAGTAGTAAAACTGCTTTGAAGAGTGTCGGATTTTGGCTGGCAAACCGTCGCTTCACCCCTTATAACTACCAGCAATTTTCCCAATTTATGAATTCAGACAAATCTTCCAATGGCCACTCTGGACCTGTACATTACTATATAATATAATACAGAATGTGCATTTGAAGCGGTACTAGTAGTTGTGTGCTGATTATTATTATTTGTTATGTTGCAGAATGAAATTTAAAAAATTCAGAAAACATGCTTGTGTATTCTTTTATTTTAATTGAATGAATGAAGAATAAACACCAACCTCTTTGTTCTTCAGGATCTTCAGTGTGTTTCATTCTGCAGGTTCTGGATCACTCTTGTTCTCACTGTCCTCTTTAATAAACTCAGTCTTTGCAGATTTCAGCTCTTCCTGATGCTCTGATGCTCCTCTGATGGGAATATTCCAGCTTTTATTGGAGAACTGCAGTGGGAGGAGCTTCACTGATGATGTGATCACAGTGGGAGGAGCTTCACTGATGATGTGTGTGCAGTGGGAGGAGCTGATCTGCCAAAATCAAATATATCAATTGCTGAGTTTGTTTTTATAATAGAGAACAGAATATGAGTAATGTAATATCAATTCTTGTAGATATATAATATGGTAAGAAAATCAGTTGAAAGCATAAAGATAAATGTACATATTTGTAGCCACCAAAATCCCTCGGTCTGCTGATGAACCAATGAAATGAGCTTTAAGTGTGAATTTCCAGCAGATCTGAAGACATCAGCATAATAAATGAGGTGAAAACAGGAATGACATGAAATGAAGAGTGTTTTCAGCAGATGTTAATATTGATGATCCTCAGACTATCAACACTCATTCAACAAGACATTCAGACCATCAGCAGATCATCTCACTTTATTCTCAGTGAAAATGACCATTTTAATTTAATTCTTCACCTCAGTCGAGGCTCACACTACAGCTAAAGCTCAATATGCTCAGTCAGCTTGCTTTTGGCTTTGAAAACCCCCAAATACTGTCCTAACTTACTTAACATACACATAAATTGTAAGAATATGACTAATACTGGTGAATAAACAGTATAAATGATTAAATAGAGATCCAAACTAGTTAGCACAATGCTAATACAGTTACTAAGTTGGTATATGAGCCACAACAGGCATTTAACAACATAGAAACGAACACAATGTGAAAATACGTGGGATTTTGGGGATACAGCAACAACATTTACATCGTGTCCCAACCAGACGCGACGCGACGCCGCGACACGCGATAAAACGTCTCTTTTCCATGTCCAAACCAGCCGCGACGATTCTAGAAACGCTTATTTCTGGAACAGCAACACAAAGAATGGAAATGATAGAGTTGATGTGCTTTATTTAATGTTAAAAGCGTCTAATGCGAGTTTGAACACGATTCTGCAGCTTCTCAGCTGTAATGAACAAACACTGGATAATTCACCTCAGATCTTGAACGTAAATAAACGGACACAAGAACCATCAAAACTCGAACAAACGAGTGTATTCTATGACAAAGATTGTTTCAGTCGCTCCGTGTGTACTTTAAATCATGTTTAAATGGTGTAGTATTTATGGATTTTACATAAACATTACGTTTTACCTTTCTCGTGCTCGTTGAGGCGCGTTCGCGTTGAGGCTCTGGAGCGCGTTTGTTGTGGCAGATCTGCTTCTAAATAAACGTAATTATTGCCAAGAAAAAAGTGAAAGAAACAGCAGTTGTGAGCGGGGTGTCCACGCTTAGGTCAATGGTGGTCATGGCCACCCCCGGCTCCCCCCAGCTCCGCCCCTGCAGTTTAAAAAAGCGGTCAAACCAGCCGCTAAATACTGTGTGCGTCTATTACTGTGATTACGGTAATTTCAGGATCAGCAGAAAGAGAACGCGCTTTCAGAGCGCTTGAGTTCTTTCTTTCTTTCCTTCTTTCTTTCTTTCTTTCTTTCTTTCTTTCCTTCCTTCTATTCTTTTTTCTTTCTGATATTTCTCTATCTTTCTATTCTTCTTTCTTTCTTTCTATTCTTTTTTCTTTCTGATATTTTTCTTTCTTTCTTTCTATCCATTCTTTTTTCTTTCTGTTATTTCTCTATCTTTCTATTCTTCTTTCTTTCTATCTATTCTTTTTTCTTTCTGATATTTTTCTTTCTTTATTTCTATCCATTCTTTTTTCTTTCTGTTATTTCTCTATCTTTCTTTCTTTCTTTCTTTCCTTCTATTCTTTTTTCTTTCTGATATTTCTTTCTTTCTGATATTTCTCTATCTTTCTATTCTTCTTTCTTTCTTTCTATTCTTTTTTCTTTCTGATATTTCTTTCTTTCTGATATTTCTCTATCTTTCTATTCTTCTTTCTTTCCTTCTATTCTTTTTTCTTTCTGATATTTCTTTCTTTCTGATATTTCTCTATCTTTCTATTCTTCTTCCTTTCTTTCTATTCTTTTTTCTTTCTGATATTTCTTTCTTTCCTTTCATTCTGATATTTCTCTATCTTTCTATTCTTCTTTCTTTCCTTCTATTCTTTTTTCTTTCTGATATTTCTTTCTTTCTGATATTTCTCTATCTTTCTATTCTTCTTTCTTTCTTTCTATTCTTTTTTCTTTCTGATATTTCTTTCTTTCTGATATTTCTCTATCTTTCTATTCTTCTTTCTTTCCTTCTATTCTTTTTTCTTTCTGATATTTCTTTCATTCTGATATTTCTCTATCTTTCTATTCTTCTTTCTTTCCTTCTATTCTTTTTTCTTTCTGATATTTCTTTCTTTCCTTTCATTCTGATATTTCTCTATCTTTCTATTCTTCTTTCTTTCCTTCTATTCTTTTTTCTTTCTGATATTTTTCTTTTATTTCTTTCTGTTATTTCTATATATTTCTATTCTTCTTTCTTTCTATCTATTCTTTTTTCTTTCTGATATTTTTCTTTCTTTCTTTCTATCCATTCTTTTTTCTTTCTGTTATTTCTCTATTTTTCTTTCTTTCTTTCTATCCATTCTTTTTTCTTTCTGTTATTTCTGTATATTTCTTTCTTTCTGATATATCAAGCGTGTTCTCTCTCTGCTGATGCTTTTTTTTTTTTTTTTTTTTAGCGGCTGGCTTGACCGCAGTTTTTACAGGAGAGCGCTTCCTTTGTCTCTTTTTATGACCTAATTTGCCTGATTAATGACAGTGTGAGAGTTGGTAGTTTTTACTGCAAAGGATGATAATAATAGAATAATGCATGTTATCATAACATAACATACATTGTTAATTAAAGCATCCCGAGAGGATTAAATCAAGAGCATTAAAACATATCCTCGGATAATTAGGGTTGGGGAGTAACGAAATACGTGTAACTTAGTTACGTATATTTAAAATACAAAATGTATTTCATTACAGTTACATTTTAAATGGCTGGTAATTAAATTACAGTTACATCTGAAAAGTATTTTAGATTACCAAAGTGAATTTTAATGTCATTTAAACATTAATGTAAACCGTGACGGGCAATTAATGTGAACAGAAATTGATGATTCTTGACTCTGACAGTCTGAAAAACTGTTTAATTTCTGTTCAGAAGTTTCATTCTCTTGCAGAATATGCAACATTTTAATAATTTTGACAAAATAACAGGAATCATAAAAATTGCTACTGTCGTGAATAAGATGTTTCACATAAGAGTTTTACATATATACTTAATGACTGAATTTATAAAAGTCGCCGCATTCAAAAAATGTACCTTGAGTCTTTACTGTCCTTCATCACTGGATGATCCACGACTCTTTTCATGTTTTGTGATAGTTGTTTGTCCCTTTGTAATTGTGAAAAAGGTAATTGCGACTTTTTATCTCAGAATTGGGAAATATAAACTCACAATTGCACGTTATAAAGTAAGAATCGCGTAATAAAAACTTAAAATACTGACGTTTTTTCCTTGCAATTGCAAATTAACATCTCAACTTCTTTGCTTGCAATTCTGACTTTTCTCAATATTGTGAGTTTATATCTCAGAAGTTTGACTTTATAACTCGCAATTACCTATTTTTGTGTGTTACATACTTATTACTATTCCAAAGTATTTCGATTAAATTACTAAACTTGGGTAATCTAACGAAATACGTTACAAATGACTTTTTAAAGCTTGAATTTTGTAATTTGTAGTGAAATACATTTTAGAAGTAACCCACCCAGCATATAACATTGTGGAATAGTTTTCTTCGGAGTTGAATTTAGGGAGATTTTCTATGTGTGTGTGTCTGTGAGATGTTTATTGGGTCTTTCACAATGTGTGAGGTCTGCGTGTCCAGCGTGAGGTCAATCTAGGAGACGTTTGATCAGTGTGGCATTGATGTGCATTGAAGCAACACAAAAAAGACAACTGTACCGTTAAAGTCAGACAGGACAGAGCCGACAGTGATTTAAATAAGCAGTTCAAGAGGTTAAAAGCTTTTCTTCAAACTTAATGATCATCGTTGATTCAGTCCAGATCCTACAAAGATCATAACGGTTCAGTCAAATTACTATGAATGGGAGAAACTGCAGCTGCTGTTAGAAACTCTGTTAACCTGAGACTGAAAATATACACTTGTTTAACAACATATGAGACGGTTTGTGTCACATTTAAGATGTGCTGACTTAAAATGTGTTGTTTAATTGTGAGTTCAGCAGTTTTTGAGATTTCAGGATTCACTCAACCAAGTACATGTGGCTCCAGAGTGAACAGACTTTCCTTGAAAGGGAAAAATCAATTCTAGAAAAGACATTTTTCCTTCTGGCCAAGAAGAGATCTCCTATTCTAGTAAGCATGTAGCTAGCGAAATTAAAGCGTTAAAGGGACTTGGTTCATGTATGAGCAATCAGAGACAATCAAGCGTGAATACAATGGTGTAACAACGTCAGTGATCAGGAAGGAAGAGGACGGGGTCGGTGTGACTGGTGGTTTTATTGTCAGTACTTAAAAACACAAAGTTGCACTACCAGCGCTCAATATCACCAGGTCTGGGTAGGTTACTTTTAAAATGTATTTCACTACAGATTACAAAATACATGCTTTAAAAAGTAATTTGTAACGTATTTCGTTACATTACTCAAGTTTAGTAACTTAATCTAAATACTTTAGAATACTTTGGAATACTAATAAGTGTGGAACAAACACAAAAAAGGAAATTGTAAGTTTTTATCTCACAATTCTGACTTTTTCCCTCAGAATTGCGTGATATAAAGTTGCAATTACGAGTTATAAAGTCATAATTATGAGATATAAACTCGCAATATTGAGAAAAGTCAGAATTATGAGATATAAACTGACAATATTGAGAAAAGTCTGAATTATGAGATAAAAACTCACAATATTGAGAAAAGTCAGAATTATGAGATATAAACTCACAATATTGAGAAAAGTCAGAATTATGAGATATAAACTCGCAATATTGAGAAAAGTCAAAATTATGAGATATAAACTCGCAATATTGAGAAAAGTCAGAATTACGAGATATAAACTCGCAATATTGAGAAAAGTCAGAATTACGAGATATAAACTCGCAATATTAAGAAAAGTCAGAATTACGAGATATAAACTGACAATATTGAGAAAAGTCAGAATTACGAGATATAAACTCACAATATTGAGAAAAGTCAGAATTACGAGATATAAACTGACAATATTGAGAAAAGTCAGAATTATGAGATATAAACTCACAATATTGAGAAAAGTCAGAATTATGAGATATAAACTCACAATATTGAGAAAAGTCAGAATTATGAGATATAAACTCACAATATTGAGAAAAGTCAGAATTATGAGATATAAACTGACATACTAAATTCACAATTGCAATATAAAAAAGTCACTATTGCAAGTTTAAATTTCCCAATTCTGACTTTATAACTTGCAATTCTGAGAAAAAGAAGTCAGAATTGTGAAATACAAACTCACAATTGTGAGGGAAAAAAACAAATTGTGAGAAAAAGTTGCAGTGACGAGTGAATTATAAAATGACTCACAAAACATGAAAACAGTCGTGGATCATCAGGTCATGACAGGACAGTTGGACAAGGTTTTTTTTTATAAATTCAGTCATTTTGTCTTGTTCAGGACAGAACTAAATAAAAATTACAAAATTTTTATGATCTCTCTTAAAAGTATTAAAATGTTGATGAAACTTCACTCTTTTCAGACACTTTCGCTTTTTCAGACGGTCAGAGTCAGAGAATCACCAATCGCTGTTTAAATGACATTAAAATTCAACATTTTATGAAACTTGTATTGTGAGCACTTCCTGTGTTATTTGCCAATTCATGAAGAATCGCTTGTTTGTTTTCCTCACTTGTAAGTCGCTTTGGATAAAAGCGTCTGCTAAATGATTAAATGTAAATGTAAATGTAAAGTAATCACTTTGGTAATCTAAAACACTTTTCAGATGTCACTGTAATCTGATTACCACCCATTTAAAATGTACCTGTAATGAAATACAGTCACTCAAATTTTGTATTTTAAATACGTTACTAAGTTACTTGTATTTCGTTACTCCCCAACCCTGAATATCACACAGTGCAATCTGCAAAATAACACGTGGCTCTCCAGAGCACTCGATCGTACAGCCAGCAGCCAGCAGCCAGCAGCCAGCAGCCAGCAGCCAGCAGCCAGCAGCCAGCAGCCAGCAGCCAGCAGCCAGCAGCCCGTCTCTCTCCCTCTCTTCTCCTTTTCCCCGGTCTCTTATATGGGCTCTCCATGCCAATTACTGGAACAAGACACAGGTGTTTGTCATTTGCACTTAACCCACTTACTCACCGCACGTCTCCCAACTCTCTCTCCCACTGCAGACCTCACTGAAACACACCCCTCGCCACAAATGGGTTTTATATATATATATATATATATATATATATATATATATATATATATATATATATATATATATGTTTTGCGTTTTTTTTTTATTAGGGAAGCCCTGCTTCATATCATTTGAATGATATTTTACTTATTTGTAATGAATGGAGTAATCATAAAATCAAACTAAATTTAGATTCATACGTACATATTATGCTGCTGTAGTTATTTATCTGCAGTGTTTGATGAAGATGAGTGTCATTAGTGTTTGTTATTGAATTATTCATGTCATATTGTGTGAAATAACTTTCAGTTTTACAGTCTTTTCTCATGTATCCTGACTCAAATGATCAGTTTCTACCAGCAAACACTGAGAATAAAGTGAGATGATCTGCTGATGGTCTGAATGTCTTGTTGAATGAGTGTTGATAGTCTGAGGATCATCAATATTAACATCTGCTGAAAACACTCTTTATTTCATGTCAATAGTTCCTGTTTTCACCTCATTTATTATGCTGATGTCTTCAGATCTGCTGGAAATTCACACTTAAAGATCATTTCATTGGTTCATCAGCAGAATGAGGGATTTTGTTGCTGAAATGTGCGTTTATTTCTGTCTTTATGCTTTAAACTGTTTTTTCTTACAGCTCTTTACAACTTTTCTAGATATTTGGCATTATTTTAATGAAGAAACAGAATAATGTTAGAATTAGAAATAAAAGGTTCTGAATTAGCATCGGTTGTTTTACGATAGATGAATATAAAGTCTTAATGCAGTTAGTTTAACAGTCAAATACAAAAAGGAGTGAATATAACAACAACTAAAACACTTGTCAGGCATATTTATACTTTGCCACGATCCTTCACACCACTAGATTTCACCCATTTGTCAGCAAGAAGTTTACAATCATTTAAAATAAAATTAAATGTAGTATGATCTCTTAGTCTTTTATATATTTTATTAAGTACAGATCAAAATAACTGTTGTTTCCTTTTTACATAAATATGCATAAAAATAAACATTGAAGATTAAAACATTTTGTTTTCACAAAAGTTGTTTTAAACATTAAAATATAATTAATATTATTTATATCATAATCAAATGTAAAATGTGTTTGAGAAAGTATAAGCTTCATGAGGGTTAAGCCTCCATGAACATGTTGGTGTCATATGGCATACACAGGGAGGGAGAGATAATTTTGGCTTCACAGGAATGTGAGTGTACATGTATTGTGAAAGGCTGCACATGTTTCAGCCGATGCAGTTGTCCCATGATGTAAACATCTCTTGATGTACAGTATTCCCTATAAGGAGGGAAGAATGTGTAAGCATGAAGCATACGTTCTATTTTAAAGAAAACAACATGTTTCTCTACCTTTTAAGGAATTGCAAGATCTCTAGTCATGGTATATAAGCTTGATGTAAACGCACTGTCCCAGAGAAGCACATGAAGATGGCCTGAAGACAACAGAACCAGCTTCTCTCCTACACCTAATGTACATATGACAATAAAGAGTTCAACTATAACGGGGACAAAAGCTGTAATTTCAGATCAACAAGTTCATCAATAAAAGCTGGAATATTTCCAACAGAGCTGAAATCTGCAAAGACTGAGTTTATTAAAGAGGACAGTGAGAACAAGAGTGATCCAGAACCTGCAGAATGAAACACACTGAAGATCCTGAAGAACAAAGAGGTTGGTGTTTATTCTTCATTCATTCATGATGCTGAACAACATTCATGTTAATAAATATTCAAGAACTTCTGCACATTTAGATATGCAGATAAACTATAATGTTCTTTTCCACCAAATGCTCAGTAAAGGAGGTTTCATAATGATTGTCAACATCAGATCAAACTAAATATTTGATTTATTTCACATCTGGTTCACAATTTGCAAGAGTGTTACCAGAATTCACAGTTCACATTACAACATTGTTATTTTTAAGAATAAACAGTAAACACCAAAATATATGAAGTAAATGAACTTTCCAGAATGGCTGACAGGGTTGTAAGTGTAACTTGAACAAAAGCTCTTCTTACAGTAACTTTGGTAACAGGGTTGATGAACGCAGTCATTCATTTGAGTAAAAACTGAGACAATGGATTCAGATTATTTTCTTGTCCTCCCATCATGCTGTAGAAAGAGCTCAGATGATGTCACTTCCTGTGTGTCACAGTTTTAAGAAGTCCTCTGTTTTGAAGGAGAAGTCTAGTGTGATTGGCCCAGAATAATAACACAGTTTTTAGCAAAATTAATGTCAAAATATGGCTGTTAATATCATTAGATAATTTTGTCATTGATCAAATATATGTAATAGTTCTCACTACAGAAACATGCCTCTAATGTTTTAAATTGAATAATTATGTAAGACTTGGTTTTCCTGAGACAAAAGATCAATAAAACAATAAACCCCCAGAAGATCTCAGAGAAGGAGCACAGGGGCGTGTTGCTGAAAGATCTTAACTTTAGAATCCTATCTTTTCTGTTTGGTTACCATGGCAATTTCAGTTAGGATCTCATTTATGACAAAAGCTGTCCACCTTATTCCTGACGAGCCTACTGTGTTTTGAATTATGGGTCGCACTTCCGGTTCGGGGAACTTCCGTTCAAAAAGACTGGAATGCACGAAGAATCTCTCGTTGTTCTCCTCAAATCCTCACGACTCTTTCCAGGTTTGTTTTCACAGGTAGGCTAAAGACAGTTTATTATTTGTCAAAATGACTTTGAAATAGTATCACGGAATGCTGAAGTAAATGAACATTTTTGATGAAGGTGACGGATGTTACATCATACGCCGTGATACTCGTTCGTTATTGCCGTTAAAAGAATCACGCTTTATTCATGGTCTGTTCCTTGGTGATGCTTTTACGCTTTTAAATGATCTTTTAATTGTTTGATGGTTGCAGGGTGAGAAGAATAAATGTCATCTCATTGTACCCAGTTTAAAAAAAACGTATTATAGCGTTCATAAAGAGTTTAACGGAAGTTACACTCATAATTCAAGCGTATAGTAAAGTGGATTACAGAATGACATCTCTTAAGTTCATAATCTTATTTTAACTATGGATAGGAAACTGGTATTACTGAAGAATCCTAACTCAACAAATCCTAAAAGCCGTCTTAACTTTAGGACAACCCCACCAGTGTCCGAACTCAAACATTTTTGAAATCCAATGGTAAAAATAATGGATCTATTAATGGCGGACAGACTTTTGGAGCAGAGAATGTGCTGCACTTTGATGATACAACATTTCCTCATCTTTGTGAGTGAGTGAAGGTGAAAACCTGCCGAATAAAACAAGCTTTAGCGTTTCCTTTTCAACTGAACTTTCAGTCTCTGCTGCACTGGAATTAAAAGTGATTTTGATTTCTCCATTTTGATTTTATGTTTACCTCAGAATCCGTTTGCGTGTCGTTGGTTGTTTGCTAGCAGACCTGACAGATTAAGATTTTTTTGTAAGATAGGATAAGAATCCTAAATCGATTCTAAATAGTCGCCTTTGGCTTGTTTAGTTGGAGACACTTGATATTCAACATTGTTTTTGACACCACTGAGAACTGAACTGAGCCCAACCCCCCTTTTATGACCTGAAGGTATGCAGACCATTCAGAGTCAGGCAACAAAGAAGACACAAAGCCTGTAGAAAAACTGACTCTCCTGCATTAATTTATAGATGAACTGATCTATAAATGAACATGCATCCCAGGACATTGTGTTTATAGGTATGAATGTTGTGTGAGTGTCTTTTGTACAGTTCTTGGTTTAATGCATATTTTATGATAAAAACTACAAACAAACTACCTCACATATATCGTGTCTCCTATCAAATTAATACCAGTGGTGTATAAAGTACTTGAAAGCCATACTTGAGTAAAAGTACAGATATCTTACCAGAAAATGACTTTGGTAGAAGTAGAAGTCACTGTTGAGAATATTACTTGAGTAAAAGTTTTAAAGTAAGTGATATTTTTTGTACTTAAGTATGAAAAGTATTTTTTTGATATTAAACATACTTAAGTATTGAAAGTAAAAGTTCAAGTAAATGCAAAATACAAAAGAAGCATAAAATATTAGTAAAAATTGTTCTATACACAGTTTGAGCAGCAAGATTGTTTGAACTCTTTCTTGTTTTGTTTGCTTTGAATTTTAAAAAATGGCAAAATGTTTATTGTAAGTTTTAAATATAAAAAAATTCTAATACATTAATTATACCTTGATCATTCACGTTAATTCATAGTGCATTATAATTAATGTAAGAGGCAACTTTAAAATGTTAAAATGTAAATATTGAAATGAACAATGAACAACACTTTCATTAACCTTTAATGTATTGTAAAGTGTTTCCATTTCACATAAATCCAAACAATCATGCTTAAAAATGGCCATATTTACGCACAAAGGCATATTATATGTATCCGTTCACTCATTATTGGCTTCTATTTTAGAACACTTGATGAAATATGTGTTAAAGTGCGATAAAAAAACTAAAATCGAACACATTTCTGATTTATGTTTCTGTCGACTGCAGGATTAGGATACAATTTAAATATGCATCTTCGCTGGATAAAGAATGCATAAAATCGAACAAATGGATATAAACTAATGCAAATAGAGGGTAACAATCGTGACATTAAACAGTTGGTGTTTTTGTCACATTGAACCGACTGAGGTAACGTTACTACTAACGTCAGCATCCTCTCAGCCTCGACGGCAAACATACTGCTGGTTCTCCAGCGTCTAGTCAACAAACTAATTACTTTAGTGAAATGAAAACATATACTGTAGTGTACTGTATAACATAACGCTTTGTTGTCTGTTTTAAATCCATTTTTGAAGTGTCCCATTCTGTGCAGCGCGCAGCCTCGCATCACGTGTTAAAACAAACTGTACAAGGCTTCAGTGATAGTTTTATCAGAGAGCGCCTCTAGAGGTCGCTCTCGTGCCACACTCTCCTCAACGAACACAACCCGGAAAATGAAATCAAGCGCGGTTGTGCGAGCACTTGTTTGCACATGCTTGCTTAGAGTCTGTGTTCTTCCTTTTTTATTTTGTAGTAAGTAACAAAAATGCTTTGGGGAAAAGTATCGGAGTAAAAGTATACATTTTATTTAAGAAATGTAGTGGAGTAAAAGTAAAAGTTGACAGAAATATAAATACTCTAGTGAGTAAAGATTTTCCCAAAAAAATACTCAAGTACGGTAACAAAGTATTATGACGGGGGGAGGCGTTTCTCCCTTCCCGGGCCTGTAAGTACTCGTCGGTAAGGCTTCCCAGGCCTGCGGGGAAGCCGCTTCCGCCCTACACACTATGGCGTTGTAGCAGGTTCATCAGGCCAAGGCACTAAGGGACCTACACGAGTAGGCAGTGGGATCCACAGGTTCTTCAGGAACTTTGTGCTGCGATGGACCTCGCACTTCATGGGCAACGACAAGGCCCCCGCCAAGAAGGCCAAGAGCAAGAGGCCCTAGGACAGGCGACCCGGAGATGGATGGGACTGCTCTTCAGGAGATGGAGATCGCTCCACTCTTTACGCCGGAGGAGGGCCGGGTGGTGAATCCTGTGTTAATTTTTTGTTCTAATTTTTAATAAAAGAGCAGTTTCCTTCATCTCCGGGTCTGAAGAGTGCTCAGAAAGCAGTGCGGGAGCAAGAACCTTACCACTCTCATCCCCGTCTTCTGTCGCCAGCAGACAGCAGCGTGCAGCAGGCAGCCAAGGCTTCGCCTGCTCCCTCTGTCCTTCTCAGGCATGAAAACGGGTCAGGGGTGAAAAAGGTGAGAAGGATATTACTCCTCTAGGGGGTTCCGGGGGCATGCTCCCCCGGAAGAAAAATTTAAATATTCCATATTTTAAAGCATCAATCTGATGCATTTTGAGATGCTTTTTTGCCAACCTGGGGAGAGCTGGAGAAACTTAACTTCAGCCATGAGTCAAAAATTATTATGGCCTCCTTACTAAGTATTATGCAAGCCATTTCATGCCAGCCCCTCACTGGGTCTAACATTTACAGTATATGAGGCACAATGTGGTAGGGGCACCACAAATAGCTTAATGCATAACCCCCATAAGAGATGGTGGACACGCTGTAACTTAACTCTTCCATCATGATTGACAGCCAATACAATGTTATGTAATTCAGATTAATAAAATTTTCATAATCACTAAGCCATAGCGATTTCAAATTTATTAAGATTTATTGTTCAGCATTACTTGAGCATTTTATAATTTGCATGGCTTGTTGATGTCTTCCTCTTATCTGAGGAAACATAAATGACGGAGTATTTTAAGATAATCCATGCGATCCGTGTGATCATCGAATCCAGAGGATTAAGTTAACTCAAAACAATATTTCACCTTTCCACATCGAACCCAGGCCGAGTCAGAAGTACCGCGATTACTGTCGCCTACTGTTCGTCAGTCAAAAGGCGCGAGTGGAAGGGGGATCGAGCGGGAATCTTTATTGGTGTCGATTTTCAGTCTCTTTTTAATGATAGGCTTTACGCATCTGTCAATCATCCCTCACTTGCTATTTGGGGGAAGAACCTAGTTCGCAATTCACTGAATCGCAGTTCACTGAATCTCGCGCTCCCTTCTGGCACGCGCACCTGTTCGCAATTCACTGAATCGCAGTTCACTGGATATGAATCCCCCCCTCCCAAAAAAAAGTTTTCTCATCGAATCTACACGATTCACGTAGGTCACCTATTTTGGTTTCAAAACGGCGAATTTCGCCGAAAGGTGAGTGATTTTCATGCCTGCCCCCTGGGCCACGCTTGTACGGTCTCTGTGTGTCTGGTTAGTGCTCCCCAGTCCATCTCGCTGACTCATTCAGACCATCAAGCTCGGCTATGCGATTCAATTTGCCAGGCATCCCCCGAGGTTCAGGGGCATCCACTTCACTTAACCCTGTCTTGCGTGCGAAGATCGCAGTTCTACTGGTGAAGGACGTGATAGAGTTGGTCCCTCCAGCCGATATGAGGTCAGGGTTCTACAGCCCCTACTCCATTGTACCCAAGAAAAGCGCCATGGTCGGACCCCTTGTTTCTTCAGGCTGGAGTGCCCCTAGAGCAGGTGTCCTGGTAAGCTGTGGTCTTCACAAATACCTCTGCCATCATCTGGGGCGCCACATATAACGGGCATGCAGTGTCATTGGTGTGTAGGGGCCCCCAACTGCATTGGCACATAAATTGCCTCAAGTGGTTAGCAGTGCGCCTTGCCCTGGGCCGCCTCAAAGGGCCGCAATGGGGCAAACATGTACTGGTCCGTATGGACAACACTGTGACCGTTGCGTACATCAACCATCAAGGTGGTCTACGCTCCCGTCACATGTCACAACTCACCCGCTATCTCCTCCTCTGGAGAAGTATCTGAGGTCGCTTTGTGCCATTCACATTCCTGGTGTAGTCAACCATGCGTCCCATGAGCTCTCACGAGCTTTGCTTCCGGGAGAGTGGCAAATCCACCTCCAGGTGGTTCAGCTGATTTGGAGAGAGTTCGGAGAGGCTTAGGTAGACCTGTTTGCCTCACCAGAAACCTCCCACTGCCAGTTGTTTTACTCTCCGTCCGTGGGAACATTCAGGATAGATGCACTGGCTCACAGCTGGCCCCGGGGCCGTCACAAGTATGCGTTTCCCCCAGTGAGCCTACTCGCACAGACCCTGTACAAAGTCAGGACGAGGAGCAGATCTTGTTAGTTGTGCCTTATTGGCCCAACCGGACCTGGTTCCTAGAACTCTCACTCCTCGCAACAGCCCCTCCCTGACCCATTCCTCTGAGGAAGGACCTTCTTTCTCAGAGACAGGGCACCCTTTGTCACCTGTGTGCAGACCTCTGGAAACTCCATGTCTGGTCCCTGAACGGGACGCGGAGGTTCTAGGTGACTTACCCCCTGAGGTACTTAACACCATCACTTCGGCACGTGCACCGTCTACAAGACGTGCTTATGCCTTGAAGTGGAACCTGTTCGTCGAGTGGTGCTCTTCTCGCCAAGAAGACACCCGAAGATGCTCAATCGGTGTCGTACTTTCCTTCTTGCTGCAAGGGCTGGAGCGTAGGCTGTCGCCCTCCACCCTCAAAGTCCATGATGTGGCTATTTCGGCATACCAAGACCACATAGATGGCAAATCCATTGGTAAGCACGATCTAGTCGTCAGGTTCTTTAGGGGGGCGAGACGGTTAAATCCTCCTCGTCTCCCCTCCATACCCTCTTGGGAGGCTCTATCTATGAAGACTGCTGCTGGCTGCATTGGCCTCCACCTGCAGTCATTTTCGGTTGAAGAATCGTGCCTAGAGTTCAGGCCGGGTGACAGCCATGTGGTACTGAGACCCCGTCCTGGCTATGGGCTCTAGGTTCCTACCACTCCCTTCATGGACCAGGTAGTGAGTCTGCAAGCACTGCCCTCGGAGGAGGCAGACCCAGCCCTGGCTTTGCTCTGTCCAGTTTGCGCTTTGCGACTGTACATAGACAGAACCCAAAGCTTCAGGACCTCAGACCAGCTCTTTGTCTGTTACAGAGGCCAGCAGAAGGAAAAGGCTGTCTCCAAGCAGAGGATGGCCCACTGGATTGTGGATGCCATCGCCCTGGCTTACCAAGCCCAGGGAGAGCCCTGCCCACTCAGGTTGCATGCGCACTCCACGAGAGGTGTCGCATCTTCTTGGGTGCTGGGTCATGGCGCCTCGCTGACAGACATCTGTAGAGCTGCGGGCTGGGCGACACCTAACACATTCGCTAGATTCTATAGCCTTCATGTCAAGCCGGTCTCCTCCCGTGTTCTCACCTCAGGTCAGAGGCACGGAGAGGCCCCAGCTCAGTGTCGGCTTGCTGATCTTATATGTGCTTATTCTCCAGAGAATCACTACAAGGCAGACCCTGTTGAGTCCTCTGATCTCCCTTCAGCAGCCAACATGGTGGAGCGTCTGGCGCCAGGCCTATACTTCGCTGCATCCTTGAGAACTGGATTAGGCTGGGTTCCATGAGTGACCCTGTGGGGATCCCATATGGCTGGTTCCTAAACGAAGCCGGAGTCTCTCCCTCGGGTACAGCCCACCTCTCATCGAGTTGGAGTCACCCCAGTTCTTCCATATTTAGCACAGCCCCACAGGGTTAGTCCATATTTTCTTCCATATAACTCCTTCAGGGAAGGATGTGGTTTCCGCAGCATCCCTTTTCCACAAAAGGGAAATTCTCAGCGTTATCCAATAGTCTCATTGAATGGGTTTTGGGGAACAGCAGTGATCGACACTCTTTGTGTTAGCCCTGTCCCACCGTCCTCAGGCAAGGGAATTCCGGTGGCTTACAACAGAGCGCTGGAAGAGGGCAGCTCCTGTGGCACTTTAGTTTCTTCGTCGGTCTGTCCGATGTACGTCGACCGTGACCGACTGAATGGGAACGTCTCGGTTATATAGGTAACCCTCATTCCCCGAAAACCTGAAGATGCAACGCACCTGCCACTCATTATATACCCGCGCTGCGAGGTGAGCAGCTGATGCATGTGATTGCATGCCAATGTGCATTGGCTCGTTTTAGTTACACTTGAAGTAGATTGGGCTCTCTAGCGAGATTCCTATTCGTTGGTCTGTCCAACGTACGTCTCCATTCCCTCCTTCAGGGAACGAGGGTTACCTATGTAACCGAGACTTTATCACTATAAAGCTGCTTTGACACAATCCGCATCTTAAGTTAAGATAGAAATGTTCTTTAATACGCAACCAGATGTCTCCAAAGTCACCATATTTTTAGGTTTTGGCTGCCTAAACTTAACTGGAATAATTTTGTTTTATTTTTTAAAGTAAAACAAATATTAAATATAACATAAAAGAAGGATATTTCACATAAAAATATGGTACTTATAGGGGTAAATAAATTCAAAAATACCCCAAAATGACAAAAGTTTTTACTTTATCAAAGATCAGGATATGACATTAATTAAAAAAAAAAAATGGGATAACACCTGAGACCTTCATGCCCAAGTTTGTGCATGAAGCACCAATAAAAGGCTGCTTTACGACTCTTGAGGGCTAAATATCTCAAGTGCGATTGGTAAAATGGCTTCAATTTCACAGCAGTCAGGAAACTTATGAGAATTCTGTTCTCTTTTTTGGGTGGTGTCTCTTCAAACCAGGTGCAGTAAATATTTACAGTCCTTTTGTTCTGGACTGGATATTTAAGTAAAGATGGCAGATCAGCCATTTGGGGCCTTCTGTAGTCAGAAACTTCTATTCAGTGCTGAATGAGTGTCTTAAAATCACTCACATGACCCACGGTCAGGTATTAATTTCTTACTCTTAAATTTATTCCTTGAGCAACTGATGTTATATATTTGTTACTGTTAAATTGGCTTCTAATTGTTCTAAATGGCCTAATACATTTTTACCTGACAAATAAAATGATATATTTGATTCATTATGGACTCTCCTGAAACCATTATGACCAGTAGATTATGAGGAGGCTGGTGTTTCCGCAGATTTGTGTTCAGGATAGATCAAACTACAGGCTCATGAATGAATGGAGCAGTAGGAACGTCATCTGAGCACCTTTTGATTTCTGTCCATCACTGACTTAGCAAAGTGTACAGAAGTGGCTAAATAAACTACACTTTTTGTAGGAGTGAGCTGTAGGCAAGCAGAATATTCAAAGATCTGAATGAATACATAACCAATATTTATGATTAGGCCGTAATTAGAAACGTGATCTAAATTTAGAAACCATTTGAAATTGGAGTCAGATAGCTCTTTTTGATATTGAAAAATTAATATACTTCATTCATAGAAAGTTTCAGGGATAAATGTAATTAATTTATTAAAAATGCATCAAAATTATTGGATTATTTTATAGCAGTTTTCTATCATAGCAAGTCTTATTTTTATGACCTTTAACTAAATATTTCTCTCTTTAAAAATATTTTGATGTACTGAAAATTTAATTAAACTTTTATTGCTTTCATTTCAGAGCTGATGGAAGAGAGCGAGGAGAGTGAAGAACTGAGTGAAGTGGAGGAGGAACATCATGTCAAACCTGGAGAAAAACCTTTGAGTCGCTCAAAGACTAAAAAGACATTTTTAAAGAAAAGAAGAGCCAAGAAACCTACAACCTGCACTCAGTGTGGAAAGAGTTTCTCAACAAAACAAAGTCTTGAATGTCACATGAGGATCCACACTGGAGTGAAGCCGTTCACATGTGATCAGTGTGGGAAGAGCTTCAGTCAATTATCAGGCCTTAAAGAACACATGAAGATCCACACTGGAGAGAAGCCGTTCACATGTGATCAGTGTGGGAAGAGTTTCAGTCAATCATCAAGCCTTAATGTTCACATGAGGATCCACACTGGAGTGAGACCGTTCACATGTGATCAATGTGGCAAAACATTTCTTGGGTCATCGGACCTGAAGAGACACCTGAGAGTTCATACGAAGGAGAAGCCACATTCATGTTCTGTGTGTGGAAAGAGTTTTTCACTGCAGTCATATTTACATAAACATCAGAAAATTCATAGTGTTGTGAGAGAGTACATGTGCTTTGAGTGTGAGAAGACTTTTACTACAGGGAATGAATTAAAAGTGCACCAGAGAAACCACACTGGAGAAAAACCTTACAATTGTTCACACTGTGACAAGAGATTCAATCAGTCATCAACTCTGAAAACACATGAGATGATCCACACTGGAGAAAAACCTTACAAGTGTTCAAACTGTGACAAGAGATTCAATCAGTCATCATCTCTGAAGACACATGAGAGGATCCACACTGGAGAAAAACCTTACAAGTGTTCAAACTGTGACAAGAGATTCAAACGGTTATCATCTCTGAAGACACATGAGATGATCCACACTGGAGAAAAACCTTACAAGTGTTCAAACTGTGACAAGAGATTCAATCGGTTATCATCTCTGAAGAAACATGAGATGATCCACACTGGAGAAAAACTTTACAAGTGTTCAAACTGTGACAAGAGATTCAGTCAGTCATCACATCTGAAAACACATGAGAAGATTCACACTGGAGAAAAACCTTACAAGTGTTCACACTGTGACAAGAGATTCAGACGGTCATCAAATCTGAAAACACATGAGAAGATCCACACTGGAGAAAAACCTTACAATTGTTCACACTGTGACAAGAGATTCAATCAGTCATCAACTCTGAAAACACATGAGATGATCCACACTGGAGAAAAACCTTACAAGTGTTCAAACTGTGACAAGAGATTCAATCAGACATCATCTCTGAAGACACATGAGAGGATCCACACTGGAGAAAAACCTTACAAGTGTTCAAACTGTGACAAGAGATTCAAACGGTTATCATCTCTGAAGACACATGAGATGATCCACACTGGAGAAAAACCTTACAAGTGTTCAAACTGTGACAAGAGATTCAATCGGTTATCATCTCTGAAGAAACATGAGATGATCCACAGTGGAGAAAAACTTTACAAGTGTTCAAACTGTGACAAGAGATTCAGTCAGTCATCACATCTGAAAACACATGAGAAGATCCACACTGGAGAAAAACCTTACAAGTGTTCACACTGTGACAAGAGATTCAGATGGTCATCAAATCTGAAAACACATGAGATGATCCACACTGGAGAGAAGCCGCACACGTGTGATCAGTGTGGAAAGTGTTTCACTATTAAAAGTAACTTGAAGCGACACATGAAGATCCATACAGTGGAGAAACCACATCACCACAATCTGAAATCATGATAAGAAGTTCATCTTTATGTGCTGAGAAACAAAGTCTCTTCTGTGTAAGTCAGTCCCAGCCAAATCTCTCCTCTCCACCTATAGTTGGCGCTGTTGCTCTGTGGCTGCTGTTGAATTATTTCAATTCACATTTATTTGTTTAGCGTTTTTCACAATACATATCATTTCAAAACAGCTTTACAGAAAATGCATGTCAACATTACAAATCAATCAGCAAACAATGTATTAATTTAAGGTAGAAATGATGAGCTCATTGAAGTAATTATCCAGGTTGTGCATGAGGAGCGACTCCTGATGTGATTGTGAAGCATTGTGTTCAGTAGTACATACAAGAAGTGCTGTATAAATGCCTCATTCATTCATTTATTCAGTTTCTTAACAGCCATGATGAGCAACAAGACATGAGCCGTTTCTCAATATACATTCTTCTCTGTATTTGTGTTCTCGTGGAGTTGCTGCTCAAGTACTGTCCCAATTCAAAGTTCACATCTAACGCTTTCAAGTACAGTTCAAATCCCCGGATGTGTTTTTGATCCGCCCCTTTTATCGAGGATGCATCGAGGTGACTTGAAACAGCTAGGTATCCCAGAATGCATCTCGCACTAACCAGCAAACGTCAACAGCAGAGGAGAAAACCAGTGTAATTTAAATAAACTACTGTTATTATGATATGATGTATGTAGTTTTAAGAGGTTTTTAGGCATGAATGTACTGGTTTAACGCTCAGATTTGTGGTTTATTGATAAAGATAGCACCTATTTTAAATTTTGATCGGATGTTTTTGCAGTTGTGAGATCCAGGCGATCAGCGGGCGCTCAGTGCTCATGTACCCGCCGAGAACAGCCGTACCTCGGCTAATCCTGCTGACGTTTGCCACTGGCTCTGATGTCTCTGTACTGGTTAAACATCAGATATAATTAGTATTTTGTATATCTAACGGGCGATGTTTGGTCTCATTCAACTATAATTTGTTCATAACTATATAATTAGTTTCATAACTATATAATTAAGCTATTTAAGCTATTAATGCTGACTTAGTTTGATTGACTGAATCATTTGCTTTTTATTATTATTATTGTAGCTTCTTATACCTTTTGCTTATACTTTTATGATGTTTATTACTGATCATTAAAACTGACATTTAACAAAAAGAGACAGGCTTGTGTTTTGTTTGCAGATTATATGCACATTTTGCCTGAACCACATGTTTAATATTTTTTTAAATGAAAACGAAAAGAGGCAGAATTTGTTTTATAACATATTTCATTTTATTTTTGCTGTAGGAATCTTTTCCCTTGTCGAAGTAGAGACCAGGAGACCTTGGGATATCTTTCAAGCAGAAGTTACTCTTTATTGAGAAACGTGCTATGCATTTCTGTCGTCATCCAAGTCTCTCTAAACTAGTGTACATTGCAGTTTAAATACATTCAACAAGGAGGGATGCATACAGTGTAGGTGGAGACAATATAGGTGGAGACTAGGGGTAGCATGGTACAAGAAAAAACACCCGAACCGTTCGGTTCGCTTGTCTCGGTTTGGTCCGTGTTCAGACAGTTTCGCCTCAGACAGTTTCACGCGAACATACATATAGACAGTAAAAGTGGAGTAAGTGGCCGTTCACATTTCACATCTTTCGCGCGCGCATATTCATTATTTCCTATGTAGGTGCGTTGCAAGTGTGCTCTAAATGGAAGCAACACGGCCGCGCTTTCCACGCTTTTTTAGGTGCGATATGTGAACGGCCCCTAATGAAGGCTGCCTGGAGTTGGCGTGTCGTTCAAATCCGATGTGTGGGAACATTTTGGATTTCATGTTACTTACGATGACAACGGAAATAAAACAGTAGATAGAACTGTGTGCAAGCATTGTGCAAAATGCATTCAATATGCTAATGGAAACACTTCTAATATGACAGTTCATTTGAGAAGACGTCACGCCAATGTGTCGATAAGCACAAATGGGAGAGAGCCGGTTAGGAAACAACTTCTACTGTCCGGAGCATTTAAGCAACCTCTCAGTGATAAGTCGGACAGGGCAATAGCCATAACTAAAGCATTGGGGATGTTTATGTTATTACATTGTATAATATATTTATGTTTAAAGTATTTTGACTTGTTAAAGACAGAAGAGTTCCTCTCTTTGTCTTTTAAAATATGTATAACCATGCAACCCCTAGTGGAGACAAATGCCCATTCCCGGCATTGCCCCAGCCCTGATCTAATCGACATAATAGTGTCTTTCAAATGCAGGGAGTACTAATCGAATCAGTCTGACTGTAATGATGAGGAGTCAGTGAGTAGAATCCAAGTGCAGCTTTTATTAAAAAACGTGGTCAGACAGGCATGGGTCAACTCAGTAGCAAACAGAAATAGCAGGGAACAGACAGATTCGTAGTAAGTGCACAGGCGGATAGTTGGAGGCAGGCAGACAAACGTCAGATTAACCAGGGACAGGCAGGATCAGGGAACAGATAAACAAGACACGGGTATAACGCTCGGAATTGTGACAAAGGAATCAACAATACTTTGCAAGGAGGAAGTGGGTGAGTGGTGCTTTTATATTGGAGAGATATGAATGTAATTGGATAAGGTAATGTGATACAGCTGGCAGGGTGATTAGTGATTGGGTGAGTGGCTTATGGGAATTGTAGTGTAGTGTATGGAATCCATAATGTGAGCGGGTGACCTCTGGTGGTGAGTGGATGTAAAATGATGAACCGATTCATGACAACTGACAGTATCGCCCATACCTTTACATTATCATAGAGACAAAGGCACAGCTGTGCCTTAAGCTTGTCATGCGAAATAGACAGGAAGACACCTACAGACCAAATGTTAATGTCTTAGACACCTGGGCTGCCTGACTTAATCTCCTTAGACTGTACCTCAAAATGTAAAAACACCATGTACATAACTTTTTATAAATTTGTAATCCCACATTGCCTAAAATAAACATACAAAGATAACCGGAGTAACTAAAACTGCTAAATGATGCTATGAAGTACGCTGCTGTACTATTTGCAGAATAATTGGACTCACATCCTCCAGAGAAACGCCTCAAATGTGCCACACAAGTCCTGAAAAGTGAAGCCAATGCATCATGAATGGGACATTAATTTAATTTAAATACAATCAGACAGAAGACTTCTGCGTGGTCTGTTCAGGTTCAACGACTTAAATTAATGCCGTGTGAGGCAGTGTACAAAAGGCCATCAGAGTCCTGCAGGAGAAAACCGAGTGAATAGAAATAAAAGGTACAATGTAGTATGCCACACCACTCCTTCGTATGCAGAGTATGCCACACTTGTCCATGTCCATGTTCTCCCTCAGCTTAGGAGTCTTGAGAGGAGATTGCTTAAGGACTCAGATCAGGCTTCTGCCTACCAGGCTGAGATCACTAGACTGGAGGGAGCTGGTTATGTAGCCAAGCTTGACCCAAGAGAAGTGGAGAGCTCCACAGAATCATGGTTAATCCGCCACCATATGGTGCAGCATAATGGAAAGAATCAGGTCATTTACAACTGCTCCTTTCAATATGAAGGCCACAGCTCTGATTCCTGTGCCAAGACCTGAAGCCTGACCAACACCCCGACGTGTACCAGTGGCAAGTGCTCCCCACTGACGTGGTGTACAGTCCCTGCTGTGCTGCATACACCCTGCAGAGACATGTCACAGACCACAGCCAGTCTGGAGACCAAGTCAGAAAGGTTATTGAGTATCTTTTATGTCAATGATTGTCTGCACAGTCTTCACTCTCCCCAAGAGTTCCGAGAACTAGTTGATCAACTCCGTTCACTCCCAGACTCTGGAGGCTTTGAGCTTCAACAATGGGCCAGCAATTGTCCATCAGTGATTACTCACATCCCCTCTGAGTCCAGATCCAGTACCTGTGAACTCTGGCTCCATCAAGGCCAACAAAACGATCCATCACATTTACCATGTTCTAGCACGCCAATATGACCCCCTGGGTTATATCATCCCTTATACAATCAGAGCCAAGATTCTGGTACAGCATCTATGGGACAAGAAATGTGACTGGGATGACCCCAGTTGTGTGAGACATTGCTTAGCTTGTGGTTTGTGTGGGAAGAGTTGAGTGATCTAGAGGAGATATCTCTGCTCAGGTGTTACTTCAGCTCACAGATGGATGACCCTTCCTGTAGACATGAGATCCATGCGTTCTGTGATGCATCAGAGCAAGCATATGGGTCAGTGGCTTACCTGCGGACAGAGGACAAAGAGGGGATTATAATGAAAAACTGCATGATCCTGGTAAAGAGCGACTTTTTGCTGAGATCAGAAGGACGTACTGGATTTTAAAAGGCCGTGAAGCTGTCAGTGTGCGGAGTGTAAGAAATGGAGAGGCCGCCCAGAAGTCCCCCAAATGGCTGACCTGCCTCTTAACAGACAAAGATACTCCCGACCAGACTTCTACTTGATTGGCATGGACTGTTTTGCACCCTTCCTAATTAAGATTGGTCGTCATAATGAGAAGAAGTGGGGCATAGACTTTAAGTGTACGACAACCAGGGCAGTCCATCTCGACCTTCCCTGCTCGGATTCATTCCTGATGGCCCGGTTTATTGCTCGAAGAGGGAATTATGCGATCAAGGCACCAAGTTTAAGGGAGGAGAACGTGAACTGAATGACTCCTTTGCTGCCCTCCAGGATGACCTACAAAGTCATTTTTTACCCTGGTTGAGGAACTTTAGAGTCAAGTCAAGTCACCTTTATTTATATAGCGCTTTTACAATGCAAATTGTGGCAAAGCAGCTTTACATTAATAATTGGAAAATAATTTTGGCTGCACAGCAGTTCCCAAAGAAAATGGTGTCATTGACCAGCTTATTCTATATATTGTTGATTCATTCACTGCAAAGATCAATAGTTATTACCTTGCCAACTCATCAGCCAGTGGCACATATCCCCAACAAACCGTCCCATACCAGCGTGATCAAAAAGATCTTAAACTAGATGGATCTGGATAAAATATATTGACTGTTGCGATTCCAAATCGGTTTAATGACCTGTAACTCTGCCTGAGTATCGGACAAGTGTTCACTGTTGGCCAGAGGAGAACTGGCCCCCGACTAAGCCTGGTTTCTCCCAAGGTTTTTTTCTCCATTTGTTGGAGTTTTGGTTCCTTGCCGCTGTTGCCTTTGGCTTGCTTAAGTTGGGGACACTTGCTTGATATTCAGCAGTGTTTTTAGTATGCCTGTATTGGCGCTGTTGTATGTGAACTGAGCTGAGCCGGACGATTACGTCACTGTTTTCTCCAGTGCTGATATACATAAATTAACTAGACTAATAACTATTGATCTTTGCAATGGAATGAATCAATAATATATAGAAGCTGGACAATGACACCATTTTCTTTGGGAGCTGCTGTGCAGCCAAAATTATTTTCCAATTATTAATGTAAAGCTGCTTTGCCACAATTTGCATTGTTAAAAGCGCTATATAAATAAAGGTGACCTGACTTGACTTGACTACCACGGTAACAGACCTTGACTGGTGCCCTGAACTAGGAGTAGGGGGAAGTGGTCACCTGATGTACTCATAACCGCACCTTAAGTGACGTGTGATTCAAGAATCACAACGTCAGCAGTGACGTGAGTACCAATCTCTATGATACATAGAGTCCTTGCATGGGCGAAGGTAAAATCACTACAGACGTCAAGTACCGGAAGTCGGAATAGCTTGGGAATGCGGACAGTCGGTCCAGATTGCCTCTCACGGACAGGGTAAAGGAGGCACAGGTGGCAGAATTTTTTTACTTCAACCAGGTGGAAAGGGCCCCAGTAAAAGCTGTGCAAGTACGCAAGGGCACACGAAATGATCCTGTCCTGTCAAAAGTCATGGATATGGTCATGACAGGCAAAGGGGAGAGTGATGACCTGGAGCTAAAACCATACATCTCTCGACGTCATGAACTTTCAGTGCAGTCAGGCTGCTTATTGTGGGGAAGGAGAGTGATTATTCCTCCAGCTTTGTATAAGCCAGTGCTTAAACAGCTGCATGTAGGGCCCTGTGGAATGGTCCGCATGAAGGAGATTACCAGTAGCTACTTCTGGTGGCCAGGAGTGGATGGCCAAATTGAGGAAAAAGAAAGGACGTATAACTCATGTCAGCGTATACGTAATGTACCACAACTTGCACCACTGCACCCGTGGTAGTATCCTGAAAAACCATGGCATCGCATTCATGTTGATTTTGCTGGCCAAGTCAAGGAGAAAAAATGTTGTTGGTGGTCATGGATGCACACAGTAAGTGGCATGAGGTTTATAGCTTCTTGCTGTGCTATTGCAGTACTCCGCACACGACTACCAAAGTGTCGCCAGTGTATTTGTTGTTCAACAGAGAGCTCAGAACAAGCTTTGTGCTGCTTAAGCCAGCAACACTCAAAGAAACTGTCTTGCGGCACCAAAAAAGAAACCTGCGAGCTAAGGACAGAACCTTTACTACAGGCTCACCAGTGCTGGCCCGAAACTATGGCAATGGTCCGAAATGGGTTCCGGCTACTGTGGAGGCCCAGACAGGCCCAGTGTCGTATAAGGTCAAGACTGCTGACAATCTTTCCTGGAGGAGACACACTGATCAGTTGCTGGGTAGAGCAAACACAGTCACAGATCTTCCTGAATTCACTGATGTCACCGAGCAAACAGATGACACTTCACCAACTTCAGTAGTCTCCACCACTGAGCCTATCATGACCTCAAATTTTCCATCTGTTAAGGAACCATAAAATGGAAACATAGTAGGTTGCCGGTATCCAGTAAGGGAGCTGCGTCCGCCTCAGCGTTTATTAGATTACACTTAGTTAGGGGCTACCCTTATTGCATCGGGGCAGAATAATCCCCTAAGGGTAAGCTAGGGTCTGAGGTAGTCTACCCTCATTCCCAGGGAAATAGTTATGTTATTTTATATAAGAATTCAACATGAAAGACTCAATGTTCTGAGTTGAAAAAAATGTCACTGTTAATAGATATGTTGAAAGAGAAACTGAATTTTATAAATTCATGACTTCAGTTGGCAAAGTTTAATTTGTAATCTTTGTGTTATACCTCAAAGAGTAAGAGGGGTGGAAGTGTTGTGTATTTTGTTAACGCTGTTATTTAAACACATTTCCTATGATGCATGTTGTTACATGTGTTTCCGGAAATGTTCCGGTGTCACCTCTCTGACACATGTGAGCAAACGAAGCTGTCGCGTTAAGTGTGTGTGTGTGTGTGTGTCAACCTTGCCTGCATGTGCCGTTATAATCTCCTGAAAATACACAATATTTCTCCATCTATATATCTATGAACATAGATAGAGAAATATCAGAAAGAAAGAAATACGGTAAATCTAAGATGGTAAAAGCACATAACAATAAAAATAACAAGGCTGTAACACAGTTCGTGAGAACGGGAAGAAGGAGGTGGGAACCGGTGAACGTTAAACATAACTTTTAATCAAATAAATAAACAAACAATAAAACAAAAGTAAAATGGCGGCAGTTCCTCATGGCGACTGTCGCCAACACAAACATACTAAAACACAACATAAAATCCAGGCCTGGTCCTCTCTCGTCCTTCACTTTTGTCGCTCCTCTTTTATGCTTCCGCAGCTCCTCCGTGAGAGACACGAGACCGGTGCAGTGCACAGCTGACGCTCATTATCAATCATGTCCCTCACGGCTCTCGCCCGCCCTGCTCGTCACAAAGGCAATTTAAAAATGTAAATAATGTAATTAAAAAGTTAAGAAAAAAGGCAAATAAAACAATTTATTAAAATTAGTTGCCACTTTTCTAAATAACATTAGGTTTTTTAAAACTTACACTTGTACTTACATTATCCCAGATATCTCCAAGAATGTTTAAATACAGAGAATTAAACAATTTTAACCAGGACACGGCCCATGTCTGTGTGTCCTATATCAATGACATCAAACCCGCGTTACTCTCGATTTCCGGTTTTATATTGTAGAGACCATGGAAACACCAAAGACGCTTTAATATATGATGTGTGCATGCGAACTTCGGACTTGAGTCCTTGGTAGTTTGGACTTGACAAGTCAGACTCAGGAGAACGGACTCCCGAGGACGGGAGGACCCGAGTCCAATTATTCTGCAAATAGTACAGCAGTGTACCTCATAGCATCATTGACCAGCTCTAGTTACTCCGGTTATCTCTGTATGTTTATTTTACTCCACAATAAAATGACATATGTTATAAAACACCCATCTGGCTCTTTTCATTTTTCATTTAAAACATCTCGAACTTATAAATAGCCATGGATGTGGTTCAGACAATGCGCTCATTGATTATCTTCACTGCATGTATATTTATAAAAAACTATAAAACACAGCTCTTCCTCTTTTCGTTTACATTTTAAAAATATTAAACATTTCCAGCTACTTCAATGAGTTCGGAAATATGGACTCAAGTTAAACCGAGCCAAATGTCTGTTTGGTTTCACTGAAATGTCCTTTCTTGGTGATAAGCTGTCTGGACATGGTGTTGAACCTGACAGAAACAAAATTCATACAATTCTGGATATGCCAAGTCCAGTGGACAAAAAAGGTGTGCTGATGATAATGGAAACTTCATTGGTAAATTCATTCCAAACCTCTCCGCAAAAACGGTAAACCTCATAGAACTGCTGAATCATAGAAACGAGTTCAAGTGGACAAGTAAACACAAGCAAGAAAATGCTCAAGTCAACACTGACAAAAGAACCAGTTCTCACCTACTTTGATTCCTGTAAGAGTATCAAAATCTCCACAGACACGTCAAAGGATGTTCTAGGTGCAGTCTTACTCCAGGCTGGAAACTGATAGCCTATGCCTTAAGGACGCAGATGCAGCTACGCTCAGATTGAAAAGAATGCCTTGGAAATTTCACAGCTACGTCTAAGGCTTACCATTGTTCACAGCAGAAACGGATCATAAGCCTTTAATTGCAATCATCAGAAAAAATCTGAATGAGATGTCTCTACGCATTCAACGTCTAATAATGAGGCTGCAACGGTATGACTTAAAATTAGTCTACACTCCAGGGAAATGCATAGTTCTAGCTGTTGCACTCATGCACCATCAACATGCAAATCCTCAGAAATGAGTTCCACAGAAGATGATGTGAAAGTGCATGTAAATCTTGTTGTTGAATCTCTTCCAGTGTCTGATCTGAAGCTCAAGCAAATAGCTGAGGAGACCGCAAAAGATCCAGTTCTTCAGGCTGTAACTGAAAATCTGAGCAATGACTGGGTCAAAGGTTCCTGCTCACAATTTTTTAAAGTCAGAGCTGAGCTCAATGTGGCAGATGGCATTCTTCTGAGACGTGACAGAATGGTTGTTCCACAAGTGCTGAGAGAAGAGATGCTTTCCAGGATACATGAAGGACATCTTGGAATGGAGAAATGCAAAAGGAGATCCAGGGATTCAGTCTATTGGCCTGGAATAAATTCTGACATTGAGAAAATGGTCAGTACTTGTGAAGTTTACCTGAAACATCAAAACAAGCAAGCAAGAGAACCCATGATCACAACAGACTTACTTGAGCATCCTTGGCAGAAAGTGGGTACCAATCTGTTTCATTTCCATGGTAAAGAATACTTGCTGGTAGTGGATTACTTTTCTAGTTTTCCTGAAATAGCCCCGCTGTCTAACTCCTCAAGTGCATGTGTGATACAGCAGATGCAGTCAATTTTCGCCAGGCATGGCATTCCTCTTGTAGTAGTGAGTGACAACGGTCCGTGCTTCAATTCAAAGGAATTTCACAGCTTTGCTGCTCATTATGATTTCCAACACGTGACTTTGAGTCCCTATTTTGCTCAGTCTAACGGAAAGGCAGAAAAAGGAGTGCATATTGTGAAGCAATTGCTCAAGAAAGCATCAGAAGGCAAGTCAGATCCATATCTAGCTCTTATGAGCTATCGAGCGACACCTTTGGAACATAGTGCCTCTCCTGCAGAGCTCCTAATGAATCGCAAGAACTGCTGGGACAAGAAAGCTGTTGTTTTGGGAGAAGTGAGTCCAAGATCACATGTCATCAGAACAGAGAGTGGGCAGATTCTTAGGAGGAATCATAGGAGTCTTCTTAAGACTCAAGAAATAAGCCAAACACTGACTGATAAGAAAGAAGTTCTGGACTCACCTGAAGATGTAGGACCACCAAGCATTCAGTCCTCTTCATCTTCTTCCATTCCCCTGGACAATGGTCATTCTGCAGAAACGAATGACTCTCCTTTACTAAGAAGATCATCACGTATCATAAAGAATCCTGATTGACTTAATTTGTAAATTACTCTGCCCAATAGCATTTGTAGTGTACTGAACAAATGGAGTGTTGTGAAATTTCTGTTTAGTGGCAGAATTCTGTGCTACATTACCTCTGTTGTTTTATGCATTTAATTTTTTTTTTACTGAAGGAAAGGGGCAGTTTATATATTTTTCAGAGTGTTTATTAAATGAACACCACACATACACTCACCTAAAGGATTATTAGGAACACCATACTAATACTGTGTTTGACCCCCTTTTGCCTTCAGAACTGCCTTAAATCTACGTAGCATTGATTCAACAAGGTGCTGAAAGCATTCTTTAGAAATGTTGGCCATATTGATAGGATAGCATCTTGCAGTTGATGGAGATTTGTGGGATGCACATCCAGGGCACGAAGCTCCCGTTCCACCTCATCCCAAAGATGCTCTATTGGGTTGAGATCTGGTGACTGTGGGGGCCATTTTAGTACAGTGAACTCATTGTCATGTTCAAGAAACCAGTTTGAAATGATTCGAGCTTTGTGACATGGTGCATTATCCTGCTGGAAGTAGCCATCAGAGGATGGGTACATGGTGGTCATGAAGGGATGGACATGGTCAGAAACAATGCTCAGATAGGCCGTGGCATTTAAACGATGCCCAATTGGCACTAAGGGGCCTAAAGTGTGCCAAGAAAACACCACAGGTTCTCATTCTGTTCACTCTACCATCTGAATGTCTCAACAGAAATCGAGACTCATCAGACCAGGCAACATTTTTCCAGTCTTCAACTGTCCAATTTTGATGAGCTTGTGCAAATTGTAGCCTCTTTTTCGTATTTGTAGTGGAGATGAGTGGTACCCGGTGGGGTCTTCTGCTGTTGTAGCCCATCCGCCTCAAGGTTGTGCGTGTTGTGGCTTCACAAATGCTTTGCTGCATACCTCAGTTGTAACGAGTGGTTATTTCAGTCAAAGTTGCTCTTCTATCAGCTTGAATCAGTCGGCCCATTCTCCTCTGACCTCTAGCATCAACAAGGCATTTTCACCCACAGGACTGCCGCATACTGGATGTTTTTCCCTTTTCACACCATTCTTTGTAAACCCTAGAAATGGTTGTGCATGAAAATCCCAGTAACTGAGCAGATTGTGAAATACTCAGACCGACCCGTCTGGCACCAACAACCATGCCACACTCAAAATTGCTTAAATCACATTTCTTTCCCATTCTGACATTCAGTTTGGAGTTCAGGAGATTGTCTTGACCAGGACCACACCACTAAATGCACTGAAGCAACTGCCATGTGATTGGTTGATTAGATAATTGCATTAATGAGAAATTGAACAGGTGTTCCTAATAATCCTTTAGGTGAGTGTATAGTCTGCAAATATAAAACACAACTCTCTCTTTTTGTTAAATGTCAGTTTTAATGATCAGTAAAAGCCATCATAAAAGTATAAGCAAAAGGTATAAGAAGTTACAATAATTATAATAATTAAATATAAGCAAACGATTCAGTCAAACACACAAAGTCAGTGTTTTAGTAGACCTACAATGGTAAAGTTAAATAGCTTAAATATATAAAGTTATGAAACTTCACTTTGCCTTCAGCCAAAACGATTTGCCAGGGAACAAATTATAGATGAATGAGACCAAAGGTCGACCGTTAGATATACAAAATACTAATTATATCTCATGTTTAACCAGTACAGAGACATCAGAGCCAGCGGCAAACGTCAGAAGGATTAGCCGAGGTACGGCTGTTCTCGGCGGGTACATGAGCACCGAGCGCCCGCTGATCGCCTGGATCTCACAGCTGCGAAAACATCTGATCAAATTTTCAATGCATTCTGGGATACCTGGCTGTCTCAAGTCCGCAAGAGTCACCTCTCGATGCATCCTCGATAAAAGGGGCGGATCAAAAACACATCCGGGGATTTGAACTGTACTTGGAAGCGTTAGATGTGAACTTTGAATTGGAACAGTTCTTGAGCAGCAACTCTGAGAACACAAATACAGAGAAGAATGTATATTGATGTAACGAGTGTATGTTGTTACACTAGATTATTGAAATAAAAAGTAATTAACTAATAATTTTGGGATCTTTTGTTTTGAGGTTTGTATGAGAAGAAAAGTACAATCTATAGTCAGGTGATCATAATATGCTTATTTACAAAGTATTTTCTTTTCTTATCTGTATTTCGGGTTTTTGTTTTACGGATTTATTTGTAAGACTATAAAAAGTTAAGAAAGCACTTTACGTAAGTGACATCATGCGCAAGTGTGCGGGGAAAGCTGACGTAACTTCCGTGCGCGCTCTGTTTTGCTGTATGTCATGGAGAGAGTTATATTTTTACTAGCTCCTCAAAAAAGTGCTCGAATTGTGTTAAATAATTGTTGTTTAGGGATTCTCTGTGTAAAATGTGGCTGTTTAATAACTTCTCTTTAATCAGAGGTTGATAATCTGAAGTGTGAATATTTTAAGAGTATATTTAATCGACTTAAGAACTATGTATTTTTCTATGCATTCTATGAAGTTAGAGTTTCCTTCCTGTTACCTGAGCATGAGTTATGAGTAACATTTGTAAATGTGTGTTGTATTTATTTTTAATGATCCATGCTATGGTTAAATGCATTTTTTTATATGGATTTACATTGAGACGTTATGTGATGATTGACAGGCACAGTTAGACCAGATACGTTGATGGATTGTGTCTGATGGTGTCTGTTTTGTTTTGATACAGAAACCGTGACTCCGAAGCAAGTAAAGAAAGACTGTTTCAACTGCATCATTGTGTGAGCTCTTTTATGATTACCCTTAACCCTTTCGCACGTAAGTTTAAAATATTCTGGCTGAGCCCCCAGCGTGAGTTTTTCAAGGCGACCGTTATTTAGAACGTGTCACTTTATTGTTTCCATGGTGACGCGTCATTGCTTGTCACGTGACAGACGGTAGCCACAATAGCGCTGTATGACTGATGATCTGCTTTTATTTCATTTTTCTTTTTTATTCAAAATATTAACAAATTTGATGACTATAGCATGAAATATCTGATATTCCGATTGTCAAATATGTGCAAGTGGATGTGTTTTGCTGTTTAAACACTTTTATAATGATCGCGTTAGTTGAGCTATACGCGCGATGGGCGCCGCCATGTTAGTTTGCCCCGCAGTACAGAGAATCGCGTCTGTTGGTTTTAAAACACGTGAATTCATCCACTTATCCCGAAATACATGAATGTAAGTGAGCCGGTGAACTGAGAGAAGAAGAGAGTAAACTTTAAAGTTACTTACACAATGTGTATCTGATATGAATAGAGCGTGTCGTCTAATTATTATGGAAATTATTGTTATTGCCGCTCCCATAGACGTCAGTGTGTATTTTACAAACTCTAAATGTATTGATTTGTTAGTACTTATGTGCATTTAAATGTCTGAAACCTAAAATAAACATTATGTGGTTGAAAACACTGCATATTTGTGATATATTGACAGCGCTGAGCGCGTCTGTCACTGGCTCTGCGCCAGAGAACGCGCGCAAGGACATTTGAATTTGGCAGTTGATCACGTGATGCGCTGAACATTCTAATCACACCGGTGTGATTGTACGCTGCAGGGACCAGCCAAGACTGATCACACCGGTGTGATCGTACGCGTCAAAGGGTTAAAAATAAACACAACGCAGAAGAAAACCCACTACATTGAGAAATGGCTAATGTCTTTTCGCTCATCATGGCTGTTAAGAAACTGAATAAATGAATGAATGAGGCATTTATACAGCACTTCTTGTATGTACTACTGTACACAATGCTTCACAATCACATCAGGAGTCGCTCCTCATCCACAACCTGGATAATTACTTCAAAGAGCTCATTATTTCTACCTTAAATTAATACATTGTTAGCTGACTGAATTATAATGTTGACATGTATTTTATGTAAAGCTGTTTTGAAACAATATGCATTGTGAAAATCAGTATATGATAAAAGTAGAAGAGATAAATAGTGAATAAATGTCAATTTAATTGAAATAATTCAACAGCAGCCACAGAGCAACAGCGCCAACTATAGGTGGAGAGGAGAAATTTGGCTGTGACTGACTTACACAGAAGAGACTTTGTTTCTCAGCACATAAAGATGAACTTCTTATCATGATTTCAGACTGTGATGATGTGGTTTCTACACTGTATGGATCTTCATGTGTCGCTTCAAGTTACTTTTAACAGTGAAACTCTTTCCACACTGATCACACGTGTGTGGCTTCTTTCCAGTGTGGATCATCTCATGTGTTTTCAGAGATGATGAGTGATTGAATCTCTTGTCACAGTGTGAACACTTGTAAGGTTTTTCTCCAGTGTGGATCATCTCATGTGTTTTCAGATGTGAAGACTGATTGAATCTCTTGTCACAGTGTGAACACTTGTAAGGTTTTTCTCCAGTGTGAATTCTCTGGTGCACTTTTAAATCACTCCCTGTAGTAAAAGTCTTCTCACACTCAAAGCACATGTACTCTCTCACACTAGTGTGCATTTTCTCATGTTTTTGTAAATATGACAGCAGTGAAAAACTCTTTCCACACACAGAACATGAATGTGGCTTCTCCTTCTTATGAATTGTCAGGTGTTTCTTCAGGACTGATGACCAAAGAAATTTTTTGCCACATTGATCACACGTGAACGGCTTCTCTCCAGTGTGGATCTTCCTGTGAACATTAAGGTTTGATGATTGACTGAAACTCTTCCCACAGTGATCACATGCATGTGGCTTCTCTCCAGTGTGGATCCTCATATGTTCTTTAAGGCTTGATGAGTGACTGAAGCTCTTCCCACACTGATCACATGTGAACGGCTTCTCTAGAGTATGAATTCTCATGTGAAGCTCAAGACTTTGTTTTCTTGAAAAACTCTTTCCACACTGAGTGATGGTTGTAGATTTCTTGGCTCTTCTTTTCTTTAAAAATGTCTTTTTAGTCTTTGAGCGATTCACAGGTTTTTCTCCAGGTTTGACATGATGTTTCTCCTCCACTTCACTCAGTTCTTCGCTCTCCTCCTTCACTTCCATCAGCTCTGAAATGAGAGAAAAAAAAGAGAGCCATTTAATTTTTAGTACATCAAAATAATTTAAAGAGAGAAATTTGAAGTGAAAGGTCACAAAATTGAGACTTGCTGTGAACTCCAATAAAATTACACAAGTAAACAATTAGAAGCCAATTTAACAGTAACAAATATATAACATCAGTTGCTCAAGGAATAAATGTAAGAGTAAGAAATGAATACCTGACCGTGGGACACACAGTGGTGTGAGAGTGATTTTAAGACACTCATTCAGCACTGAATGGAGGTTTCTGACTACAGAAGGTCCCAAATGGCTGGTCTGCCATCTTCACTCAAATATCCAGACCAGAAAAGATTTTCGCGGGTTTTTTTCATTTAAAAATACTACAATATTTTGTATGTAAAAATAAGCTTATTTTTATGTTATATTTAATTTACTTCAGTAAAATAAAAATCATTCAGTAAGTTCAGCACCCAAGACCTAAACATGTGGTGACTTTGGTGACATCTGGTAACTTATGATGATATAAAACTATCAAAAATATCAATAGCCACTATATGGCTATATTACTCAATGGCTGCATATAGCCTGAAATCTATAAACCTTTGTTGTAATGAACTTAATCTATTTTTTTGCATTTAAAATCTAAATTTTATATTTTATCACAAGTTAAAATTGTAGAATTATACTTTAAAAAAGTATTTATGTTGAGTGAGACTATACAAACATCCCAAAATATCGTTACTGACAAAAATAACCATGCTATGAGGAAAATATAAAGGACACAACAAGAAATATTTATAACTTGGGAAAAGTAGTGAAGTTCTGTAGCGCTCAGATTAACTATTTTTAAAAAACAAAACAAACATTTTGCCCACTTTTGTCCTGAAAGACCCTTTACAAACATGAAAGATCGATTCACAAGATACATCATATGTGGTATATAGACATTATAGTGAACTTTCAGGATCCACAGATTCCAACACAGACTCCAACCTCTCCACAATGGCCAAGACTAGAGAGCCGTGTAAGGACATCAGGGATAAAATTGTAGACCTGCACAAGGCAAGGGGAGGATGGATGGGGCCATGTATCGCCAGATCATGGCCCACAACCTCCTTCCCTCAGTAAGAGCACTGAAGATGGGCCGTGGCTGGGTCTTCCAGCATGACAACGACCTGAAACACACATCCAGGGCAACTAAAGAGTGGCTCCGTAAGAAGCATCTCAAGGTCCTGGAGTGGCCTAGCCAGTCTCCAGACCTGAACACAATAGAAAATCTTTGAAGGGAGGTGAAAGTCCATGTGGCCCAGCGACAGCCCGAAACCTGAAGGATCTGGAGAAGGTCTGTATGGAGGAGTGGGCCATAATACAGCAGTGTGTGCAAACCTGGTCAAGAACTACAGGAAACGTGTGATCTCTGTAATTGCAAACAAAGGTTTCTGTACCAAATATTAAGTTCTGCTTTTCTGATGTATCAAATACTTGTGGCATGCAATAAAATCCAAATTAATTACTTAAATTATACAATGTGATTTTCTGGATTTTTGTTTTAAATACCATCCCTCACAGTTGAAGTATGATAAAAATTACAGATTTCTACATGCTTTGTAAGTGGGCAAACCTGCAAAATCGGCAGTGTGTCAAATACTTGTTCTCCCCATTGTACACATCGTCTCAAAGCAGTTTTACAGAAAATGCATGTCAACATTACAATTTAGAGTGATCTGTTATCAGAGGTGACTGTGTCCAAATGATCTAACGTGATATTAACAGCCATATTCAACTTTTAGATCTTTTTACATCTTTAAATGTGTTATTATCTGTGTCCACCATGTTTCACTCAACCCTGTTATTTCTGTCTTGATCTTTCACCTTTAAAAACAAAGGATTTCTTAAAACTGTGACACACAGGAAGTGACATCATCTGAGCTCTTTCTACAGCATGATGGGAGGACAAGAAAATAATCTGAATCCATTGTCTCAGTTTTTACACAAATGAACGACTGCGTTCATCAACCCTGTTACCAAAGTTACTGTAAGAAGAGCTTTTGTTCAAGTTACACTTACAACCCTGTCAGCCATTCTGGAAAGTTCATCTACTTCATATATTTTGGTGTTTACTGTTTATTCCTAAAAATAACAATGTTGTAAACTATATTTAAAACGCCCAAATTCTGGTAACACTCTTGCAAATTGTGAACCAGATGTGAAATAAATCAAATATTTAGTTTGGTGTGGTGTTGACAATCATTATGAAAATTTCTCAAACCTCCTTTAATGAGCATTTGTTGGAAAAGAACATTATGTATCATTTCATAGTTTAACTGTTTATCTAAATGAGCAGAATAGCTTGAATGTTTGTAACATGAATGTTGTTCAGCATCATGAATGAATGAAGAATAAACACCAACCTCTTTGTTCTTCAGGATCTTCAGTGTGTTTCATTCTGCAGGTTCTGGATCACTCTTGTTCTCACTGTCCTCTTTAATAAACTCAGTCTTTGCAGATTTCAGCTCTTCCTGATGCTCTGATGCTCCTCTGATGGGAATATTCCAGCATTTATTGGAGAACTGCTGTGGGAGGAGCTTCACTGATGATGTGATCACAGTGGGAGGAGCTTCACCGATGATGTGATCACAGTGGGAGGAGCTTCGCTGATGATGTGATTGATGTGAGAGGAGCTGATCTTTCAAGATCAAAAATATATCAGTTACTGAATGATAAAATGAATCTATTAAATGAATGTAACAAAAATATTCAAAATATAAATAATGGTAAGAGAAAAATGTTTAAAGCACAGAGTATAATGTACATATTTGTAGCCAACAAACACCAGTATGTTTACACCAATGAAATGAGCTTTAAGTGTGAATTTCCAGCAGATCTGAAGACATCAGCATAATAAATGAGGGGAAAACAGGAACTATTGACATGAAATAAAGAGCGTTTTCAGCAGATGTTAATATTGATGATCCTCAGACTATCAAGACTCATTCAACAAGACATTCAGACCATCAGCAGATCATCTCACTTTATTCTCAGTGTTTGCTGGTAGAAACTGATTATTTGAATCAGAATACATGAGAAAAGACTATAAACTGCTTTATAATTGTACTCGTTCATTCGACTCCTGGAACCTTTTGAATCTCGCACCGATCGGGAATACGATCTCTTATTCACAATCTGGTCAGTCTTGGTCATTTAGACAGAAGCGATTGACTGATAGATTTGTGTTGTTATGGACTTAACATAACTTACGTTAGAGAACTTAAGAGTTCATCATTTCAGAGTCAATCAGAATAAATTCAAACATAATTTATTAACCAGGTAATAAAACAATAATTCAAATCCCCTACAAAGAATAAAACATTATACATCAATTCAGTAGTAAAAGAATATAGAAGCATTTACCTGGCAGTGAAAAAGACACACAGCGATTGAGCGGGAGATCTATAGACTCCCTGAACTCTGGAGAGAGTTCTGGAGAGTGATTTATAATTAGGTTTTGGTCCCCTGTTCAGGGGGTCACAGATGGGCAATCAGATTGAATGGGTGATTGATACCTGTAGAAGAGGGCACTTATTTACATACAGGAGGTGGTTTGAATGAAGGATCTGAGGGAGGACACACCTTTAGTGGCACACAATAATTCTTGTTTTCTAGAACTTCTTGGAAGTTCGTACCATGTCTGAGAGAATGAGACCATTTTACCAGGTGCACTGAGACATTTCAAACGATACCAAATATGGTCACTTGTTGAACACATTCAACATTGATTTGGATGGAGTTTTAGGTAAGGGAGGATGATGGGGAGAGTGTAATGGTGAGGTGTGAACTGCTCGGCGTGGGGCGTCTCGGATGGTGCAGTTACTGCAGGAGAGTGTTCAAATGTTAATTATCAGGAAAGTCCTTTGTCCTCGTAGGGAAAGTTGTCCTTCAGTCCAGACGGTCCGACTCCAGCCTTACACATACATTCGCTGATACGCATATAGACAAAACAAGGAACTCATCCTCGCAATTACCACGTCCATCTCCTCTGACATCAGAGCATGTTAGCGGAGCGGCTAATACTCCTCTAGAGCGCTGAGAGCGTTTCTGCAGATTCCGCTCTGCTCGCTCAACCCAGAATTCCATGAACATCAAAGTTAGGAACGAAGAAGGAGGTCTAGAACCAACTGAAAGGAGGTGTGGAGAAACTGAGTCAGCAAATATTCATTTTCTGATGTAATCACAACGAAGTTCTTGTTGGTACTTTGTTTTGGGGTAAAAAGCACTTTGAAAAACCTTCTCAGCGTCATAATGAACATCGCGATGAGTCCATGCTGCCGTGAGCGCCGCTTAGATTATTAACGCGACGCACGCTTTCCTCTCAGTAACAAAAACACACGACAAACATGAAAAAAGCGTCTGATCTGATCATAGTGATGTGGAGATGTTTGACCAGCTCTATTCAGCTTTCTCCTGTCACGTTTATTTATATCCTACGACTTTATAATACAGATTATTGCTTTAAAGCCACAAATATCAGAACTATCTATAGGCCTGTAATTGAGACATGTGTTCAAGAAATTTATTAAAACACAAACACATTGTTTTGTTCGTTTGTTACGCACTTCAATCCGCACGCGACTATTTATGGTTTTCTTCTCACGGAGGCCTGTGAAATCCAGGCAACTGGTTGATGAAACATTGATTAAAATTAAGATACGATTTATACAAAATGAAATTCACTTTAAAGAAAGGCTTTCTACAACACAAAACTTAAATGAAGAGGTTAAAATCATGTCTGACCCACTGCATGTCTCCCAATAGATTGCGTATCTTATGATATCTTAGCGTATTTTAGGCCTGGTGTCACTGCGGTTTGAAAATACAAGGTCCAGCCGCTAAAAGAAGTGTGTGCGCCTATTACTATGATTACAGTAATTTCAGGATCAGCAGAAAGAGAACGTGCTTTCAGAGCGCTTGAGTTGCATCTATCTATCTATCTATCTATCTATCTATCTATCTATCTATCAAATATGTCTTTCTTTTCTTTTTCTCTTTCTGTTTCTCTTTCTTTCTTATAAATGTCTTTTTCTTCTAAATATTTATATTTTTCTCTCTCTTTCTTCTTTTCAAATAATTAATTATTCTTTCTTTCTTTTCTTTGTCTGTCTCTCTGTCAAATTCAAATTCGCTTTATTGGCATGACTCACACAGTTTTGCCAAACCGGTGGCCATTACATGAGCAATGACAAATAATGATATAATACATAAACAAAATTAAAATAAACACATGGATATTTTTTTTATATCCAAGATTTAACAAGAAAAAAAAAAAAGAATGACTGAAAGAATGACTAGCTGTGTTACAGATTGAAGTTTTAAAAATATTCACCTTACGTGTGAAAATAGTACCAAAGTACTATTATAATAACTTGCAAAAAGCAGATAAAATAAAGTATACACTCTTTCTAAATGCCTCTCGTTTATTGTTTTTTATTATTTTTTACTGTATTAAAATGACAGTTTCTCTTGAATAATTTAATTTCCCATACATTAGGCATAGCTCATATCAAACCATTTTACTGCAGCATTTTGGAGATATATGTCATTATTCAAACTTGTACATCTATAAAGTCCTCATTTTTAATAAGTATAAAAAGTAATGGTATGTTTCTATAGGGGACGTCCCATACAGTAAACTCATATGAGTCCATTTTACTGCAGCGTTTTGAAGGTATGGCACATTATTCTATTTCATACACCCATAAGGTCCCCGTTTCTAATAAGTAGAAAATGCTAATGGTCTGTTTCTATAGGGGCGATCCCATAGAGTAAGTATAACTCATATCAAACCTTTTTACTGCATCATTTTGGAAATATGTGCAATTATTCTACTTTATACACCTATACAGTCCTTATTTCCAATAGGTATGAAAAAGTAATGGTCATATTCTATAGGGGATGTCCCATGCAGTATTCTTGATTCATATTAATACATTTTACGGCAGCATTTTGGAGATATATGCCATTATTTTACTTTATACACCTATAAGGTCCCCATTTCTAATAAGTAGAAAAAAGTAATGGTATGTTTCTATAGGGGACGTGCCATACAGTACATATAACTCATATCAAACCTTTTTACTGCGGTATTTCGGAGATATGTGCCATTATTCTAATTTAGATGCCTATAAAGACCTCATTTCTAATAAGTAGAAAAAACTAATGGTCAGATTCTATAGGGGCTATCCCGTACAGTAAGTATAACTCATATCAAACCATTTTACTGCAGAGTTTTGGAGATATATGCCATTATTCTACTTTACATGCCTATAAAGACCTCATTTCTAATAAGTAGAAAAAAGTAATGGTATGTTTCTATACGGAATATCCCATACAGTATGCATAAGTCATATCAGTCCATTTTACCGCAGTGTTTTGGAGATACCAAATTATTTGACTTCAGAGGCCTATAAATCCTCATTTATAATAAGAAGAAAAAACTATTGGTCAGTTTCTATAGGGGACATTCCATACTGTATGCACAAGTCATAAAAAACCTTTTTACTGTAGCGTTTTGTAGATACATGCCATTATTCTACTTCATACACCTATAAAGACCTCATTTCTAATAAATAGAACAAAGTAATGGTCTGTTTCTATAGGGGACGTGGCATACAATAAGTATAACTCATATCAGTCCATTTTACCGCAGAGTTTTGGAGATATGTGCCATTATTCTACTTCATACACCTATAAAGACCTCAATTCTAATAAATAGAACAAAGTAAGGGCCAGTTTCTATAGGGGACGTCCCATACAGTAAGTATAACTCATATCAAACCTTTTCACTGCAGCGTTTTGGAGATATGTCACATTAATTGACTTCAGAGAACTATAAAGTGCTTATTTCTAATAAGTAGAAAAAACTAATAGTCAGCTTCTATAGTGGCCATCCCATACAGTAAGTATTAGTCATATCAAACCTTTTTACTGTTGCGTTTTGGAGAAATGTCACATTAATTGACTTCAGAGGCCTATAAAGTCCTAATTTCTAATAAGTAGAAAAAATAATGGTCAGATTCTATAGGGGATATCCCATACAGTATTCTTAACTCATATGAGTCCATTTTACTGCAGTGTTTTGGAGATATATGCCATTATTCTAATTTATATCTATAAGGTCCCCATTTCTAATAAGTAGAAAAAACTAATAGTCAGATTCTATAGGGGACATCCCATATACTGTGTACAACTCATATCAGTCCATTTTACTGAAGCGTTTTAGAGATATAAGTCATTATTCTACGCTATACATCTATAAAGGCCTCATTTCTAACAAGTAGAAAAAAGTAATAGTCTGTTTCTATAGGGGCCATCCCATACAGTGTGCATACTTCATATCAAAGCATTTTACAGTAGCATTTTGGAGATATGTCACATTATTTGACTTCAGAGGCCTATAATGTCCTCATTTCTAATAAGTACAAAAAACTAATGGTCAGTTTCTATAGTGGACATCCCATATATTGTGTATAACTCATTTCAGTCCATTTTACTGGAGCGTTTCAGAGATATATGCCATTATTCTACTTTATACACCTATAAAGACCTCATTTCTAATAAGTAGAAAAAACTAATGGTCAGATTCTATAGGGGACGTCCCATACAGTGTGCATTCCTCATATCAAACCTTTTTACTTCAGCGTTTTGGAGATATGGCACATTATTTGACTTCAGAGGCCTATAAAGTCATCATTTCTAATAAACAGAAAAAACTAATGGTCTGTTTCTATAGGGGACGTGCCATACAGTAAGTATAACTCATATCAAATCATTTTACTGCAGCATTTTTGAGAAATCAGTATACACCTTTAAAGACAGTGCAACACTAACAAAACGTCGCAAAGACACCTGTAAGTAATCACTAAGAAAATTACCTAAATCATCACATTGGACAAGAATTCATGCTTTTTATTATTTGACTTAAGCTGCATTTTTTATTCACATTATCTGTTTCAAATAAAGTTTTTGCAATTGCATAAGATAAAATTGCCATTTGTGGACCTTTAAAATTATATTACACTTATAACTTTACTTTATGAAGATATTGTTCTAACTAATGACTATATAGCCCACATATGAATTTGATACAGCATGACCAACGCTCAGCAGACACTACTGAATGCACTTCAAAAACTTATCAAAAATATTTTTTTATCTAAATTGGAAGTTAATCCATTATATTTATGTCCTTTTCTTAAAAGTTATGTTTTGAAATTAAAACAAAATCACTACAATCTCGGATATTTGCTTTTTATTTCCTTTATTTATTTTGTGACGTAAATTTAGCATATAATTTTGCTATATAATTATATGCATTACTGCCATGAGTTGCCACAGAAAAGGGTAAGTGGTAATTCTCTTCAATAATTTGAAGAAATGCATAAATACATTTGGGCATGGGTATTAATTTGATGAATTTATGATTAACAATGACTGATTAATGGGTACATTACTTTATTATCCCTAAAAGTGAATATGGGTCAGAAATAATGTGACAGAACAGTTGCTACTTTTTTTTCCTCCAAAATGCTGCAGTAAAATTGACTAATATGAGTTATGCATACTGTATGGCACGTCTCCTAAAGAAACTGACCATTAATTCTTTTAAGCAATTAATATTTTGTCCCCTAGTAAATAATTATATGTTATTTTGTTTAGTTCTCTGTTCAGAATCGAGGGAGAATTGAGATCTTTATATGAAAGGAAAAAAATCTTGATTCTCATTTTATCCAGAATCGTGTAACTCTAACACAAAATTAAAATAATGCATGTACGTTCATCTTCCCCGCTGCTGTAGCAATTTCTTAAAGTTTTATGTACTTAGCCCTATATGTTTTGTCTGTTTTTATTCTTTCTCTTGTATTATGTATCTGCATCCACTAATCCTCCATTCTTTCTGGCTAGTGCAGGCTATTTATATATATAAATATAAATCATAACTATTTTGAGCAATAGGATCATATAAAATATATAATATAAAATAAAATTATATACGTGGCCAATATACAATTACAAAGTAAACATATATCAGTACTTTTTTACTTAAGTAAATTAAAAGTCAGGTACTTTTGTACTTTCACTTAAGTAAAATTGAAAAGTAGCACTAAATACTTTCACTTGAGTTATATTTTATTATATGTATCTGTACTTTTACTCAAGTATTTGATTTGTGTACTTCGTCCACCACTGTCAACAATCACATTTTTCTTTCCTTTAATTACTTTCAAAAAGCAACGAAACTGTTCTAGATTGTACTTCTCCTCCTTTCTATCATTTAACATAATCTGAGCCGAAGTTTCTCTTTCACTCTCAGATTCCGATGTGTTCTCCATCTCACTACTGACATCAGTCTTATTCACTTCTTTTGTTTCTACTTTCTTTTCTTTTTCTTCGAACACTGTTCACCTTCACTTTTAGTTGCTTTAGAACTGGTACTTTACACCAGTGGCAAGCCGATAGTCGGTCCAGTTTCTACAGAGTGCTTACAGGATTCCTTTATTTTATAAATATATATTCATTTTATATTACTTGAAAAAAAAAACAACAATAAAAAATCTTATAAAAGTTATAAAAGTGCCACAATTATTCCAGTATCACGTGCAGAGGTGGCATTTTGCTCATATGAACGGGACATTATACAAAATGAGTTTTAAATTTATGATTTATTAATTAGATTTTTATTTATGTAATTTTTTAATTCTGGATGTTGATTTATGTAGATGAAGCGTTTTAACGCGCGTGCACGTCGAACATTTGAACCGAAGCGGCGCAAAGTTGCCATGGAAACGGAGAAACAACAAACTGACAAGCAGCAAAAACTCCGTCTCTCGCTGTCGTTTTCTCTTCTTTCAGGTGTGTTTACTCGCTAAAATCACACGAATAATACACACAACTGTTGTTGACACTTCTCTTACTTTTAATTGACACACTTTATCAAGGGGAAAAACGGGAGTATGTGCGTTTTTAACTACGATTCCTTGTTCAACAATCTTGTTTACCTTCTCAACGGAATCTAAGAAAAGAACCATCGTACTATTCATCCTAGAAGCCGATTTTATACTTTCATGCCCAATCACTTGTCCAACCGCAAGACTACATTCAACACTCAACGCCGACCGGCACCTTAATACCATGCTGTCGAGTGAGTTGTTCAAACCCCACTCTCTCCTCATGCTGGCCATTATGGACAGCTACACAAAAAACCCACCCCCTAACAGAAACCTTTCTAAACAGCTTAATGAAAAAAAAAATCATTAAAAAACCGCTAACTAACCGTGAAAAAAGTTGGAAAGCCACAGCCACTCGCTCAGCCACACTCGCGCATGCGCACACATAGACAGATAGATGCAACTCAAGCGCTCTGAAAGCGCGATCTCTCTCTGCTGATCCTGAAATTACCGTAATCATAGTAATAGGCGCGCATACTTTTTTTTTTTTTTTGCTTCCGACGCCAGAAGTACTTTTTGTGTTTAAAGAGTTTGTAAAGGTCAGAATTTTGGTTGATTAGAATTTTTATGAAGCAATGAATAATTGCTTTGTTTTTTGTTTTGATCAGTGGTGTTATAATGAGACTCTTTGTATATTATTTGAGGATAATTTAATCTTTACAGCAATATTGAAGTAATTTCTTATTTTTAAGTATAAAAGGTTTTCTTGTTCTAAATTGAACAAACTTCTTTGAAATGCAAAACTGATTTTCGTTCGCTCGAAATATTTTCTTATTTGCGAGACGAAGATTTTCTCCTCAACTCAGTTCACGCGCAAAAATTCGGCAGAGATCCAATTCCATAAGTGGTACGCCATTTCGGTTCTGCAAAGGGAACAAAGGACCATTTTATTTGGCCTCTGTTTAAAGTATTCCCATACTTTTGATAATCTTGGTCTAGGTTTTAGTGATAGAAAGGAACTTTCTCCGTTCCCAGGAGCAGAAGCCGCCATTATGCGAGATCAATGTAAACAGTGTGACGCGTCGACGTATTTTCGTAGTCAACGTTATCAATGGCGTCAACGCGTCATTGCAGCACTAATCTAGAAATACAGAAAATAATATAAATAATGTAAATTCTTCCAGATATAAATGATGGTAAGAAAAAAAACAGTTGTAATCATAAACACTGAAATAAATGTCTATAAAGTATCCAACAAACACCCTCAGTTTGACACCAATGAAATGATCTTTAAGTGTGAATTTCCAGCAGATCTGAAGACATCAGCATAATAAATGAGGTGAAAACAGGAACTATTGACATGAAATAAAGAGTGTTTTCAGCAGCTGTTAATATTGATGATCCTCAGACTATCAACACTCATTCAACAAGACATTCAGACCATCAGCAGATCATCTCACTTTATTCTCAGTGTTTGCTGGTAGAAACACATTATTCGAGTCAGGAAATATGCTAAAATCCTGTTAAACTGCTCTATTGAAAGACAGTATTGCCATTTCTCACAAAATGAGATAAATAAAACATTGATAACAGAAACTAGGGCTGCATGACTTTAGGAGAAAATAATTTGAAAGGTTGGTCAATTTGAACGATCTGAAATGGGGGGGACCACAATTTCAAAATGATCTGAATATCTCTATCTGGAAAGAATGAATCATTCTAGGATGATTGGGGTAATTTTGTAGGGTCGTGAATGTGCATAAAAGAAAATGAACAAATTACAAGCGCATATAAATACAATAGAACAAAGATACAGTTCGAGCAACACGATCACGCAAAACGTCAGGCGAATCTGAACGTGTTTGGAGAGGTATTGTAGATGATTTGTTAGCTTTAGCTGATTTTTGCGAAATAAATTCTCCTCTCGATTATCATTTTATATGTAAAAGAGTTTTTCAGTTGAGGGATAATTGTGGTTGTACAATAAATGGAAGGATTTGGGTTCAGTTTGAGGTCATTCAGCGACTCCGCGGCCCTCACGCTATGGTTGAACTTCCAAGCATTCTCGAACAACAGCAGTCATTGGATGTACCGGCAGAAGAGACAGCAGGATGTATTGTGTCGCTAAGGACAGTCCGACGAAAACCATTATAACCTCTCCAAACACGTTCAGATTCGCCTGACATTTTGCGTGATCACATTGCTCGAACTGTCTTGAGAGGGTCGGCTCTTAAATTGAGGTGAAAGCTGATTGGTTGCTCCCACGTGTGAACTGTCCAATGGCATTTTAGCACTCGATTGACAAATGGATAAAGAAAAGCATTTGGCAAATCCTTTTGTTAAAAAGCGATTTAAAAAGCCATTTAAAATGATTTACAAATGAATTTTTTTTTATTGTTCTATTAATCTACGTTTAAAAACAGGAATTAAATAAACAACTTTAAATATGTCTAATTACATGCCTATATAAAAGTGATTTATTTATATACATTTTTATGTGTGAATTATTAAATGAATTAATTGATTCTTTGTTTTATTTTTTATGTGTCACTCCTGGTCCTCCATATAGGAAAGCATCAATTCATTAAAATAAATAGAATTTTCTATCTCAATTCTAAATGGTGTGTTTTGTTACTGGCTCCAAGTAGAACATTTTCATGTTTTACATTTTCCAAACTTAATTTAGGTTATCTATGCAGGCATTTTCCATGGCAACCGTGTATTAATCTGTAATGCTTTTAATTCAGTTACAAGGTAATATATATAAATATATTTTATAATATTTGCCATTGAATGAAAAGATTATTAAAATTACTCCACTGAAATGAAATTTAATCATTAACTTGTGTGATTAAAACAAATTCTCTCATTAAGATCCTTTCACACCAAGAACGACAATTATAAATATAATTACAGTAACTATATTTGCGTCCACACCAAAGCACGATGACGGTGTTTGAGTTGCTCAGGCGCTGCGGATTCAAAGTGAACGTGTTTTTGCTGTTCTTGTTGCTTTTACACGGCTTTAACCAGATGTGCTCAGCATGCTGTTTCGAGTGAATAGCTAGTGCTATCGATCTAATCTAACAGTGAATTTACTGACGAAATATAGTGGAATAAAAACAACACCGAGACTTTTTTTCACTGCAGCGTCACAGGAAGCGAGAGAGAGCTGTCGAAACTAGCACTGGATATCTGAGGTCATTTTATTTTACACAGTTTGCTAGCCTGGCATATATCGTTAATACTTCTCACCATTTACTCCGAGGGTATGAGCGATTGTTTTCCATATATCCGTTTTCCTTCAAATATCACTGAAACGGAGTCTCATGGCTTTTTCTGGACCTCGGCGAATAACTTCTCCGCGATGTCGATCTAGGACGCTGACTAGTTGCCTCGCTGCGCTATCAGGCAATGACTTGTAAAGTTGGTGTTTGAGCATGAAGACGCCGCGCGAAACTGGTTTTGGACAGACTTGAGGTAGCGTAACCATTCAATGATCTACAGCAAAACAGCGCAAGCTTTAGTGAGAACTAAACAAATTTTTAACTACAACTGTACGAATTTATCGCTAGAAATGACAGCAAAATTGGAAAATATTGGTCAAAAACGAACATTTACAAAACGTTACGTTAAATTTGCTTATCTGATACTCTGATACTGTCAGACCTCATCTCGCAACATATCTCATATCTTCACATTAATTGTTCTCTGTTGACATGTCATAACTGAAATTCACTCAAAAATAAAAATTGAACTGCAAAATTTGAAATAATTCGGGACCATCCGAGCATATCACAGCGAATCATCTCATACTTATGATAACGGTCGTATTACATAAACTTAGAAAGGCGCGAACAGTTTCATTGGCCGGTTTCCTTGAATGACAGTCAGATTCACCAATCATAACAAGGGAGTAAAATAAAACAACCAATAGCATTACTTCCCCCGTTGAAACTAGAATATTACTGAATTTATGAAACATTCTCAAAAATCTACAGGTATATGTTAAAATATATACATGTAGACTTTTGAGAAGGTTTCATAATCAAAATTTTGAAAAATAGCAATAAAATAATTTAATGTGAAATGTGTTTTAACCTTTTTTCAACCATTTAACACTCCACGTTGCATCAACGTTGTTTTATCGTTGAAACAACAATGGACATTATTTCAACCATATTTCAACGTTAAATTGCTTACATGTGCCGCTGTTTTCATCTATTTAGCATTATTACGTCCCCCCCCTTTTTGTCTAGGAGAGGCGGGAGTGTAACATATATAGAAATGAGAAATTAATAAGAATAAGTATATAAAAAAAAAAAAAAAACTACGCCAGGTCAAAGCCAACGACAAGAGAGAGTTGGTTCTGTCCGCACTCCCAGAACTCACAAACACAGGGTATTTCTTTTTAAGGTTTTTATTCAAAATAATATCTCCTATAACACTCAAGGAGGTCAGGAAAAACAATAAGGAATTCAAATCAAGTGAAAGAAAAATAAGACGCTTCTACCTTCGGGAGTGGGTTAAAGCCAAAACAACAAACAAAAGGAGCAAGCTAACTAGAGTAAGGGAGTCTAAATAACCTATCAAATAAAACATCAAATAAACAACAAATCTCTTACCTTACTACCTAGCTAATCAAAAACAGGGAAAAACAGGGGTTAGTAACAAAACAAAAGGGCACCCACCTCCCTACTGCGTCTGAAAACAACAACAATAATGGGACAACTGGTTTTCACACTGCCACAACAGTAGATACAACAGGTTTTTTCTTTAAAGGAGCTTTCACGCCAGGAACTAACACCAAATGTTCTGGAAGTGAAAACAGGCCACACTCTCTCTGGGGAACAGCCAGCTCCCTTGATGTAAAAGCAAGTTCCTCTCCGTTCTCTAACAAGGAACAGGTGGCATCAATTAGGCTCCTGCAAGAGGACAGGGAGAAACAGAGGAAACAGGGAGAAAAACTACACTTCCCAGCAGGCAGTGGGCATCAAGTCACATACACATTCAGAACCAGACAATTAATGACATACGTCCTGGGACGTAACAAGCATTAAACGTTGTATCAACGTTGTAAGAGCAACTGACATTATTTCAACGTTGAAGGTTGGTCATGTGCCGGCTGGGATTTTTTTTTCCATATATCCATTTTTTTTTTTAAATATCATTGAAAAGGGGGTTCAATTATCAAACAGTGGTGGCTTTTTCTGGACCTTGGCGATTAACTTATCCGTGATGTCGACTGCGTTATCAGGCAATGACTAAAGGCGGTGTTTGAGCATGAAGACACTGTGAGAAACTGATTTTGAACAGAATTAAGGTAGCGTAACCGTTTAATGATCTACAGCAAAACAGCGTGAGCTTTGGTGAGAACTAAACAAATATTTAATTACAACACTAGTAATTTCTCGCTTTAAATGACATAAAAATTGGAAAATGTTGGTTAAAAACTAAAATTTACACATAAACAGACCAGCAAACTCAACTTTCGGGCACCATCTTTATTGTTCAACTGTCACAGAATGGAAGCAGGATTGTGGGATATCAAAGGCAGTGAAAGATACAGTTATACGTCCTTCAAAAATTGATTAGATGAACGATCAAATCAAATCTTTTGATTGATTCAAAACAACTACCCTTATTTAAAACTTTACAAAGTAAAATAACATAAAATCGACATTCGTACAGAGCGTTAACTTCAGTAATGTAGAACACAATGCCATGATGTTGAACGCATGTCACTGCTGGATCTGAAGATGATTCAGTTACTGTGATCGTGACCACAGACTAGATCATTGATCAACTCTGATGTGTTTCTCTCCAGTGTGAATCCTTTCATGTGTTTCTGACAGATTGAATCTCTTGTTGCTTCCAGTGTGAATCCAGTTTTTGACCTTAAACTCTGTCCTCTCCTTCCAGATGCTTTTGTTGTTAGACATTAAATGTAGGTTTCAAATTCTACATGTTGCACTTTGTACTTTTATGGAAACTGTAACTAATGTGTCATATTCACTCTCTCTTATTCCCTCTATTCTTTCTGTGTGCACATTTGAAAGTAAAGCACTGATCTAGAGTCAAGATGCAGATAAAATTAACTTTTAACAACCTAAATTTTAAATATTGGACTCTTATTTAATGTACCAATGTTCTTCTGTAGTCTCATACTGAACTGACCAACAGCTTCAGTGATTATAAAAACTCTCTTGCTTTGTGTAATTTTTTGCAATTTGAAGAAAGTTTTGTTTTTCTTGAGTCTTCATGACTTTATATACCTCAGTACAAAAAGTGTCAAATGGTGTGATGAACCAGTGCATTCACCACACTCCAGCTATAGAGAGAGAGAGAGAGAGAGAGAGAACTAACACAGAAGAGACTTTGTTTCTCCACATGAAGATGAACCACTTACAGTGATTTCAGACTGTGGTGATGTGGTTTCTCCACTGCATGGATCTTCATGTGAAGCTTCAGGTGATTTTTAAAAGCAAAACTAGTTCCACACTGATCACACGTGTGCGGCTTCTCTCTGCTGTGGATCTTCTCATGTTTTTTCTGATCTGCTGACTGATTGAATCTCTTGTCACAGTGTGAACACTTGTAAGGTTTTTCTCCAGTGTGGATCATCTCATGTGTTTTCAGATGCGCTGACTGACTGAATCGCTTGTTACAGTGTGAACACTTGTAAGGTTTTTCTCCAGTGTGGATCATCTCATGTGTTTTCAGATTTGCTGACTGATTGAATCTCTTGTCACAGTGTGAACACTTGTAAGGTTTTTCTCCAGTGTGAATTCTCTGGTGTAGTTTTAAACTGCTCGCATAAGTAAAAGTCTTCTCACACTCAAAGCACATGTACTCTCTCACACCAGTGTGTATTTTCTGATGTGAATATAAACTTTGCAGGAGTGAAAAACTCTTTCCACACACAGAACATGAATGTGGCTTCTCCTTTGTATGAACTGTCAGGTGTCTCTTCAGGTTTGATGACACAAGAAATGTTTTACCACATTGATCACACTTGAACGGTTTCTCTCCAGTGTGGATCCTCATGTGTTCGTTAAGCTTTGATGATTCTGTGAAACTCTTTCCACACTGATCACAAATAAATGGCTTCTCTCCAGTGTGGATCTTCATGTGTTGTTTAAGGTGTTCTGATCGGGTGAAACTCTTCCCACATTGATGGCATACATGCGGCTTCTCTCCAGTGTGGATCCTCATGTGAACATCAAGACTATGTTTGAATGTGAATCTCTTTTCACATTGATCACACATGAATGGCTTCTCTCCAGTGTGGATCCTCATGTGTTCTTTAAGGTGTGAAGATTGACTGCATCTTTTCCCACACTGATCACACTTGAACGGCTTCTCTCCAGTATGAACTCTCATGTGAATCTCAAGACTATGTTTGTTTGTGAAATAGTTTCCACATTGAGTGCATTCATGTGGCTTCTCTCCAGTATGAATCTTCATGTGTTCCTTAAGATTTCCTTTTTGTGTGAATCTCTTCCCACACTGATCACATGTGAATGGCTCCTCTCCAGTGTGGATCCTCATATGAACATCAAGACTTTGTTTGCTTGAGAAACTCTTCCCGCACTGATCACATGTGAATGGCTCCTCTCCAGTGTGGATCCTCATGTGAACATCAAGACTTTGTTTGTATGTGAAGCTGTTTCCACACTGATCACATGTGAACGGTTTCTCTCCAGTGTGGATCATCATGTGACGTTCAAGATTTTGTTTGGTTGTGAAACTCTTTCCACACTGAGTGCAAGTTGTAGATTTCTTTGCTCTTTTCTTTAAAAATGTCTTTTTAGTCTTTGAGCGACTCAAAGGTTTTTCTCCAGGTTTGACATGATGTTCCTCCTCCACTTCACTCAGTTCTTCACTCTCCTCGCTCTCGTCCATCAGGTCTGGAATTAAAGAAAAAAATTATTAATTTAATTTTCAGTATGAAAATAATTCCAAGAAAGAAACATGTGACAAACAAGTGAGCCCTGATTGAGTAGCAAAAAGTACACATGATTTATGTAAAATATGACACTCAGGAAATGACATCATCTGTGCTCTTTCTACTGCATGATGGGAAGAGAAGAAAATAATCTCAATCCATTGTCTCAACTTTTACACAAGACGAATCTCTATAACTATGAATAACTTCTATGATTTATGATAACTACAACTTGATCAGTAACTATAAATCACCTTTTGCTTGAGTTTTGATTAAAACCCTTTCAGTCATTGTGGAAAGTTCATTTACTTCAAACATTTAGGTGTTTACTGGTTACTCCTAAAAAAGAAATAATGATGTACACTATATTGAAAATGTCTAAAATTCTGGTAACTTACTAAAGTGTGAACCAGATATAAACAAGATATAAACAAGATATAATTGATACAATTATAAAAAAAGTGCTGAAATCTTTCTAACATGAATGTTGTTCAGCATCATGAATGAATGAAGAATAAACACCAACCTCTTTGTTCTTCAGGATCTTCAGTGTGTTTCATTCTGCAGGTTCTGGATCACTCTTGTTCTCACTGTCCTCTTTAATAAACTCAGTCTTTGCAGATTTCAGCTCTTCCTGATGCTCTGATGCTCCTCTGATGGGAATATTCCAGCATTTATTGATGAACTGCTGTGGGAGGAGCTTCACTGATGATGTGAGTGATGTGGGAGGAGCTTCACTGATGATGTGATTGTAGTGGGAGGAGCTTCACTGATGATGTGATCACAGTGGGAGGAGCTTCACTGATGATGTGACTGCTGTGAGAGGAGCTGATCTTCCAAGATCAAAAATATATCAGTTACCGAATGATAAAATGAATCTATTAAATGAATGTAACAAAATTATTCAAAATATAAATAATGGTAAGAAAAAAATGTTTAAAGCACAGAGTTTAATGTACATATTTGTAGCCAACAAACACCAGTCTGTTGACACCAATAAATGAGCTTTAAGTGTGAATTTCCAGCAGATCTGAAGACATCAGCATAATAAATGAGGTGAAAACAGGAACTATTGACATGAAATAAAGAGTGTTTTCAGCAGCTGTTAATATTGATGATCCTCAGACTATCAACACTCATTCAACAAGACATTCAGACCATCAGCAAATCATCTCACTTTATTCTCAGTGTTTGCTGGTAGAAACTGATTATTTGAATCAGAATACATGAGAAAAGACTATAAACTGCTTTATTATTATACTCGTTCATTCGGACTCCTGGAACCTTTTGAGTCTCGCACCGATCAGGAATACGATCTCTTAGTCACAATCTGGTCAGTCTTGGTCATTTAGACAGAAGCGATTGACTAATAGATTTGTGTTGTTATGGACTTAACGTCACCTACTAGAGTTCATCATTTCAGAGTCAATCAGAATAAGTTCAAACATAATTTATTAACCAGGTAACAAAACTGGTTACCAGGTAACCAGGTAACAAAACAAAACAGGTAATTCACATCCCCTACAAAGAATAAAACATTATACATCAATTCAGTAGTAAAAGAATATAGAAGCATTTACCTGGCAGTGAAAAAGACACACAGCGATTGAGCGGGAGATCTGTCTACAGACTCCCTGAACTCTTTGCTATCTCTCCCTAAAAACCCAGATAATTCAATAGGACTAAATGGTGGTGTCTGCAATTATACATTTACATTTACATTTAGTCATTTAGCAGACGCTTTTATCCAAAGCGACTTACAAGTGAGGAAAACAAACAGGCGATTCTTCATGAATTGGCAAATAGACACAGGAAGTGCTCACAATACAAGTTTCATACATTGCTCAGTACCATAAGCTAGAGTAGGAAGGGAAAAGGGAAGGAAAGGGTTTTTTTTTTATGAGGGGATCAAGTGTTCACGGAAGAGATGAGTTTTCAGCTGTCTCTTGAATATTGCCAGGGATTCTGCGTTCCTGATGAAAGTAGGGAGATCATTCCACCAGCAGGGAGCAGTGAAGGAGAATGTTCTGGAGAGTGAATTATAATTAGGTTTTGGTCCCCTGTTCAGGGGGTCACAGATGGGCAATCAGATTGAATGGGTGATTGATACCTGTAGAAGAGAGACTTATTTACATACAGGAGGTGGTTTGAATGAAGGATCTGAGGGACGACACACCTTTAGTGGCACACAATATTTCTTGTTTTCTAGAACTTCTTGGAAGTTCGTACGGTGTCTGAGAGAATGAGACCATTTTACCAGGTGCACTGAGACATTTCAAACGATACCAAATATGGTCACTTGTTGAACACATTCAACATTGATTTGGATGGAGTTTTAGGTGAGGGAGGATGATGGGAAGAGTGTAGTGGTGAGGTGTGAACTGCTCGGCGTGGGGCGTCTCGGATGGTGCTGTTACTGCAGGAGAGTGTTCAAATGTTAATTATCAGGAAAGTCCTTTGTCCTCATAGGGAAAGTTGTCCTTCAGTCCAGACGGTCCGACTCCAGCCTTTCTTCAGATTCCGCTCTGCTCGCTCAACCCAGAATTCCATGAACATCAAAGTTAAGATCGAAGAAGGAGGTCTAGAACCAACTGAATGGAGGTGCAAATATTCATTTTCTGATGTAATCACAACGAAGTTCTTGTTGGTACTTTGTTTTGGGGTAAAAAGCACTTTGAAAAACCTTCTCAGCGTCATAATGAACATCGCGACGCATCCATGCTGCCGTGAGCGCCGCTTAGATTATTAACGCGACGCACGCTTTCCTCTCAGTAACAAAAACACACGACAAACATGAAAAAAGCGTCTGATCTGATCATAGTGATGTGGAGATGTTTGACCAGCTCTATTCAGCTTTCTCCTGTCACGTTTATTTATAGCCAACAACTTTATAATACAGATTATTGCTTTAAACCCACAAATATCAGAACTATCTATAGGCCTGTAATTGAGACATGTGTTCAAGAAATTTATTAAAACACAAACACATTGTTTCGTTCGTTTGTTATGCACTTCAATCCGCACGCGACTATTTATGGTTTTCTTCTCACGGAGGCCTGTGAAATCCAGGCAACTGGTTGATGAAACATTGATTAAAATTAAGATACGATTTATACAAAACGAAATTCACTTTAAAGAAAGGCTTTCTACAACACAAAAATTAAATGAATTGGTTAAAATCATGTCTGACCCACTGCATGTCTCCCAATAGATTGCGTATCTTATGATGTAGGCCTGGTGTCACTGCGGTTTGAAAATACACAGTCAAGCCAGCCACTAAAAGAAGTGTGTGCGCCTATTACTATGATTACGGTAATTTCAGGATCAGCAGAAAGAGAACGCGCTTTCAGAGCACTCGAATCTATCTATCTATCTATCTATCTATCAAATATGTCTTTCTTTCTTTTCTTTTTCTCTTTCTGTTTCTCTTTTTTTCTTATAAATTTCTTTTTTCCAAATATTTATATTTTTCTCTCTCTTTCTTCTTTTCAAATATTTATTTATTCTTTCTTTCTTTCCTTTCTTTGTCTGTCTCTCTTTCAAATTCAAATTCGCTTCATTAGCATGACTTACACAGTTTTGCCAAACCAGTGGCCATTACATGAGCAATGACAAATAATAATATAATACATAAACAAAATTAAAATAAACACATGAATAATTTGTTTATATCCTAGGTTTAACAAGAAAAAAAAAAGAATGACTGAAAGAATGACTAGCTGTGTTACAGATTGGAGTTTTAAAAATATTCACCTTACGTGTGAAAATAGTACCTGTAATAGTAAATAAAACTGTAACAAGACGCCATGTTTTGAATTTTTTGATACTTTACTCTGTTATCCCTTTTATTTACACTAACGTTGACTTTAATAATTGTGTATTTCTTTGAGTAATGTTTTCTTTTTTTTCTTCGTAGGCCACATCTCAAGACATTTTAATGTAGAGGTTTACTGCATAATAACTTGCAAAAAGCAGATAAAATAAAGTATACACTCTTTCTAAATGCCTCTCGTTTATTGTTTTTTACTGTATTAAAATGACAGTTTCTCTTGAATAATTTAATTTCCCATACATTAGGCATAGCTCATATCAAACCATTTTACTGCAGCATTTTGGAGATATATGTCATTATTCAAATTTGTACATCTATAAAGTCCTCATTTCTAATAAGTATAAAAAGTAATGGTATGTTTCTATAGGGGACGTCCCATACAGTAAACTCATATGAGTCCATTTTACTGCAGCGTTTTGAAGGTATGCCACATTATTCTATTTCTATAGGGGCGATCCCATAGAGTAAGTATAACTCATATCAAACCTTTTTACTGCAGCATTTTGGAGATATGTGCAATTATTCTACTTTATACACCTATAAAGTCCTTATTTCCAATAGGTATAAAAAAGTAATGGTCATATTCTATAGGGGATGTCCCATGCAGTATTCTTGATTCATTTAATACATTTTACTGCAGCATTTTGGAGATATATGCCATTATTTTACTTTATACTCCTATAAGGTCCCCATTTCTAATAAGTAGAAAAAAGTAATGGTATGTTTCTATAGGGGACTTGCCATACAATATTCCTAACTCATATGAGTCCATTTTACTTCAGTGTTTTGGAGATATATGCCATTATTCTACTTTATTCACCTATAAAGCCCTCATTTCTAATAAGTAGAAAAAACTAATGGTCAGATTCTATAGGGGATATCCCATACAATAAATATAACTCATATCAAACCTTTTTACTGCAGCATTTCGGAGATATGTGCCATTATTCTACTTTACATGCCTATAAAGACCTCATTTCTAATAAGTAGAAAAAACTAATGGTCAGATTCTATAGGGGACATCCCATACAGTAAGTATAACTCATATCAAACCATTTTACTGCAGAGTTTTGGAGATATATGCCATTATTCTACTTTACACACCTACAAGGTCCTCATTTCTAATAAGTAGAAAAAATAATGGTATGTTTCTATAGGGAATATCTGAATATCTGGGAACATACTATATGCACAAGTCATATCAAACCTTTTTACTGTAGTGTTTTGGAGATATACCAAATTATTTGACTTCAGAGGCCTATAAATGCTCATTTCTAATAAGAAGAAAAAACTATTGGTCAGTTTCTATAGGGGACATCCCATACTGTATGCACAAGTCATAAAAAACCTTTTTACTGTAGCGTTTTGTAGATACGTGCCATTATTCTACTTTATACACCTATAAAGACCTCATTTCTAATAAATTGAACAAAGTAATGGTCTCAAGTCAAGTCAAGTCATCTTTATTTATATAGCGCTTTTTACAATGCAAATTGTGGCAAAGCAGCTTTACATTAATAAGAAAATGGTGTCATTGTGCAGCTTATTCTATATATTATTGATTCATTCCGTTGCAAAGATCAGTAGTTATTAGTCTAGTTAATTTAGGTATAGCAGCACTGCTGAAAACAGTGACGTAATCGTCCGGCTCAGCTCAGTTCGCATACAACGGCGCCAATCCAGGCATATCAAAAACACTGATGAATATCAAGCAAGTGTCCCCAACTTAAGCAAGCCAAAGGCAACAGCGGTAAGGAACCAAAACTCCAACAAATGGAGAAAAAAACCTTGGGAGAAACCAGGCTTAGTCGGGGGGCCAGTTCTCCTCTGGCCAACAGTGAACACTTGTCCGATACTCAGGCAGAGTTACAGGTCATTAAACCGATTTGGAATCGCAACAGTCAAAATATTTAATCTAGTTCCATCTAGTTTAAGGTCTTTTTGATCACGCCGGTATGGGACGGTTTGTTGGGATATGTGCCACTGGCTGATGAGTCGGTAAGGTCTTAACAAAGGATGAGCTAGTTAACAGTCTCCGCCGACACCACAGGGCCACCAAAGTAATGGTCTGTTTCTATAGGGGACGTGACATACAGTAAGTATAACTCATGTCAGTCCATTTTACCGCAGAGTTTTGGAGATATGTGCCATTATTCTACTTTATACACCTATAAAGACCTCACTTCTAATAAGTGTAAAAAAGTAATGGTCAGTTTCTATAGCGGACATCCCATACAGTAAGTATAATTCATATCAAACCTTTTCACTGCAGTGTTTTGGAGATATGTCACATTAATTGACTTCAGAGGCCTATAAAGTCCTCATTTCTAACAAGTAGAAAAAAGTAATAGTCTGTTTCTATAGGGGACATCCCATACTTCATATCAAAGCATTTTACAGTAGCATTTTGGAGATATGTCACATTATTTGAATTCAGAGGCCTGTAATGTCCTCATTTCTAATAAGTACAAAAAACTAATGGTCAGTTTCTATAGTGGACATCCCATACTGTATTCAAAAGTCATATAAAACCTTTTTACTGCAGCGTTATAGATATGTCACATTATTTGACTTCAGAGGCCTATAATGTCCTCATTTCTAATAAGTACAAAAAACTAATGGTCAGTTTCTATAGTGGACATCCCATATATTGTGTATAACTCATATCAGTCCATTTTACTGAAGCGTTTTAGAGATATATGCCATTATTCTACACTATACATCTATAAAGGCCTCATTTCTAACAAGTAGAAAAAAGTATTAGTCAGTTTCTATAGGGGCCATCCCATACTTCATATCAAAGCATTTTACAGTAGCATTTTGGAGATATGTCACATTATTTGACTTCAGAGGCCTATAATGTCCTCATTTCTAATAAGTACAAAAAACTAATGGTCAGTTTCTATAGTGGACATCCCATACTGTATTCAAAAGTCATATAAAACCTTTTTACTGCAGCGTTATAGATATGTCACATTATTTGACTTCAGAGGCCTATAATGTCCTCATTTCTAATAAGTACAAAAAACTAATGGTCAGTTTCTATAGTGGACATCCCATATATTGTGTATAACTCATATCAGTCCATTTTACTGAAGCGTTTTAGAGATATATGCCATTATTCTACACTATACATCTATAAAGGCCTCATTTCTAACAAGTAGAAAAAAGTATTAGTCAGTTTCTATAGGGGCCATCCCATACTTCATATCAAAGCATTTTACAGTAGCATTTTGGAGATATGTCACATTATTTGACTTCAGAGGCCTATAATGTCCTCATTTCTAATAAGTACAAAAAACTAATGGTCAGTTTCTATAGTGGACATCCCATATATTGTGTATAACTCATTTCAGTCAATTTTACTGGAGCGTTTCAGAGATATATGCCATTATTCACATTATTCACATTTATACACCTATAAAGACCTCATTTCTAATAAGTAGAAAAAAACTAATGGTCTGTTTCTATAGGGGACGTGCCATACAGTAAGTATAACTCATATCAAACCATTTTACTGCAGCACTTTTGAGAAATCAGTATACACCTTTAAAGACAGTGCAACACTAACAAAACGTCGCTAAGACACCTGTAAGTAATCACTAAGAAAATTACCTAAATCATCACATTGGACAAGAATTCATGCTTTTTATTATTTGACTTAAGCTGCATTTTTTTTCACATTATCTGTTTCAAATAAAGTTTTTGCAATTTCATAAGATAAAATTGCCATTTGTGGACCTTTAAAATTATAACACTTATAACTTTACTTTATGAAGATATTGTTTTAACTAATAACTATGTAGCCCACATATGAATTTGATACAGCATGACCAACGCTCAGCAGACACTACTGAATGTACTTCAAAAAATTATCAAAAATATTTTTTTATCTAAATTGGAAGTTAATCTATCATATTTATGTCCTTTTCTTAAAAGTTATGTTTTGAAATTAAAACAAAATCACTACAATCTCGGATATTTGCTTTTTATTTCCTTTATTTATTTTGTGACGTAAATTTAGCATATAATTTTGCTATATAATTATATGCATTACAGCCATGAGTTGCCACAGAAAAGGGTAAGTGGTAATTCTTACTTACAGTGATTTCAGACTGTGGTGATGTGGTTTCTCCACTGCATGGATCTTCATGTGAAGCTTCAGGTGATTTTTAAAAGCAAAACTAGTTCCACACTGATCACACGTGTGCGGCTTCTCTCTGCTGTGGATCTTCTCATGTTTTTTCTGATCTGCTGACTGATTGAATCTCTTGTCACAGTGTGAACACTTGTAAGGTTTTTCTCCAGTGTGGATCATCTCATGTGTTTTCAGATGCGCTGACTGACTGAATCGCTTGTTACAGTGTGAACACTTGTAAGGTTTTTCTCCAGTGTGGATCATCTCATGTGTTTTCAGATTTGCTGACTGATTGAATCTCTTGTCACAGTGTGAACACTTGTAAGGTTTTTCTCCAGTGTGAATTCTCTGGTGTAGTTTTAAACTGCTCGCATAAGTAAAAGTCTTCTCACACTCAAAGCACATGTACTCTCTCACACCAGTGTGTATTTTCTGATGTGAATATAAACTTTGCAGGAGTGAAAAACTCTTTCCACACACAGAACATGAATGTGGCTTCTCCTTTGTATGAACTGTCAGGTGTCTCTTCAGGTTTGATGACACAAGAAATGTTTTACCACATTGATCACACTTGAACGGTTTCTCTCCAGTGTGGATCCTCATGTGTTCGTTAAGCTTTGATGATTCTGTGAAACTCTTTCCACACTGATCACAAATAAATGGCTTCTCTCCAGTGTGGATCTTCATGTGTTGTTTAAGGTGTTCTGATCGGGTGAAACTCTTCCCACATTGATGGCATACATGCGGCTTCTCTCCAGTGTGGATCCTCATGTGAACATCAAGACTATGTTTGAATGTGAATCTCTTTTCACATTGATCACACATGAATGGCTTCTCTCCAGTGTGGATCCTCATGTGTTCTTTAAGGTGTGAAGATTGACTGCATCTTTTCCCACACTGATCACACTTGAACGGCTTCTCTCCAGTATGAACTCTCATGTGAATCTCAAGACTATGTTTGTTTGTGAAATAGTTTCCACATTGAGTGCATTCATGTGGCTTCTCTCCAGTATGAATCTTCATGTGTTCCTTAAGATTTCCTTTTTGTGTGAATCTCTTCCCACACTGATCACATGTGAATGGCTCCTCTCCAGTGTGGATCCTCATATGAACATCAAGACTTTGTTTGCTTGAGAAACTCTTCCCGCACTGATCACATGTGAATGGCTCCTCTCCAGTGTGGATCCTCATGTGAACATCAAGACTTTGTTTGTATGTGAAGCTGTTTCCACACTGATCACATGTGAACGGTTTCTCTCCAGTGTGGATCATCATGTGACGTTCAAGATTTTGTTTGGTTGTGAAACTCTTTCCACACTGAGTGCAAGTTGTAGATTTCTTTGCTCTTTTCTTTAAAAATGTCTTTTTAGTCTTTGAGCGACTCAAAGGTTTTTCTCCAGGTTTGACATGATGTTCCTCCTCCACTTCACTCAGTTCTTCACTCTCCTCGCTCTCGTCCATCAGGTCTGGAATTAAAGAAAAAAATTATTAATTTAATTTTCAGTATGAAAATAATTCCAAGAAAGAAACATGTGACAAACAAGTGAGCCCTGATTGAGTAGCAAAAAGTACACATGATTTATGTAAAATATGACACTCAGGAAATGACATCATCTGTGCTCTTTCTACTGCATGATGGGAAGAGAAGAAAATAATCTCAATCCATTGTCTCAACTTTTACACAAGACGAATCTCTATAACTATGAATAACTTCTATGATTTATGATAACTACAACTTGATCAGTAACTATAAATCACCTTTTGCTTGAGTTTTGATTAAAACCCTTTCAGTCATTGTGGAAAGTTCATTTACTTCAAACATTTAGGTGTTTACTAGTTACTCCTAAAAAAGAAATAATGATGTACACTATATTGAAAATGTCTAAAATTCTGGTAACTTACTAAAGTGTGAACCAGATATAAACAAGATATAAACAAGATATAATTGATACAATTATAAAAAAAGTGCTGAAATCTTTCTAACATGAATGTTGTTCAGCATCATGAATGAATGAAGAATAAACACCAACCTCTTTGTTCTTCAGGATCTTCAGTGTGTTTCATTCTGCAGGTTCTGGATCACTCTTGTTCTCACTGTCCTCTTTAATAAACTCAGTCTTTGCAGATTTCAGCTCTTCCTGATGCTCTGATGCTCCTCTGATGGGAATATTCCAGCATTTATTGATGAACTGCTGTGGGAGGAGCTTCACTGATGATGTGAGTGATGTGGGAGGAGCTTCACTGATGATGTGATTGTAGTGGGAGGAGCTTCACTGATGATGTGATCACAGTGGGAGGAGCTTCACTGATGATGTGACTGCTGTGAGAGGAGCTGATCTTCCAAGATCAAAAATATATCAGTTACCGAATGATAAAATGAATCTATTAAATGAATGTAACAAAATTATTCAAAATATAAATAATGGTAAGAAAAAAATGTTTAAAGCACAGAGTTTAATGTACATATTTGTAGCCAACAAACACCAGTCTGTTGACACCAATAAATGAGCTTTAAGTGTGAATTTCCAGCAGATCTGAAGACATCAGCATAATAAATGAGGTGAAAACAGGAACTATTGACATGAAATAAAGAGTGTTTTCAGCAGCTGTTAATATTGATGATCCTCAGACTATCAACACTCATTCAACAAGACATTCAGACCATCAGCAAATCATCTCACTTTATTCTCAGTGTTTGCTGGTAGAAACTGATTATTTGAATCAGAATACATGAGAAAAGACTATAAACTGCTTTATTATTATACTCGTTCATTCGGACTCCTGGAACCTTTTGAGTCTCGCACCGATCAGGAATACGATCTCTTAGTCACAATCTGGTCAGTCTTGGTCATTTAGACAGAAGCGATTGACTAATAGATTTGTGTTGTTATGGACTTAACGTCACCTACTAGAGTTCATCATTTCAGAGTCAATCAGAATAAGTTCAAACATAATTTATTAACCAGGTAACAAAACTGGTTACCAGGTAACCAGGTAACAAAACAAAACAGGTAATTCACATCCCCTACAAAGAATAAAACATTATACATCAATTCAGTAGTAAAAGAATATAGAAGCATTTACCTGGCAGTGAAAAAGACACACAGCGATTGAGCGGGAGATCTGTCTACAGACTCCCTGAACTCTTTGCTATCTCTCCCTAAAAACCCAGATAATTCAATAGGACTAAATGGTGGTGTCTGCAATTATACATTTACATTTACATTTAGTCATTTAGCAGACGCTTTTATCCAAAGCGACTTACAAGTGAGGAAAACAAACAGGCGATTCTTCATGAATTGGCAAATAGACACAGGAAGTGCTCACAATACAAGTTTCATACATTGCTCAGTACCATAAGCTAGAGTAGGAAGGGAAAAGGGAAGGAAAGGGTTTTTTTTTTATGAGGGGATCAAGTGTTCACGGAAGAGATGAGTTTTCAGCTGTCTCTTGAATATTGCCAGGGATTCTGCGTTCCTGATGAAAGTAGGGAGATCATTCCACCAGCAGGGAGCAGTGAAGGAGAATGTTCTGGAGAGTGAATTATAATTAGGTTTTGGTCCCCTGTTCAGGGGGTCACAGATGGGCAATCAGATTGAATGGGTGATTGATACCTGTAGAAGAGAGACTTATTTACATACAGGAGGTGGTTTGAATGAAGGATCTGAGGGACGACACACCTTTAGTGGCACACAATATTTCTTGTTTTCTAGAACTTCTTGGAAGTTCGTACGGTGTCTGAGAGAATGAGACCATTTTACCAGGTGCACTGAGACATTTCAAACGATACCAAATATGGTCACTTGTTGAACACATTCAACATTGATTTGGATGGAGTTTTAGGTGAGGGAGGATGATGGGAAGAGTGTAGTGGTGAGGTGTGAACTGCTCGGCGTGGGGCGTCTCGGATGGTGCTGTTACTGCAGGAGAGTGTTCAAATGTTAATTATCAGGAAAGTCCTTTGTCCTCATAGGGAAAGTTGTCCTTCAGTCCAGACGGTCCGACTCCAGCCTTTCTTCAGATTCCGCTCTGCTCGCTCAACCCAGAATTCCATGAACATCAAAGTTAGGATCGAAGAAGGAGGTCTAGAACCAACTGAATGGAGGTGCAAATATTCATTTTCTGATGTAATCACAACGAAGTTCTTGTTGGTACTTTGTTTTGGGGTAAAAAGCACTTTGAAAAACCTTCTCAGCGTCATAATGAACATCGCGACGCATCCATGCTGCCGTGAGCGCCGCTTAGATTATTAACGCGACGCACGCTTTCCTCTCAGTAACAAAAACACACGACAAACATGAAAAAAGCGTCTGATCTGATCATAGTGATGTGGAGATGTTTGACCAGCTCTATTCAGCTTTCTCCTGTCACGTTTATTTATAGCCAACAACTTTATAATACAGATTATTGCTTTAAACCCACAAATATCAGAACTATCTATAGGCCTGTAATTGAGACATGTGTTCAAGAAATTTATTAAAACACAAACACATTGTTTCGTTCGTTTGTTATGCACTTCAATCCGCACGCGACTATTTATGGTTTTCTTCTCACGGAGGCCTGTGAAATCCAGGCAACTGGTTGATGAAACATTGATTAAAATTAAGATACGATTTATACAAAACGAAATTCACTTTAAAGAAAGGCTTTCTACAACACAAAAATTAAATGAATTGGTTAAAATCATGTCTGACCCACTGCATGTCTCCCAATAGATTGCGTATCTTATGATGTAGGCCTGGTGTCACTGCGGTTTGAAAATACACAGTCAAGCCAGCCACTAAAAGAAGTGTGTGCGCCTATTACTATGATTACGGTAATTTCAGGATCAGCAGAAAGAGAACGCGCTTTCAGAGCACTCGAATCTATCTATCTATCTATCTATCTATCTATCTATCAAATATGTCTTTCTTTCTTTTCTTTTTCTCTTTCTGTTTCTCTTTTTTTCTTATAAATTTCTTTTTTCCAAATATTTATATTTTTCTCTCTCTTTCTTCTTTTCAAATATTTATTTATTCTTTCTTTCTTTCCTTTCTTTGTCTGTCTCTCTTTCAAATTCAAATTCGCTTCATTAGCATGACTTACACAGTTTTGCCAAACCAGTGGCCATTACATGAGCAATGACAAATAATAATATAATACATAAACAAAATTAAAATAAACACATGAATAATTTGTTTATATCCTAGGTTTAACAAGAAAAAAAAAAGAATGACTGAAAGAATGACTAGCTGTGTTACAGATTGGAGTTTTAAAAATATTCACCTTACGTGTGAAAATAGTACCTGTAATAGTAAATAAAACTGTAACAAGACGCCATGTTTTGAATTTTTTGATACTTTACTCTGTTATCCCTTTTATTTACACTAACGTTGACTTTAATAATTGTGTATTTCTTTGAGTAATGTTTTCTTTTTTTTCTTCGTAGGCCACATCTCAAGACATTTTAATGTAGAGGTTTACTGCATAATAACTTGCAAAAAGCAGATAAAATAAAGTATACACTCTTTCTAAATGCCTCTCGTTTATTGTTTTTTACTGTATTAAAATGACAGTTTCTCTTGAATAATTTAATTTCCCATACATTAGGCATAGCTCATATCAAACCATTTTACTGCAGCATTTTGGAGATATATGTCATTATTCAAATTTGTACATCTATAAAGTCCTCATTTCTAATAAGTATAAAAAGTAATGGTATGTTTCTATAGGGGACGTCCCATACAGTAAACTCATATGAGTCCATTTTACTGCAGCGTTTTGAAGGTATGCCACATTATTCTATTTCTATAGGGGCGATCCCATAGAGTAAGTATAACTCATATCAAACCTTTTTACTGCAGCATTTTGGAGATATGTGCAATTATTCTACTTTATACACCTATAAAGTCCTTATTTCCAATAGGTATAAAAAAGTAATGGTCATATTCTATAGGGGATGTCCCATGCAGTATTCTTGATTCATTTAATACATTTTACTGCAGCATTTTGGAGATATATGCCATTATTTTACTTTATACTCCTATAAGGTCCCCATTTCTAATAAGTAGAAAAAAGTAATGGTATGTTTCTATAGGGGACTTGCCATACAATATTCCTAACTCATATGAGTCCATTTTACTTCAGTGTTTTGGAGATATATGCCATTATTCTACTTTATTCACCTATAAAGCCCTCATTTCTAATAAGTAGAAAAAACTAATGGTCAGATTCTATAGGGGATATCCCATACAATAAATATAACTCATATCAAACCTTTTTACTGCAGCATTTCGGAGATATGTGCCATTATTCTACTTTACATGCCTATAAAGACCTCATTTCTAATAAGTAGAAAAAACTAATGGTCAGATTCTATAGGGGACATCCCATACAGTAAGTATAACTCATATCAAACCATTTTACTGCAGAGTTTTGGAGATATATGCCATTATTCTACTTTACACACCTACAAGGTCCTCATTTCTAATAAGTAGAAAAAATAATGGTATGTTTCTATAGGGAATATCTGAATATCTGGGAACATACTATATGCACAAGTCATATCAAACCTTTTTACTGTAGTGTTTTGGAGATATACCAAATTATTTGACTTCAGAGGCCTATAAATGCTCATTTCTAATAAGAAGAAAAAACTATTGGTCAGTTTCTATAGGGGACATCCCATACTGTATGCACAAGTCATAAAAAACCTTTTTACTGTAGCGTTTTGTAGATACGTGCCATTATTCTACTTTATACACCTATAAAGACCTCATTTCTAATAAATTGAACAAAGTAATGGTCTCAAGTCAAGTCAAGTCATCTTTATTTATATAGCGCTTTTTACAATGCAAATTGTGGCAAAGCAGCTTTACATTAATAAGAAAATGGTGTCATTGTGCAGCTTATTCTATATATTATTGATTCATTCCGTTGCAAAGATCAGTAGTTATTAGTCTAGTTAATTTAGGTATAGCAGCACTGCTGAAAACAGTGACGTAATCGTCCGGCTCAGCTCAGTTCGCATACAACGGCGCCAATCCAGGCATATCAAAAACACTGATGAATATCAAGCAAGTGTCCCCAACTTAAGCAAGCCAAAGGCAACAGCGGTAAGGAACCAAAACTCCAACAAATGGAGAAAAAAACCTTGGGAGAAACCAGGCTTAGTCGGGGGGCCAGTTCTCCTCTGGCCAACAGTGAACACTTGTCCGATACTCAGGCAGAGTTACAGGTCATTAAACCGATTTGGAATCGCAACAGTCAAAATATTTAATCTAGTTCCATCTAGTTTAAGGTCTTTTTGATCACGCCGGTATGGGACGGTTTGTTGGGATATGTGCCACTGGCTGATGAGTCGGTAAGGTCTTAACAAAGGATGAGCTAGTTAACAGTCTCCGCCGACACCACAGGGCCACCAAAGTAATGGTCTGTTTCTATAGGGGACGTGACATACAGTAAGTATAACTCATGTCAGTCCATTTTACCGCAGAGTTTTGGAGATATGTGCCATTATTCTACTTTATACACCTATAAAGACCTCACTTCTAATAAGTGTAAAAAAGTAATGGTCAGTTTCTATAGCGGACATCCCATACAGTAAGTATAATTCATATCAAACCTTTTCACTGCAGTGTTTTGGAGATATGTCACATTAATTGACTTCAGAGGCCTATAAAGTCCTCATTTCTAACAAGTAGAAAAAAGTAATAGTCTGTTTCTATAGGGGACATCCCATACTTCATATCAAAGCATTTTACAGTAGCATTTTGGAGATATGTCACATTATTTGAATTCAGAGGCCTGTAATGTCCTCATTTCTAATAAGTACAAAAAACTAATGGTCAGTTTCTATAGTGGACATCCCATACTGTATTCAAAAGTCATATAAAACCTTTTTACTGCAGCGTTATAGATATGTCACATTATTTGACTTCAGAGGCCTATAATGTCCTCATTTCTAATAAGTACAAAAAACTAATGGTCAGTTTCTATAGTGGACATCCCATATATTGTGTATAACTCATATCAGTCCATTTTACTGAAGCGTTTTAGAGATATATGCCATTATTCTACACTATACATCTATAAAGGCCTCATTTCTAACAAGTAGAAAAAAGTATTAGTCAGTTTCTATAGGGGCCATCCCATACTTCATATCAAAGCATTTTACAGTAGCATTTTGGAGATATGTCACATTATTTGACTTCAGAGGCCTATAATGTCCTCATTTCTAATAAGTACAAAAAACTAATGGTCAGTTTCTATAGTGGACATCCCATATATTGTGTATAACTCATTTCAGTCAATTTTACTGGAGCGTTTCAGAGATATATGCCATTATTCACATTATTCACATTTATACACCTATAAAGACCTCATTTCTAATAAGTAGAAAAAAACTAATGGTCTGTTTCTATAGGGGACGTGCCATACAGTAAGTATAACTCATATCAAACCATTTTACTGCAGCACTTTTGAGAAATCAGTATACACCTTTAAAGACAGTGCAACACTAACAAAACGTCGCTAAGACACCTGTAAGTAATCACTAAGAAAATTACCTAAATCATCACATTGGACAAGAATTCATGCTTTTTATTATTTGACTTAAGCTGCATTTTTTTTCACATTATCTGTTTCAAATAAAGTTTTTGCAATTTCATAAGATAAAATTGCCATTTGTGGACCTTTAAAATTATAACACTTATAACTTTACTTTATGAAGATATTGTTTTAACTAATAACTATGTAGCCCACATATGAATTTGATACAGCATGACCAACGCTCAGCAGACACTACTGAATGTACTTCAAAAAATTATCAAAAATATTTTTTTATCTAAATTGGAAGTTAATCTATCATATTTATGTCCTTTTCTTAAAAGTTATGTTTTGAAATTAAAACAAAATCACTACAATCTCGGATATTTGCTTTTTATTTCCTTTATTTATTTTGTGACGTAAATTTAGCATATAATTTTGCTATATAATTATATGCATTACAGCCATGAGTTGCCACAGAAAAGGGTAAGTGGTAATTCTCTTCAATAATTTGAAGAAATGCATAAATACATTTGGACATGTGTATTAATTTGATGAATTTATGATTAACAATGACTGATTAATGGGTAAATAACTTTATTATCCCTAAAAGTGAATATGGGTCAGAAATAATGTGACAGAACAGTTGCTACTTTTTTTTCCTCCAAAACGCTGCAGTAAAATTGACTAATATGAGTTATGCATACTGTATGAGACGTCTCCTATAGAAACTGACCATTAATTCTTTTAAGCAATTAATATTTTGTCCCCTAGTAAATAATTATATGTTATTTTGTTTAGTTCTCTGTTCAGAATCGAGGGAGAATTGAGATCTTTATATGAAAGAAAAAAAATCTTGATTCTCATTTTATCCAGAATCGTGCAACTCTAACACAAATTAAAATAATGCATGTACGTTCATCTTCCCCGCCGCTGTAGCAATTTCTTAAAATTTTATGTACTTGGCCCTATATGTTTTGTTTGTTTTTATTCTTTCTCTTGTATTATGTATCTGCATCCACTAATCTTCCATTCTTTCTGGCTAGTGCTGGCTATTTGATATATATATATATATATAAATATAAATCATAACTATTTTGAGCAATAGGATTATATAAAATATATAATATAAAATAAAATTATATACGTGGCCAATATACAATTACAAAGTAAACATATATCAGTACTTGTTTACTTAAGTAAATTAAAAGTCAGGTACTTTTGTACTTTCACTTAAGTAAAATTGAAATGGAGCACTAAATACTTTCACCTGAGTTATATTTGATTATATGTATCTGTACTTTTACTCAAGTATTTGATTTGTGTACTTCGTCCACCACTGTCAACAATCACATTTTTCTTTCCTTTTGTTACTTTCAAAAAGCTACGAAACTGTTCTAGATTGTACTTCTCCTCCTTTCTATCATTTGACATAATCTGAGCCGAAGTTTTTCTTTCACTCTCAGATTCTCACGTGTTCTCCATCTCACTACTGACATCAGTCTTATTCACTTCTTTTGTTTCTACTTTCTTTTCTTTTTCTTCGAACACTGTTCACCTTCACTTTTAGTTGCTTTAGAACTGGTACTTTACACCAGTGGCAAGCCGATAGTCGGTTCAGTTTCTACAGAGCGCTTACAGGACTCCTTTATTTTATAAATATATATTCATTTTATATTACTTGAAAAAAAAAAACAACAATAAAAAATCTTATAAAAGTTATAAAAGTGCCACAATTATTCCAGTATCACGTGCAGAGGTGGCATTTTGCTCATATGAACGGGACATCATACAAAATGAGTTTTAAATTTATGATTTATTAATGAGATTTTTATTTATGTAATTTTTTAATTCTGGATGTTGATTTATGTAAATGAGGCATGACTTTGACGCGTTTTAACGCGCTTGCACGTCGAACATTTGAACCGAAGCGGCGCAAAGTTGCCATGGAAACGGAGAAACAACAAACTGACGAGCGGCAAAAACTCCGTCTCTCGCTGTCGTTTTCTCTTCTTTCAGGTAAGTTTACGCGCTAAAATCACACGAATAATACACACAACTGTTGTTGACACTTCTCTTACTTGTAATTGACACACTTTATCAAGGGGAAAAACGGGAGTATGTGCGTTTTTAACTACGATTCCTTGTTCAACAATCTTGTTTACCTTCTCAACGGAATCTAAGAAAAGAACCATCGCACTATTCATCCTAGAAGCCGATTTTATACTTTCATGCCCAATCACTTGTCCAACCGCAAGACTACATTAAACACTCAACGCCGACCGGCAACTTAATACCATGCTGTCGAGTGAGTTGTTCAAACCCCACTCTCTCCTCACGCTGGCCATTATGGCCAGCTACACAAAAGACAAAAAACCCACCCACTAACAGAAACCTTTCTAAACAGCTTAATGGAAAAAATCATTAAAAAACCGCAAACTAACCGTGAAAAAAGTTGGAAAGCCACAGCCACTCGCTCAGCCACACTCCACAAACTTCACCACACTCGCGCATGCGCACATGTAGATAGATAGATGCCACTCAAGCGCTCTGAAAGCGCGTTCTCTCTCTGCTGATCCTGAAATTACCGTAATCATAGTAATAGGCGCGCATACTTTTTTTTTGCTTCCGACGCCTGAAGTACATTTTGTGTTTAAAGAGTTAAAGGTCAGAATTTTGGTTGATTAGAATTTTTATAAAGCTATGAAGAATTGCTTTGTTTTTTTTGTTTGTTTGATTTGATCAGTGGTGTCATAATGAGACTCTTTGTATATTATTTGAGGATAATTTAATCTTTACAGCAATATAGAAGTAATTTCTTATTTTTAAGTATAAAAGGTTTTCTTGTTCTAAATTCAACAAACATTTCTTTGTAATGCAAAACTGATTTTCGTTCGCTCGCAATATTTTCTTATTTGCGAGACGAAGATTTTCTCCTCAACTCAGTTCACGCGCGCGCGAAATGCCCTTTTGCACGCTCAAAATATGATCTTGCGCGCGCAAAAATTCGGCAGAGATCCAATTCCATAAGTGGTACGCCATTTCGGTTCTGCAAAGGGAACAAAGGATCATTTTATTTGGCCTGTTTAAAGTATTCCCATACTTTTGATAATCTTGGTCTAGGTTTTTGTAATAGAATGGAACTTTCTCCGTTCCCAGGAGCAGAAGCCGCCATTACGCGAGATCAATGTAACCAGTGTGACGCGTTGACGTATTTTCGTAGTCAACGTTATCGATGGCGTCAACGCGTCATTGCAGCACTAATCTAGAAATACAGAAAATAATGTAAATTATTCCAGATATAAATAATGGTAAGACACCAATGAAATGAGCTTTAAGTGTGAATTTCCAGCAGATCTGAAGACATCAGCATAATAAATGAGGTGAAAACAGGAACTATTGACATGAAATAAAGAGCGTTTTCAGCAGATGTTAATATTGATGATCCTCAGACTATCAACACTCATTCAACAAGACATTCAGACCATCAGCAGATCATCTCACTTTATTCTCCGTGTTTGCTGTTAGAAACACATTATTCGAGTCAGGAAATATGCTAAAATCCTGTTAAACTGCTCTATTGAAAGACGGTATTGTCATTTCTCACAAAATGAGATGAATAAAACATTGATAACAGAAACTAGGGATGCATGACTTTGGGAGAAAATAATTGGAAAGGTTGGTCAATTTGAACGATCTGAAATGGGGGGGACCACAATTTCAAAATGATCTGAATATCTCTATCTGGAAAGAATGAATCATTCTAGGATGATTGGGGTAATTTTGTAGGGTCGTGAATGTGCATAAAAGAAAATGAACAAATTACAAGCGTATATAAATACAATAGAACAAAGATACAAATTAGATAAACATTGCTTTATGTTTTTTAGGTGAATCTAACTGCAGTTCATATTGCAGTTGTTTGGACCTAGTTTGATATTCAAACGTTTCATTAATTCATTAAAATACATTGATCTGAACTTTAGCGTAACCGTTCAATGATCTACAGCAAAACAGCGCAAGCTTTGGTGAGAACTAAACAAATATTTAACTACAACTATATGAATTTATCGCTAGAAAATGACAGCAAAATTGGAAAATGTTGGTCAGTAGTCTATAGGGGGGACACAATGTCAAAATGATTGATGATGACCTTTGACCTTTGATCTTTGACCTCTGACCTCCACAGCCCCATAGGGACCACCCACGTTGTTACCCCACCCTCACGATTGAGCATTCTATTACCTTTGACCTTTGACATCGATCTCCTCTGAGGGATTGTGAATAATGATGTTGTCCTATGGGTGTTTGTATGTCTTCTGGTGGTCAAATTGCAGATGGGTTGTTTATAAACTGTGACAGGTTGTATTTGAAGTGTTGGGGGTGTGACATGTGGAAAACACATGTGGCAACATCCGCATTCCATTTCATGAGAATATAAATAGAGACCGAGATATTCAGGAAGATCATAATAGGATAAAGAAATAGACATCTTTATCAGTGTTGAGAGTGTGTGTTTGAGATCATCTCTCTCACACACACTCTCACCACTGAGCCCACCCCACCCCTTCATCCACACAGACACAGACACACACACACACGCAGTAGGCTATGCCATTCACAAACAGTCTCAGATTTCACACCTCAAGGTGAAAGAATAGAGAGAGAGAGAAAATCAATGGTAAAAATAAAAGTTGTACGTTTTTTTTTTTTTCTTGGGTGAAAAGAGACTACCTATATCACAAAATGAGATCCATTGAGGAAACGAATTTGATAACAAAAAGAATGGATAAAGTTTAAAAATATCTCAAAACAGTGTTCTCTTAGCTGTTCTCACAACTTGATGAAACTGAAAGGAAGGAAGGAAAACACGAGTGTAATTAAAATACATAAAGATAGATGTTTTTTAAATAAACGCAGAAATATTAATTAGTCTAATCAGCTTTGAATGTGTTTGAGATCATCTCACTCACACACACACTCTCACACACACACACACACACACACAGACAGACACAGACTAACCCATTTCACAAACAGTCTCAGATTTCACTCCTAAAGGTGAAAGAAACAGAGTGATTATTATTTACCGTTTTACCTTGAGAGAATCTGTTTACTCACATGGTTGTTCTGGAATCGTTTAAAACAATCGATCTCTTCCAATTGGACCGAGCTGACATCTACAATTTGCTACGGTCGTAAAACAAAAACATAAAACACCACGGTTGGTTCACACACGGCTCTATTTGAGTAAAAAACACATGTATTTCACACATACGTTGACTATATTGTATCTCAGGGAAAACACAATCATTTGCCTGTTTACATGAACTGCTGAAGACCTTTTAACGAACCGTCCATCTGTTGTGTTCTTTGAATCATACATGGATCTCGGATGACATCTAGTGGATAGTCATAAAATCACATCTCATGAGAAAAATGAAAAAGATAAAAAACGGGTAGCGACGTCGCTAAAAACCTTTTTTTAAACATTTTTTTACATATAAACAAGATAGTTGTTTCATATATAATACGAAGTCTATAGTATTTTCTCTTTAAAAAGTAATTCTAAACATTAAAATAATGAATACTCATGAGAAGATGAAATGAATAATAAAAAAAAGTTTAAAACGGAGAAAATGACTAAACATAATATAATAAAAAGAATAAAAAACATAATTTAAGTTAAACAACGCGAGTGAAAAGTTTTTAACAATTAAGAAAGATAACTGGAAGGCCTACATATAATCTGTCATATAGTATAGTCTTTTTCTTTATACTATTTTCTCTTTAAACGAATGTGATTAAAAAGTAATATAATGAATAAAATAAAAATGAGAATAAACCATTGGTTCGTGTAAAGAAAAACGATTCCACCGAATGTTTTTCAGAGAATAATTGTTTGTACTATGAAACATAAAACACCACGGTTGGTTCACACACGGTTCTATTTGGGTAAAAACACATGTTTTCCACACATACGTTGACTATTGTATCCCTGGGAAAACACTCACAATCATTAGTGTCTCTTACGAGTGATTTATGTATTCGGTTGTTTACATGCACTGGTAAAGGTGGGGTTAATGCATCGTCCATCTGGTGTTATCTTTGAAACATGCATGGATCTCGGCTGACATCTAGTGGTTACTGCTAAAATCACATCTCATGAGAAAAATGAAAAAATAAAAATAAAAAGTTTAAAACGGTGAAAATGACTAAACACAATATAATAAAAAACATAATTTAAGTTAAACAACGCGAGTGGAAAGTTTTTAACAATTATTTTTACATATAAACATGATAACTGTTTCATATAATGTGATATACTGTGATCTCTTTAAAGAGCGAAATTTAAAAGATAATATCTGTATAAGAAAATAAAATATTTAAAAAAAAAGAAAAAAGTGGATATATTCAAGTAGAATGGTATTGAAAGTTAAACAAAATGATGTCACAAAGATAGATTACCATTTTCTTACGGCGTAATATCTATACTCTGATCTCTTTAAATGGATGAAATTTAAAATAATATAAGAAAAAAGAAAAAAGTGATTTATATTCTAGCTTAAAAATTCTGTTAAACGGTATTACAATGAAAAGTTATACAAATAAATGATTTCAACGATATTCCTAATATTCGATGATGGTATCAGAGGGGTGTGGTCTTTAAAAAAAAACAGTTGAAGGACTTAAAAGGTGAGAACATCGGTCAGCATGTTCACAAACTTTTTCACTTCTCTTCATCACATCTTCAGCTGATCTCTCCTAACATTTTTTGACCATGGCTCAGAGACAGAGTAAGTAAATTATACACTATCTTTTTTTAAAAAAAAATATTTGTATAGATAACCGTTTTACGTTCTATTTTGATTTTCTGCTGTAATTATACGCTGAGCTATTTGAAGCTATTTGAAGAGACTTTAAATGTTTTTAAAAGGCCGCATCTTTCTATATTGTATGGTTTGAACAAAGTTATTATGTGATTCGCTGTTTTTACACTGAGTGATTGAACATATTTTTAGAAAATTTGTGCTGATTTGTACAATTGTTTTATCCATTATGCTTTTCTTCTAAGAGGGTAAGCGTTTCTAGTCACAATTGGTTTGTAATGGAATGCTTTCTGTATATTTTACGTTCTATTTTTGAATTTCTGCTGTAATTATACGCTGAGCTATTTGAAGCTATTTGAAGAGACTTTAAATGTTTTTTAACCCTTTCGCACATAAGTTTAAAATATTCTGGCTGAGCCCTCAGCGTGAGTTTTTCAAGGCGACCGTTATTTAGAACGTGTCACTTTATTGTTTCCATGGTGACGCGTCATTGCATGTCACGTGACAGACGGTAGCCACATAGCGCTGTATGACTGATGATCTGCTTTTATTTCATTTTTCTTTTTATTCAAAATATTATCAAATTTGATGACTATAGCATGAAATATCTGATATTCCGATTGTCAAATATGTGCAAGTGGATGTGTTTTGCTGTTTAAACACTTTTATAATGATCGCGTTAGTTGAGCTATACGAGCGGTGGGCGGCGCCATGTTAGTTTCCCCCGCAGTACAGAGAATCGCGTCTGTTGGTTTTAAAACACGTGAATTCATCCACTTATCCCGAAATACATGAATGTAAGTGAGCCGGTGAACTGAGAGAAGAAGAGAGTAAACTTTAAAGTTACTTACACAATGTGTATCTGACATGAATAGAGCGTGTCGTCTAATTATTATGGAAATTATTGTTATTGCCGCTCCCATAGACGTCAGTGTGTATTTTACAAACTCTAAATGTATTGATTTGTTAGTACTTATGTGCAGAAAATTTGTGCTGATTTTTATTCTTTTTATTATATTATGCTTTTCATCTAACAAGCTATCCGTTTATAGTCACAAATGCTTTGGAATCGTTTGCCTTCCAGGAGTTAAATAGGATAGGTAAGATATTTTCACTCTATAAGATATTTTTTGTCTAATTTTTATTCAATTAAATATTTTACGGAATATTTTTATGTCTGTGTTTTCATTTTAATAGCTGTGGACCAGCTGAGAATCCAGGCCAGCGTAGCTGGTGAAGGTAGAAAAAATCAGTGTCTATTATGCTTACACAGAAGTAATGTTTTGTGATAGAAAAAACGATAACTTGCTTTCTTTTTTTTTTAGAAATCCAACCATTAATCACACAGCCAGGGTTTGTGGTCGATTTAACACAATCCTCTCCACACATCGTTAACGAATTGAACAGAGAAGACGGATCTTTTGAAGAAGATGCAACGCCAGGCTCTTCCACGGAGGGGTGCTGTGATAGTTCTCAAGTCCAGTCTGGTCAACGTGTGATTCCGACCAGCAGAGGTCGTGATGGTCACAGGCGCCCAAACCAAGGTATTGTTCATTTAAAATATTACAATTAAACTTGATTTTACTTATTCAGAATGTTTATCGTTCTATTTTAAAAATTTAATTTTATAGATAATTGTTTTCTTACAATATCATATCCTAATATAATTATTATTTTAATTCAGAATTTGATGTAATGATTTAAAATGATTTAATTATTTTAATTCAGAATTTGATGTAATGATTTAAATTGATTTAATTATTTTAATTCAGTATTTGATGTAATGATTTAAAATTATTTAATTTTTATTTGTATATCTCACTAACTATGACTATTTTTTAAATACAGACACGAGTTTGGATGATGTGAGTAGTTGGACAACTACACAGATGAACGCCTGGGAACGTTCGTCTTGGGCCAGTGAGAGTGAATATGAAGTGGTATCGAGAGGTCGACAAACACCATTTGCATTTGACGAAGGAACACCACAATCTGTGAATCAACAAACTGAAAATGAAAGTTTATTAATGGACAGGATAAATCAACTTAGTAATCAACATGAAGAAATTCTCGTCAAATTAGAGCAAAATCATTCTGAAATTTGTAACAAACTGTCCGTTTACGACACTTTCTTCCATGAGATTCGCTTCCATCAGAGTAGACAAGATGATCGAAATAGAGAAATGATCGAGAACTCTTTCCGTGGGTTTTTTGATAATATTCGAGAAATGATCGAGAACTCTTTCCGTGCGGTGTTTGATAATTTCAGAATCCTTCACGATGCATCACGTGAACAGTTGCGTGAACGACGTTTGACTGTGAATGTCCTCAGTGCTATGCACCATCAACAAAATAATAGATAGATGTATGCATGCATGCATGTATGCATGATTTGAATCTGTAATCCTGTATCTTTTTCATCATGTTTTTTCAATATTTTTTACAATTGTATATGTGATTTCATACATCCTTGTACCTCACACTCTATTTTTATCATTGTATTATCATTTTATGACTTCTGTATGTTTTGAACTATGTTATTATGTGATTATATGTGATTTCATACACCGTTGTACCTCACACTCTGTTTTTATCAGTGTAATATCATTTTATAACTTCTGTATGTTTTTGAACTATGTTATTATGTGATTATATGTGATTTCATACACTGTTGTACCTCACACTCTGTTTTTATCATTGTATTATCATTTTATGACTTCTGTATGTTTTGAACGATGTTATTATGTGATAAGCTCTGTTTTACACCGACTGTTTGAATGTTTTAACTCACTGTTTACATTGTTATAGTCTTTGTTTTTACACTGACGTCTGAATGGATTTATCAGTGTAATATCATTTTATGACTTCTGTATGTTTTTGAACTATGTTATTATGTGATTTTCTTCCATATGTGATAAGCTCTGTTTTACACCGACTGTCTGAATGTTTTAACTCACTGTTTACATTGTTATAGTATCTGTTTTTACACTGACTATCTGAATGGTTTTATCACTGTTTTACATTGTGATGTATTAATCTGTATTAGATTACCTCTGTAAACAAGGTTAAAAATGGATGTTGAAAAATGTTCAGACGATGGGCATGGCTGTCAAACACCCACAGACGATGGGGATGGCTCTCAAACACCAACATATCTGTTACTGAGTGCAATTGAAAACAATGGTGAGGGCATGCATAATATTTCTCTTTCCGATAGATTACAAGATCTAATAAATATGTATCCAAATTCTACAGATTTGACTAATATTGTATCGTCACATCAAATTTTCAATTTGGATGAGTTAGAAATAATCGTTGATCAAAACCTAAATTCTAATTTGTGCGATCGATTACAAGAAATATTAAACAGTCACAACACCGAGATAATACAATCTGGTAGTGGTTTAAGTAATACATCTGATCAGACCTCTACCGATTCAACTATCCCTTCAGGAAATGTTGATTCTGCACAACCGTCGACTAGTCACGCAATGGTACATACGGGTAATGCAGATCGATCGGGTAATGCAGATCGATCCGGTAATACAGCACCATCTTCTGGTACATTACTTCCGAATCGTGTCGATATCGCACATTTGATACATCACGGAGGAATTGTAAATGGATATCGTGTTTTACCAAGACCCCGATTCAATAGTGTAGAATTGCGAAGATCCATGAATCTAAGAGAGATTAACTCTTCTGATTTGGCCGCATATCACATTTTCTTCCACGACGTCATGGGTGAAGTAGTATCCTTTGCTCGACACATCGGTGGTGATGGTAGTGTCATCAATCTAACCTTGAAAGGACCAAAATTAAAAACTGACGTCACAGCTGTTTTAACACCCAGTAATAATTATGACGTTAACATTTTCATCGATCAAATAGGTCGAATTTTACAAAGCGATGATCAGATATTGTCCGACGACCAGATTGAAATTGAAGCTAACGTAGCCATGAACAGACAAGGAGGTGGTAACCGTCGTAAACTTGTAGATGTAACTCTCGACCAGGTGGTTAAAAGAAAAAAGATGAGTTTATTTTGTCCGATGAATGTTTCGAATAAATTATGCTTCTCTATCTGTCTTGCCCGTTTTCTCAATCCTCAGTCACCGGAGAGTGAATTGGAAACACGGGCGGTCGTCATCCACAACAATGCGGGGTTCTCAATCGACGAGCAAATTGGTCTTCATCAAATAGCTGTGTTTGAGAACCAATTAGACATCAAAATTGTTGTTTTTTACAGGACGAGTAGTGGCGGGTTAGAAACGTTCAAAAACCGCGACGAACCTCACCCCAGAACAGTGTTCCTCTATTTACACGACGAACACTTTTACATGATTCTCAATCTGACTGCGTTCATCGGTAGTGACAATGTATGTGAATTTTGTTATAAAGGGTACAAACACCCCAGAAATCACCATTGTAAGTATGTCTGCAATGTGTGTTTCAATGTGGATTGTTACAAATACCCTAAAAGAACCGTACACTGTACCGAGTGTCTGCGGTATTGTAATTCAACCTTCTGCTATGACATGCATAAGAAACCACCCCCCGGTAAACAAATCGCACCCTGCAACATGATAAAATATTGTAACTTATGCAATAGGCGATATGAGGTTACAGGTACCACCGCACAACACAAATGTCCTGACATTCGATGCGCTCATTGTAGAGAAGATCTGTCGGGCCATGGTGAACATCGGTGTTTCATACAACCAATGTCGCCCAGGGAGCCGAGTCGAAAATATATTTTCTACGATTTTGAAACTCGTTACGAAAATGGAAGGCACGTCACTAATTTCGTTTGCGCAATCACTTTTAATGGGTTACAATTTGTGGCAGAAGGTCCCGACTGCATAGCTCGACTAATCACACGATTCAGACAACCCCGATACAAAGGGTACTGCTTCATAGCACATTGCGCTTCCAGATTTGACTCGTTTCTGATTTTGGAGTATTTTTGCAAAGCGGGGGTCGATGTAGATATCATAATGCAAGGGTGTAAATTGATCTACATGTACGATGATGCTTTTGACCAACGATACATTGACAGCTACAGTTTCATACCAATGGCCCTGGCTAAGATGCCTGCGGCGCTCAATTTGTCTGTGACTGAGAAAGGATATTTTCCTCACCTTTTCAATAGGGTAGAAAATGAGGATTATGTCGGATATTATCCGGATAAAGCATACTACGGGTATGAAAACCTCTCTGATAAAGATCAGGTAAAGTTTGATGCATGGTACAGTACCGTGTCGGGTAAATTTTTCAACTTCAAGAAGGAGTTGTACAAGTATGGGGTGAACGATGTGGTCTTATTGCGTGAAGCGTGTATGAAATACAGAGAGTCATTCATAGAATGTACCAAACTTGACCCGTTCACCTATGTCACATTACCAAGCTGTTGTATGGGGATCTTTAAAACACAATATCTCAAAAGAGACACATTGGCTCTGACACATAATAACGCCTACGTCCAAAAGAGTAAAACATACTCAAACGCGTCGATCCAATGGCTTGAATACGTCAAAAAGACTCGAAACCTCGACATTCATCATGCTCTGAACCATGGTGAAGTGTCGATCGGTAACTACTTTTTAGACGGTTACTATGAACAGGATGGTGTGAGATACGGTCTAGAGTTTAACGGATGTGTACATCATGGTCACGAATGTCGCTTCGAACCCCATGATACCCATCCCTTGTCACACATCCCTTACGGCGATCTCAGGATTCAATTCGAAGACAAAATTGAAATCCTGCAGAATGCGTACGGATTGAAAATGGAGGTGGTTTGGGAATGCGAATGGGAAAAAATGAAACGAACCGACCCGTCTGTGATAGAATTTATGAGTACTTATTCGGCGCCAGAGAGATTGAAGCCTAGAGAGGCACTCTTTGGCGGTCGTACCAACGCGTATAAACTCTACCACAAAACGACGAGTGACGAAAAAATAAGCTATGTAGATTTTACAAGCTTATATCCTTTTTGTCAGGCTAGGAAGAGCTATCCGATCGGTCACCCCGAAATAATTTTCCATGACTTTGGTCCGATAGAAAATTATTACGGTCTTATCAAGGCTACCGTGTATCCACCTCGCAAATTACTTCACCCGGTTCTCCCATTCAGATGTTCTCAGAAACTTATGTTTCCGTTATGCAGGACATGCGCTCAGTCTGAAAACCAAACAACAAACTGTAACCACACCGATGAAGAGAGGTCGCTCACAGGTTGTTGGGTCAGTATTGAGCTTTTAAAAGCCATTGAAAAGGGGTATGTGGTAGGTACGATCTATGAAGTTTGGCATTTTCCACAACAATCGGATACATTGTTCTGTGATTATGTGAAGACGTTTTTACGTTTGAAACAGCAGGCATCCGGTTACCCCTCGAACGTTGTCACGGATGGTGACAAAGCCGTTTACATTCAGGAATATTTTGAAAAAGAGGGTATTCAGCTCGACCCTGAAAAGATTAGCCACAACCCGGCGCAGAGGTCAATCAACAAGTTAATCTTAAATTCTCTTTGGGGTCGATTCTCCATGAGAGAGAATCTCCCTCAGACTTATCTCGTCAGGGACGCTGAAGAATTTACCGGAGTCGTTTTTGGTAAAACCGACTCTCTGAAATTTTTCACATTCGTCTCAGAGGACGTCGCACTTGTTCAGTATAACACACCCGAAGATGATGTTCGTGAGACTCGTGACATTAATGTGTTTGTTGGTGCATTTACAACAGCGCACGCACGCCTGGAGTTGTACGAACTCATGGACAAACTCGGCGATCGCTTGTTATACTCCGACACAGACAGTGTTATTTTTGTATCAAGGGAGGGGGACTGGGTACCGCCTCTGGGTGATCATTTGGGGGAGCTAACGAATGAAATAGATGACGATGATTATATCACAGAGTTTTGCTCTAGTGGTCCAAAATCTTACGGATATCGCACAGCCAGAGGTAAAGTGTGTATGAAAGCTAAGGGTATAACGCTCAATGCAAAAAATTCCCAAGCTATATGTTTGGACAGTCTTATTGGATTGGTTGACAGCTATGTGATATCGCGTGACACCACACAATACATCCAGGCCCAAACTGAAAACATTGTGAGGAATAAAAGGGCTCTCACATTACACAATAAATCAGTGGTTAAAAAGTTCAAGGTGGTGTATAATAAACGCAGACTTTTGTCCGATTTCACCACACTCCCATATGGGTACTGAACCAATGATGCAGAGAGGGATGTGTGATGCTTCTGATTTTGATTTCAGACTTCAACATCCATTTACAGCTGTAATAAGTGGACCGTCAAATTCGGGAAAGAGTTACTTTGTAAAAAAACTGTTGGAAAATGGTTTGAATTTGATTTCTAAAAAAATTGAGAAAATTGTTTTTTTGTATGATGTATGGCAACCTCTGTATGATGAATTACTTAAATTGTATGACATTAAATTTGTACAAGGAATACCACAGAGTCTGAATGATGATGATTTACTACCTATGAACAAAAATAATCTTCTTATCGTCGATGATATGATGCAAGAAGCGAGCGGGAACAAAGAAATCGAAAGGGTCTTCACGCAGTATGCACACCACCGTAATCTCAGTGCTATTTACATCGTACAAAATTTGTTTGTTCAAGGCAGATCCAGCAGAACCATCAGCTTAAACACCAATTACTTGATTCTGTTTAAAAACCCCAGGGATGTCAATCAAGTTGGTGTGTTAGGACGTCAAATGTATCCTGGAAATGTAAAATACTTTATGGAGTGTTATCAAGATGCGACCAGCCAGCCCTATGGATATTTAATGATAGACTATAAAGCAAAAACTCCTGAACAATACCGTCTCAGAACGGGTTTGCTTTCTGACCGCCAAGTGGTTTATCTTCAGAAAAAAAGAAGAACGTAATCAGTCGTCATGTCCGCCAGACTTTGTAAACATCTACCTCTGTTAAAACTGTTACATAAAGCTACGCCTAAACAACGACGACTTATTTTACATTCAGCGTCAGATGAACTCATTTTAACATTGTGTGAAGTGGCCTTTAACATTCTCCATGGTACGATTCCTATCAATCGTCAGCAGTACCAAAAACTGAAAAGAAGAAAAACTGAAATTCAATTGGTCACCAATAAAAAAATTGGTATATCGGCCAAGAAACGTGTCTTCAATCAGACGGGTGGATTTCTTTTACCGCTCCTAAGCATCGCCGTACCCTTTATTTCCAGCTTGATATCTTCTAGTCGGGGTTGATGATGGAGTATGCAGAGAAAATGTATTTAGTACCACACCACCAACTGGAAAAACTGAGAAATGAAAATGTTCGCGAGAATATTCAACAAGTCGTAGAGCATGATCTGGATACATCCATTAGAAATGTTTTACTCAGGGGTGATTTGAATCAATATGAAAAAGCCAAACTTTACACAAATATCCTGAGCAGGTTTTTGACGATCGTTAAACAAGGTGATCGGGAGAGTAATGTTTTAACGTTATCGCTACCAAATTCTGAACCCGCTCATAAAGACGAACTTCCTCCCAGTATTGTTGAAGACGACTGGGGTTCGGATGATGTTGTACGTGAAGTTCTGAAGAATGTGCCTTTGAGAAGTGTGAAAAACAGCACCTACATATTAGACAAAATGTCTAAAGCTAAAGGAGTCAGTGCGTGGAACAAGTCAGGGGAGTTTGTGTTTAGGGGAAAAACCATACCTGGTTCACACATGCTCGATTTGTTAAAAAATGTCACCGCGCCACAAAAGGTCCGGGAAGACAGAAGACCTCTAGGATGGTCGGAGTTTCTACATGCATTTGCCGAGTTAAACATACCGTTTTCTTCAGTACCGAATCATCAAGTTAGACGTATGATAAATTCTTTAAAAAGACCTGATAGCGCTAGAGCTGAAGATGATTCATTCTCTAAAAAAGTAAAAACTATTGATACTGATGCAGCAGAACGTGAATTGTCTTCTAAAAAAACAAAAAGAAGAAAAGTACGTCGGTCAACTGCTTCAGAAGTTCAACTGTTTAAATCACCGACTATCGATCGAAAGCAGTGGTTAGAATTTTAACATGCTTTGTCTGTTAATATTTGTCTTCATGAAATGAAGTGTATGTGTGCTGCGTGATTAAAATTGAAATAAAAGACTGTAAAAATAACTTTTTTTTTTTTAAAAGAGTTTTTATTTACAATCAAATACAATGTGAAATGAATACTCAATCATGTTTCATATAAGTATTACACGATTGCACACACTGAATACATGAAAATTTTTCAATACAAACATTAGTTTTTAATCTTTTCACAAAGAGTGATACCATTTTATCATTTTTAATATAATCATCACTGTACAGTTTCATCACATCGTTATAGTCATGACCCCTGGTTAAATGAAACAGAAAAAACACACAGTGCTGTCCGCAAGTGTCGGATGCAAAATCCTGAACGCGTCTGCCTGAATATATAGTATCAACTGCATTGGTTACTAAAAAGTTTTTGATGGTGGTTGGAAACCGTTTGCTGTCGGGGGGATTTCCAAAACTGTCGAAAAACCATCCAACTGCATCACGTGTTAAATAAACAGCCAACCAATGTTCCCCCGGTAGATGGGCAGGATGTGTGTTAATTATCACCATGGTCGGAAAGTTCCTTAATCGTCTTTCAGGTAGTTGATCGCTCGGGAGAACCCCGAGAAAATGAACGTTGCAGGAAATTTTGTCCATGATAGCCGTGAGTTGTATAGTATTCATCTCAATAGTAATCGACCAGGACCTGTCTGCGGTTCGACACCTCGACAATACTGTCAAAGACTGCGTAAATGATTAGCGTAATAGTTTGTGGTAACGGTTGTCTGAATCGAGCTTCAAGTCTGATGTTACCGGACTTGACAAGTGATATGTGCTGACCACAGTCTTCGTCAGGTGTGAGGTTAAAAGCGTAAAGGGTGTATCCGTTCATAAAATCATTCCTGTCGAAAGAGAGCGCCTGGTTTTTAAGATGTCTTCCAGATGCCATTGCCAGCTGGTAAAATTCCCGTACCGCCAGCCCTGAATCAAAATCCGGTTGTAACGGTTTGGCGGGGAATTGTTGACCGTCGACGTAGACGGCTAGGAACTCCAAATCGTAATGTTTGAATGTAAATGGATTTTTATCGTAGGCACCTGTGAATGCATCGTTATCGACCATAGCGAGGACGATAGATTTCGGTAATGTTCCTAAAAACAAATTTTCTTGATTGGAAACACGAGACCCCGCAGGTATGGAGAAATTTTTTAGACAAACCCTATCTATGGGATACTTGGCTGTAGTCGAGAGTAGTGCCTGGGCATGTCCCAGTCTCACTGGTGGTGATACGCTCACTTTCTTGACAAATAGGGATGCTGAAAGAATATTTAATTTGTAAGCCACATCATCGCTCCTCATCAGACAGAATTCGTCTTTGGCTCTGATCATTCGTAATTTAATGTCAACACCATTCAGCATTAATTTTTCTTGAAAGAAAATATCACTGTGAATAGGTGCCAGCAGCTCCACCACCTTACTACCGGATGTGAAGCGTGATCTCTTTGTCAATCCAGCGTTACGACCGGCGGGGTCATTCACGTCCATGTGACCGGCTGTGTCTTTGTAAAACAGTCCGGCGGAAAAAAGCGATTCCAACGCATCTTTACTGTAGTTGATCAGACTCTCGATGATACAGCGATATGGATATGTGCTAGAACTCTGAGATATTAGTCGATCACCGAGGCTCACATCAACTTGTGAGAATATAGTAGTACCTGGGTAATTTATTAGACCAACCTTTGCTGGGTCAGCTATGTTCTCACCATTAGGTTTTGTAATTTTAAGACGTAGATACAGTAATGTGTTATTTAAGTCAACATAATCCTCTCCGTTTCCTGCTATAAAAAACTCCAAAGGTGCAGAGTCCGATATAGCTGATAAAGGTGGTACTTCTAAATATCCGTTTTTCTCAATAACTGTTTGAGTCAGAGGAACCGTAAATAAGTCCAGCTCAGACTTGATACACTCTCCTGACATGCGGTGAAGTAATGACATGTTAGAATATGGTTTTTACGAATCTCTTAACCGATACGTTTCGCCTCACAGACTTCTTACGCTTTCTGCGTGTGACTGAGCGCTTCTTGGGTCCACGCTTTGTTTTTTTCTTTATCGAATGACCACGCCTCCTTATACCCGGTGGTTTAGACATTCTCTTTCGGGCCATGACCATCAAACCCGAACCGTCTTGAGATTTAGGGGTGTCGTTATATGATCTAGACAACGCGTGTGAGACAACATCAGTTACTATGTTTTTAGCAGCTGATTTCAGGTGGGGTTTGGCGATGTTGAATCCTCTTTTTATCAACGGTATGGCCATCCTAAACAAACCTCTGAACAACCCCCCTAGACCCGCCCCATACATAACACCTCCGCCCGCGTATCCGGGCAACCCCCCTCCGGCCTGATTTTGGTAATAGTTAACATATTCCGCTCCATCCATCTCACGTGGGTTATAATATGTCATTTTTTTTTTTTTTAAAAATTCTATTTTTTAAAAAATAGATTGTTTCACCGGTTTAAAGTGTAGTTTTACAACGACTTTCCCATAAGAAAATGGTATTTCTTTGTTTTGGTCGTCCTTCAGTTCTATGGTAATGTCGGTAATGAGCTCCTTGTTGATCGATGCGTAATGGGGTTTGTCGTATCTCACACTGACGGTGTCATTGTTTTCACCAGTTATATGTACGCATCTCAAAAGGGGTACATACGAATCACCCACCGATTGATAATGGATAATGTCGGTGTAAACGTACATCGTATAGAACCCCCCGTTGATATCGGATTGATAAGGGGCGTACGTATAATGAGATGTTGAAAAATCAGCTTCTTGATGATAGGCCGAACGTCCTAAAGCTTCACCTGGTTTCATACCTAAAATGGTGGCGAGTCTCCCATGGAAGGTTACCGCGATATTAGGTTTTGCAACCAGAAAGATTTTGTTTTTTAATGGATCATGACTCAATACTGCAGAAGGTGCAAGAACTGTATTTATTGCACGGATTATCTCACGAATGTTCTCGTAGTACCCCCCCTTTATTTGTAACTTTCTCGATACAAAAAAGCCTGATAACGCTTCAAACACTTTTTCACCGGGTTTATTCGCATGGTCCGGGGATGGTGCAGGGGCGATGTGTATATCGAAATATCCATCAACATCATTAAAGGAGTACCAGCTTCTAGGATATTCGATTTCGGCGAGTCCGACTTCCCATTTTCCTTTTAAGTTGATGGATGTAGATAGTCTTGTTCTATAACTAGATATGCGGTTTTCAGGATAAACTGACAGAGATGCGTTGCACGGTAGGGTGACGTAGAAACCGGTGTCGTCCATGGTAACCCTTGTACACTAATGACATCGTCAATGAGTATCTGATGGAATTTAAGGTTTTTGTAAGTCCACTATAGTTTTTTTGTCTACAAAACTATTAAATTTTGAAGGCCATCCTAACCATTTCACTAAAAGAAGCGTAGATCTCCCCTGTTTTTTCTCTCCTAAAATCTTTTCCACCTTAAATGCCTTGTTTTCACTCATGATTATTTTTTGTAACTCTTTTTCATAAAAAACTCCGTCGATGATCTCTCCGTCATAATCAGACAGTCTGTAGACGGGTGGTTGACGAGGAATACATGAGGATATGGTGAAAAATTCCTCTGTGTAGTTCTGTTCATATCCTTTCGTGAACGGACCTCTCACTTTAGAAATTCGAACGACGTCTCCGATTTTATATTTAAATTTGTGTTTCTCGTTCTTCTTTATTTCACCGTACAGATTTTGAAACACCAGAGCCTCATTTTCTTTGTTGACATCCACCGGTCTCATCCTAATACTTCGGTGATAACTGGTGTTGTACCCCTGCATAATATCTTGTAAGACATCCATGTAACGTCGTGAATTTGTAGCTGTTAAAAATCTCCACATTCGACTCTTTAGCGTTCTATTAAACCGTTCCACAACGCTGGCTTTCAAATCACTAGCGGTTGCGAAATGAATAATATCATGCTTTTTCATTACATCTTGAAAATGTTTATTGAAAAATTCCTTTCCCTGGTCCGTCTGCAATTTCAGGGGTACGCGCCCCTCTTCGAGTATAGAGTTAAACGCTTTAGTAACCTCGACCCCGCTCTTATTCTTTAGCACACGAGCCCAGGCGTACTTGCTAAAAACATCGATACATGTTAGCATATATTTATTATCATCATTTTCTTTGGAATATGCCAACATGTCAACGAGATCCGCTTGGAATTGGGTATCCACACCGTACACTACAACCCTATTGCGTTTGTAATTTATAGGAGCGGTTCTGTGTAGTGTGTAAGCATCCTCCCCGGCCAACCAATCTGAAACCTGTTTATCGCTAAGTCGCACTCCGCTATCCTTTAAGACCGCATCTTTTAAGCGTTTTTTACCACCTAAAGAACCGGGGTTGGATGGTGTGTAATAAACTTTTTTCATTAGCTCCGACATGTTGTCGTTTCAACCTACGCAAAAGAATAAGACGTACAAGTGGAGTAAATCATTCTTTTTATTAAAAATTCAATACAATGATGTCACAGATGGTACAAGAAAAATATTTTTAAAAAACAGGATACATATTAACCAAAATGGTCTAAGTAAAAAAGTAATAAAAGAATAAAATGATATAATGACATTAGATGTAGACTAGTCTGAAAGATACATAATGAGTACATGCTCTAAGTAAGGAGTAATAAAAAATACATTTAAATGATATCACATACTAAGTAAAAATGTGATCATGATATTAGTGGTAGTTTAGCCAGAAAAGAAATTCTCGGCATGCCTTAAAATCACGGTCTAGGATATAGTCGACCGTTGACTCAATAATATCACTGATGGTAAAACCACTAACATCACCTTTTGTAGTCAATGCAGCACAAACATCCGATACATATGTGTAGATACAGAGAATGTCAGCGGGGCGAAACTCTCCACTAGATTCACACATCACATCCAGAATATTTCTTATCATTATGCAATATGGTTCGCTTCCTTTAACACATATGTTTGTCAAATCATTCCATGAATCTGTCAGACCTCTTATGTGACGCATGTATTTCTTGAGATTCGATTCACGAAAGGTAACTTCCGTACAATCTTCATCATCATCATCATCATCATCATCTGAATCACATGCATCTTCGACAATCTTTTCCATCAACGCAATCATTTGCCTTTTGTAATGATTTTTAAACAGAAAATTTATGATACTCTTTCGGCTACATACACCACCCATGATGGCAGGGTCTTTCTCATTCGCCATTCAGAATAGATGAACCTTGCCAGAGGTCGACGGCGTCCTGAACAACTTTCTTACAGGATATGTCCAGAAGCTTTTCCCGGATTTCTTGAAGCTTTGCACCGATGAATGGTTCGTCTTTTAATTCGTGCAGAATAGCTCCGGCTGTTCCTTGAATCCGCTGAGGATGAGACTTTAACCCCGACTGGTGTAGGGCATATGCTATGATCCTTCGAAGATCGGGTTTAAGCAGTTTGCGGGTCAGCTCGTCAAAGTGGGTGTCGAAGTAGTATGTGGGGGGCTCAAACAGGCATGAATGCTGTAGCTGGCTTGGATGGTTGATTGCACAGCCTTCACAGTCCTCTTTTAGCTTGTTATCGATGAGGTGTTGTAGAAGCACTGTAATCAGAGCTTTTACGATTTTGAATCCGACATCGGTGAAGCATCCGTCCGTGACATCAAAACCTTTATCGGTTGAGGTAGAGGGAGGGTCACACAGACCAGTCAGGAAACTCAGGTTGCGATATCCAAGCTCTGTGCAGAATTTATCTATCCATTTTTTATTGGCATCAGATACCCCGGGTTCGTCCGTCAGAATATTATCAGTAGCATTGTCATCAGGAGGGTCAATACCGTTGTCGTAAGAGATGCCGTAGCCACGGACGTGAGCCTGCTCTGATCCGTCGTCTTGAGACATGGCTTATAAAAGACGTTCTGTGGGGGTGGTCTGACTTACTACACCTTATAATGGCTGTAGTGAATGGGCGGGGACGGTACAGAGTATGTTCCGCTGCGCGCGCATCTCTCGGGGTGGAACAACTGCACTTTAATTTTGTCGTATCCATCACGCATGTCACACCACTTGAACATATTGTTTATGATTGAGAAAAGCCAACTCAGCTGAACCCGATCGCTCCACTTGAACAAAAATTCCATCTCGTACATATCGTGATGTTCATTTTTTAAGATGGGGCCTGAGCGATCGGTGAGCTTCGTCTTGTCTTTACAGCAGAAAATGTAAACACACTCATTTTCCTTCTTTTTAGAGTGATCACCGACCACTCGGTAGCGAACATTCGGAGTCACCCCGTCCCACTCTGCGATGTACAATGGTTCTTCACCACAGTCATCCAGATCTTTCCACACACGGGTGTAAAATAAAGTCCAATCTTTATCAGGAAATTCCAGGCAGGGGTCTACTCCTGGTATAAATTCACCGACACCGTCAGTGCTGTAGAGCGTAACGACTCGAGATGGTTTATGGAAAATGTAGCCGAATACACGATTACTATCCAACAAAAATTCATCTCTCACGCACTCCTTATTCTCGTGGAGAAACTTTGTCAAATAGACATACCCGCGTCCTTTTCTCGGAGCCAGAGTCAGGCTTTCCATCATCTCTTTACTCCATTCTGTCTCGGGGGTTTTAGGTGAGTATAAACCAGCCATGATTCACAACTCTTTTTTTTCGTTTTCACAGAATCTCGGTCTCTATTTATATTCTCATGAAATGGAATGCGGATGTTGCCACATGTGTTTTCCACATGTCACACCCCCAACACTTCAAATACAACCTGTCACAGTTTATAAACAACCCATCTGCAATTTGACCACCAGAAGACATACAAACACCCATAGGACAACATCATTATTCACAATCCCCCAGAAGAGATCGATGTCAAAGGTCAAAGGTAATAGAATGCTCAATCGTGAGGGTGGGGTAACAACGTGGGTGGTCCCTATGGGACTGTGGAGGTCAAAGGGCAAAGATCAAAGGTCAAAGGTCAAAGGTCATCATCAATCATTTTGACATTGTGTCCCCCCTATAGACTACTTTGGTCAAAAACGAACATTTTCAAAACGTTACGTTAAATTTGCCTACCTGATTAGGACCTCATATCCTTTTCCTCACGTCTTCACATTAATTGTTCTCTGTTGACATGTCATAACTGAAATTCACTCAAAAATAAAAACTGAACTGCAAAATTTGAAATAATTCGGGACCATCCGAGCATATCACGGCGAATCATCTCATACTTATGATAACGGTCGTATTATTTAAACTTAGAAAGGCGCGAAAAGTTTCATTGGCCAGTTTCTTTGAATGACAGTCAGATTCACCAATCATAACAAGGGAGAAAGATAAAACAACCAATAGCATTATTTCCCCCGTTGAAACTAGAATATTACTGAATTTATGAAACATTCTCAAAAATCTACAGGTATATGTTAAAATATATATATGTAGACTTTTGAGAAGGTTTCATAATCAAAATATTGAAAAATAGCAATAAAATAATTTAATGTGAAATGTGTTTTAACCTTTTTTCAACCATTTAACACTCCACGTTGCATCAACGTTGTTTTATCGTTGAAACAACAATGGACATTATTTCAACCATATTTCAACGTTAAATTTTTTACATGTGCCGCTGTTTTCATCTATTTAGCATTAAACGTTGTATCAACGTTGTAAGAGCAACTGACATTATTTCAACGTTGAAGGTTGGTCATGTGCCGGCTGGGATTTTTTTTCCATATATCCATTTTTTTTTTAAATATCATTGAAAAGGGGGTTCAATTATCAAACAGTGGTGGCTTTTTCTGGACCTTGGCGATTAACTTATCCGCGATGTCGACTGCGTTATCAGGCAACGACTAAAGGCAGTGTTTGAGCATGAAGACACCGCGTGAAACTGCTTTTGGATTTGGATTTAACCGTTTAATGATCTACAGCAAAACAGTGCGGGCTTTGGTGAGAACTTAACAAATATTTAATTACAACAGTAGTAATTTCTCGCTGTAAATGACATAAAAATTGGAAAATGTTGGTTGGAAACTATAATGAACACAAACAGACCAGCAAACTCAAAGGCAGTGAAAGATACAGTTATGCGTCCTTCAAAAATCGATTAGATGAAGGATCAAATCAAATCGTTTGATTGATTCAAAACAACTACCCTTTTTTAAAACTTTACAAAGTAAAATAACATAAAATCGACATTCGTACAGAGCGTTAACTTCAGTAATGTAGAACACAATGCCATGATGTTGAACGCATGTCACTGCTGGATCTGAAGATGATTCAGTTACTGTGATCGTGACCTCAAACGAGATCATCAACTCTGACGTGTTTCTCTCCAGTGTGAATCCTTTCATGTGTTTCTGACAGATTGAATCTCTTGGTGCTTCCAGTGCGAATCCAGTTTTTGACCTTAAACTCTGTCCTCTCCTTCCAGATGCTTTCTGGTAGTTCTGCCAAAACAAACCAGTTTCATTTTCAACAGACATCATGTGAGATGAATAGGGGTGTGACGAGACCCCTATGCCACGAGACGAGACACGAGATTGGGTTCACGAAACAAGATTTTTATAAAATATACTTTTGTTGTTAGACATTAAATGTAGGTTTCAAATTCTACATGTTACACTTTGGACTTTTATGGAAACTGTAACTAAAGTGTCATATTGTCTCTCTCTTATTCCCTCTTCTTTCTGTGTGCACATTTAAAAGTAAAGCACTGATCTAGAGTCAAATGGTGTGATGAACCAGTGCATTCACCACACTCCAGCTATAGTGAGAGAGAACTAACACAGAAGAGACTTTGTTTCTCCACATGAAGATGAACTGCTTACAGTGATTTCAAACTGTGGTGATGTGGTTTCTCCACTGTATGGACCTTCATGTGAAGCTTCAGGTGACTTTTAAAAGAGAAACTCATTCCACACTGATCACACGAGTGCGGCTTCTCTCTGCTGTGGATCTTCTCGTGTCCTTTCAGATGTTCTGACCGTCTGAATCTCTTGTCACAGTGTGAACACTTGTAAGGTTTTTCTCCAGTGTGGATCTTCTCGTGTGTTTTCAGATTTGATGACCGATTGAATCTCTTGTCACAGTGTGAACACTTGTAAGGTTTTTCTCCAGTGTGGATCATCTCATGTTTTTTCAGATCTGATGAGTGATTGAATCTCTTGTCACAGTGTGAACACTTGTAAGGTTTTTCTCCAGTGTGGATCATCTCATGTTTTTTCAGATGTGATGAGTGATTGAATCTCTTGTCACAGTGTGAACACTTGTAAGGTTTTTCTACAGTGTGGATCATCTCATGTTTTTTCAGATGTGATGAGTGATTGAATCTCTTGTCACAGTGTGAACACTTGTAAGGTTTTTCTCCAGTGTGGATCATCTCATGTTTTTTCAGATGTGATGAGTGATTGAATCTCTTGTCACAGTGTGAACACTTGTAAGGTTTTTCTCCAGTGTGAATTCTCTGGTGCACTTTTAAATCTCTCCCTGTAGTAAAAGTCTTCTCACACTCAAAGCACATGTACTCTCTCACACCAGTGTGTGTTTTCTGATGTGCATGTAAACTTTCCAGCCGTGAAAAACTCTTTCCACACACAGAACATGAATGTGGCTTCTCCTTCGTATGAACTGTCAGGTGTTTCTTCAGGTTTGATGACACAATAAATGTTTTTCCACATTGATCACACTTGAACGGTTTCTCTCCAGTGTGGATCCTCATGTGTTCGTTAAGGCTTGATGATTGTGTGAAACTCTTTCCACACTGATCACATGTGAACGGTTTCTCTCCAGTGTGGATCCTCATGTGTTCGTTAAGGCTTGATGATTGTGTGAAACTCTTTCCACACTGATCACATGTGAATGGCTCTTCTCCAGTGTGGATCCTCATGTGAACATCAAGGCTATGTTTGTATGTGAATCTCTTTTCACATTGATCACACATGAACGGCTTCTCTCCAGTGTGGATCCTCATATGAACATCAAGACTTTGTTTGCTTGAGAAACTCTTCCCGCACTGATCACACTTGAACGGCTTCTCTCCAGTGTGGATCCTCATGTGACGTTCAAGATTTTGTTTGGTTGTGAAACTCTTTCCACACTGACTGCAAGTTGTAGATTTCTTGGCTCTTCTTTTCTTTAAAAATGTCTTTTTAGTCTTTGAGCGACTCAAAGGTTTTTCTCCAGGTTTGACATGATGTATCTCCTCCACTTCACTCAGTTCTTCACTCTCCTCGCTCTCGTCCATCAGGTCTGGAATTAAAGAAAAAAAATTATTCATTTCATTTTCAGTCCATCAAAATAATTCCAAGAAAGAAACAGGTGATAAATAAGTGAGCCCTGATGGAGTAGCAAAAAGTACACATGATTTATGTAAAATGTGACACTCAGGAAATGACATCATCTGTGCTCTTTCTACTGCATGATGGGAAGAGAAGAAAATAATCTCAATCCATTGCCTCAACTTTTACACAAGAAGAATCTCTATAACTATGAATAACTTCTATGATTTATGATCACTACAACTTCATCAGTAACTATAAATCAGCTTTTGCTAAAGTTTTAATTAAAACCCTTTCAGTCATTGTGGAAAGTTCATTTACTTCAAACATTTTGGTGTTTACTGGTTACTCCTAAAAGAGAAATAATGTTGTACACTACATTGAAAATGTCTAAAATTCTGGTCACTTGCCAAAGTGTGAACCAGATATAAACAAGATATAATTAATACAATTATAAAAAAAAAAGTGATGAAATGTTTCTAACATGAATGTTGTTCAGCATCATGAATGAATGAAGAATAAACACCAACCTCTTTGTTCTTCAGGATCTTCAGTGTGTTTCATTCTGCAGGTTCTGGATCACTCTTGTTCTCACTGTCCTCTTTAATAAACTCAGTCTTTGCAGATTTCAGCTCTTCCTGATGCTCTGATGCTCCTCTGATGGGAATATTCCAGCTTTTATTGATGAACTGCTGTGGGAGGAGCTTCACTGATGATGTGAGTGATGTGGGAGGTGCTTCACTGATGATGTAGTTGATGTGGGAGGAGCTTCACTGATGATGTGATTTGATGTGGGAGGAGCCTCACTGATGACGTGATTGATGTAGGAGGAGCTGCTCTGCCAAAATCAAAAATATATCAGTTAGTAAGTTTGTTTTTATAATACATATCTAATCTATACATCCTAATGTAACTGATGCTAATTCATAAATGATTTTTATTGCTAATTCTAACATTATTCTGCTTCTTCATTAAAATACAGGTAGATGTTTTCAGCAGATGTTAATATTGATGATCCTCAGACTATCAACACTCATTCAACAAGACATTCAGACTCAATCTCACTTTATTCTCAGTGTTTGGTGGTAGAAAGCTCTATTTAAAGACAATATTGTCATATTGCACATCCATTATAGACTTTGACTATTTAATTTTACTTAACATTATTTTATTTATCCGCAATATTGACGAGACCTTTTTGAAGGATATTGGTTTAATCATGTCCTTTTTGTACACTTGAGCTGAGAGTTGAGAGTTTGTAGGTGGTAAACTACCCTGAGCAAGGCATTGTTAAACATGAGTGGAATACCAACACCAAAACCTTACAGGAAACCAGAAGAACATAAACCTGAAGGCAAATGGCTGGAGATCGAGAGAGAGTTCATTAACATTCTCCTCAATGTGTGTTTCAGCAGTTGTTTCTAGACTGTACTTTAGGATACTTCAATATCTCTAATAAGTTCAGCACAATTCTGTTCAGTTTATAAGCTGTCAGATGAGACCAAACATGTTAAAACATCAATAGTATGTAGTGGGGAGAAGTGTGAGTGTCCTGTGAAGCAAAAGTGTGTTAGAGGTATAAGAGACACAACGGTCCCCCATCAGCATAATGATGATTCCCTCACATCAGATTCAGAGCATTAGCATATTGTGATGATAATTACGGCCGTTGTCCCACATTTAATTCACATGAATACTTTTAAAGTGATAACTGCCGTACTAGAGCAGAAAAGAGTTCAACCCTTATTTCACATCAATAGCTCCCGTTTTCAGCTCATTTATTATGCTGATTTCTTCAGATCTGCTGTAAATGGGCACTTATAGGATTAGTTTACTTCTGAATGAAAATTTCATGATTCACCCTCATGTCATTCAAAATGTTTCAGTCTTTCTTTCTTCAGTTGAAACGAAATGAGGAAAACAGTCCAGAATGGCTGTCTGAGTTGTAAGCATAACTTAAGCAAAAACTGATATTGTATTTCTCATGAATTCGAGAAGTTATTCATAGTTATAGAGACTATTCTTCTTACAATAACTTTGGTAACAGGGTTGACGAATGTGATCAACACCGTACAGTTGAGACAACGGATTGAGAGTATTGTCTTGTCCTCCCACTTCCTCCGTGTCACATTTTTAAGAAAGTTTTGGAAAAATCATGTCAGAAGTAACAGGGTTGAGTGAAACAAGATAATGCTAATAAAAATTGTTGATTTTAAACGAGTTAAAGCCACGGTCATTCTAGACAATTAGGTACAATTTCTATTAAATATCAATCCATTATTGCATATTTTGATGTCAATATCACGTTAGATAATTGTCATTGATTAAATATATTTAATAGCTCTCAATACCGAAGTGGTTTGTGTCAATAATGTTTTAAAATATTATAATTGGAAGGTCAGTGTTCCTCGTTCATGGAAAGGATCAGGGACGTATAATTCATTCATAAAGCCGCACACGTGTAGTCAGTGCGGAAAGAGTTTCTCTTTTAAAAGTCACCTGAAGCTTCACTTGAACATTTACATTTACATTTAGTCATTTAGCAGACGCTTTTATCCAAAGCGACTTACAAGTGAGGAAAACAAACAAGCGATTCTTCATGAATTGGCAAATAACACAGGAAGTGCTCACAATACAAGTTTCATACATTGCTCAGTACCATAAGCTAGAGTAGGAAGGGAAAAAGGGGGAAGGATAGGGTTTTTTTTTTTTTTTTTTTTTTTTTATGAGGGGATTAAGTGTTAACGGAAGAGGTGAGTTTTCAGCTGTCTCTTGAATATTGCCAGGGAATCTGCGTTCCTGATGAAAGTAGGGAGATCATTCCACCAGCAGGGAGCAGTGAAGGAGAATGTTCTGGAGAGTGATTTTGTGCCTCTCTGTGATGGTACCACAAGTCTTCGTTCCTTTAGTGATCGCAGGCTTCTGGTGGGGACGTAGCGTTGTAGCAGTGTGTGGAGGTAGGAAGGTGCAGAGCCTGTGGTGGATCTGTAAGCAAGCATCAGCGCCTTGAACTTGATGCGAGCAGCGAGGGGTAGCCAGTGCAAAGAGATGAAGAGGGGCGTGACGTGGGCTCTCTTAGGCTCGTTGCAGACAAGACGTGCAGCAGCATTCTGGATCATTTGAAGAGGTTTGATTGCACTTGACGGCAGACCAGCCAGAAGAGCATTGCAGTAATCAAGCCTTGAAATGACCAGGGCCTGGACAAGCAGTTGTGTTGCGTGCTCAGTCAGGAAGGGACGGATTTTCCTGATGTTGCAAAGTGCAAATCTGCATGACCGCGCTCAAACCACTGAAACCTGAGATGCCCAGTGACGAGAGGGTGGACAGAAGAATTAGATGGTTTACGGTGTCGAAGGCAGCAGATAGATCCAGTAGGATGAGAACAGATGATTTGGAAGCAGCCTTAGCAATCCGCAGGGATTCCGTGACAGACAGTAGCGCAGTCTCTGTTGAATGGCCGCTCTTGAAACCAGATTGGTTGACGTCCTGACGTTCTGTGTGAGGAAGGATGACACCTGGTTGAATACAACTCGTTCAAGTGTTTTTGATATGAATGGTAGGAGAGAGACAGGTCTGTAGTTGTCCACGAGTGATGTGTCTAGCATGGGTTTTTTAAGCAGTGGGGTTACTCGAGCCTGCTTGAATGCGGTAGGGAAAGTGCCTGTGTGGAGAGACGAGTTAATGATGTGTGTAAGTGCTGGTAAAAGAGTGGGAGAGATGGCTTGTAGAAGGTGTGAGGGGATGGGGTCTAGAGGGCAGGTGGTGGGATGAGTGGAGAGGAGAAGTTTTGATACTTCTGCCTCCGTGAGAGGGGAGAAGGAAGGGAGAAGATTAGTGGATGAGGAGGGGCTGAGTTCCTGTGTGGGTGGTGTAGAGAACTGGCTGCTGATGTAAGATGTCTTGTCGGTGAAGAAATTGGCAAATTGATCAGCAGTTAAAGATGTGGTGGGAGGTGGTGGAGGGGGACAGAGGAGTGCGTTGAATGTCTTGAAGAGTGAGCGTGGGTTTGTAGCGCCGTTGATTTTGTTGTGGAAGTATGAGGACTTAGCTGCAAGGACTCCATCAGAAAAGGATGATAGCAGATCTTGGTACGAACCTAGGTCAGATCGGTCTTGTGATTTGCGCCATTTCCTTTCTGCTGCCCTGAGTTTGGTCCGGTCTTCACGAAGCGCATCAGATATCCAGGGGTTGGAAGGAGTTGCTTGTGATGGTCTGGATGACAGAGGACAGATACTGTCTAGGGAGGAAGATAAAGTGGAGCATAATGTGTGTGTTGCAGTATTTACATCCAAAGATGAGAATTGTGTGTGTGAGGGAAGGGAGGATGACACAACAGAAGAGAGATGGGAAGGGGAAAGAGAGCGCAGGTTTCTTCTGAAGGAAACATGTGAAGTGGTTGGTGGTGCACAAATAAGTTGCAGATTGAAAGTGATAAAGAAATGGTCAGAGACGTGCAGAGGTGTTACCAGAATGTTGTCAGTGATACAGTGACGTGTGTAGATCAGGTCCAATTGGTTGCCAGATTTGTGGGTGCTTGTGGTGATGAGTCGGTTGAAATAAAATGAGGCTAGGAGAGAGAGGAAATCAGAAGCATATGGTTTATCAAGGTGAATGTTGAAATCGCCCAGTAGTACAAGTGGACTACCATCGTCTGGGAGTGAGGACAGCAGCATGTCCAATTCCTCAACAAAGGTACCCAATTGACCTGGGGGGCGATAGATGAGTACAAGATGAATTTTGACAGGGTATGTAATTGTAATGGCATGAGATTCAAACGAACAGTTGTTGTATAGAGCAGAGTGAGTTAAGTATTTCCAGTTGTTAGAAATGAGGAAACCTGTGCCCCCTCCTCTTCCTGACTGACGAGGGGTATGAGTAAAAGTGAAGTTGTTAGAAAGAGCAGCGGGGGTTGAGGAGTCCTCTGGACGAATCCATGTCTCAGTCAAGCCTAAGATATTGAGAGTAGAGTTAGTGGCAAAGGCTGGAATGAAGTCAGCTTTGTTAACAGCTGACTGACAATTCCATAGGCCTACAGAAACAGATAGAGGTTGGTTAGAAGAGGAGTAAATAGAACGTAGGTTAGTAGTGTTGCGTTGCCTTCTGCGGGTGATAGTGGAGCGTATGCGAGTGACAACAGGAATATATTGAAAGCACATGTTGAGTATGGGAGCATAAGAGGGGGGGAAGGGGGATACTTAAGTGTCCTGTCGGTGTCCTTGCTCGGTGGAGTCGCGCAGGTAGAGTCGCAGGTCTTTACCCGAGGAGGCTGAACGCTTCCGCTGACGCTTCCGCGATAGCGCGTACACACTAAATAAATAGCGTACTTACTAACGTATGAGTGGAAACAGCTGAGTCCGCCCTAAAAATTAGCTCAGCAAAAGAGTTTCGCCGTGAATGGGCCAAATCGAAACTACTGCAGGAAGCGCACGTACAGCACTTAAGTTCACAGCCCAGCAATACCAAAACTAACAACCGCTACAGTTCTACTAAATGGCAGCGAATACAAATACAAACAGATACAAATCAAAGCGCAAACATACAACTAAGCAAAGAATCGAACGAATCCTTCCTAGCAGCAAATAATAACTTCACAATAGAGCAGAAACGGGTATTAAGTAAACACTCACACGCTCTCGCCGTCTTCAGTGATCTCACGCTTGTCCTGAAGATCCATGAGGTGGAGAAACCACATCACCACAGTCTGAAATCACGGTAAGTAGTTCATCTTTATGTGCTGAACATCAAAGTCTCTTATGAGGAAGTTAGTCACAGTCAAATCACCCTGTCGCTCAAGACTGGTGGCCAACTGAAGCTAAGCAGGGTTGATTCTGGTCAGGACCTGGATGGGAGACTCCTGGGAAAACTAGGATTCTGCTGTAAGAGGTGTTAGTGGGGCCAGCAGGGGGCGATGTCCACCCTGTTCTCTGTGTGGGTCGTACACTGAAACAACACCGTCCTTCAGATGACGTGACTTTCTAACATTTATAAATAAGGATAAGTTATGCAATGGGAAAAACACATCTCAAGCCAAAGTAAACAACAAAGTCATCTGGACGCCACCCAGGGCAAACTGTGTAAAAATGTAATCTGAAATATATTTATATTTTTGTATGATGTCTGTTGGAAATGAAACATCTGGAAGGAAAGGAAAGCATCTGGAAGGAGAGGACAGAGAACGCCAGTGATCCAGAACATCACGACACTGAAGATGCTTGATTCCTCATTCATTAAGGCGTATTAAATCCAATAAGTCAGCAGGCCCCGATGGTGTTTATCCACGCACCCGTTAAAGTGTGTGCTGACCAGCTATGCTCCGTCCTTCATTCATTGTTTTCTCTGTCTGTGTCCTCTGCTAAGATCCCAGTTATGTGGAAAACATCTTGCCTTGTCCCTATCCCCAAAAAAGCCAAGACGTCCAACAACCTTGCTAATCTGAAGCCTATTGCTTTAACTTCTCACATTATGAAGTGTTTTGAGGGGATCACCTGACTAGGCAGGTGTCTGTTTTTCAGGACCCCTTGCAATTTGCATATAGGAAGGGTGTTGGGGTAGATAATGCTCTACTTTTTATGGTCCAAAACATCTACAGTCATCTAGAAGCTACTGCCAGTTCTGTCAGGATCATGTTTTTTGATTTTTCAAGTGCTTTTAATACTTTTCAGCCACATATTTTAGCCAATAAATTAATTGATTATAAATTGCATATTATAACCATTTCTTGGATTTTAGATTACCTCTTATCACGACCACAGTTTGTTAGGCTTGGTAATAATCTTTCTGATACCATTTTAATTAATACTGGAGTACCTCAGGGCACAGTCTTAGGTCCCTTTTTATTCACACTTTACACAGCTGACTACAGGCATAGTCAACCATCCTGTTGGATACAAAATTCTCTGATGATACTGCTTTAGTGGATTGTTTTTTAATTTATGTGTGTTGATTCTGTGCTCAGTTTGTTGGTTGTACTGTTGAAGTTGGTGGCAAAACAGTTTCAGTTTAATAAAGTTTTTTTTTTTCAGTTCAATTCATCACGACACTGAAGGACATGCTGATGCTCACCATGCAGATTTACATTGTTTATTAAAAAATGACAGACTGAAGCACATAAAAACTGAATTATTTTGATATTGAACTTTTCTCATATTATTTCTTTTTCTTATTGGCATGCAGGGCACGTGGCGTCATCTATTGTACAGCCATGAATTTGCTTTTCCTTCAGTTCAATACATATTTGTTTGGTGTGAAAGGACCATTAACAAAATCTCACATTCTTTTTTTATTTAATGTTTCTTTTACACGTGATGGACATGAACAAGAACAGAAAAAATATTTCTCCTGCCCTCAGTGTAAAAAACAGCTCATATGTAAATCAAGCCTGAAGATTCACATGAGAGTTCACACTGGGAAGAAGCGGATCAGGCTTTCGCTCTGAAGTCACATCTGAAGAAAGACCGTTTTAAACGATAACGCATAGAAATCTGTCCTAATCAGCTGCAACAAGAGACACGACAAAGAAACATCATCCAAAGTTCATCTTCAACACCAGCTGTGAGATTCAGATCGACTCTTAAGTTGTATATGAATTTGCTTTTTAGGATTTTTATGTAAATTTCCTTAATTCTCTCCACTCCATTGACAATATTTTTGGTTATGACACAACACTTCACCACAATTCAGATAATTTTCCTGCAATCCATGTTTTACTGTTGTACGTTGGGGCACTATTGCTCATCTTCTGAAAGAGTGCCAGTGTTGCCAATTTAGCAATTTTGTCACTAGATTTAGTGACTTATCCACCTCCTTTGAGACATTTCACCAAGCAACATCTATATTGAAAGCAGTTCACAACCTTCTAACCTAAACTAAAACATTTTTACTGCACTAAAAAATATAGGTTAAACACATACTGTAACAATTTTCATTTTCAATCGTGGAAAGGCGTCAATAAAAAACAGAATGCAAAAATGTCACATTTACCATCACATTTACTTCAGAAAAGCAGTTCAATGAACTTCAAGCCTCACTTTATTTGTCTGAGTATTTTTGGATGTAAATTAAAGACTTAAGTAAATTTCCTTCGACATATTTACTGAACATAACAAACATAAACAAGATTTTATGGCAACCATTTAAATCAATATATCTTGATTAAACATACAAATAATACAAAAGCAGAAACTTAATTGATTTAATTTAGTACATTAATGTACATTTTTTTTTAATTGCAGCCTACTTTACTTTTAATGTAACAGCTTATTTTACATAAATCTTTTATTACATTTTGTGCTCATACATATTACATTGAAACATAATTATTATATCGTAAACATTGTTTCACTTATACATTATGTGCTGGTACTTTTACATTATAAGTTGCAACAGTGTATTCACTTTCTCATACGTTATGCTTTATTATTACATTATGAGTTACTACTCTTCAGAAAGCTTGAAGTGTCTACTTTTAAATGAAGTAAATCATTTCAAAAACAAACATTCTCTGTTTATGTAATCCATATGAAACCAGCGAGAAGTACAATCTTAACTAGTTACCTGTAATGTGACCACTCCCCTCGCTATTCATATGGTAATAGTTTGGGTAAACCATGCGCCTGGTAACATTATATGAAATAATGTGAATGTTTAGGCCATATTTTGGCTAGCTTATGACACTGCATTATCAATGTAGCTTACAAATATAGTTTATAATACAGTCTAAACGGTAGTTTCTGACCGTGTCTACGGTAGCTAAAATACTGCCTTTTCATTGTATGTTGTGTTTGCAAATATCTACTCGGGTGCCATAAATATGTACAGTCGATGGTGTTCACGAATGTCTCGGGTGTAAATGTTTAAAATCCGCTGAATATGTTCACGAGAGTTCGTACGAGAGTTGGATAAGAGTGCGGGAAGTAAGAAAAGAGAAGGAGCTCAGGAGTGAAAGATGTGCAGAGCTTAGTTTAATGAAGCTACTTTAAAACAAAACTTCTTGGAAAACATCACAACAATTTTGGCAACAAGAAGGGGAAATCTCTCCTCTCATTAGACTGACTTTGGAATAAGGACAGATCAAAACGGGAAAAAAGTCGCCATGGCCTTTGCACAGTTAACGCCACCAGGACCACTTAACCTCAGATTTGTGGATTTATACACAAGAGTATAACATTTCATTATTTAGCAGACGCTTTTATCCAAAGCGACTTGCAAGTGAGGCAATTAGGGGTTACATCCCTTGCTCAAGGGCACCTTAGTCATGGTATCGAAGGTGGAGAGAGTGCTGTTCATTCACAATCAATTCTCACTTTCAATTCCTGCCGGCGTGGGAATCGAACCAGCAACCTCTGGCGTGGGAATCGAACCAGCAACCTCCGGCGTGGGAATCGAACCAGCAACCTCCGGCGGGGGAATCGAACCAGCAACCTCCGTCGTGGGAATCGAACCAGCAACCTCCGTCGTGGGAATCGAACCAGCAACCTCCGGTGTGGGAATCGAACCAGCAACCTCCGGCGGGGGAATCGAACCAGCAACCTCCGGTGGGGGAATCGAACCAGCAACCTCCGGCGGGGGAATCGAACCAGCAACCTCCGGTGTGGGAATCGAACCAGCAACCTCCGGCGGGGGAATCGAACCAGCAACCTCCGGCGGGGGGAATCGAACTAGCAACCTTCAACATGGATTTTCGCCAGGTTCGAAAACTACATATGAACAAACTGGCTTCTATAGATTCATACTTCACTCCTCGGAGGAATGTCGTTATTGAACGTCATCCATTTCTACAATCATCAGACGAGGCAGTTGATGCGTTCGTGAATTCATTGAGAGAGTTGGCCAAATCATGTGAGATTGGAGCTCAGGAGTCAGATATGCTGAGAGATCAACTGGTGGAAAAGAGCGCAGACAAACGACTAAAAGGATTAACTTTGGATACAAGACTTCACGAAACTGAAGCAGCACAAGCAGAGTCGCAGCAGTAAAGCAATTTGAAAGACTACATTTCACTAAACAACACGCTCGCACGCAGCGGACACATGCAAAAGGACTGAGAGTAAACAGATGAATCACGTGCAGACAATGATAAGAAATGTCACAGATGTGGGTTGGCCACGCACCATTCCAATGACAGCAAAATGCCTGTATTTAAAAATAATCGGACACTGCAAGAAGAAAAAAGAGGAAGATCAGAAAATGGCTAAAAAGTCAAGACAGTCAGGATTTAAAGAGACACTCAAAAGAAAGAGTCCGATTCGGATGATTCAGAGGAATTTGTGAACTCCATCAACTCCAGAGACTATAAAAGTGCAATGCCAAAGAATAAAAAAAAATAAAATTGCATCAGTGAGCAACTGTACAAGACTATGTTTGCACAGAAAGGCATCAAAAGATGTTTTGCATATGTACAAGATACTCTCTTGACATGCACTGGTTCCTTTGATGCTTGTTGAAAATACAAAGACGGAACCATAAAAGACACAATCATGTGATTAAAGGAACTGCTGTGGAGGAATGCATATTTTAAGATGGGAGTTTAACAGGTGTCGTCTGTGAACAAAGTGGAAAATTACCCAGACAGGTTCAGAAAACTGGCAAAAGAGTATCAGTCACTGTTCAAATGACTGGGGCATATTCTCACAGAGTCACCGGGGATGAGAAAATATCACCTGTGGCACAAGGACTAAGACGAGTTCTGTATCACGTGATTGAAGCTGTCAATCGAGAGCTTGATTAATGGATTAATGGCATTAATGGCTGTGTGTTGAGTTATTTGGAGCGGACAGCAAATTTATACAAGCTGTACACTCACTACTTTACATTGTAGCAAAGTGCCATTTCTTCAGTGTTAAAATAAATAAAATATTTACAAAAATGTGAAAATAAAAACTTCTGTGAGATACTGTATTAACATACGTTGTCTTAATCAAAAATGTTCATTAACTTCAGCTATGCGTGATACTATTTTAAAGTGACTTCCATCACTTTGACAGATAATACATTGTATTTACTTGTGAAAACAAACCTGGAAAGAGACGATTCTTTGTGTGAATTCCAGTGAATTATGAATTGGATATATCATTATTAAAATTGGGAGAACGGACCACAAATGTGCAGAACATGCTGTCCTTTTCAATACTATTACAGCGGAATGCAAACGGAAAAAAGAAAATAATCATGGGGAAAAGACTGCAGCGACTGAAAAGAGCTCTTGCCTTAGATATTCTTGATATAACATGTGACGTTAAAATACCAAGTGTTACGTTATTCTCATGATGTCTGAGAATAAAACATTAAGGAAAACTGGCAGCTCATTCAGTCTAACTGACGGATAAGATTTTGTCGTAGGGCAATCTTATGATTTGAAATGATTCGTTTCGGTCTTTTTGAATGGATGTTTCCCAAACCGGAAGTGCCACCCATAATTCAATAGTAGGCTCGTCAGGAATGAGGCGGACTGACTACAACTCTTCCTTTGCAGAAAAAAAACCATGTCTACAAAGGTAGAGAAGTTGCCAGAGACTGTGATTGTAGAGACACCGTTAACAACTAGAATTGGTTGTGATGTGAATGTAACGGAGGCCACCTAGCAGTTGCTGTGTGAGTAAACCTCACTCCTCTGACGTCAAGAGAGCTCTGGCGACAGATGCTAGAGGTTGTAGTACCCGGGTAGAGGGGTTACATTGGTGCCGTGACCCGGATGTGAGTGAGGTTTAGGGCGGTGAGTGTAATGGAGGCCAGCTAGTAGTTGCTGTGCGAGTAAACCTCACTCCTCTGACCTCAAGAGATGCTCCGGCAACAGATGCTAGAGGTTGTAGTACCCTTGTAGAGGGGTTACATTGGTGCCGTGACCCAGATGGGAGTGAGGTTTAGGGGGGTGAGTGTAATGGAGGCCAGCTAGTAGTTGCTGTGTGAGTAAACCTCACTCCTCTGACATCAAGAGAAGCTCTGGCGACAAATGCTAGAGATTGTGTCCTTTAGCCTCCTTGTTAGAGCGTCCAACCACCATGCCGGAAGTCCCGGGTTCGAGGCCCGCTTAGAGCGAGCCGAGTAGGACCCGGATAAAGGGGTTACATCAAGAAACCAGCTTTCAAGGATGTGGTGGCTTGAGGAGATACTTATTGTTGTTTCAGTTACATATTTGTATTTATTTAATTTAGTAAAGAAGTTAAGTTATAAACTCAAATATAAACAAGGGAAGGGATTTAGTATAACGTATGAGAGTTCTCACAAGAACGTATGAGAGTTGTGAGCAGAAAGAAAAGATAAGATAATTCCCTTGGAATTTTGTCAAAATTGAGTTATTCACATATTCAGTGACAACTTATTTACATTATGAGATTTTTTTTTTTTTTAAGTTGTGCACATGATATGAAACATGTTTACGTGTGATGAATAGTTTACACTCTAGGTGAATGTGAATGATTTACTGCATTCATTCAAGGTGATATTCAAGGTAATGTTGATTCCAGCAACTGCTCATGTTCTCTCCCTCACATGCTGTTTACACAATGCTATCACATTTGTGACAATGTTTACATAACAGGTTCACATGTCACGGAAATATAGTTCCAGTTTTAAAATTAACAGTTGTGTTGATATATATATATATATATATATATATATATATATTAGTATTCTTTCTAATTTAATAGAATGCTTTGATTGCAAATTATATTATATTATTCCACATAATACTGATTAAAAAATGAACATGATTATCCAGAATTCAAATGGTTTTTCCCACTTTTCCTGCAATGACAGCAGCACTCAAAGTGCTTGAACTCCAGAAGTTTGTATAAAACCTGATGATCATGTTCTCCAGCATGATTTGAGATCATCAGCATATTTTGAAGAGTGTGAGAAATGTATATACTATGTACATAAAACATGCTACTCTGATGCAATTGCAAAATTACACTACTGAATAGATGAATAATATCATTACATACCAAGAGGACATATAAAACTTAAAGCAATAATGGTTTTCTAACACAAAGAGGGTCATGCACAAACTATATTAAAACATTGTTTGCACAGGAAGTGAGAACATGAGCAGGTGTTGGGTGGTGCTGATAACCAAACTCCCGTCCAATATATAAAAAGGTAAAGCAGGACTCCACATCGCATCATCCAGACATCGACATTGATCTACTGGACTGGTTTGTATCACAAAAATACATCATTGATCCATATAAAGTTTGTAATAATTATTTATGTATAATTATGTTCTAAATTCTATGCAGAGTTCCAGTGTTCTTTGAGAAACGATGGCGGTCTGGACTGTGTATCTGTCTCTGTGTCTTCTCGCAGCTTTGAGTGCTTCAGGTAAGACTATTATTCCACGTTTCCCATTATAACTCTTATTTTAACATGAACCTGTGACATTGTAATGACTAATAAGAAGCCAGGAATGGAATGATCTAATACATTTTATGATAATATTAAGACAATAAAACAACAGCAATTATATCCTTATATCAACTGAACTTAATGATTCTTATGAATGCATTTATATTGTTTTTGACAAGTATTCTGTAGTATATATTAACTATTATCGGATCGGGATTTGGTCTGTTTTGTGCTGCGTATCCACTTTATTCACCATCCTGACTTATTTATTTGACATGAAACCTTTTAGTTACCTGGAAAGACAAATTATATTCCTTTCAGGGTGTTATTGTCGGTTACATCAACGGATTCCTGCTGGAAGACTAAGTGGTTTGCAATGAGCAGTTCAATGATGAGTTCGAAAAAGGAAGGTTGCACCATCATGTTCATGATTTTGTGGTTCTTCAGCATGTCCAGCTCAATCTGGTGGGTCATCCTAGTTCCTCTCTTGGTTCCTCAAAGCCGGGATTAAATAAGTCAAATTCTCAACATTTTCATCTCGCTGCATGGGCAGTGGCAGCCATCGAGACCATCAGCATCCTGGCGGTGGATCAAGTGGATGGAGATGTTCTCAGCGGCGTCTGCTTCATGGGTGTTGACAGCGTGGACCCACTCCACAGGTTCATCCAGGTGTGACTATCATAGGCCAGTCAGAGCTGTGCATGTAAACCTCACTCCTCTGATGATAGAGTCCCACGCCGGAGACCATGGTTCAAGTCCTGCATGGAGTGAGTTGGGTAGGACCGGTTACGCTGGCGCCACTGTTCCTCGGCACCTCGTTCCTCCTGGCGGGCTTTGTGTCTCTGTTCCGATTCAGGAACATCATGAAGCACGACAGTACCAAGACGGAGAAGTTGGAGCAGCTGATGGTGCACATGGGCATCTTCAGTGTCCTCCACATGGTTCCGGCAATCATCGTGATCGCGTGTGATTACTTCTACGAACAGTCCTATCGGGATTAGTGGGAGTGTGGTGCCATGTCACAACCCGCAGATGAACCCGGACTTCACGGTGTTCATGATCAAGTACCTGATTACTCTGAACGTGGGCATCATGTCTGACTTCTGGATATGGTCCAGAAAGTTCTTCTTTATGAGACAGGCAAACAGCAAACATAGAGAAACAACCAATTGCTTTTTTACTATTCACTTTTTCTGATGTAAAAAAAAGCCATCAGATAAAAAAAAAAACAGCAGTCAAAGACCGTGAGAAATGTGAGTCTTTGATCTTCCTCTAATGTATCTCGATCCACAGGTCAAGGCGTTGTTCCGGAATGTCCCAACATTCCACAGGGCGAGAGAGTGGACTGTTTCCCAGATCCCGACGCTTCCGAGGTAGACTGCAGTGGATATGGCCTACATTCCATACTAACTCCCAGCATGCTTTGTTAACTCATACTGTGCATCCTTACAGCAAAGGTGTTTGGAAAGAGCTTGCTGTTGGAGCCCCGCGAGTGAGGCTAACGTCCCTTGGTGCTTCTTTTCCAAAAACCACGGCTACAGCGTGGTCAGCGAAAGCAAGCCTGACAGCACACGTGAGTTCAGCCTGAACAGAGATATTTTACGATTCATCTACTTTCCATTGCACTTTGAAAAGTTTGTGTTTGACCTTGTAGCAAACAAGACCTCACGGAAAATGTTTGTTTTGCTGTAGATGTTGAGGCCAAGCTGACAAGAATGGATGCTCCATCTCTATTTGGAGCTGATATTAAAGAGTTGACCTTCTACGCTGAAATGCAGACAGAAAACCGTCTTCGCTTAAAGGTTTGCTTAAAAACTGACGCGAATTGCAGAGGCATTGTGTCAATGTAAACACGTCTATGATGCTGTGCAACGTTCTCTTTGTCTACCAGATCACTGATACAAAGCAAGCCAGGTTTGAGGTTCCTCACGAGCATGTGCAACCGCCTTCCAACCCTCCCACCGGACCCCTAAATTACAGACTGGAGCTGATCCAGAAGCCCTTTGGACTGAAAGTTTGGAGAACATCTCCTGAGAAACTCCTGTGAGTGGGGTCTTTTCTCTTCCTATTCACACACAGATCACATGTTGACTCTTTGTGAGTTCAGTGCGTTGCTAACAGAATCATTTTCGAGTGTTTCTTTGACTAAACGAGGGGTATCACAGCACCAAAAAGAGAGAATGAGGAAATCTGGCCTGAAGCAATGCAAACAACCTTTTTGGAAAGCAGTCCATCTTCATCTCGCTGTCTAGATGATATTGATGCTTTGTTTCATATCTTGATATGTCATAAGGAGTGTATCTCATTAATGTTATCTGTAGTGATGTTATTTTTAATAATACTCCAAGTAGAGTTTTAGATAAGAAGATGTTCCAGAATGATTCTTATCAGTTTAACTGTGAGAATAGGAAGTTGATTCCTTTGGTCACAGAAGATGACCCATCTGTCAGTATTTGTCATTTATTCTAGTGTTTTCATGTGGTTTGGGTGTGCATTTTCAATGTTTTGGACCATATACATTGACCAAAAGATTCACCGTTCAAATATAGAGGTTGCATGACATTCACCCACAAACTGAATGTTGAGTAAACTCTTCCTCTCTTGCCCGGTCAGGTTTGACACAACCATTGGGCCGCTGGTTTTTGCTGATCAGTACCTTCAGCTCTCGGCTAAACTCCCCTCTCACAATATCTATGGACTTGGAGAGCATGTCCATCAGACCTTCCGCCATGACACCAACTGGAAGACCTGGCCTATCTTCACAAGAGACGCTTTTCCCAATGGAGTGAGTCATAACATTTACACACACATTTTCACTCTTCCATACCAGTATGACTTAGTTTCTTCAGTGAAATACAAAGTTTTAGGTAAGTTTTTGAAGAATTTCCTGAAGGACTGAGAATGTCACGCTTCAAAATGCATTTTCCAAATCTTCCGAAGTCATTTGACTGAAATTAAAGTCAACTGAATCATTGAGTCATTGAGTCAAACTCAAGAGCTAGATCAGTCTTTTCATAAATGAAGACTTACTTAGCGCTACTTTTCCGAGGAGATCTAGGGTGTGTAGGATTATCCTGCAATTTGAGTTTCAAAATCATGAGACATAAATGTCCCAAACTGTCTAATTAACTGATTGAAAGGTTGAAATTTGCCATTACAAACCTTGATGTCTTTTCCTACCCCAGGACACACACAACCTGTACGGCCACTACCCCTATTTCACATGTCTGGAAGATGGCAGCGGCCAATCCTTTGGTGTTTTCCTCATGAACAGCAATGCTATGGGTAAACGACTAAAGTCATAATCTTGAACATATTTTGTTTGTATAGTATGTTTTGATGTGTTTGGAATGGCTACTTTTGTTTAAGTTTTTCATGTCTGTCTGTTTGTTCTTGTCCGTGTGCAGAGGTGACAGTCCAGCCAGCTCCGGCCGTAACCTACCGGACTATTGGAGGGGTTTTGGACTTCTACATCCTGCTTGGGGAGACACCAGAGGCAGTGGTGGACGAGTTCACACAGGTGATAGAAATGGAAACACCAGCGACACTTGTGGGCAAAATTGTGAAAACTTGGAACAGTGTTAGAGACATGAAAAATGGTGAAAAATGGTGAAAAATGGATCATTTCTCCGCTTTCCTATCGGATTAAAAGTAAAAAGATCATACAAATAATAATAAAAATAAAATCAAATTGATAACTTGAATATTAATTAATTTTACAGATTGTTTATACTTTCACATTTTTATAAATTGATACATATTTTGTACTGGAAATATTTATAAAATACAAAAAAATATTAACAAAATATTAGAATTTATTGTACAAAATACTTGATTCTTATTGGTCGGTCATAGTATTCTGCAGTCAAATACTTTTGCATATTGACCGCAAAAAAATATTCTATTATAAATTATAAACATATATAATATATTTATTTTCTATTAAATTTGCATTGCAAAAAATTGTTTAAAAAAGGTTCTGAAATGCTTTATTCTGATTTTGGTCATTTGTGGCATTCTGTGTTTGATTGTTTTTGTATAATAACCACTAAATTTCATGTTATTTATTACAAATATAATACAACAATTATTAATTAAAATCATATAATCTATTATTATTTATTACACAACTCTGGCTAAACTGCATTAGTCTTGGTACAAATATTTTTATTTCATATAAGAATTTCAAATCACATCAATATTTCATGTCCATTTCAGGGTTATTTTCATTAACTCAAACTAAACTTAAAACAAAAACCATTAAAAAATGTTTAATTAAAACATTATAATTAATAATAAAAATATATTTCAGCTAGTTGACAAGACAGTTAATATTTTATAACTAAAATTAAAATAAAAAATGTATAAGAACTATATAGACATTTAAAAAAAAAAAAAAACTAAAAATGAGAAACCCACACAACAAAATTACTAAAACTTTAACTAAAATTGAAATAAAAACTAAAATAATATACCAATGATACTAAAATAACACTGGTCCAGGCGGTCATTATTGCAAAATAAACCCAGACATTGACATTAGCTCATGACGAGAGTTGAAGTGAATTCCTGAGGGAGTCAGGCTGTGATGTTCAGTGTCTTTAACGTTGCTTCATGTCTCTTCAGCTGATTGGCAGGCCTTTCATCCCTCCGTACTGGTCTCTGGGCTTCCAGCTGTCTCGCTGGGACTACGGCAGCCTGGACGAGGTCAAGAAAGTCGTGGAGAGAAATCGACAGGTTGGCCTTCCATATGTAAGTAAAGGAGGCCCCTCACTTTGTTCTACAAAACTTGATTCCACCCAGTCCTTCAAAGCCACAATCAAGAGCACAGAATAAATCTTAGTGATTCATGAACTAATAAATGTGCATTTCAACTATACACATGCATTTAGAAGCGTTTAGCACATTATGGTGGGGGTCTGATTGCTGAAAGATAAAGCTCAATGTTGTCATTCGATCAAAGCATTAGCATGTGCTGGTGTAACCCTTCCTGCTCTAACCACCTGCTCTAAGTGGGACTCGAACCTAGGTCTGCTGTAACAAGGAGGCTAAAGACTGCAGTCTCTAGCGCCAGTCGCTAGTGCGCCTCTTGAGATCTTACTCTTACCGGCCTACGCCTGTTACACTCACCCCCCTGACCCTCACTCCCATCCGGGTCAAGGCACCAATATCACCCCTCCTGTTCGAACTGCCTGCTCTAAATGGGATTCGAACCTGGGTCTGCTGTAACAAGGAGGCTAAAGACTACAGTCTTTAGCACCAGTTGCTAGAGCGCCTCTTGAGATCTTACTCTTACCAGCCTACGCCTGTTACACTCACCTCCCTAAACCTTACTCCCATCCGAGTCACGGCACCAATATCACCCCTCCTGTTCAAACCGCCTGTTCTAAATGGGACTCAAACCTGGGTCTGCTGTAACAAGGAGGCTAAAGACTGCAGTCTCTAGCGATCTTACTCTTACCGGCTTACGCCTGTTACACTCACCCCCCTAACCCTCACTCCAATCCGGGTCACGGCACCAATATCACCCCTCCTGTTCAAACCGCCTGTTCTAAGCGGGACTCGAACCTGGGTCCGCCAGCATTTGAGTCGGGCGCTCTAACAAGAAACACGAACATTAATAACCTAAAAATAAAGCGGGTTTTCACCGCTATATGTCTAAAAGAACCACTTCTGGTTCCCCAAAGAACCTTTCAGTAAGAACCATTAATTAGTTTCTTAATGTAAAGAACATTTTAATACTCTGTAGAATATTTTCTACTATAAAGATCCTTTTGTGCGATGGAAAGATTCCATGGATTCTTCACGGAACCATCAATGTTTTAATAAAGAGTTTAACTTCCATAATTAGAAGTTGAAGTGAAACAGGATACTCAGTGAGAGAAGGAAACTGATTTTATGTAGATTTTACTGAGACTTACAGCTGAACTACAATTATTTTGTTTTCCAGGATGTCCAGTACACTGATATTGATTACATGGAGGACAAAAAGATCTTCACCTATGATATGGTGAAATTTGCGGAGCTGCCTCAGTTTGCTGACTACATGCATGAAAAAGGGCAGAAATACATCACCATATTGGTGAGTCATTGATATAAATATTCATTTATTCTGAGTTGCAGAGTTTTGTAGGTTGGCAAGTTAGTTCTAGGTTTTGGACAGTAGGCCAAAACAAGTTTAGGTCATACATTTCATCCCCTTTCTGAATTTGATTTTGTCCTGTTGAACATTTTCTTCTTGGTAGGATCCTGCCGTGTCCACGGGTCAGAGGATAAACGGACCTTATGAATCTCTTGAAAGGGGACATGCAGCTAATGCTTGGGTCACTGAAGCAGACGGGGAAACACCTCTACTTGGAGAGGTACGATCCTCCAAGCATACTTCTAATTGGTTAATCGTTAGTTGGGTTTGGGATTGAGAACTGGTTCTTCTTTATAAAAATAACTGAACTCGAATGATTTCCATGATGTTTGGTTTTAGTAATTGTTGTTGGACATTCATTCATTCATTCATTCAAAGACATTATTTGCATGACAGTTAAGCAGATTCTCCTTCCCTCTCTCACACGTCACAGGTCTGGCCTGGGGAAACCGTATTTCCTGACTTCACTAACCAGTCTTGCATTGATTGGTGGGTTGATGAAATTTTGCGTTTCCACAAAGAAGTCAAGCATGACGCTCTCTGGATTGTAAGTAACCCGCAGAGATCATTACCCGTCACCAAATATTTAACCTGATAATTTTACAATTTGGTTTTTAAGTTAAATCAACTAATTCACTCCAGTTAAAGTCAACTTAAACATGTTTGTTCATCTAATAAGTTACAGGTAGTCTTTTGAATGCATTGATACACTGGCTGTTTTTGGGAGCTCTAAACTAATTGGTGTTTTTTTTCTAAGGACATGAATGAGGTGGCTAATTTCGTAAAGGGAGGCATCAAAGGCTGCGCTGACAACAAACTCAACTATCCTCCATTCACCCCACGTGAGTCTGAAATGCATCTGCAGCAAGATTTCACATCAGCATTTCACACAGCATCTGTAAACATCTGTCTCTTCATTTCCATTGGACTCTAAAGGTATCCTTGATAGTCTGATGTACAGCAAGACCTTATGTATGGATGCTAAACACACCTGGGGCAACCAATATGATGTCCACAGTCTCTACGGCTACTCTATGGTCCTGGCCACTGAGAAGTAAGTGCTGGTTTTTCCACACTCTATATGCAAATAATCTCTGTTATGATTGACTGATGCTGGTTTCACGTCTTGTCAGAATGATTAATACAGATTAACATCTCAACGATGTTTTATTTACCAGTGGATAGTCATTGTGACATCATAACCTTGACAATTTCTGAATTATGTTTATGAATAATTTCATAAAAGGTCTGGGTGGTTGTTGGAGGGAGGTTTAGTGTATGTCTACATATTATATTGTTGTTTATTTTGTATTAATTTCTCTTTCTCTGTCGCACAGTGTTGTATCTGGATAAACTCGTTTTACTTAATTTTGCAAGCACCTTACCTTTAAGTTGGAAATAAAATGATTGTTGTTGTGTCTTTCCAATACCCTCCTTGATGTCATATTATTGTAATGTGTCGAAACCGACATATGGGATTCGCTCTTGGGAACCCCAATCACCTCTGAGAATATCACAAAAGGCCAATGAAATTGGTTCACAGAATTTGCATGCCAGGCCTAGTTCAGTTCCCTAGGGATGGTGAACTCTAGGCCACCTCTTTCCGTCATTTTAGTACCTTTCGGGAAGCTGTGTTTGGCGGAGGAACTCACTTCCAGCTCCGACACTCATGAGCTGCCCACTCTCAGGTGGGCTCTTGTAATCTGGATGGTGCTCCGTATGTATTGGTTGCCCTGATGGTCACCCCATACGATGTATTTTCCACTGTTCAGTTTCCCACAACCCAGTGTCTTCCCCCTGTCTCCGGTCACTGTAGGATAGGTAGACTACCCCTTTGGTGGAGCCCACTACATAGACTTCCTTCTGTAGTACTCCCCTCTGGTGGGTCCTTAGGAGGCATTTCCACATGTGTACCTCCCCTTCAGGTAGGATGTGGCCTCCATAGCGTTCCTGTCCCTTTGGTGAAGACAACGCTTCCCAATGTTAACAACTAAGACATTTAAGACATTGTCTTAGCTCTATTGCCTTAAAATAATCAGAAGATGCCCTACAGCTGCAGTGGCCTCTTGTAAAGTGGGAAGCGCTCCCTGTGGAGACCTGAGGTCATCTACCCTGGTTGCTGCTCTTGTCGTTAGCACGCACAGCCTTGCCCTCATTTGCACTGCGTTATCTCATGACATGGTACAGTTGTGAACATCTCGGTTACGTATGGTAACCGTCGTTCCCTGTTGCCACAACCCTGTACTGACAGCTGAAGTGTCCGAGATGCAACTTCGGCTCCTGAGAACAATCCCCATATGTTTAGGAGTGGCCTGGCTTGCAAATTCGGCATGGCAATTTCATTGGCCTTTTCTGATATTCTCTGAGGTGAATTGGGCAGCCAAGAGCAAATCCCATATGTCGGTTTTGACACACGTCAGTGACGCTCTTGTTTTTGTGGTTTTGCTTATTCTATCTTCTAAACTTAAACCTCATAGTACTTTTTGCATTTTCAGTTTCATTCATGCTCCGTTCCCTCCATCAGGGAACGAGGGTTACCATATGTAACCGAGATGTTTTAAAGTGACAGCAACTTGCTGGTGTCTGTGTCATTAAATGTTAATCAAACAACAAAAGAAAATGAGAGAATAATTCACTGCTTCGCTGAATAAATTTAATAAGAACCAGTGTTTTACTTTTGATTACTTTTATTCAATTTCTGTATAGTGTACTATTATAAGTAGAAGGCAACATTTTTATTGTATTTTTCAACTCAAAGTTGTTTGTTGACAGGGAAACTGCTCTGAAAGAACAGGTTAAGAGGTTGGGCCAGTGGCCACCGGACAAAGTTTTGCTTGGGGCCTTCAGAAGTCCAGGACAAGAACTGAATATAATACTGTGTTTCTGCTTCCAGGGCATCGAAAGCAGTGTTTGGGAAGAACCGTTCCATGGTTTTAACCCGCTCATCCTTCCCCGGGGTGGGCAAGTACGCTGGGCACTGGTTGGGTGACAATGCTGCCACCTGGAATGACATTAAGTGGGCGATACCCGGCATGCTGGAGTTTAACCTCTTTGGAGTCCCTTATGTAAGTGGTTTGACTCCAAATGAAACATTTTTTCCAACATGAGTAATTGATGGGAAACTTAAGTCTTCATAACATGAACTAGAACTTTGGTTTTGATTGGGTTTCCATGAAATGGAATGAGAAACTGAATGGGAATGCATTTGGACTCTGGTTGTTCAGGTTGAATTGAGTTTACATTGACTGGCCAACTCAGTCAGATCCACTGAATTTATCATGGGACAGAAGATGTAAACATCTCTTGCTTTTGCTGCACAATATTATCTGATCACCAAGTTTATTGTGATTTGTATTATGAGGTAAATCATTTTTAAAACAGTTATTTTTATTATTACTATAACAGTAAACAACTGACCCATATCTTTCATTGCTTTGTGATTTTTCTTTCAAAGATCAGAAGATTCTCACTTATAAGGTTTAAGTATCAGATGCTTCTCAGAAAAATTCCTGTAGGAAGTTAAAAATAAAACTGGTTGTTAATTACTAAAAGTATAAAGCTATAAAATTAATTTTGAAAATTTGTTGAAGAATCATGTAAGATTATTAAATCTTTTTTTTTCTGAGGAGAAACATCTAAGAACTTGGAGACTTGAGCAAAACTCTCGATTTGCTCTGCATTTAAACTCCCTGCTGCCTAGGAGAAACAACTGAGATATTGAAGAATATCTAATTGTGATTTTTCTCTCAAAGCTCAGGAGATTCTCACTCATAGCCATATCAGAAGTATCAGATTTTTTCACTTTAAATTACTTATGAAATACAGTATAAAAATAAACACTATTGAGACAATTCTGACCTGGAAGTCTTCACATTTCATACTTTTAATTGCACACTCTTTCGATCTCTTCTAATACTCTATGGAGACATTTGGCTTTCTCATATATAAAACACCAGAATCTACATTCAACTGCCTAGTTTTCTGGAGAAACATTTGAGATAATGAAAAGTTATTTTCCTGAATCTAATCGATGTTCTTCTACAGATCGGTGCAGACATCTGTGGGTTCTTCGACGACTCATCGGAAGAGCTTTGCAGACGTTGGATGCAAGTCGGCGCGTTTTACCCCTTCAGCCGTAACCACAACGCACAAGGGTTCAAAGTATGTGTTGCTCTCTAACACCCTGAACATTCGTGCTACGTGTTTCTGGCCCAGCGGCAATGCACTGAATGGCAAATGTGTCATAGAAGATTTATTTCTCGAATCATTATTTTGAGATTTGCGTGCCATCAGACCTCCAAAGACTGATGGCTCTCCACCATGATGAACATATTATCAGTATCCACACTCTTTTCTCTTCCTGACTAGTTTTCTGTCGCTCTCTAACAGGACCAGGACCCTGCATCATACGGCGCTGACTCTCTCTTGGTCAACAGCTCCAGGCATTACCTGAAGATCCGATACACCCTCCTGCCGTACCTCTACACTCTGTTCTACAACGCCCACGTTAACGGAGAGACTGTAGTGCGTCCCATGATGCATGAGTAAGTGTATATGCATGTGCAAACAGCCATTAAGACATTTACATAGTAACAAAAGATTTTAAGAATCTTTTATAATTGTGATATACGGCTTTATACTGTTATTTCTGATCATTTTAACTGTTATTATTGTATAATTATCACAATTATTTCACATTAGAATGTTTATTTTTATCCTGAATACTTTTTTATAGTGCACAGTACAATTTTTTACAACACTGTATATGTAATGAGGAGTCAGCGAATGAGATCCAATTGCAAGCTTTTATTTACAACCGTAGTCTAAACAGGCGGTGGTATCAAAACAACAATAAGCAATGAGTTCAGAGGGAAGGCAGATAAACAACAAAGACGGTGAAACAGGCAGACTAGACAAGAATATAACGCTCAGAAATGTTAAACACCAGGAAATAACAAGACCTCGCAATGAATGTGTGGTTGAATGTCTCTTAAATAGTCTGAGTAATGGGCTGCAGCTGGTGATGGTGATCAGTGATTGGGAACAGGACTTCTGGGAAGTGTAGTGTCTGAGTGTGAGTAAGTGTGGTGACTTGTGGGAAATGAAGTCTGGTGAAAATAACAGTTCGGTGGTAGAGTGCCCTCTTGTGGCTATGGCAGGAACTTCGGCTGGTAATCCTAACAGTATACTATTAACCAAACATCATCCTGGAACTTCACTTGCTTTAGAAGAATTGTTTCCCGCTCTGCAGGTTCTACTCCGACAGCGAAACCTGGGCAGTGCACAAGCAGTTCTTGTGGGGAGCACATCTTCTCATCACACCTGTGCTGGATCCTGTGAGTGAACACACACACACACACAGACACTATTGCTATGTTAAAGTCACTCAGGGCCGGGTCTTCAGACTGCTTCCAATGCTTCTCTTTTGGTTTATTTGCTGCTTTCCTTCTGCCAGCTTCAAACTCTCCAATATCTCGCTCATATTCTCTCTTTCTGAATCTTGAAAAGCCATGACAGGAGGACCATATCTCTCTTAAAAATGACCACCAGTTTGATGAATAAATCGTCAAACTAAATCGTTAAAATGATGTTTGTCATTATGTTTAGCTGATTTTCCTGTTTGTTTGTTTGTTTTAGGGTGTTGAAACTGTGGAGGCCTATATCCCAGATGCCGTCTGGTATGACTTTGAGCAGGTAATCATTCTAATATGAAATATTTATGATTATTATCAGTGTTGAGAGCAGTTGTGCTGCTTCATATTTGATGAATAGAAAGCATTTATTTGAAATATAAATCTTTTTTTAACATTACAAATATCTCTACTGTCACCTTTGACAGGTTAAATCCATCCTTGGTGAATAAAAGTATTATTTTTTTAATCATACTGATTTTTTGAACAATAATGTATTATACAATATATGTAATTTGTGTCCTCAAAGATAAAGCACATTAACAATGCAATTTTTGGTTTGTTTTATAGGAGGTAAGGATTACAGATCGCAAAGCCACAGTTTCCTTGAACCTGCCCGCTGATAAACTTGGTTTACACGTGAGAGGCGGAGCCATTCTGCCTGTACAGAGACCAGACGTCACCACTACATACAGGTAATGATGTAGATTCCCCTAAAAATACATAAAAAACTCATATTAAACTATGCAAGTGTAACGGAGGCCAACTAGTAGTCGCTGTGCGAGTAAAACTCACACTAGAAGTCACATACAAACTCACATACACTAGAAGTTGCAGCCTTTAGCGTCCTTGTTAGAGCATCCGGCTCCCATGCCAGAGACCCGGGATCGAGACCCACACAGATTGGGCTCACTAAACTGTAGGTCTATAAGCCCTGTCCACTTACATTAAACACATCTAATGCCCAATAAACCAAATTATCCACTGTTTTTTTGGAGTTTACTATTATAGTTCTTTGAATTAGTATATGAATGAAAACCATTTAGAACAGTTGTAACATGATTAACATGGTTAATATTGCAAAGTGAGTTTAATACGATACTGAGAACAGACATATTTAGATGTTTGTGTTTTTGTACACTTGCATCCATTTTCTGCTCTTGAGTTGTACGTTTGTGTGATGAAAGTTGTGTGTTCCCTCAGCCGACGTCTTCCCATGGGACTGATCATCGCACTCGATGACAACAACGCCGCGTCAGGCGAGCTGTTTTGGGATGACGGAGAGTCTCGAGGTATTTTAGATGGACTTTTCACTGTCAGAAACAAAAACTTAATCTTATACAGGGCTCAATAACAAGAATGTCAGACGTTCTGCTTATGTTTTGACAACAAAATGTGCTAACATTTCAAAATGTTTCCATTAGTTAACATTAGTTATTGTATTGACATTAACTAGTAATGAGTTACAGTATTTATAAATCTATTTTTTAATGTTAGTTAATAAAATAACAAATTGTTGGTTCCTGTTAGCTCAGGTTCATTAAATAATATTGACTGATACTTTTGATTTTAATAATATATTAGTTAACACAGCCTCATGCCTCTGCCAAAAACTAACAAAACATCTGTTTGGTTTTGATGATCAACTATCATGGTCACGGTCACATTGCAGTTCTTCATCGTCACGAAAGTTTATTATCTGCGTGCGTTTTGAAGCCATATCAGTCTAAACCTCTAAAATATGGTTTTCTAAGCGCACACAACTGAAGCAAGCGCACAGCTTTCTGTCAGATGGCACGTCCCGTGAGTATTTAACTAAGTTCTCTTTCACTTGTTATTGCGCTTAAGCTGTCAGACAGATACAAGGTTATGGCAAAAACACACACAAAAACAGTCGGTTATGTCTTGCAGAATTTGCAACATCAAAATATTCAATAAGTTAACAGTTCAAATAAAAATAAATGTTTGCATTTGCAAGGCATAAAAACACATGGACATGAGAAAACAACCTTGCCTGAAACTCTTTCAGACTGACCACAGGTTCATCCTTATTATTGATCCCTATCATAGATTTGCCCACAGGGCTGGGTAGGTTACTTTTAAAATGTATTTCACTACAGATTTCAAAATACATGCTTTAAAAATCATTTGTAACGTATTTCGTTACATTACTCAAGTTTAGTAACTTAATCTAAATACATATATATTATAAACTCTCAATTTTGAGAAAAAAAATATCAGAATTGAGTTATAAACTCAAAACAGAAAACAGAAAAAAGTCAGAATTGTGAGAAAAGATGTCAGAATTGTGAGATATAAATTCGTAATTTTGAATTTAAATCTTGCAATTGCAAGGAAAAAAGTAAAAATTGAGAGATAAAAAGTCACCTTTTTTTTACAATTACAAGGGACTCACAAACTATATCGCAAAACATCTATTGCATCATCTTGGTAATGACAGACAGTTGAGATTCAAGGGTGTGAATTGATGAATGGGGCAATTTTTATAAATTCAGTCATCTGTTATGTGAAATAGCTTATTCAGTACTAAATAAAAATATAATTTTTTATGATCCCTCTTATTTTGTTAAAATGATTAAAATACTGCACATTCTGCGAGGGGTATGAAACCTGGGATGATTAGGATGATTTATCAGACTTTTAGTTTCGGAGAATCACCAATTTCTGTGATTTCACCATCGCAGTTATCACATTAACGTTTAAATGAAATAAATGACATTAAGAATCAACGTAATTACTTTGGTAATCTAAAACACTTTTCAGATGTAACTGTAATCTGATTACCACCCATTTAAAATGTAACTGTAATGAAATACAGTTACTCAAATTTTGTGTTTTAAATACGTTACTAAGTTACTTGTGTTTCGTTACTCCTCAACCCTGTTTACCCCAATGTTTCTTAAAAAAAAAAAACAGATAACACTTGTGTGACTCGTATATAAAGTTTATTTGTCTCTCATAACTTCTGTCTCTTTTTTTCTTAGATACTGTTTCATCCGGCTCCCACATTCGTTACCAGTTTTCCGTGGCTAATGTATGTCATCCTAATGTCACATTTGTTTGTTTTTAGATGCTATTACATCGTATGTCCACAAAGCAACATATCTTGCATTTTTTAATTGACATTTTTTCAGGATGTCTTGACAATGCATGTTGCCCACAATGGCTACACGGATCCGAACAACTTGAAGTTTGAGAACATCACAGTGATGGGAGTGACCGAGGCTCCCGCCTCTGTGCTCGTGTCGGACGGCATCACTACTGACGCACTGTCGGAGTCCCAGGTTCACTACGACTCCACCAAGAAGGTAAAAGGGCTCTTCCGAAATGTATTAGCTAATTTGACATTCAGAGAACACCTCTAAACAAAGTGAAAAAAAAGTTCTCTGTATATTACGGAGCAGGTTTATCTTGTGTGCCAGGTGAGGCGCTTTCATTCCAAGTGAGAGTCCAGGGATGCTCACGGACCAAGCTATAATGAATTGCATTGCTTTCTCTTAGAGCTCAAGGTCTTGGAATGACAACACGATGTGTTAAACTCCGTGGGACACATTGGCCCTGTTTCCACCTTATATTAAGATGTGTTTTGGTCGATCAGATCACAAGTGGACGAGGAGATGCATACCCATTTACACCTAATCTGTTTCTTTTGTCCACTTTCAACCACTTCTGTCCTGATTTCTTCGAGAGGAGGGTCTATGAGAGGGTAAATGTACGGGTTTTTTCATATGTTTTGATCTAATGGACTAAATAAGCTTGTGCAATTTACATATGAACGCGAACAGAGATACATCATTTAGCAGATGCTTTTATCCAAAGCGACTTACAAGGCGAGCAATTAGGGGTTAGATGTCTTGCTCAAGGGCACCTTAGTCATGGTATTGAAGGTGGAGAGAGTGCTGTTCATTCACAATCCCCACTTTCAATTCCTGTCGGCGTGGGAATCGAACCGGCAACCTTCTGATTACAAGCCCAACTTCCTCACATTGTGCTTGGTATGTTTTTCACCTTCAAACCAAACAAACTAGACGGTCTTTTGCGTTGTTTGAACACATTCGACCACGGGAGCATTTCCACTATGTAAGCAATCTACCTCTGGAAGTGGTCGAAAGTGGACAAAGTGTCGTCTACTTGTGATCCGATCGACCAAAGCGCATCTTAATACCAGGTGGCCGTTAATGTCAACTGTTGTCAATTATGGCACATCCACCAACTAATGCAAAAAGACTCAGCGAAACCCAATAGTATTTGCCATTTTTGTTATCCACATCCTTAACTAGAGGATAGGATTCTGGCGTGAATGCACATGCTGTCTTTTGTGTGATATATACAGTATTGTTTGTGGTCTGCTAGGTGATGTATCTGAGGAATCTAGAGCTGGAACTGGGGAAGGACTACACAGTCAACTGGGAGGCCAAATACCCAAACTCTAGGCGTTTCGATTGTCACCCTGATGCGGGATCCGACCAGGCCAAATGTGAAGCCCGCGGCTGCATCTGGAAGGTCAGAGAGAGAAGATACTCAGTATTCAACCCTGTTGTTTTCAAAGACACTTTCTGATCTGAAGTGATTCAACACATCTGCTTCAAATGTGTTATTGTCTTTCATAGCCTTCAGATGTTCCCAACGAGCCCTGGTGTTTTTACCCCGAGACCCACGGCTACATCACCAGCAACATGGTTGAAAAACCAGGCGGCATCACTATAGATATAGTGCGCAATAGCGATTTCCCAATTCAACGTCGTCAATCTCGAGACATCAACAAGCTCCGTGTGGAAATCACATACCTGAGTGGAGAAAGCCTGCGGTGGAAGGTATGCTTTTCTAAATTTAAGACCAAGACAGTGATTAAATATACAATTTACAGTTTTATCCAAAGCAGCTTACATCGCAATTAAGGTATACTTTGTTAACGCCATAACCTTGATGTTACTAGTGTCATGCTCTATTGTTGAGTTAGGAATTAAGAAAATAAATGAATACTTAAGGCTTAGATGAAGACTAAGTCTGATTTTGGTCCTGTTGGTCTAGATCTTTGACCCAGCCAATGCTCGCTACGAGGTCCCTGTTCCCCTCGAGCTGCCCGCCACACCAGAGACAGAGGAAAACAACCGACTGTACAGGGTTCAGATCCAGCACAAGCCATTCGGGATCCAAGTGATCAGAAAGGGCTCCGAAGAAATCATGTGAGTAATACACCCCATGGAGTCCAGAGCCAAACATGTGGTGGTTTTACTGTAGTTTTCATGATGGTGCACTTTTAGAGTTTTCTGAGAGTTTTGGGACTGTAGAAGCACAGTATTTCAGTAACACTTGTTTTGCAATGTTTTGTTAAATCTCTTTTTCTCTAGATGGGACTCTGCCGTGCCAGGGTTCACATTCTCTGATCAGCTCCTTCAGATCTCCACACGCCTCCCCTCAAACTATGTCTATGGTATTGGTGAAACGGAGCACCCCAGCTACAGTCATGACCTCAACTTTCACACGTATGGCCTGTTTGCCAAAGACCAGCCTCCAGGGGTGAGTGTCAGAAATAAGCCTTCCTGCGTGATGCTGTATGTCATCTGCACATCACATCATGTTACAGCTCTCAGCTCTAGTGTGTAGTTTGACCAATCAGAGCAGGAATCAGGTCAGTTCACCTCAAACATCAAAAGAAAAAATATATACAATATATAGTTGATGAAATTATAAATTAAGCCTACTTTAGGGCCATTACTTGTTTGACTTTATTCATTGCAATTTAATTGCACATTTTAAATTGGCTAAGAAGTTTCCCCCAAAAGATCAATTAAAGTCATTATTGTGTTAAATGATAAAAGCATCAAATATACGTTACAAAAAGTAGCTTTAGAAAGATGTATTTTATTTGATTCAACATGAGGGTGAGTAAATGACAGAATTTTCATTTTTTGGTGAACAATCCCTTTAATGTTTTTAATTGTAATTATTTTTAATATGGAAATATGAAATTATTTTTTAATGAAACGATACTCTAAATAAGAATCTAAAACTGTTAGTAGGTCATGGTAAATGTCTAAATGATTAAGTCATTGAGTCATTCATTCAATTCGTAAAAATGTCTGATTCATTTAGGAATGAAGTAATAAATGAGTCATTGAATCATTGATTCACACGATTTGTTCAAAACGCAGATTCATTCAGAAACGAAACACCGCTGTGTGTTCCTCGCAGATCATGACAGTTCTGCTGTCTCTTTACAGGGAATTTTTCAAAGACAATCAAAGACAGACAATATTGTGTCTAAAATATAACAATATTTACTTTTTATTTATTGAACAATTGTATAGAATCAATAACTCGTTTGCACTTGTGCTAGTCAGGACTCATGTGATATTCGACTCACTTCATGACTCAATGCCCAGAGAAAGAGAAGAAAAAGCAGAACTACATCAAATAAGAGATTTTTGCAGGGTTCTTGCCTTAAAGCCAAATTAAAATCTTCCATGAACACTTTATAGTCTGTTTAACACTGAGGACTGAAATCACATCACATCACAAACTCAAACTCTGATCTCTTTCTCCCCACCGGTAGTATAAACTGAACAGTTATGGACTGCAACCCTTCTACATGGGTCTGGAGAAATCAAGAAACGCTCACGGCGTCCTCCTGCTCAACAGCAATGCCATGGGTGAGTTCAAGCACACGTGTCTCATTTGGACCACAACCAGTGTGAAATGGGCTAAGACCAACCTGAATATACATCTTAAACTAGCCTGAGATGGTTTGCTGGTTTAAACTGGTCCAGCTTGTTTATAGACAAAAGCAATGAAGAAACTTTAAATAAATTAATTAAGTTTAACAACTTAAAAGCTACATGACATTTCTCACTAGCAGGGTAATAACAGTGCTGTTCTTGAAACAGATAAACTACAGTTTCGCTACTGACACTGTTGAAAGACGCACAGACTTGTGTAATTCATACAAGCTTAATCTCTCTCTCTTTTTGTGAGCTGAGGTGACACAGGGATGATGTCATCCTTCTCTTTTTGCTCTCAGATGTGACCTTCCTGCCTGATCCAGCTCTGACCTACCGCACCATCGGAGGAATCCTGGACTTCTACATGGTGATGGGTCCCACTCCAGAAGCTGTGGTTCAGCAGTACACTGAGGTGTGTGTGTGTGTGTGTTATTCCTAGCTTGATTCCTGGCTTGTGTGTCACATTTGATTCTCTTAAGCCACCAATGTATTTGCATACACAGTCTGTGCATTTTGTTTGACAGATGATCGGCCGCCCGGTTCTTCCAGCCTATTGGTCGCTTGGATTCCAGCTTTGTCGCTACGGCTACGCCAACGATGCGGAGATCGCAGATCTTTACAAAGACATGAAAGCTGCTGAAATTCCTTATGTAAGCGATGTCATGTTTCAGTGTGTGTCTTTTAGTCAGTGGAACTCTCAACGACCTTGCGTTAGAACTTCAGGAATATTTCATTTCTCACTGTAAATAGTTATTCTGCAGTGATGTGATCATAACACAGATTTAGAATAACCAAATCATACAGTTCATCGTTTCCTATTGTGCTTTTATTAACAGCTCTTTTAAAGACAAGTATCACTACCAATGTTCCCTCTAAGCCCTTCTGATGTCGTGGTGATTAAGTTAAATGATCCTAATATTTGACCTTTGACCCCTCACAGGATGTTCAGTATGCAGACATTGACTACATGGAGAGGCAGATGGACTTTACGCTGGACCAAGTGAACTTCAAGGGACTGCCTGCTCTGGTGGACCACATGAGGGACGAGGGGATGCGTTTCATCTTCATTTTGGTACCAACAATTCTCAATTACTGGGAATAAAACTAAGTTGTTTCCATAAAATGGTAAAGGATGAGAACAGAGCTTATAAACATCGATGAATGTAGTCTGACATCAGCATTCTGTAGCAAAACCTCACGTTTTATTGGTTTGTGTGCTTCAGGACCCGGCTATAGCGGCCAATGAGACTAAAGGCTCGTACCCTGCGTTTGATATCGGGATTGAAAAAGACATTTTCATCAAATGGCCTCCTGAGCTCAGCAATGAGATCGTGTGGGGAAAGGTACGACAATCACAAAGAGGAAGAGGAACATGTATTGATGTATTCGGAGTCAATGCCTCATAGTTTTGTTGACGTGGACAAGCAGGAATGATCCCGTGAACGTGTACTGAAAGCAGGAATGATCCCAAACCACTGATTTTAGCTGTTTTGGTCTGTTTTAGGTGTGGCCTGATTATCCCAACATTACTGTGGACAATTCTTTGGACTGGGATACTCAAGTACAGGTATCTTGTTCTGTTTCATTATCGCTCTCTATATTTCCTTCTCTCTTCAATCAGAGAACCGGAACTCACCAACAAACTCAAACTCAGCCAATCAGAACAGAGAAGAAGTCAATCAGCATGTAGTGATGGTTAAAGCACCTTGTCCAACCTAATGTTTCTTTCATTTAAACTTTCAGCTCTTCCGGTCTTTCGTGGCGTTCCCTGATTTCTTCAAGAGCAGTACAGCGGAGTGGTGGGAAGAGCAGATCAAAGACTTTTACAACAACGTCATGAAGTTTGATGGACTTTGGATCGTGAGTGCTTTGTTTTTGTCATGTTGGAATGAAAAGTATAGAAATTACATGAATTAAAATTGTAAGAGATGTTCTTTGCAGACATCTGTGCCATAACCGTAACAATGAAATAGCTCTAAAATTGAGGGAAATGATAGAGTCATGAGAATGTTGTTATGGTTGTTGATTCCGGAATACATTTTACTTGAGTTATGGTGAGCTGTTCAAGAACAAGTGAAGGTTTAGCATCGCTCCCATTTCTACGCTCATTTGCACATCATCACTCTTTTCTTCTTTGGTTTCATTGGATAACACTGTCATTGTGTTGTGCTTTCTGAAGGACATGAATGAGCCGGCCAGTTTCGTTCATGGTACCGTCGGAGAGAAGTGTCTAGGGGATCAATCTTTGGAATATCCACCATACATGCCCCGTAAGTTCTTACTTGGCTACAGAGATTTTACAACAGCATGGTCAACATTTACTAGGCCGGCCCCATCTAAAGATTTTTCTAGTCCACCAGTAGTCGTTAGTTAGTTATTTGACAAATCGCATGTTTATATTAATTTAATTACTTAGGGGGAGGGAAATAAAGCATAATAAAGCCTTTTCCACGCTCAAGCACTATAGTTTTGCTTCATTTTTGTGACGCTTTCCAAAAAGAAGTTCACGGAGACAGAGAAGGCAGAAAGCGTCATCAAAGCTACACCAACAAGGATTTCATCTCACATACTTGATAAGGGGCCGTTCATATATCGCGTCTTTATCGCATATTCATTATTTCCTATGTAGGCAAAATGGAAGCGTCGCGGTCGCGATGCACATGCGGTGCGGCGCGCTCGTTTTTTCCATGCGCGCCTGTGCCGCGGCGAGATGAAAACATCTCAACTTTTCAGAATGCCGCAAGCGCACTGCAGGTCATGTGACAAGAACCATCCAATCAACCCTTTCCCTCACCCTAACGGTCGCCTAATTACCTCAGACAGACGTTGTGCAGGAGAGATGGTTTCACGACAGAAGCTCCGTTGGGTGATGCTTGGGCCAATTTTTCTTAAAAGATTATCAAACTGGTCCTTGTCAACTCTGAAATAGGCTTTGAATCTCTCATCGTCCAGACGGAGCTCTTGGATGAGTTTGTGAAATTTTCCGTGGTGCACCCAAACACTGCGGGAGTTTGTTTTTTCTTCTCCATAAATATATCTTATACTAGAACTTCTGCAAGGGCTTTTCAGTGATGGAAATCCATTGAAATTACTGTGTAGTCGCTACAAAAGTGCAAGCTCCCGAACGCTTGCAGAAGAAGGAGGAAGCGATGCGGTTGCGTGTTCCACGCTTTTTTAGGCACGATATGTGCACCTCAAGAGCTGTTTAAAGCTGCCCAAATTGGTGATTTAAGGCATGTAATCATCCATCCTCATGGCAAATATTTCCAACGAACATGCGCCGGTCCCGTGCATGCTTGGCGGCACCCACGGAAATGGTCGAAAGCCTACGGAAAAACACGAGATATTCTCCATTTATTTTAACCAACGAAAAAATTTATTGCAACTTTCAGACATGACTTTCTTCTCACATTAATAGTTCATTTAGGCGATTTCTATGGTGTTATTATAATGACAAATGTCGAAAGCGCATCAAATGAGAAAGCAATCTCCGCTCGGAGGGGGATTCCCTTCTCGCGCAAAACTGGACGCGCACTCTCTCTCGCTCAGATATTACATGCGCGTGCTCCTTCTGCATGGGCACTAGTGAATCCAGAATTCTCTTCTCTTCAGGATTTAATGTTGCCAGAAGATCAACATTATAGTATGGGCACCCACCGACAGAAACATTTATATGCCCAGTTTGCCGAACGAATGTAAATCAATAATTACAAAACATAATAGTATGTGTCCCGCATTGTCCCACAAAATCACATCTACTGTCCTGCAACAAATCAATAGCCAGGTGGTCACCCTAACAAACTCCCGCCGTTCACGATCTGTCCCTCACGGACTGTGTGACTTCACCACTTCCTGTGGAGTTGCTTTTTCCGCAACTAACTGACTGATAAAATTTTGGTCTCTTCTTGTTTACTATTAAGGTGGGAACCTGTATTTAGAACTTTCTGTCCCAAGTGAATCTGCCCCATGTATGTGTGTGATCTTTCCCAGCACTGGAGTCCTGGCACAGAGGTCTGAACCACAAGACTTTATGCATGAACAGCGAGCAGATCCTCGCTGATGGCACACGCGTCAAGCATTACGATGTCCACAACTTGTACGGCTGGTCTCACACCAAACCCACTTATGAGTGAGTTTTCTGCTCCTCCATGTTCACTACTAGCTTATTTCTCGGTCGTTCTGGAAGGAGTTTTGATTGTTGTGTGTGATTTCACAGCGCTTTGCTCAGTACCACTGGAAAGAGAGGTGTAGTCGTGACCCGTTCAACATACCCTTCTAGCGGTCGCTGGGCAGGACATTGGCTGGGAGACAACTACTCCCGCTGGGACCAGCTTCTGAAGTCCATCATAGGTGGGATCATAGCTGCTTCTTGGTATCTACTGTTCAGTTCAGTGTATAAACTGAATATCTGTACACATGTAAACCAAACTCTCTCTTTCTGTCTTTCAGGTATGATGGAGTTCAGCTTATTTGGCATCCCTTACGTAAGTGCCTCTCATCCTATTGATTGATCATTCGTGCTTTAGTTCCTATCGAATAATGCAGCCAATACACTGACTCTGTTTTTAGAGATTTATATTTGTGTTTCTCTTTCTGCTTGCGTTCTAGACCGGCGCTGATATCTGTGGCTTCTTTAACCATGCCGAATACGAGATGTGTATGCGCTGGATGCAGCTCGGAGCTTTCTACCCGTTCTCCAGAAACCATAACACCATCAACATGCCAGTAAGAACACACAGAGCACCTTTCCTGGAGCACTTGATTGTGTTATCTCGAAGCTCTTTTCCCTGTGAAAAGCTCATGTTTTTCATCACATTATATTTTGGATCTAAAAATGGGGATGTTCTCGCATGAGAATCCCTTATAGTGTTAGTTCACCCAAAAATGAATGAATGACTAACCCTTTAAGATAAGAAGTGCTGAACGTTGATGATCTGATGAGTTTGTGGTCTTTGACAGAGGCAGGATCCCGTGGCCTGGGGACCGGAGTTTGCCGCGGTGTCTCGAGATGTGCTGAATATTCGCTACACCCTCCTGCCGTATCTCTACACACTGATGTACGAAGCTCACGTTCACGGAAACACTGTGGTCAGACCCCTGCTGCACGAGTGAGTGTTTCTCAAGAGTCCACACACACCTGAACATCACCCAGATGTTCAGCAGAACGACCATGATGCAACAGAAGTAAATGTGACACTGGCTGAGAGGAAACGCCTTTAAGAGCTTCATTCATCTTGTGCTGCTCTCCTCCAAATATATCTGACTAATCATTTTCTTAAAAAGTTTTGTTTTAAACCTAAATTTAAACTGTTTTAAATACTATTTTGCTAAGCAAAATATGATACGCATCATGTCCAGTGTTGATGAGATCATGTTCTGTATTGCAGGTTTGTCACAGATGAAAACACATGGAAGATCGACAGGCAGTTCCTCTGGGGTCCGGCTCTTCTGATCACACCTGCTTTGGACCCGGTACTGTACACACACACACACACACACACACACACACACACCATACAACTCCACTTTGTTCATGCTACACAAACACAACTCCAACACAAATCCACCTTGATCACACTACACAAACACAACTCCACCATGATCGCGCTACACAAACACAACTCCAACACAACTCCACTATGATCGCGCTACACAAACACAACTCCACCATGATCTCGCTACACAAACACAACTCCACCATGATCGCGCTACACAAACACAACTCCACCATGATCGTGCTACACAAACACAACTCCACCATGATCGCGCTACACAAACACAACTCCAACACAAATCCACTATGATCGCGCTACACAAACACAACTCCAACACAAATCCACTATGATCGCGCTACACAAACACAACTCCAACACAAATCCCCTATGATAGCACTACACAAACACAACTCCACTATGATCGCGCTACACAAACACAACTCCACTATGATCGCGCTACACAAACACAACTCCAACACAAATCCACTATGATCGCGCTACACAAACACAACTCCACCACAAATCCCCTATGATTGCGCTACACAAACACAACTCCACTATGATCGCGCTACACAAACACAACTCCAACACAAATCCCCTATGATTGCGCTACACAAACACAACTCCAACACAAATCCCCTATGATTGCGCTGCACAAACACAACTCCAACATAAATCCATGATCACGCTACACAAACACAACTCCAACACAACTCCACTATGATAGCACTACACAAACACAACTCCACTATGATCGCGCTACACAAACACAACTCCAACACAACTCCACTATGATCGCGCTACACAAACACAACTCCAACACAAATCCACTATGATCGCGCTACACAAACACAACTCCAACACAAATCCCCTATGATTGCGCTGCACAAACACAACTCCAACACAAATCCCCTATGATTGCGCTACACAAACACAACTCCAACACAACTCCACTATAATCGCGCTACACAAACACAACTCCACTATGATCGCGCTACACAAACACAACTCCAACACAAATCCACTATGATCGCGCTACACAAACACAACTCCAACACAAATCCCCTATGATTGCGCTGCACAAACACAACTCCAACATAAATCCACTATGATCACGCTACACAAACACAACTCCAACACAACTCCACTATGATAGCACTACACAAACACAACTCCACTATGATCGCGCTACACAAACACAACTCCAACACAAATCCACTATGATCGCGCTACACAAACACAACTCCAACACAAATCCCCTATGATAGCACTACACAAACACAACTCCAACACAAATCCCCTATGATAGCACTACACAAACACAACTCCAACACAACTCCACTATGATAGCACTACACAAACACAACTCCAATATGTTCACGCTATAAGCCAGAGTCTTCCGTAGTCATGTTTGAGTTTTGAGGTTTTGCTAACATAACCCTGAACTGACCCACATGTGTTCTTTGTGTTGTTGTTTGTTCATTTCTTGTGTTTGTGAAGGGTGTTACCGTGGTCCGGGGTTACGTGCCAAACGCCCGCTGGTACGATTACCACACGGTGAGCATTTTATCTGCATGCAAGTAAGATTTTAGTAGCATGTCAATGAAGCAGTCATAATGGAGATGGCTTCCAAACTCAACCTGCTCAACTTTATATCCTCTATATATTGGCTTCTCTTATCTGCTGGTTTGTGATCGATCCACCAGGGTGAAGTTGTTGGAGCGCGAGGACAGTTTGTGGATATGGATGCACCGTTATGGAAAATTAACCTGCACGTGAGAGGAGGACACATCCTGCCCTGGCAGAAAGCAGAGAAAAACACACACTACAGGTCAACAAGCTGCCCGCCATCTTGATCAAGACTTTTCTAGAGCTTTTCTTTATACTTTCAAAATTGCTCCACAATTTTTCAAATGTCCATTTTCCATATCAAGATGAGCAATTTTCTGATCACTGCATAAGTATTAAAGTGCTCCTATTATGCTTTTTCATCTTTCATGTAGTGTGTAAGAAAGCTGTTTGTGAGTGTAAAATGTCTGCAAACTTTAAAGATCATAGAAGTTTTTGTCTCTCAAAAGAACGAAGTGATTCTGAACTGAAACGAGTCGTCAGTAATTCAGCCCCACTTCCTGCTGAACCTATGTAGGTTTGTAACTAATTTGCATAATGCCAGTCTGTGGTCTTCACTGGCTGAACAGCGTCTCTTTGCCCCGCCCTCAAACACTGTAGTTGTATCTGGAAGAGTTTGGTTCATGTTGTTCATGTCGAGAAGACGCTGCTTTCTGCTGCCAAAGAGATGGATACACTAAAACCGACGTCATCGTTACTGTTTGTATAACTGTGTGTATCAAGAGCTGAGATTCAGATATAATAATGAGTATTCCGTTTCCGACCAATCACAACAGACTGAGCCATCTGACCAATCAGAGCAGAGCATGTTCTCCGTCAGAAAGGCGGGTTTTAGAGACTGAATCCTTAACTGAACCGTTTCAGATACTGTGAGAAAAGAGCTGATGCTGCTGTGGATGTAATGAGAAAATTAAAGTGTTTTTACATTGAACATTACAAACCTTTAAAATAGGATAATAGGGCACTTTAATATGCAAACGTAGGTGTTAATATGTTTATTCTTGTGACGTCACACACTAATGTAACGTTCTCTGTTTTCTTCTTGTAGTCGTATGAATCCTCTGGGTCTTATTGTTGCTCTGGATGATGGAGGTTCAGCTCAAGGATCTTTGTTCTGGGATGATGGAGAGGGAATCGGTGAGTTATGTTAAGTGAAAATCCTGCAAATCCATTTGTTCTCAGTGTCAGAAGTAGTGTAGGCGCTTTGGAGTATGTCAGAAATATAACAAGGCAACACTGTTAAGGATTTTGTCTGCTGCATTGCGTCCAGTGTAGACAGGGTAATAATTAGTTGAAGTGAAACATTAAAAATATAAACAGCTGTAACGGCTTCTATCATCTCTGATATTCTTGATTTTTATAAGCCACCCGTTTTTGCTCAAATTCAGTTGCGCCAAACCTGCTGTACCCATAGCCAATGATTAGCTGGGAGAATAGGCACATTGCGCCCTCTAGTGGATGACTAAAGATTTGCTACTCAAATCTCACATTTACAGCCGTTTCTCTCAAGTGTATGCTTCTGAATTAACGCTGCCTTCACGTGCTATTGGAAATTTATAATTCCCATCTCTGAAGTCGTGATTATAAGCTCATTGCATTCAAGTTTCGAAATGGGAGGGCATTCATGTGCAAAGCCCCGCCCCCTTTAGTTACTGTTGCTATGTCCGCTCTCACGCCACACATCAAGTTCTCACAGAGTGAAAAATACATTGAGGAGCAAAGAGGACACTGACAACGTATGAAACAGTTTCATATTTAAAATATTGTAATTTTTTAAATAAGTTTAAACAGTAAATAGCGTCTAGTGTCTCTTTAATGTGTGGTGACAGATCGCTGTAGCTCCTCGTGAAGCAATCATCTCTTCATACTAGTTCATTTATAGCATCAAATAAACATGAATGAACATCAGAAGGAATGTTGTTTCAAGCGCGGAAAGACGATTTATCAAGTTCAACTTCACCAACGTTAATCTACTAATTTAAAATGGCAGATTCGGGGTTATGATTGGTCAGATCACCTGTCAATCAAGCTCTCAGCGAAGGGCGAATTTTACCCAGAAGACTCATATTTACAATAAATCATGTGTAGCACGTGAAGGCAGCATAACACTTTTTTTTCTTCATTTTTTCACATTACCAATGTTACAAGTTTGTGACATCAGAAAATCCATATATATGGAGATGGTTATGTGATGCAAATGTCAAAATGTATTAGTTTACAATAATATGCAGTATTTAGTTTTTGGAGTTTAGCTATAAAAAAATGGAGGTACAGTAGAGGCATGTATTTCTGATAAGCCTGTGTTGCTATTGGTAACATAATTTGAAGTAAAATAAACAATGTATCTTTATATTAGTTTGTATTTTCTATGTAGAAAATTCTAAAATCAGAGAAATTTTATCACAGGGTTTTTTTCCTGTTCTCTCAATATTTGTTTTTCTTCTTTCTCTTCACAGATACCGTTCAGAATAAGCGTTTCCTCTTGACGACTTTCACTGCGTCTTCGGTACGTTCATGTGTGTTGAAGAAAGCAATGTGTGTCATTAAATCGATTAAATTGTCCAGCTCACTTAAATCCAAACATCTCTCTAAACCAGTCCAGTTCCAAAACTAGTTCATGCTCGAGGCCACATCCGGACTTCCTGTGGGTTTGATGTGCTGAGATTATTTGAGCGGCTCTATGGAGTTGAGAAATGCTTGTAACTCAGCTAATTTGAGTTGATGTTACATAAATACTGAAAATACTCTTTTGTTTTCCATTCAGATCTATGTGAGTGAATCTCGAGAAGCATCTCATATGTCTTTGTGATGTTATTTTGATGATAATTATAGTTTAACTGTCATCAGTTATCATTTGTGAATCATGTTTGCTCACTGTAGATATGCAGGTGTGTAACAGTTGTCCTGTGTTTGTATGTACAGGGTGTTCTCTCCAGCGCGGTTCCCACAAATGGTCTGGCTGAGGCCGACAGGTTGACCCTGGGTCTGGTGAAGGTGTGGGGCGTAACAACACCCGTCACTCGTGTTACCATGAGCGTGACCGGACAGCCTGACGCTGACCTGCCATTCACATATAATGCTGAGGTCAGACACTTATTTTACAAACATATACTTCAGCTTCATAGTCTCACAAATACCCATACAGTTATGGAATCTATTTAAGTCTTATTCTGTTTTAGTAATTAAAAAAATAAATAATATAAATGTAATAATTGGTAACTAGGCCTAGTGGTGAGGGAGTCGGGCTTGTAATCTGAAGGTTGCTGGTTCGATTCCCATGGCGGCAGGTATTGAAAGGATTGTGAATAATTCAAATTTTAAAATGAAAATCACCTCGGGTTACTCAACATAGGCCTGAAGAGCGTGGACTGGACACAGTCGGTTTCCAGTTTCTCCTGTGTTGTGAACAGAGGAGGGCAGAAAGCTTCAGGAGTGATCGGATGTACGGTTGAGAATCGAACCTTAGGCAGATAGTCAGGGTGAGGATGCAAAATAGCCTTCACCATGCCTGGGGCAAAGTCTAATTGGGGATTTTTCAGTGAAGTTATAGCCATGAAAAAAACCCCACATTTTTAGAGTCAGTAGCTGACTCTAGAGGTTCAAAGGGGGTTCAAACAGCCCCTCGAGGACTATGGCTAAATCCCACGAGGGAGTTTTGGTTCTAATGGGGGGACCTCAGTAGCCTGGCCCCACAAAATGAAGAGGATGCCTCCCGACTGGCACACCATCAAGTCGATTTAGCCACAAAAGTCACGAGTGCCTGCTGAAAGTTTCTCCCGCAGAAACTCCAGTACTGAAAGTTGAAATTTGGCAGTTGACCTGGATACGGCCCAGATCCGGCTAGATGCGGTAAACCTCGGGATAAGCAGAGAGACCAATATTAGCGTAGATGCCAGATGTCTAATTGTATCCTGACCACCTCGAGTATCTCCTCTTACACTTTGTCATTGTGAGAGGAACGCTCAGAGGTGGCGACCTCGCTATCCAGAAGCAAGACATTCACACTTCGGAGAGGGAGCGAGAGATAGGGACGGACCCATGTCTCGCTCCTCAACCAGATCGACACGCGAGCCCCACGGTCGCATTGTGGGTGCTGCTTCTCGGAAATAAACAAGGCAAGTGCGCAGTTCAGTTCATTAACAGTGAACACTTCACAACGTTCATAATCGCCCTGCTGCAACGCAAGGGTATCATGCTCTTCCCCCAAACAAACGAAGCAAAACTGGTGTGCTCTGGCATTGGCATGACCTCCATTGATGCTCATTTTCCTTTTTGAAATACACAAAGTATTTTCATTCATTTACATTTAGCAGACGCTTTTATCCAAAGCGACTTACAAGGGGAGCAATTAGGGGTTACATCCCTTGCTCAAGGGCACCTTAGTCATGGTATCAAAGGTGGAGAGAGTGCTGTTCATTCACAATCAATTCTCACTTTCAATCGAACGTGGGAATCGAACCAGCAACCTCCGGCGTGGGAATCGAAGCAGCAACCTCCGGCGTGGGAATCAAACCAGCAACCTTCAACATGGATTTTCGCCAGGTTTGAAAACTATCCATTTCGACAATCATTCACAATCCCCACCTTCAATTCCTGCCGGCGTGGGAATCGAACCAGCAACCTTCAACATGGATTTTCGCCAGGTTTGAAAACTACATATGAACAAACTGGCTTCTATAGATTCATACTTCACTCCTTGGAGGAATGTCTTTATTGAACGTCATCCATTTCGACAATCATTCACAATCCCCCCCTTCAATTCCTGCCGGTGTGGGAATCGAACCAGCAACCTTCAGATTACAAGCCCAACTCCCTCCCTAGGCCACGACGACCTATTTCTCTGCATACTGATGGTCAAGATCTAACTTCTAACAAAGAGTTGACAGACACACACAGTAGAGCTTTCTCTGAAGACAAAGAAACCCAAAAACATCTAATTATAGCTTCTGGCGAGCACGCACTCCATTAGCGTCACCGTCAGACGCTGTCAACTTCAAGTTCCTTGGACTGTTTGCACACATACTTCATAGCCGGTCACGCACAAAGGCGTTGGATTCAGCGCAGCTCTGAAAGAAGCTTTTGAAAGGGAATAAATCTTTATGTATTTGCCAAATTAGAAAGTTTCATTTTGAAATATAATTTTATATTTGTGTGAATCTCATGAAATTGTCCTTGTCATATTTCACCACACAAAATATGAAAATATATTTTAAAAAGTTTAATATTTAAATAAACGCAATTATACATTATTATAGTATTTAAATTGAAAATCATTTATGCATCATGTAAGCTGCCTTTAACTTATGCTGAGAACAATAATAATTGCAAAATCTGAAAAATTGCATTAATTGAAACTCTGTCTCTTCCTCTTTCCTCAGGTTCAGGAGTTGCAGTTTGATGCAACATCACAATCTCACACCATTGAAAAGACGTTCACAATCAGCTGGTCCTAGACTTGGACCCCAGTCTGTGGAAACGGGCTTGAGCCAAGAGCAATCACATGATTATTCACCTTAATTTACCAATGTTCAGTCAACTAGTAATTTATTTAGCATTTCCACTAGGAGCTTTTTATGGTTCGCTGTAAAAACACCAATTAATAAAATGTTGGAAGAGCAAAAATATTGAAGTTGAACTAATATTGTTGCTTGAGCTTAGTTACGTAAATATATATTAAGTCTGTAAAAATATATAGGAAAAACTTTAAATGAAGGGTTATTTTCATTCAGAATGGACTAATAAACATAAATCCAGCCAAGATTTGGTAAAAGTAAGCCAGCTATATTCACACAAGATATTTTAATATGGAAACTGAGAATATCTGCTGGGTTCTTCTTTTGGGGTGCCATCTTATAAGTAAAATTTGTAATCTTTAAGTCAAACCTACATGAGAATCAGCGTGTTACTCTTTAACAAACGAACCCTGTTGAGCAAAAGGCAATAATGTAACAATAAACCAGTTTTCATTGCATGAGTGTTTTGTATTCATTTCACTTTCCTCCAACACACAAAGGAAAAAGCAACACTTAATTTAATTAACCATTTGATAACAAAAGAAATAAATAAATAAAAGGACATGTATACAAATCCCTTGTGACGTCAAAACCCAAAATGCTCTAACACTTTTTTGGAGGTATCTCTCCTTCACCTGATTCATTCAGGCAAATTGTATAAACCATAAAAAATAAGTCTGGTGTAACACAATTGTAGAAAACACAATGGTATTATGCAATCTATCCCAGTTTTGTCACAAAAATTCAAACTCACATTGATTCAATTTACACAGTTCAAACATTCAGTGACAGATTATAGACAGATATATACTGGTGGCTCCATGAACCCACTTAATAGGAAAGCAGGAATAGGAATAAACATCCAACAGTTATGATTAAAGATGGTTTTTGTGTACCAGACAACATGTCAGTATTCACTACAGAGCTTGTAGCAATTCTGTGGGCCCTTGGGTGAGTAGAGGGACAAAGACCTGGGAGAAAAAATGTCATACAGGGTGATTAAATTAGGGAATACGTTGGGATTCCTGTGGGTATGGATACCAGGGAAGAGGCTGATGAGATGGGGAAAAAAGAGAAGACACAAGAATGAAGCTGAACTGAGTTGAGTGCAAGAATATTATTCAGCAAATCAAAACAATAAAATTATTGCAGAAAGAATGGGAAGAGGACATTATTTTTCACTGCAGCCATTAAAGTCAACATCAAACACAAGATTGGAGTGACATATTTTACTTTAAAATCGATTCTTGAAAATCGACTATGAAATAACAAAAGTTGTTATAAACTTTTTACGCCTGACTTTAACCCTTATGCGCTGTTGGATTTCTGTGTCCACTCGTTATGGAGCGGGTCAAATTGACCCTAATTGGATTCAATACAATTCCTCAAAAATCACACTATGAAAAACAACAAAGATTCAAGTACAAACTGTACATTTTTAATATGAACATTTGTCCAATATTCCAAAAAATATATATATCTGAAGATATGATTTAATGAAAATGTTTTTTAACCATTTTTTAAAACTGTTTTGTTTTGACAAAATTTGAAAATAAACAGTGCATTTTTAAATACTATAAATACATTTTTTTGACATCATCACTGAACAATTAAATGTTGCTGTATAATGAAAATATGTACTTTTCCTAAGTTGGCTGTTTTGTAAACTCATTTCATAAAGTCAAGAAGTTTCTTCTGACATGATGAGCTTTCTGGATATGATCTTCACACACATGCTGCTGGTTAAAACATTTTTCTGTATTGAAATAAGTGTGAAAAACCTCATTTTGTAGCTTCATAAGGTAGTAAAAAAATAAAATAACAAAATATAACCAAGAAATGTTATTATTTTGGGTCAGTACAGTTGCCTTAGAGCGTTAAAACGTCACGAACAAAACAGTAATTTTGTTTGTATATGTGAAAAAACACCAGCATGTTGAAACTTTGCATGATGATAAATGAGAAAAAGTCACAAAATATCAAGAAAAAAAAACAGTATTTCCAACAACTAGAAAATCTAAACGGGTCAAATTGACCCGTAACATAACACGAGGGTTAAGTAAGGATATAATTCATCAAATGGAGTTCTTCAAATGGACTGAAGAGGGCAGCAAAGCGACTTTGATGAGTCTAGCCTGCCGAAAAGAGGCAGCGTCGAGTCTTCTGAGGTGAGGGGCGTTCCCTTTCGAAGGGAACTCGAGTTGCGTCGTACAACGCTAGGGGAACCGCCTCCGCGGGAACCGGTGTCTGAAACTAATATCCAATCTCGTCAATACCAACTTGACCGGCGACAGCCCATGATGTCATATCGAGGCGCCCCACGTGTATATAAGGGGCGCTCAGATAACATGTCATCAGCTTTTCGTCTTCAGGGACTGTATGTTTGAAACACTATCGTAGCATTATGAAATGCACATGCAAACTAAGTGTGTGCTTCCGTGTCACTCGTTATCTGACACCAGATACACACACGAGCTGTGCGCTCTCTGTCTGTGAAGAGCACGCACGGGCAGTTCTCGAGGGAGCTGCTGGTGCAAACTGTGAATGTTCCATTCTCGTCTGGGTCTCTTCCCGAGGGAAGAGAGTTCAGCATCTGCGCCTGGTGGTTCGGGTCCCGCTCGCGCTGAGGCAGAGCGGCGACTCAGATCATAGGGCGTTCGGATGGAGCTCGCCGAACAGTTGAGAGGGGTGTGACCGCTCGCGCGATTCGGCGGATCGCGAGAAGGAGCGGCTGGGAGTGGATGCGCTGTTTCTACATCTGCAGTCCAGCGGTGAGTGCTCTTCCAACCGAGCAGGAGATGGCTGGAGAGGGTGAGTGAATACTTTTTTCTCTCAGCCACCCTGTGCCACGTATGCTGAGCTGTTGATTATGGAACGCGCTGCAGGCAGATTACGGTTTCCATGGCAGCGCGTCAGGAGAGGGGCCGCGCGCATTCAATGAGTGACGATCGGTTTCTCCCTGGCCATATTTCTACAGCTCTAGTGAGCTTTCCATGCTTTCCTAAATACTGAGGGTGAGGGGGCATGGAAGAACCCATATTCTGTATTCCTTAAATATTCCTTATACATGTATGTAAAGAAAGTATATATGTATTATAGGCTATAGGGCGGTATGTGTCATGGAGTTAGCTCGCCACCCTGTGGCCGCAGGATGAACTGTTGGGCAATATAATAGTAATATGATACATTTTCATTTACTCATATGTAAATACTGAAGTATTTCTCTTTAGACCTCGGTTCCCTGTTCGGGTTTATTTTGGAAGGAATATGGGTACGTATTGATGCTGGAAGTAGCCAACTAATGATAAACTTTATTGTTTGGCACTTCCTGCATGGATACAGCTCAAACTTTGCCATCTAAGGTCCTAAAGTGACATTTCCCTTAGATGGCATACGTGGCAGCGGGTCAGGCTGGTGCTTCTCTGCACACGATGACTGTGCGGCAGGCGCACCAGGCTGTCCTGCGGAGGTAGAGGGTTGGAATGATTTACCCTCTATGTTCTCTGTAAGCCGCAGTTTCTACATCAGGCCAGAGCTGGGCCTATGACATTAATTCTGATGGCCCGCCGTTGGCGTGATAATGAGACTCCCTTTCAGGCTGTAAGGGCGGTAGGATCCACGTTTCCATGGTGGAGACTGCCACCCTGTGGCCGCAGGTTGAATTGGCTATGGGAAATTACTATGTATTTCTTAGAATGTAGCGCTCCCTGTTTAGGAGGCTGGCAGAGATTTTGTGTGTGTATGTATGTATGTATGTTTATGTATATATACATATACGCATGAGGGGTGCGTGTGTGTGTATATATATGAATATATATGCAGTTACATTACAAATAAGCAGGGCTATTTGTATATGGGCCCCTTTTTCAGTAAGGGAGTGCAGTTATATACTTATTAGCCCCCTGAGGTCCCCTGTGTATGGTCAGTGAGTTGGCCTTCCCACTTGAGTGTGGTTAAGGCTGCTGCTGTGTGTAGGCAGGCCCTCTTGAATATTCAAGACAGGCCGCCTTCACAGCCACCTTGGGTTAGGACAGTCTTGTGCAGTTAGACAAACTGATACAATACGTTGACCTCAGGAATGCTGATGTGTTCGATCGAGGCATTTCCTCTCTGTCTGAGGAAGAGAGTCAGTGGGTAGGTCTCCACTCTGTGGTGTGTGGAGGCCCCGGCCCCTAGGAGTGCCAGGTATTTTCAGGAGTGGCCGCGCTGGGGCGAGCCCCAGGGTTGCAGGCCATCCACAACTAGTAGTCTGGCTGTCAGGTAAGCTGGCCTTAACAGGCCGCCCTGTATGCTGACGTGTCTTCCTGTCGGCAAGCCCCAGGGCTGCAGACTATCCACGACTAGTAGTCTTGCTGTCAGGTGAGCTGGCCTTAGCAGGCCGCCCTGTATGCTAATATGCCTCCCTGTGGGTGAGCCCAGGGTTGCAGGCATTGGAAAATAGCTGCTAGTCTAAGCTATCAGGTAAGCTGGCCTTAGCAGGCCGCCCTGTATGCTAACATGCTTCCCTGTGGGCGAGCCCAGTGTTGCAGGCATTGGATAGCTGTTAGTCTGAAGCGAGCCCCAGTGCTGTAGGCCTCGGACAACTAGTCTGTCTCGCTATCAGGTGAGCTGGCCTTAGCAGGCCGCCCTGTGTGCTAGCGGGCCTCCCTGTGGGCGAGCCCCAGGTTTGTAGGCCATAGACGACTAGTAGTCTCTCTGTCAGGCGAGCTGGCCTTAGCAGGCTGCCCTGTACACTAGCGGGCCTCCCTGTGGGCGAGCCCAAGGGTTGCAGGCCCTAGACTGCCAGCTACCAGTTAGCCGGCCACTGTGGTCTCTCTGAAGTGAGCCCCAGTGGCTGGGTGTCGGCGAGCATGTACTTAAAATAGTACTAAGCTCCCTGAGTCTGTTAAACAGTGGTGGAAGGCTTCCCTTAAGGCCTCCCCACTTAAATCAGCTCGTAGGCTGTGAGCACTCCCCTGGCGAGGGTCCCCTCTAGAGTGCACGGCCTCCATGGCACCATTGACATAGGTGCTGTGCAGATCCTAGGATTGAGCAGAATAACTCCCCTCACTTATTAGGGTCGATAGCACTTCGCTGAGTTCTGCTCTTCAGGATGCCCATCTCTAAAATCCGGTCTGAGTTGGTTGACTGCCTTTCTGCAGTCCCTCTTTCTGGATGTCTCTTGGTGAGACTTCTGTTGGAGGCGCTGTTTCCGAGGAAACAGTCAGGTCGTTGGCAGACTGAGCTACTAGCACAGCTAGAGGCCGGGTCAGCCTCCCTGGTGGCATTCAGGGTTGACTTCGTTCCCCTGGGAAGTGACTGGCTGGGTTGCCTACGGGCCCCAGGCCACGCTCTCTCGAGGGACCCCTTCTGTGAAAATGTTGGTTTCAGGCCTTGGTGCGGCCTTGGCAGGTCTCCACACATGAGATATGGAGGCTGCTTTGAGGCTTGACGCTGAGGGTTGGAAATGGGAGCGCTGTCACTGACAGCCCAGCTATGGCCTTAGGCTATGTGCACTTCCCTCGTGAACGTCCCTGGGGAGTGCACGGCCTCCATGGCACTGTTAATAACAGATGTCATGTAGATCCTAGGATCGGGCAGAGAAACTCCCCTTGCTTATTAGGGTCGATAGCTCTTTGCGGAGTTCTGCTCTCCAGGATGCCCGTCTCTAAAACCGGTCTGAGTTGATCTACTGCCTTTCTGCAGTTCCTCTTTCTGGATGTCTCTTGGTGAGACTCCTGTTTGGAGGCGCTGTTTCCGAGGAAACAGTCAGGTCGTTGGCAGACTAGGCTACTAGCACAGCTAGAGGCCAGGTCAGTCTCCATCACGGCCTTGGGCCATGTATAACTCCCCTCATAAGGTTGAGCAAGGTGACTCCCCTCGCTTGCAAGGGTCGTTAGCACTTCGCTGAGTCCTGCTCTCCAGAATGCCCGTCTCTAAGTCCGGTCTGAGTTGATCTACTGCCTTTCTGCAGTTCCTCGTTCTGGATGTCTCTTGGTGAGACTCCTGTTTGAGACGTTGTTTCTGAAGAAACAGACAGGTCGTTGGCAGACTAGGCTACTAGCATAGCTAGAGGCCGGGTCAGCCTCCCTGGTGGCATTCAGGGTTGACTTCGTTCCCCTTAGAAGTGACTGGCCGGGCCGCCTTCGGGCCCCGGGCCACGCTTCCTCTAGGGACCCCTTCTGTCGAAGTGGTTTGTCCCAGGCCTTGGTGCGGCCTTGGCAGGTCTCCACACATGAGATATGGAGGTTGTTCGAGGCTTGGCGCTGAGGATTGGGCTATGGCCTTAGGCTATGTGCACTTCCTTCGCTGGAATGCACGGCCTCCATGGCGCCGTTAACATAGGTGCTATGTAGATCCTAGGACCGGGCAGAGTAACTCCCCTTGATTGTTAGGGTCGATAGCTCTTCGCTGAGTTCTGCTCTCTAGGATGCCCGTCTCTAAAATCCGGTCTGAGTTGGTTTACTGCCTTTCTGCAGTCCCTCTTTCTGGATGTCTCTTGGTGAGACTCCTGTTTGAGACGCTGTTTCAAGGAAACAGACAGGTTGTTGGCAGACTAGGCTACTAGCACAGCTAGAGGCCGGGTCAGCCTCCCTGGTGGCATTCAGGGTTGATTTCGTTCCCCTGTGAAGGAAAGTGACTGGCCGGGCCGCCTTCTGGCCCCGGGCCACGCTCCCTCAAAGGGACCCCTTCTGTCGAAGTGGTTTGTCCCAGGCCTTGGTGCGGCCTTGGCAGGTCTCCACACATGAGATATGGAGGTTGCTTTGAGGCTTGGCGCTGAGGATTGGGCTATGGCCTTAGGCTATGTGCACTTCCTTCGCTGGAATGCACGGCCTCCATGGCGCCGTTAACATAGGTGCTATGTAGATCCTAGGACCGGGCAGAGTAACTCCCCTTGATTGTTAGGGTCGATAGCTCTTCGCTGAGTTCTGCTCTCTAGGATGCCCGTCTCTAAAATCCGGTCTGAGTTGGTTTACTGCCTTTCTGCAGTCCCTCTTTCTGGATGTCTCTTGGTAAGACTCCTGTTTGAGACGCTGTTTTCAAGGAAACAGACAGGTTGTTGGCAGACTAGGCTACTAGCACAGCTAGAGGCCGGGTCAGCCTCCCTGGTGGCATTCAGGGTTGACTTCGTTCCCCTGTGAAGGAAAGTGACTGGCCGGGCCGCCTTCGGGCCCCGGGCTACGCTCCCTCAAAGGGACCCCTTCTGTCGAAGTGGTTGGTCCCAGGCCTTGGTGCGGCCTTGGCAGGTCTCCACACATGAAATATGGAAGCTGCTTTAAGGCTTAGTGCTGAAGCTTTTTGACCGCTGGGAGCGCTGTCACTGACAGCCCAGTGGGACCCCAGGGGTAAGTGGTCTGGCATTTCATTTGATTGCCTGATTCTGACAGTGGTCACTGCCATAATTTGGCATGCACTCCCCTCAGCATGGCGGCGTGGGTATATCGTTCCCCTAGCGTTGTACGACGCAACTCGAGTTCCCTTCGAAAGGGAACGTCTCAGGTTACGTATGTAACCATAGTTCCCTGAGAACAGGGAACGAGACGTTGCGTCTCCCTGCCATGCCTCAGGGCCCGCCTGCTTACAGTCCCTTCAGACGATAAGCTGATGACATGTTATCTGAGCGCCCCTTATATACACGTGGGGCGCCTCGATATGACATCATGGGCTGTCGCCGGTCAAGTTGGTATTGACGAGATTGGATATTAGTTTCAGACACCGGTTCCCGCGGAGGCGGTTCCCCTAGCGTTGTACGACGCAACGTCTCGTTCCCTGTTCTCAGGGAACTATGGTTACATACGTAACCTGAGACGTTTTCGCGGTATTTCTCATATTCACACAAAAATCAAACACACTTTACAGTTTGTTTAAGCGACATTTTACAGGCTCATTTCTCTATTGTTTTCATCGAGCACAGCACTACTTTGTGAGTCTTTTCTGGCGTCTTCATACTGAAATAAACATTTAGTACAGCAGCAGCGAGTATGTGAGAATATGTTGAATTCATTCAGACCTGAGCGATTTTGTGTGATTGTTTCGATGTTTGGAGTGAAAACTGCTTCTGAATATAAAGTCAAAAGTCAAAGTTTGAGATCTGTGAGGGGAATTGATGGGAATCGATCTCAAGTGTTGCTGCTGTCATTTTATTTCTACTCTTTTGACATCTTTGACAGATTACAGTATTAACACAAACTGGAACAGATACTGCTAAATAAATTGTGCCTATATTGAGCCACTTAAGAAATTTTGAATCTATGCATAATGTTAAGATCAATGTGAACAAAATTTGACACTGGAAATATAAAATAATTCTTTGTAGTGCTCTTTGGTTTTAAAATTTTATGATCATTGTCATTTTTTTTTATCTAATTAGTAACAACTGTAACAAGTACAGTTAATTCTATTACATGTAGAATTTGAAACCTACATTTAAGGTCTAACAACAAATTTATGTTTCATCCAGAGTTATTGCTTTTCATCTACTTGAGGTGCTTGAGCTCATTCTGTGAAGCTGAACAGAGACGCACTCGCTCCCAGGACAAGCATTTAACAAAAATGGAAAAACTCATGTGACTTGAACATCTACAGATAAGGATATAATCTTTAAATATAAGTTATGCAATAGGAAAAATATTTGAAGCCAGAGTAAAAAAAACGGGCAAACTGTGTTAAATTGAAATATGAAATATTGAATATTCATCATCTTTTGGTAATGTAACTTTTTTTTGTCAGAACTACCAGAAAGCATCTGGAAGGAGAGAACACGGCTCATCCAGAACCTGCAGAATGAAAAATCATGATACTGAAGAACGAAGAGGTTGGTGTTTATTCTTCATTCCTCATTCATTCATCATGACACTGAAGAACATGCTCATGAGATTTACATTGTTTCAGGTCAAGAATAAAACAAGAAATTAAAGCACATAAAAATCCTAGTGAATCATTTGGTCATTGAACTTTCTTCATTTTATTGCTACGTCTTTTATGACATGTAGTGCATGTAGCGCCCTCTATTGTACAGGCATGAATTTGCTTTTCCTTCAGTCCAACACATATTTGTTTGACATTTGAAAGGACAGTCTGTCAAAAAAATCTCACATTTTAGAGGCCAATCGGCTTCTGCCGTGTAGGAAATTATGTGATTGCTTACAGATTACATGTCAAGTCTGTGCTATCTACAGTTTCATGACCAAATAAGTGATTTCTAACACAAATCATCTTCATGACATTAAAATAGATCATAATCGTTCACAGCAGTTGTCGACCAGATTTGATGAAAATGACTATTGAACTCATCAGTGATCTTGACTTTGAGCTTCACTTTTCATTCCATGTTTGTCTCTGATTTGAAATCTCACTTGATTTAATGTTTCTTTTAGACCTGATGGACGTGAACAAGAAAGGAAAAACAGAAGAAAATCTGTCACCTGCACTCTGAAATCTGTGATTTATTCTGGATGATGAAAAGTATAAGAATATTTTAATTAAAATGTAGTAATTTTGTCAGGATGATCAAACCTGTTCCTTGTTTGAGAAGTAATGTTAGACCTGCAGCAAAATGTTTTACAGTTTATACCGATGTCTGTCTGGCTCTTTGTTCAATTAAAATTTGAATTAATTTAAAACTATTACTTTCTTTTACCTTCTTTACGGTGCATTGGATTTTAATCATTTTTTTGTTTGTTTTTTTAACACATTCTGTGCCCATAATATATCCATCACAGTGATCTCTCATGCTCTCTTAGTTTGGCCTTAACCTGCCCCTTAAAATATCAATGCATGGCCATTGCTCTGCAAAAGTATTAAATTCGTTGTTCGGATCTTTTACAATTAACTTAAAGGGTTTGTTCATCTTGGTGTTTTTCCACAAATCTTTATATTGATCTCATCCGACCATCAAACCCAATCCCAATGAAAGTTTGAAATGAAAATGGTTTGATGTTGGACCTTTTGATATTCGCAAATGCAGGGACTAACCTCACATATAAAGTTACATACATTGGTATACACGTTTCTAACTTCAAATGGCATTTGAAGAGAATGCCTTACAGTCACAAAACCAGCTGTAAAGTGTTCATATAGGTGTCAACTATAATACACACCTTTTAGATTTAGAATAGAAAATACTATTTTTCACTACTGTAAATGGGCTCATATACAAAATATGCCATAATTTAAATCTCAATAGCATTTGAAGAGAATAGCAGATATCTTCTACGGAACTGTTAGATATGATACAGCATAACTGATTAAATAAATAAATAAACATTCGTTCAGTAATTCATCCCTTTGTTTAGATTGCTAATCAATGTTTACATATGATTTTATAATTTTAGTAAATCATAAAAATTTCAAATGTGTAGGCTACATTATAGTTGACACCTAGATGAACACTTTACACAAATGCTACTGAAGTTAGAATCGTGTAGAGTGGGAAACGCCCCCCAACCGTTTTTCCCCAAAATAAACACTAGATGGAGTCAAGATACATTTTTGTTATGGACTACGTTGACAAGAGTGATGGAAGTATTTACTGTGACGCTTTCATTGGCGTCGTACTTGAGGGAAAATGGATTTCACGTTAAGTGGTCTAATTTTCGGCCGTAATAAGTGTTTTAAAGCTTGATGTTGTGGAGAACATCAGTTATACATGAGAATAGTAAGGCATGTAGCAGGAGTTACATGTAATTTAAAGAAAATATATGTTTTTGGAATGACAAATTTCAAACACTGTCTGTGGGGTAAAATGCCCCCTTCTATCATTATTACTGTAGGCTAGTTACTCTGTTCTGAACATTAAATTCTTTGTTTTTACATCAAATTTAATCAAACGAGGTCGTTGAATAAAAATATTTGGACTTTATATTTAAAAATTACCTCAAGTAAGCATCTGCTCCATCAATAGTCTATAATTGTGTAATTCATAATTTTTGGTTATGGTTAAGACTTCATTACTGATTTAGTTTATTTTAGTTGTGGTGGTAATAATAGTAGTAGATTTTGCAGTAAACGTATAAAGCAAATTGTTTTGACAGAGTGCACAGAGTGTGATTCAAATTAAATTTTTTTGCAAAAAATCTAATAACATGAAAACTCTGGACAAGCTGGAAAACAGTGAGAGATCTTGTGGCAGGCATGACGCTTAGATGATGGGGCATGTGCTCCTTACGGATAAAACAGTGAATAAAATAAAAGATAAAATGACAAATAGTGCAATCCTGCTTTTATTTATCTATCTGTTTGCTCTCATACATCAATCGAAGTGTCTGGTAGATGTAAACAGTGAGAGATCTTGAGGCAGGTTAATGGTGAATATTGACCTGTTGTGCGTACCGTTCTGGGTACTGGCTACAGGCATATAACAGTGGCGGGACCCGAGGCAGGTACACATGTCCGTGATTGGTCCCGAGGCAGGCGCATATTACGGTGGCGGGTCGAGTGGCAGCTCTCCCTGCCACGCAAAGATTTTACTCTCTCTCAATATATTTTCACAGTTACATTTAAAATAAGAAATAAACAATGGGTTAACTAATAGTTGCTAACGATATAAAACAGCTTAACCATACATATTTTACCTGTTTATTTGGTCCGGTGTCCCGTCGTCGCCGGATTTGAAGCATGTCAATTAAAAAGTCATAAAACTTTTCTGCATCCATTTCCCTTATTAAAATCCCCTCACAACGTCTGCTGTTAGCTGTCACACAGCTGCTAGGCCATGTTTTGACACTGCAGTCACGCCATCTGCGCTTCAGAGAAACGCGGTCACACCATCTATGCTTAAAATATAATGCGCGTCTACATGAGGTTGCATGGTAGACTAAAGGCGGGGGCGCTTGGTGTGGGTAGAAATATTTTCATAAAAATTCATCACTGAATGTTATAAATCATTAAACTGTTTTGCAAACTCCACCTGATTCTTGTTCTACATGTTCCCAAGTACCACTGTGGTGATTTTCATGTTGATTTACTGTTTTATTCTTTAATAATTATGTCAAAGTCATGAACAATACAATTTTATCTGCTATACAGACATATTTCAAAAATTCATAAAAATATAAAATCAAATTGTTTTCTGCCACCTCCACCAGATTCTTGTTCTACATCTCCCAAAGGTATAGTAACTTTTTAGTACATTAATTATAAAATCAGTGTGCGAAAATAGAGCACTCCAAGTACATTATAAACATATACTTTTTCTCACCTTGGTAGATATTTTGATCAGTTTTGTGTAATAAATATTTTAATGAAATGTTTATAGTAATGTAAATGTAATTCATTTTAGCAATGACTTGTCTGCTATAGGTATCTTCAGGATTTCATAATTTCCTTAAGTCAAAATAAAGTTTCACATAATACGAGTATAAAAACAGATTTGTTTTTCTCGGTTTCCTCCAAATGTCTGATTACAGCACTGAGCTTTAACAAACACATCTATATAGGTACATCAATCATATATTATCAACAATCTATCATTAATATCCTCACCATAGATCTTTTTTCACATCATGATAGAGAGTAAGCAGCTTAGATTAGAAATAAACCATAATATACATCAAGCATTTTAAGTTATATCAAAGTCAGGAAATATGTTGTTTTAATGATTTGACAGATACTGTTGTGAGGAGCTGAATTTTGCCTTCAACTCTTTTTTGGTGTGTTTGATGAAGCTCTTATCTTCTGAGGTGTAGATGAGCTCAGATTCAGATTCATCTGCTCTATTAGATGTATTGGTCCAGACTTCCAATAGCATCCTCTTTTGTGTAACTTCTCCATTCATTTGGTATCTCACCATACCCTTCAAATGTTTTTTTGTAGTATTTTTCCAGATCTGTCTGGAATCTGCACACAAACCACTTCCAATATGGCAGTTCAGAGAGATCAGGAGTGATGCTCCAGACTGCATAAACTCCTCCTGCTCTTCTGTATTCTTTATATAGCACTGATTCTTTTAAGACAGTCTCATAAAAAGATTGATTGCTGCTTGCTACAGCTGATGTGCAGATCCAAACACTCAAGTTTGTTGTATCCTTGAACATCGAACCGCATACTCCATCCACTCTGTGGAAAGGGACACTGTGATCTCCATGATGGTTTTCTATGGTGTTGGTGCAGATGGCATAACAGAATGGACACAGTACCCAACAGCACTGACAGAAGTGATCAATCAGAAGCTCATCTGGCCTGAACTTGTAGTCCATCTGTGATGGAAATGACTTTGTGTTGAATCTACTGCTGATGTCAGTCATTATAGCAGGAAGTTTGTGCCTTATCACTTCTTCTAGAAGTTTCACATCAACATCATCATGTTTGACTCCAGAGAGGTCTTTTTCAGAGAAGATCAGCACATCTGAGATCTGCTGTGTGAAACTCTTCAACCACAAATCAACATCTCCAGTAGAATCATGTGCTGCTTTCATGATCTTCTGCTGCAGGAGTGTAATGTTCTTCTTCATCTTGGGTAAAACACTGACACTGAACTGATCAGTGATGTACCGACTGACTTCATCTCTGATGAAACTCTGGAAGTGATCTCTGGGATTATGAATGTAATTCATGCATTTGTCAAAATCCTCCTCTTCAGCCAGTGTCTTCAGGATGTGTTTCTCCAGTTTTGATCTGTTTCCATTCAGTGATTGACAGTTTGATCTCATTTCATCTGCTAAATCTCTGGCAGTCTTCTTGTAGACACTCTGTTCAATGGGCTCTTTCAGTTTCTGACAGATGATTTGACCAAAAATGGCAGCTGATGTTGCTCCATGACAGTATTTCTGGAAAATACTATAGTACTCTTTTCTCTTCTTCTCAACATATATTACAGGATCATTGGCTTCTCTGAACAGTCTGTGTTGGTCAGTGATCATCTTGTTTGCTCTCTTACAGATGGAATTTACCAAATCCATGAAGAATTCATTCTTGAACACATATTTCACTGGTCCTTCCTCATGTTCCATTACTCTTGCCTTGATGTAATCTGTGAGTTGTTGAATGCAGCTCTTGTTGTAGCCCATCTTTGAGATGTTAAATGACTGAATCATTGTGCCTGTTTGCTGAGCAACATCTCTGACAAATGATCTTATTTGGGCTTCATTATCTTTTGAGAGAGCATAACCAAACATCTCTTTAGCTGATCTGTAGGCATTGCTCAAAGCATTTGCAATTCCACTGGATTTCTTTAACTGTACATAACCTGAATAACTTGGCACATTGAAAATATATCTGATCTCCCTCCAGTGATCTACAGGAGCACTTTCATAGATGTCACTGAGGATCTTTCTCACATCTCTCATTACATCAATGTCTTTGATTGCAGGAGTGTCTCTGATGATGTTCCTCACACTCTGTTCCCAGAACAAATCAAACTCATTCTTCAGTGTTTCTTCATCATTTGCTTTGCCTTTGAGTTTTAAAGCAAGTTCTTTGCTCTTTTCCAAGAGAGTGTTTTCATGATTTATCCTCTGAGCATCAATCTTTTTCTTCAGGTCTCGCTGATGAAGAACCTCATTTAATTTCCTCTTTGTTTCTCTCACAATGTTTTCCTGAAGCTCTTTGATTTTGATTTCAAATGATGTTTTCCACTGAATCAGTATATCTTTATCATTGTCTTTCTCAAAGAACTCTGACATTGATTTTTTCACTTCTTCACTTGTCTTCTTCAGTTCTCTTTGTAGATCAGTTTGGTCAATCTCATGAATTTTTTCATTTTCTATTAGGTTGTGTAGTTTGTTCTCAGTTTCCATCATGGCACTGCGAAGACTCCAGGTCCACTTGCTGTATTCAGTTTCCAGTTTCCTGTAAGCTGAAATCTCCAGAGAGTTTCTAAAGCTGAAGACGAATCGTTCATTCAGTAAAGCCTCCCAGAGATCTTTAATACGATCTTTTAAGTCTTTCAGCATCATTCTATCTGATTTTGAAGCATGAGACATGATAGTTTCCTTTAGGTCTTGAATGTTCTCACAGTAGTTTGGGTTTGGTGGTGCCATAGGTGGGCTGCCTTCCCAGAGCTGAGCGAAATACTTCACATCATTATCAACATCAAATCTAATGACGTCACTGAAATATTCTTCATTACAGACTTCATCTTTAGCAGCGAGTTTTGTCATCTCATCCAGTTTCACCTGCAGTCGTCTCCTTCCCTCCATGTTTTTCTCTCCAGCTGTGACGTCTGAAACATTCTGATGCACAAACACACAGCTGGGATTCAGTCTGACCTTCTTCATCCTCATGAAGGCCTGAACAACAATCTGAAGAATGTCCTGCATCTCAGATGGGTTTTCTCCAAAGATGTTGATCAGTGTGAGATTTCCAAGACCTACAACAAATGTGGCCAATTCATTGTCATGATTTCTAGTTGATCTTCCAGCCAGTTCTAGAGCACGAAGACCCTCAGTATCAACAACCAGAATATAGTCAAAGTTCATCTGTGTTTTCATCTCATCTGACACTCTGACCAGTTGCATGAAAGCTCCTCTGGTGCATCTGCCAGCACTGACGGCAAACTGGAGTCCAAACATGGCATTCAGCATGGTGGATTTCCCAGAGCTCTGAATCCCTAAAACTGACAGCACAAAGACTCTTTGGTTTCCCAGATACTTGATGAGTTCATCTAGAACAGCAGAGATCCAGATCAGAGGAACATGAGCAGCATCTCCATCCATCAGCTCCAGTGGAAATCCAGAGATCATCATCTCTGCTGCAAGAATCGGGAGAGAAGAGAAGTGAAACTGCAGATCTTTCTTGTTGTTCTTCACAGATGAACAAGATTCATAGATCTGAGCGATCTCCCTCATGATGTGCTCCAGACCAAAGGATGCAGCTTGAAGATCATCAGATATACTCTCAAGTTCTTTTAGTTCAGCTTTGAGTTGTTCAGATTTATCATGGTTCTCTTTAATTTTTAAAACTGCTGACCATTTTGTATTATACTTGTGATGTAGAGAAGACAGATCAGCTGATGTATATTCATCCAGGAGGATTCTGAGCCATTTAAGAAAATGCATCTTTTTTGCAGCATGTGACTTAACTTCTTTAATAAAGAGCTTCATGAACTCACTGATGTCAGATTTATGTTGCTTTTCACGGATTGTCTTCATTTCTGTTTGTTTTCTACTGATGTCCATTTCTGTCTCATCTCCTTGAGGTCGATGCAGTTCTTTGTTCTTCTGACTCCACTGATGCCACAGTTTCCCCTGATGAGGCAGAAATGATTCTTTGATTTCTGTCAGATCTTTCTTCTCCAGTAAACTCACCATCTGCTGTGCTGCTTCTCTTCCTTTCCTGCAGTCTTCATCATCTTCCTCATCTACTCTGATGTCTGAGTGTTTGGACACATCTTCAAGTCTGAAAGTGGAAGATGATTCTAAGAGACAGTCACTTATAACCCTGCTGAGTTCTTCAGATACATCTGACTGATTCCTTTCTTTCAAACCAATCTTATATTTTCCTTTCTTCATCTCATTGACAGTACATTTATCCTCAGTAAAAAGACAAATAAGTGGCTTTCTCTTTCTGAACAGGTTCTGGATCTTTGCTGCATGTCTGTCATTCCTGTCCAGTCGTGGCAGAAGAACAACATTGACTGAGCTCATTTCAGAGAGGATCTGCAGCTGTTTCTCATGGTCTCCTGCATCACCGTGTATATTACAGAACGCAACACAGTCAGTAAATTTATCCGTGTTTTTCCCAGAGGGGCAGAACCAGGCGATCTCCACCACTCCATCCATCAGTTCTCTGGTTCTGCTGCTGCCTGGGCAGTTCCTGTGGAAGAACGTGTTGTGTTTCTCATTGATCAGACTGTTCATCAGCTGAGACTTGGATGAAGACACAAAGCCAAACCTGAAGAAAGACACCATTGGAGTTTCTGCCTTGTAGATCGGCTGGGTTCGACTGATGGTCTCATTGTTGGTGTTTCTGATCTTCCAGCTCTTGTTGATTTGTCTGAATGTCCAGAGAGGAAACTCAATCTGTCGTGTGAATGGATCAGGAACAAGCAGAGGCAGAGCGTACTGACACTGGGACAGTTTAGTGACCATCAGCTGCTTCAGGAAACCATCAGCACGATGAAACACGGCCATCTGAACATCCATCGGGTGGATTCGCTCAGACTGACTGGTTTCTTTGTTTGATAATGGTATCTCTTCAAAAACATCAAAAATATCACTCTCGTCTTCAAATGAGTCTTTGTCTCTTTGTTGTGTGTAATTCTGTTCATTGGTCTCTGTAGTTTTAATGTATCTTGCCCTGTAGTTCATCATCATTAGTTTTTGTATGAAAGTCTGAATCAGCTCGTCTTCAGCACAAGATTCATGGGACTGTAATGACTGTGCAGTTATTTGAAGAACATTTGCAACCCTCAGTCTATTTTTATGCCTGTCTTCAAGATTAAGTCTGTTAAATATATAGTTCAGTTCTTTAGTCTGTTCCTGTTGTAGGTGTTGATCTGATCCCACTCCTGTTGTTCCAAAGTTTTTGATTTTTCCCTATGAAAAAAAAAAGATTATTTACTTTTGTTTGAATGAACAATAGTATCTTTTTACTATGACTTCACTTAAATTTTGTCAGAATAGCACCCAAGTGAACTTATCATCATGTTGTAAAATTAAGTATCTTTGTTTAAACATTGATTGTAAACATTGAAGGGGTGGATTTACAATCCCCTCCTCTTTTATTATATAATGAATATGTAGTCATAGTTTTATTAAAACCAGTGTATCCATTCTGGTATTTATGTTGCATGTGATGTGTGTATTTGGTGGCTGAGAGGTGACAAAGGGTCTGACCTTTCAGAGAACAAATATGTATTTGTTGTGTAATAAGTCATTTGAATCAATACATAATCAAATGTTATATTTTGTAGAAAGAGAATTGTCCATTTGAACTTTGTTCTTATTACAGGCATGAAAATCCCTCACCTTTCGGCGAAATTCGCCGTTTTGAAACCAAAATAGGAGACCTACGTGAATCGTGTAGATTCAATTAGAAAACTTTTTTTGGGGGGGGGGGTATTCATATCCAGTGAACTGCGATTCAGTGAATTGCGAACAGGTGCGCGTACCAGAAGGGAGCGCGAGATTCAGTGAATTGCGAACTAGGTTCTTCCCCCAAATAGCAAGTGAGGGATGATTGACAGATGCGTAAAGCCTATCATTAAAAAGAGACTGAAAATCGACACCAATAAAGATTCCCGCTTGATCCCCCTTCCACTCGCGCCTTTTGACTGACGAACAGTAGGCGACAGTAATCGCGGTACTTCTGACTCCTGAAGGTAAACGGCCTGGGTTCGATGTGGAAAGGTGAAATATTGTTTTGAGTTAACTTAATCCTCTGGATTCGATGATCACACGGATCGCATGGATTATCTTAAAATACTCCGTCATTTATGTTTCCTCAGATAAGAGGAAGACATCAACAAGCCATGCAAATTATAAAATGCTCAAGTAATGCTGAACAATAAATCTTAATAAATTTGAAATCGCTATGGCTTAGTGATTATGAAAGTGCTGTGATTTCTGAATTACATAACATTGTATTGGCTGTCAATCATGATGGAAGAGTTAAGTTACAGCGTGTCCACCATCTCTTGTGGGGGTTATGCATTAAGCCATTTGTGGTGCCCCTACCACATTGTGCCTCATATACTGTAAATGTAAATGGCATGAAATGGCTTGCATAATACTTAGTAAGGACGCCATAATAATTTTTGACTCATGGCTGAAGTTAAGTTTCTCCAGCTCTCCCCAGGTTGGCAAAAAAGCATCTCAAAATGCATCAGATTGATGCTTTAAAATATGGAATATTTAAATTTTTCTTCCGGGGGAGCATGCCCCCCGACCCCCCTAGAGGGGTAATATCCTTCTCACCTTTTTCACCCCTGACCCCTTTTCATGCCTGTTATTAATTTTATTCTGCTCTTCGCATGACAACTGTGTCAAATGTTATGGAGGTGACTATGCATATTTAGCATGTATAATTCGTTTCAGTTTATAGCACCAATTGTGAATATATGTTAGACTATAACTGTGAATCATTAGTAGAAGTTCAATCATCAAATCATCAGTGTTTGTGCCCTGTGTGGATGTGGTTTTCATGTTCTTCCAGTGAAGTCCTTTTAAAAACTCAGCCTTGAAGGAGAATGATATCTCCTATGTTTTTATGTAATTGTGCTTGCAGGGGTTAAAGTGTGCACTGCGCAGCCATCATTTCAAAAGTGAGAGGGGCAGGAATGTGCAATACCAATTTTTTTCTATGAATTGAAAGATTTTTCTTCTTCGTATCTTTTTCATTCAATTGGCTAAGAAATCAAAAACACTGCTGAACAATAATCTGGTATGCCCGACCCTCGAACGCAAAGCGTTCTGGGTTGCCTGGCTGGGTTGTACTGCCTTCCTGCGGGAGGTTTGCGGGGGACGGGATTTCTCCGATCCACCCGAAGCCTGTGCAGCCGCAGGGGGGCGCCCTCGGCGACGAGCAGGCTGAGGGCCAGTCCTTGGAGGGACGGAGGCAAGATGTGGCTGATGGCCTCAGTCTGCTTCTGTACTGCCGAGAACTGCTGAGCAAAGTCCTCGACAATGTCGCCGAAGAGGCCAGCCTGGGAAATGGGGGCGTCGAGAAAGCGGACTTTGTCGGCGTCCTTCATTTCAGCCAGGTCCAGCCAGAGATGGCGTTCCTACCATCACTGCAAACCACCGCTGCTGTGCTGTCACACCAACGAGAGAACAAGAGCAGGAGGAAATTGAAGCAATGACAATTGCTGTTTTTGGGATCTTGTCCCTGTAGCAATGAAAATTGCTTTTTTCGCTCAAGTCTCAGCTTTACTATCCGTAGAGATTAGTGGAGATCAGTTGAACCGATCGGCTCCGAAGCAAAAGTATGAATGAAGTGAGTATGCCGGCTCTATTTATACCCGGATCCCGGGGGAGGGGCCCGGCATGTAAATCTCACTGGCCAATTCTCATTGGCTTGTTTTTTACTATGTGGAGGTGATTGGGCTCCCAAGCGAGACCCCATGACGTCAGTCCGACGTAACGTCGAACGTGACTGACTGATAGGGAACAAAAAATGCAAGACAAAGCCCTAAAATAGACAATTAATCATCATAATCATCAAAGCCCTAAAACTGGCAATTAATCGGCATAACCGAAATTATTTTTTAGACAATTAATTGTCAGCCAAATTTCATAATCATGACAGCCCTAACCACCACTAGATTAATCACTTAATTATCTCATTAACTTCACTGTTGAATGGTCTTCTTGGGTCTGGTCTTGACTACACCTCTGGTTACCCAGGTGAAAAAAAAGTACACTTCCATAATGAACTTAAAGTGCTCTATTTTCGTAGACTAATTTTGTACTTAATATACTAAAAATTCCTTTATAGTACTTCTTCAGCTAATGTTAAGAACATCTAAGTGTACTCAACTGTGCTATTTTGAGACACCATGAATATGAACTGTGAAAATGTGCTTTTAACATACTATCTCTGTATTTTAAAAAATTATTTAGTATTAGACTTGAACCTGTGTAGGAAAGGAAAGTGTATGAAATGTTCAAGCGTCTCAAAATAGCACAGTTGAGTACACTTAGATGTTCTAAAGATTATCTGAAGAAGTACTAAAGAAAATTTTTAGTATATTAAGTTCAAAATTAGTGTTAATATATTATAATATAATATAAAGCATATTAAGTACAATAAAGCTTTAAATAAAGCATTTTAAGTACATTATGGAAGTGTTTTTTTCACCTGCGTAACCTTCCTGACACATTCACTGTTAAAATCAGTAACACCGTGAATGTGTCAGAATTAACACAAGTGTTGTCCATTAAATCACACACTGATGTGTAAAAATTCTGTTCGAGTTTTAACACATCCTTTTCAAGAGTGTATCTTGGGCAGAACCTGGGCCATGTCTAAAGCACATACATTTTCTGATGTTGCCCACGAGATGAGTGAGTGCCGTACTTCCTCTGAAGCATAAAGTGGGTACTTGTGGGTATTTTGTAGGTGGAGTTGATGCACTCATTCACATTGCATTTGAATTTAAGATGTGATTCATACTGAGCAACGCATTTAGGAACATTTTTGTGTATGGACATTTTCTAAATTACCCAGGGCAAATAATCATTAGACAGGAAAAACAATGTCTGTGTTCTTTCTCACCACATGCTCTGTTTTCCAGCTCTTTTCTCCTTATTGATGCTGTGTTGAACATCTCTCCAGTGTAGCGCTGCTGTTGATTCTCATTAAACAGATGCTCAATCTCGGTCATCAGGTCTCTCATCTCTGATTGGTTGTTCATCATCTTGTTGCAGGTCTGATATCTTCCTCCACGTTTCTCCAGCAGCTGCTCCAGAACAGGGTTTTTCTTCAGATCATCAATGATTGTGTCACACTCCTCTTCTCTCTCATAGGTGAAGAGAATCATCAAAAACTGAAGAACTTCATCACCAAACACTCTCTGCAGCCATTCTAGACCCATCTTATCATCATTGGTTAACTGGCCCAGTCGCACAATAAAGATGAATGCATGGATTTCATTTTCATTCACTAGTTGACCAATGAGATGATCCACATTTTTAGTCTCATGTAAGTCAATCATGTTGATCACAGAGACGTGACGTTCTGATATCTTCCTCTGTAAAGGTTCAATCCTGGATGTTTCTGCATTTTCAATATTTGGTTGTTTTTCTCCTAATAGAATGTTCTCATCTCCAAACTGGACTGCCGATTGGTTTCCAGTTAGTACGATGTTCAGATTGGGAAACGTGATCTCTATAATAAACACCAAAAAAAAAGTTGCTAAATACATAAACAACATACAACAACATTAGGAAGATCAGGCCCTTTAAAACTTTAAAGAGCAATGTGTCCCACCGAGCCTCTTATGCTGCCCTTAAGCTGCAGACATAAAATACAGTAACTTTGACTATTTAATGTCAGCGGTCTACCGAAGTTCTTTTTGGAAATTAACAGAGGCTTAGATGTTGATGTTTCATTTGAAGTCACCGTGGTGTTCAGTATTTGCTTTAGTTGGGATCTTGGTCCCTGTATTTCTTGTGTCAGCTTTTCTTTGGTTGCTGTAACTCTGTGTTTGTTAAAACAAAATTGTTGTGGTACAAAAGCCAAAATATAGAAGGATCAGTTGTTATCTGCTCCTTATTGATGATGATAAAATCATCACAAAATGAATATCTAATATGCGTGTGTGTGTTTATATTTTGAAATTTTAATTTTGGGGTCAACCATCCCTTTAACAGTCCTTAATACCTGTAAATTGCTGATTCACTGAACATGTATATAAAATGGTTTTAATAGTTTAATTGATTGAATAAAACATATTTTTCACAAGAACATTGATTGGATTGTCTTTTGATTTGCAGGTATTCTGATGTACCATTATAATATTACTTCTTATAAATGTATATATTGTAATAACTACATATATAATTGTAATATTAACATTATTAGTAATTATTTTGAATATTCTAGTAATATTTTGCAGTAATGATCAATATAGATATTACAGTACAATACTGTATTATTAATTACAGCAGAAGCAGACTAAAATTAGGAAATGCTGTAAAAATACAGTAAGATACTGTTTTGTAGAATTACAGCACTCTTCTTGTGTACTGTAAACTAAATTACAGTACATTTACTGTATATGAAAATACAGTAACTTGCTGGCAACCGTACTGTACTGTAAAAATACAGGAAAATTGTTAACAGTGTATCTTAAGGTGTGTGGAAGAAATTTTATTTTGTAATTTTATACTACTTTATGATTATTAAGAGAAAATGCATATTTAACTGTAGTGAATGATTAAGCATGAGGTTAATGATTAGTTATCAGTGAATGATAAAAAGGGGGAATTGTGAAAGAAATTTTAATTTGTAGTGAATATAAGGGGTTTTTCTAGAAGCTTAATCATATGGTAGAGGTATGAAGGTGAAAGAACCCGCCCTTCTTGGTTGCACTCTGTAGTAACTCTGTTTCTGTATGACTGTCTGACCTTCCTTGCAAGGAATAAAATAATTATAAAGACAATTGGAACGAGTTTGTCTCTTATGCAGTGTGAGAGCCATGAGTATTAGTTTTTGCCACCACAAGGTGTGAGTGAGATTTCTTTTATTTCCATTTTTTTTGAAGAAACACACACTGTCTGTGAGTTGCTTTGCAATTACAAACAGAAATTACAAATAAATGTGTCTTTTAATTTAATGCATCCTGAGAGTGTTTATTTGGTCCAGAAACAGTATAAACTGTGTCTAAAAGAGACCTTAAATGACTTTAAATACTGAAAATATGTCCACCATGACCACATTTGTTTTAGTTTTTAACCTTCCATGAACCATATTGGACATGCAGGAAGCGTCAAAAAAAAAAAAAAGATGCATGTCTTCCAACTCATCTCTTCCATGAGCACTGCATCCTGCTAATGAAAAAATGAAATCCTCTATGCCTTCACTTTCCCTTAATCCCTCCCTGTTCTAGCTTGTGCTATTCTAAACTATGCCAGAACTAGCACTTCTAATTTTTTATTGCCTCTTTAGGATGAATTGTTTGTTGTACCTATTCATAATTTGTAAGTTGCTTTGGATAAGAGCGTCTGCTAAATAAATAAATGTGAACATTTCTTATTCAACAATACAAATAATAATAAAAAAATAGATATAGAAATAGACAGATATTGTTCTCTTACTGAGGCTGCTGACAGATGAATTAGAGCCACTCTGTTCATGAGCTCCACAGTCTGCCTCTGCAGAAGTGTCCATGGCATCATCTTGATTTGGATCTGTCATTATATCACTGCAAGAAAGAGTAAATATTAAATGGGTCACATCATGTACCACGCAACATGTTGATAGCATTCAGACATCAGAGGTCTATGGAAGCCTATTTCCACCACAGTTCTGTCATGTGGTGAAAGAACACTTAGAACTCAGCAGCATACAGGAATGCAGACTTTAATTCAGGAACGTAGATACACCAGGGAAAGATAGGCACACATTCAACTATACACGAACGAGAACCGACCAGGAGTGAGGGAAACACAGGGAATATATACAGACACTAATGACTAGGACACAGGTGAACGGAATAACTAATTAACAGATACAGCAGGAGACGATGAACTAATAATCACAGAGAAGGGAAACTGGGTTAACAGGGAAACACATGATAGGGCAAAACAGGTGGACAGGTAAACAAGAAACATACAGATCTCTGACAGTACCGCCCCTGAACAATCTCAGGATGAATCATTAAAACACGCTTTTGAACAAGTCCGTTGTATGGACGGACAGCCTCTCCAACCTGGTCGACCACTTTCCTATCCTTATTGTACTATTATAAAAGACCAGTTGTATCGAGTGACCCAAGACACTCCAAAAAGTTAGTACCAAAAAGCCGTCAGGAAATGCTTTTCCCTGTTGCCTTCAACATCTCTCGAAGAGCTGTTTCCACTTCCTCCAGGATGCCTGTCTCAGGACCGCTTCCTGGTTCTTTTACCACCTGGCTTGGCTGTGAACTGGGCGCCGCATCCATGACTGGATCCCTGCAGTCTGTTGGGTGGAGACTGCTGCTTGGCAGACTTCACAGGGGCAGAGGACAATGCAGTCGGGCGACGAGCAGATGAAGGGGCTGTGGTCAGCGGCGGGGTGGGGGCAGCAGTGGACCACCAGGACAGGATGTGCCTAATAGCCTCCATCTGCTTCTGTGCGGCCGAGAACTTCCGGAGCGAAGCTCTGGACCACTTTGCCAAATAGGCCAACCTGAGACACGGAGGAATCCAGGAACCGATAGTTGTCAGTCTCCCTCATGTCAGCCAGGTTCAGCCACAGATGGCGCTGCTGGACCACTAAGGTGGCCATCACTTGACCAACAGAGCACACTATCACCTTGGTCGCACGGAGGGCAAGGGCAAAGTCAGTTAAGGTCAGTGTGCGGCTCCTCCAAGAGCAGTTGGTCAAGACCTCGCTGGGGCATTTCCATGAGTGCTTTGGCCTGGAAGACCTGAAGCAATGCCATGGCATGCAGGGCAGAGGCAGCTTGTCCACAGACTCTGTAAGCCTTCTCTGTTAGGTTGGAGGAGAACTTACAGGCCTGGGATGGGAGACGCAGGTCACCCCGCAAGCCGGTGGACATTGGACACAGCTGCATCACGACGGCACGCTTGGCCACTTCACCATCCAGGGTGGTGAAGGTGGAGGAGGAACCAGACCGACTTCGGACAGAAAAAGGTATCTTCCACGACCTGGTCACCTCCTCATGCACCTCGGGAAAGAAAGGCACCGGGGCGGGGCGCTGAAAACCAGCGTGGGCCGTCCCGACAAACCAATCGAGAAGGTTCAGGACATGGCAGAGGATTCTACACGAGCCTGACCTTTTCAGCGGCCCGAGCGAGCATAGCGGTCATTTATGGATTGGGTTCGGGCAACGCTACAGTCCCAGAGGGAGGCAACGCAGCCGAGTCTTCATCTCCAGACGACTCTTGCTCACCTTTCGATGCCGCGATTGACATCTGGTCATCAGCAGGTGCTCTAAAGAAACGGATGGTCGCTCATGAGAGGGACCATCCCGATCCTCGGGAAGCACCACCGGCTGCAGTGTGGTAGAGGGATTAGGGCCCCACAGAGATGGTCTCGGCTGGAATGCCCTAACCGTAATCCTCAGGTCTCCCCTCCTACACGCCGTAGAGCCGCCTCCCTGGTGTCCACCAGAGGAAACAGGGCATAGGGAGGGGGACTCCGCCTTGAGAACCAAGGAACGAGAGTCTAGACCACTACACTGCGATAGTCATGTTACCACAATGGGCACATAAACTATCCACAAAAGCTGCCTCAGCATGCTGAACGCCTAGGCATGTGATGCAGCAATTGTGACCGTCAGCTGGATCCAGGGAATGACCGCAGCCAGTAACGCATGGACAGAATGACATCTTTGAAAAGACGCAGTGTCTGTCCGCAATGCTCTTTTAGAAGGGAAACTCACAGTTTGTTTTGGTGCTGAAGCACACAGGGGAACAGCCGTGATGTGATTGTGGCCCCAAATCGCAGCCTGCACACACATACAAAACAGCAGTTGAGAGCTGTATGATTAAGCTCACGGCTGCCGCTTTAGTGCTGTCACACCAACACCAAAAAGAAAACAAAGATGAGGCTTCCAGAGACTCGTTTCTTCATACTCTGAAGAGATCTAGGCAGGAACGAATGAATGCTCGGCTCTGATGCGAAAGACAGAGTGCGAGCGTTTTTCGCTTTTTTTTTTTCTTTTTTTTATTGGAAACTTTATTTTCTCAATGAGATGTTTACAATGACTGTGTATATTTTTGGCTTTAAATGTTTTAAAAACAAAAAGAGGAAAGGACGGTTGTTAAACTTCATTTTAGGACAAGCAAAAATGACAAACCTTACGAAAAAGAAGTTCATTCAGAAGTTCAAGTGTTCTTTAAGTATACTTATGTTAATGTAAACATAAAGTATACTTTCATTCTACTTTTTTTTCTACAGTATACTTGACATATACTGACAGAAAAGTATATTTGGCTTATACTCAATATTTTGATCGAGATATACTTAAAAGTATAATTAAGTATAGAGTATTTTTGGCTTGTAGTTGTGTTTAATCTTTTGACTGAGTAGTTGTACATGCTTATATTGTTTGAAAATATTGATTTATAAAGATTACAGATAGGCCTATGTTCCTAATTCTGAGTATCTGTGTAGGCTAGTCTTGATAGAAATTTACTTCATATCACTCTTTCCCCACTATTGACTGAATTTTCCAGCTATCCATGTTTTTACTGTTACACGGTAGGGAGCGCTGTTATGCATCTCCGGATCAAGTATTAATCACGCAAATATAGCATAAACAAACTTTAAATAATATGTAAATCACAACTGCCTAACGTTACTGAATGAAATGATGAACCCATGAAGAGGAAATGACTGTGAAGCTTTGGAAGTGTTGAGAATAAAGAAAACAATGCCCGTTCTTCTGGTGTGGGAGATGCATCAATAAAAGATTTTTTAACCATCTGTTCATCCCTAAAACTAATTGTGTGTGACACTTTTGAGGCACGAGAAAAGGTCCAACAAAGGCTGCATGAATATTTGGGTGGTAAAAGTTTATAGACCTTTTGTTAGATTTGGGGTATTTAAAGGGACTTGGCAAACCACTCAAGGAAGCATCTGTACCCAGAACTTCCCGCACGATTGCTGTGTGTCTCTATATTTGCCAGGTATGCTGATGCAACTTTTGTAATTTGTGCATTTCTAATAATGTTTTGTTTTTAATGCTGATCAGTATTTTTGTCAATTCTTTTAATTGGTATGTAATTCTGCCTGGCAAACAATAAATGTTAATCTTGGTTTATTTTGGATTCCTCTGAATTCATTGTCACCGGTAGATTAAAGCCGGGAACACACCAAGCCGACGCCGACGAACTAGTGGTGACGAAAGCAGACTGTGGGGCGTGTTGGCTCACGTCGGCAGCTTCTGAGTCCAAAGTTGCCCTGACACACCAAACCGACGCTCGACACCCATGTATAAAGGACATATATTTGTCAATAATCATCATTCGAAACGGGAAACCGAAACTAAGACTGCATGCATACAAACCATAAACAAAGCAGCGCTTGCTTACCGTTTTGAATATCAGTCATGCTGATCACGTTCTTTATTCCACTCCGCTCGTGTTATTATGTAAATATTTGTTGATGATGTAAAATTAGAACAAGCTTCTGTCGGTGCCGTCATGACTTATTTGCTTGCTTTCATAACTGTTGCTTATATTCTCGTGAACTGACTCGTTTGCTATACTGAACAGTCAATCAGAGTTCTCTCTCTCACCGACGGCCCGACGCCGATTCAACATGTCGAACCGGCCAAAAAACAGCCGACGAGGACCAACTTCAGCCGACGTGGCGGAACACACTGAGAAACTTAGTCAGCCGATGAACAAAAACTGACCATTGGCTTTGGGAGTTCCTGACTTAAGAGGTTTCTGGCATTTCCGCAAATCTGCATGAGGATAGGTAAAACTAAAATCTCAATGAATGGAGCAGGTGGCACATCATATGAGATCTTTAGATTTCTGTCTATTATGACTTAGCAAGTTGCAGTACCGTGACTAAACAAACAGCGTTTTTGGATGAATAAGCATGTTGCTGATTTGACTCGACAGAAAGCCTTACATGCAGAATACCTTCGACCGGATCGTTGGACTTCCTTCCACATGTTCAACTTATATTGAAGTATATTACAGTTTCAACGCAAATCCACAGTATTCTTAAAGAGTGCTTCTTCCCCTTTTAATAAATATTGTTTTTAACAAACTGATAATAGCTAAATTAATCAAACTAAGCAATTAAAATCAAACCTGAGTGTTGATGTCTCTCTGTGTGTGTCATCTGTCCAACTCCAGAGGTCAAAAAATGCCTGAATGTTTTCTGCACACTCTTTTATTGGCAAAAATAACTGTGTTCCTGGAAGTCACATGATATGTCGGAAAGTGAAAGTGTTTTCTGCAAAGCCACAGCGCCTTTTTGTACAGAACCTTTATGTTATTTATTTTACACATCAAATATCTTGTCACAAAAATGTGTGGATTATTTTACCAGTCTGTCTGACCAGATCTGTAAAATATACAGCATAAAGGTTTGAAAACATCAATATTATGGCAACTACACAATAAACAAATGAAACTTTTGAAATTACCTTCTTTCTTTTGTCATGAAAAAAATAAACTTAATTATGATGAGGCTGATTTGGAAAAACAAACAAGGTGTCTTAAAAAGATTTTTATTCTTGCAAGAATAGGAAGGTCAAATCAAACATACAGAGATGTTCTGCAGTGTGAAGAGACACAAAGAAGGAAGTCACAGTCACATACTTATAGGCCACCCAGTCTTCCACAGTGAACTGATGGGGGCTTTAATCAAAGAAAATCTGGTATTTAGGCATTTAGTTAAACTGCGGGTATTGCCTACACAGACAAAAAAGCTGCATATAGTTTGCATGAGGTTGAGCCTTTAAAAACATATTTATCACAAGACAACCAGAAGGGGGTTTTGGCCGTCTCTCACCTTTTCAGTTTCTGTATATTAAAAACCATCATGCACAATTACAAAGTTAAAACTTTCCACTTCCTTGTTGTTTGCAAATTGCAAATTGCAAAATACTTCATAATGAGTCGATAAGTAAACAACAACAAGAACGATACATAAGACAGAAATCACAAAAGTTTATAGTGCGTCATGTGTATGCCAGGTTAAATAGATGCGTTTTTAGTCTAGATTTAAACTGACAGAGTGTGTCTGCTTCCCGAACAATGCTAGGAAGATCGTTCCAGAGTTTAGGTGCCAAATAGGAAAAGGATCTACCGCCTGCGGTTGATTTTGATATTCTAGGTATTAACAACTGGCCAGAATTCTGAGATCGTAATAGACGCGAAGGGCTATAATACATTAAGAGCTCACTCAGGTACTGGGGAGCTAAGCCATTTAGTGCTTTGTAAGTAATTAGCAAGATTTTAAAATCTATACGATGTTTAATAGGGAGCCAGTGCAGTTTTGACAGAAACGGGCTAATATGGTCATACTTCCTGGTTCTAGTAAGGACTCTAGCAGCTGCGTTTTGGACCAGCTGTAATTTGTTTATCAAGCGAGCAGGGCAGCCACCCAGTAGAGCGTTACAGTAATCTAGTCTCGAGGTCATGAACGCATGAAATAACTGTTCCGCATTTGTCATTGAGAACATATGTCGCAATTTAGATATATTTTTAAGATGGAAGAATGCGGTTTTACATATGCTAGAAATGTGGCATTCAAATGAAAGATTGGTATCAAAGAGCACACCCAGGTTCCTAACTGACGAAGACGACTTAACAGAGCAGCCATCAAGTGTTAGACAGTATTCTAGGTTATTATGTGCTGAAGTTTTTTGGAAATAATTAGAATCTCTGTTTTGACATTGAATTTAGTTGTAAGAAATTACCATTTATCCAATTTTTTATATCAGCTATGTATTCCGTTAATTTTTAGAATTAGTAAGTTTTGTTAGGGTCGATAGTGTCAAAAGCAGCACTGAGGTCTAGTAACACTAATAGAGAGATACAACCACGATCTGATGATAAGAGCAAATCATTTGTAACTCTAAAGAGACCAGATGACATTCCAATTAACATTATAATGGCATCCATTTAAAAGATGATGCTGGAATAGATTTTCTGTTAATAAGATTTCGAACAAAGTGTTTATCGAATTTGTCCTCAACAATCAAAATCCCTTCTACTGAGATAGAGATGTTATACAAGGAAATAGGATTAAAGCTTTGCTTTCCTGTCAGAAGAGTTTTATACCACAAGGAATGGGGAATCTCATGTTGTAGAATCACATTTCAACTATAATGATTAGCACAATGCTAATAATGTATCACCATTTCAGAAATTAAACTCTGAATAAGATCAATAAATCAGGTCACTAAATGGCGAATCTCATCATCAACACTTAACCATCAGTACCTGATCATACATTCTCTTGGCATTTATGCCATAACAAGTGAGTTTTACAAACACTTAGGCTACATCCACATGAAGCCAGAGCTTTCCCTATCAAATCTTTTTTCCCCTCGTTCTAAAAAATGTGTAAACACGCCGTCGTCTCAAGAAATATCTGCATACAAACTAAACAACTGAAACAGACTGAAAATGATGTAGTACACATGCCAGACCAGTATGTGGTGATTAAGATTTTCAGGAGCACTTGATAATTACAGACAGGTGTGTTGAGCAAGGCTGGAGCTGAAGTCTGCAGGAAGGTAGATCTCCAAGAACAGGATAAAGCAAGTAATTTTTAATACATATTTCTTAAATGAGAATTTTTGTTTTGATTAAAGGTACAATATGTAGAATTTTTATATTAAAATATCCAAAACCCACTTGCACAGTGTTATATATTTTGTTCAGCTGTATACTTACATTATCCTAAATGTTTCCAAGAATTTGTAAATTCAGAGAAAATCACAATTTTAAATAGTGGGCCGCCCCGGTCTTTTCACTTCACATTGCGGCTGTAAATGACGTATTATCTCTGGGCTCACAGTAACCATGGCAACAGATGCGGACAGCTGCTATTGTGCTATTTGCTAAATACAGAGCGTTTTTGTATTTGCAGTGCGTTTTTGTAAATGCAGTGCATTTTTGTAAATGCAGTGCGTTTTTGTATATGCAGTGCATTTTTGAGTTTGCATGTGTTGTGAGGATTTGCAGCACATGTGTTGTCAAACTGATGATCACGTTTTGTTTTATTTGCATGTGTTTTTTTTATTTGCATCTGTTTTCTTATTTGCAGCGCTTTGAGCTCTCTCGGCCACCGTAGTAAATGTCTCTTAAGCAAACTGTATACAATGTGTTTGATTGTTGTGTAAATATATGTGAAATAACGTGTACTGCTCGCCTCACCTCACCTCGCCGCTGAATGAACGAGGAAAGGCAACTTTAGATGATCAAAAGCGCGGCAAATATGATTCAAAGATATTAAGATACATATTAAATCCTTATCTATCTCCTGTAGAATAAACAAACAAATCGACAAATCTCATTTATTTATTTATTTCTCTCTCAAAGAAAGAATAAAGTAAATTAACACAATAAGTATGTAAATCACTGCATATCAAATCCACCTGGTTTCTGAAATGATCTCCTCTAACACTATCATAGTCAATGCTGAAAGGATGCCTTCAGTTGATTGGCTAGGGGAGGAGCTGTCAATCTAGAACTAGTGGACCAATGGTGATGCTTAAGTCTGCCCTAATTTACATGAACTGCAACATTTGGAAAAGCAAGAGCAGAACGTGAAGAGAAAAAGAGCACAAGCGTACAAAAGAGTTAAATATGAGCAGAAAATGTAAGAGAGCACAAAGTACAGAGTAATAAAACTTTTCGATTCAAGCTTTATTTTATTGTAATTATTTTTTTGATTCGTGACCGCAACAAAGTGAGATGTCAGCTTCACACCAGGTTTAGCATCTGGCTCAACATCTAGTCTAAAACAGTGTTAATCAGCTCGTTTTGTATGCTTTTCTTCTCTTTAGATGTCCAACGGGGATGACGCATGATCACCACAAGCACTTTCAGTTTGTTTTCATCTGTCACATGTTTGAATGTAATCATTAGTCTCGTCATCCCCCTGTGTTCTGTGTCTATAAGTTCAGTTCAGTTGTCTTTGTCTGGTATTGTTTCATTGTTGGTTGTCTTTGTTGGATTGTACCTGTCTGGATTATAGTAAAAGTTGCTTGTTTTTATTATCTTCCTCGTCGTGCGTGACTGCACAGCCAGCGTTACAGGGGATTCCTTGAGTTCTCTTTTTCTTTTAGCTCCTCCTTGGCATTTTGCCACAATTATTTATGAATCCTTCCTTATCTTATTTTTAATGCTGGCAAGTCGCCAACTATTTCATTTTTTAAAATATATGTTCCTAATGGTCTTTTCGGTACTTTTCCAGCTTGCTATTTATTCTTTGCACTGAGTGCACTGACATCTGATGCTCCTTGGTCAGAAAACCCGGTATAGTGTTTTTCATACAGGTTATTCTCTATGGGCAATACATCAGTGGTCAATGAATTTTCCCAACAGCATCTGTAAAATATGTTATACTGTATTTGCAGGGCTGGGTAAATTACTTTTAGAATGTATTTCACTACAGATTACAAAATACATGCTTTAAAAAGGAATTTGTAACGAATTTCGTTACATTACTCAAGTTTAGTAACTAAATATAAATACTTTAGAATACTTTGGAATACTAATAAGTGTGAAACAAACACAAAAAAGGTCATTGCGAGTTTTTATCTCACAATTCTGACTTTTTCCCTCAGAATTGCGTGATATAAAGTCAGAATTATGAGATATAAACTCGCAATATTGAGAAAAGTCAGAATTATGATATATAAACTGACAATATTGAGAAAAGTCAGAATTATGATATATAAACTGACAATATTGAGAAAAGTCAGAATTATGATATATAAACTGACAATATTGAGAAAAGTCAGAATTATGAGATATAAACTGACAATATTGAGAAAAGTCAGAATTATGATATATAAACTGACAATATTGAGAAAAGTCAGAATTATGATATATAAACTGACAATATTGAGAAAAGTCAGAATTATGATATATAAACTGACAATATTGAGAAAAGTCAGAATTATGAGATATAAACTGACAATATTGAGAAAAGTCAGAATTATGATATATAAACTGACAATATTGAGAAAAGTCAGAATTATGATATATAAACTGACAATATTGAGAAAAGTCAGAATTATGAGATATAAACTGACAATATTGAGAAAAGTCAGAATTATGATATATAAACTGACAATATTGAGAAAAGTCAGAATTATGATATATAAACTGACAATATTGAGAAAAGTCAGAATTATGATATATAAACTGACAATATTGAGAAAAGTCAGAATTATGATATATAAACTGACAATATTGAGAAAAGTCAGAATTATGAGATATAAACTCGCAATATTGAGAAAAGTCAGAATTATGAGATATAAACTGACAATATTGAGAAAAGTCAGAATTATGATATATAAACTGACAATATTGAGAAAAGTCAGAATTATGATATATAAACTGACAATATTGAGAAAAGTCAGAATTATGAGATATAAACTCGCAATATTGAGAAAAGTCAGAATTATGAGATATAAACTCGCAATATTGAGAAAAGTCAGAATTATGAGATATAAACTCGCAATATTGAGAAAAGTCAGAATTATGAGATATAAACTCGCAATATTGAGAAAAGTCAGAATTATGAGATATAAACTGACAATATTGAGAAAAGTCAGAATTATGAGATATAAACTGACAATATTGAGAAAAGTCAGAATTATGAGATATAAACTGACAATATTGAGAAAAGTCAGAATTATGAGATATAAACTCGCAATATTGAGAAAAGTCAGAATTATGAGATATAAACTCGCAATATTGAGAAAAGTCAGAATTATGAGATATAAACTGACAATATTGAGAAAAGTCAGAATTATGAGATATAAACTCGCAATATTGAGAAAAGTCAGAATTATGAGATATAAACTCGCAATATTGAGAAAAGTCAGAATTATGAGATATAAACTCGCAATATTGAGAAAAGTCAGAATTATGAGATATAAACTCGCAATATTGAGAAAAGTCAGAATTATGAGATATAAACTGACAATATTGAGAAAAGTCAGAATTATGAGATATAAACTCGCAATATTGAGAAAAGTCAGAATTATGAGATATAAACTGACAATATTGAGAAAAGTCAGAATTATGAGATATAAACTCGCAATATTGAGAAAAGTCAGAATTATGAGATATAAACTCGCAATATTGAGAAAAGTCACAATTATGAGATATAAACTCGCAATATTGAGAAAAGTCAGAATTATGAGATATAAACTCGCAATATTGAGAAAAGTCAGAATTATGAGATATAAACTCGCAATATTGAGAAAAGTCAGAATTATGAGATATAAACTCGCAATATTGAGAAAAGTCAGAATTATGAGATATAAACTGACAATATTGAGAAAAGTCAGAATTATGAGATATAAACTGACAATATTGAGAAAAGTCAGAATTATGATATATAAACTGACAATATTGAGAAAAGTCAGAATTATGAGATATAAACTGACAATATTGAGAAAAGTCAGAATTATGATATATAAACTGACAATATTGAGAAAAGTCAGAATTATGATATATAAACTGACAATATTGAGAAAAGTCAGAATTATGAGATATAAACTGACAATATTGAGAAAAGTCAGAATTATGATATATAAACTGACAATATTGAGAAAAGTCAGAATTATGAGATATAAACTGACAATATTGAGAAAAGTCAGAATTATGAGATATAAACTGACAATATTGAGAAAAGTCAGAATTATGATATATAAACTGACAATATTGAGAAAAGTCAGAATTATGATATATAAACTGACAATATTGAGAAAAGTCAGAATTATGAGATATAAACTCGCAATATTGAGAAAAGTCATAATTATGAGATATAAACTGACAATATTGAGAAAAGTCAGAATTATGAGATATAAACTCACAATATTGAGAAAAGTCAGAATTATGAGATATAAACTCACAATATTGAGAAAAGTCAGAATTATGAGATATAAACTCACAATATTGAGAAAAGTCATAATTATGAGATATAAACTCACAATATTGAGAAAAGTCAGAATTATGAGATATAAACTCACAATATTGAGAAAAGTCATAATTATGAGATATAAACTCACAATATTGAGAAAAGTCAGAATTATGAGATATAAACTCACAATATTGAGAAAAGTCAGAATTATGAGATATAAACTCGCAATATTGAGAAAAGTCAGAATTATGAGATATAAACTCGCAATATTGAGAAAAGTCATAATTATGAGATATAAACTCACAATATTGAGAAAAGTCATAATTATGAGATATAAACTCACATACTGAATTTACATTTGCAAGAAAAAAAGTCAGTATATATCTCCAAATTTTGACTTTATAACTTGCAGTTGTGAGAAAAAGAAGTCAGAATTCTGAAATGCAAACTTGTGAGGGAAAAAAAAAACTAAAAAAAAGAAGACCTTTTTTACAATTATAAAATTACTCAAACAACATGAAAACAGTGGAAAACATGAAACTGAACTCCTCTTTTTCAGACGGTCAGAGTCAGAGAATCACCAATCGCTGTTTAAATGACATTAAAACTCAAAGTAATCACTTTGGTAATCTAAAACACTTTTCAGATGTAACTGTAATCTGATTACCACCCATTTAAAATGAAATACAGTCACTTAAATTTTGTATTTTAAATACGTAACTAAGTTACTCCCAACCCTGTGTATTTGCAGCCGTGTTTCAGACGTATTGATGCTTGCATAGACTTTATGAAACTGTGCCAATAAGCTCCTTTCACCAATGACAAACCCATATAAAACAAACTACGTACTTGAGTTCAGTTATTTACTTTTCATTACTCGTCTATGTCCTTTACCTTTCATCATGAATCTATGTCTTCTTATTTTGCATACATATATGCTTTGGTGTTTTCTTTACTTAAACATCTTGGCCTTTCCCAGATCTTACAGGCTATTCATTCTTCTCATAAAAACTCTTTATTAATCTGCACACCAACTATCAATGAATTTCTCCAACACTATCAAACACACTTCATACAGTTTGTTTAAGCGACATTTTACAAGCTCGTTGTCTTTTCTAGCGTCTTCCCGCCGAAACAAACATTTAGTGCATCAGAAGTGAGGAAAATATGTTGAATTCATTCAGGCCTGAGCGATTTTGTCTTCTTTTGTGTGTTTGTTTCGATGTTCGGGGTGAGAAATGTTACTGAAGTTTGAGATCTGAGGGGAATTTACGGGGGTCGATCTCTAGTCTCGTGACATCTTTGGCAGATCAAACTCGTTAGTTACTTTACATAGTTAAAATTGTAACACTTTATTTGATTTTATGTCATTGTTACATATGTTACATGTAGTTACTATAGTAACAACTATAAATTTTGCATAATTACATGCAATTAACCCTAAACCATGTCGTTACTTAATAATACTCAGCAGTTAATTACAGTGTAATACTGAAACCTTAAAATAAAGGGTTACGCTTTATTTGAAGGTGTCTTTGTTACACAGTAATTAAGTACTGAGTATTATTAAGTAACGACCTGTACTTACTATAGGTTTAGGATTGGGGTTTGGTTTGGTTTAGGGTTAATTGCATGTAATTATGCAAAATTTATTATAGTAACTACTGTTGTGGCCAGTCTGCAATGTCTTCCAGATGAATCAGATTTAGTTGCTTAAAAAAGCTCAGAAGTTCCAGGTCTTCAGAAGATCATCTTTATTGCCAGGCCACAAAGTGAGATGTTCGCTCAGCATCAAACCACACATCTAATCTAAACAGGGTTAATCCTCTATTTTTATGTTCTTCTTATCGTTCCAGAACCAATGGGGATTCCCTAACTTATCTTTTTCTTTAAGCTCCTCCTGACGTTTGGCCACCATTATTTCCAAATCCCACGAGTGTCATATATAATGGTGGCAGACCGCCAACCACTTTCATTTTTAAAAAACATGCTTTTAATGATTTCCCAAGTGCTTCTCACAATGTCATTGACCCTTTTTCCCAGTGCAGATGGTCTTGATGACTTTTTTACCTCAGAAAACTATTCTCTTGTGCACAATTCTTCATTGTCAGCATTGCATATGGAGTGTTTTGGACTTTCCCCAACACACATCTTCAGTGAAGCTCCTCCCACACTGGACTTCACCATCAGTGAAGCTCCTCCCACATGACTCACATCATCAGTGAAGCTCCTCCCACAGCAGTTCTCCAATATAAACTGGAATATTCCCATCAGAGGAGCATCAGAGCATCAGGAAGAGCTGAAATCTGCAAAGACTGAGTTTATTAAAGAGGACAGTGAGAACAAGAGTGATCCAGAACCTGCAGAATGAAACACACTGAAGATCCTGAAGAACAAAGAGGTTGGTGTTTATTCTTCATTCATTCATGATGCTGAACAACATTCATGTTACAAACATTCAAGAACTTCTGCTCATTTAGATATGCAGTTAAACTATGAAATGGGTACAAAATGTTCTTGTTTGTTTGTTTTCAACTAATGGTCAGTAAAGGAGGTCTGAGGAATTTTAGCTGTTTTATTTTACATTTATTTTATGTCCGCTTCACAATATTTTATTACCATCGTTGAGTCCTCCTTAATTTGATTTATAATGGTGGCGAATTCTTAACCATGATATTTATAAAATATACGTTTTTAATGGCCTTTTTGACACGTCCCACAACTTGTTATTGTTCTTTACATTGAATGCATTTACGTCTGGTGCTCATAAATCAAAAACCTTTTTCTATATAGGTAACAGGTCAATTGTCAGTGAATTTCGGCAACACATCCCCCACTTTGGGGTTTCCCATAACCCCACATCTATGCCCAGAGCATGTCCTCACAGGTCCGCCTCTTTCCTTCTTCCATTTCTGTGACCAAAAAACGGTCACTCCTCTTTTCCTGCCAAATGACCTTCCCATGCACTCAAAAAAATGATACTTTAAACTAACTCAGTTCAATTGTGGACAGTGGTTCCACACAACCAACTTTAACATCAAAGGTTTATTTTTAATCAATGCAAAATTCTTGTGTTGTGACAACACAACTAAGGAAGAATCTGTGTAGAATAGTTATGTCCAACCAACTCAATTCAATCCTGGACTGTGATCCACATGATTGAAACAAGTAAAACCCATTAGAATCGACCATGTTAAACCAGGCCGATCTTTTTCAATTAAATCTCTCAATAACTTTTCTTTTTTCCGTTCCATGACTTCTCTTCCCTGTCCTTTAACATCTATATATTCAGTTTCAAGCCAAAAGTGATTTCTTATCCCTTGGGATTCTTTTAGTGCTTGTCTAAATTTGGTTTCTTCTCTAGCCAGTCTCAAACTCTCTCTCATCCTGTCCAACATGGATCCTGGCCAACTGTCATTTCTTAAAAAAATATCTTTGTTTCTGCTCTGCTGGGCTCACACACACACACACACACACACACACGCACACACACACACACACACACACACGCCCACACACACACACACACACACACACACACACACACACACACACACACACACACACACACACGCCCACACACACTTAGTCTCACTTCAATGCGCTCTCTGCAAGGGAAATATTATTTTCTTATGTGTATTCAGTCAATGTTGTTGCCTACACATGATTCATTTTGTTAATCTCACATAGATTTCCATGTTTTCATAATCTTTAAATCAAGAGGAAAATGAAATTTGATTGTTAACATACAGTATAGGTATATGTATGTAACCATTTGCATGTATTAGACTTTTTGTCTCTTATTGTTCGTGAAGTTTTCAAAAGGGTGTTAACGGTCTAAGAATGAGGCGACGAACTGAAGATAGAAAACACTGCCACCCAATGGAGGTTAAGCCACCTATGTAAGGGTCAGATCTTGATTGATGAGCATGAAGAGTACATTTAGTTTTATGGGTTAGGCTTTACCATATATCTTTCATAGTATAGTTTCTCTGGGCAGCAACTTAAGAATTGATGACTCTTTCTGCCCTTTCAGGTCAGTTAGCTGAGAAGAAGTTAGGGAGTTAAGATGTTGATGATGTCTGCAACTATTACCATGTTGAGGGGATAACTATTATGGGATGTCGATGAACCGGAAGGAATTTATCCAATCAAGTTTGAAAGTCTTTGTTTGCTGAAAAATGAATATATATGATTTGACTGGATAAATACTCTGTTTTGTGTGGAGTTCATTTTGTAGTTCTCTGAAGAGAGACTACGCTGAATTTGAATTTGGTTTGATAATTTTACTATTGAGTGGCCTGACTTAAATCACATGGGTAAATTTCCACCACAACGGGATTTATTTGAGAAATGTATTGATATGTTATGGAGAATCATTGATGTGTTAATCCATCTGACAAATGGTGTATAAACTATAAAGAGACTTCATGACACGAATGTGCTTGGGAATGTTTAACATTAGTGTATGGTCTGATGGCATGTAAGATACGGAAAGGCCACGGAGCTGGAGAGCTACTGACACCAAAATGTATACACTCAAGCTAAGAGACCGCTACTCACGCTAAAGGATAGAAGCTAAAAGACCGCTACTCACGCTGAAGGATAGAAGCTAAAAGACCGCTACTCACGCTAAAGGATAGAAGCTAAAAGACCGCTACTCACGGTAAAGGATAAAAGCTAAAAGACCGCTACTCACGCTAAAGGATAGAAGCTAAAAGACCGCTACTCACGCTAAAGGATAGAAGCTAAAAGACCGCTACTCACGCTAAAGGATAGAAGCTAAAAGACCGCTACTCACGGTAAAGGATAAAAGCTAAAAGACCGCTACTCACGCTAAAGGATAGAAGCTAAAAGACCGCTACTCACGCTAAAGGATAGAAGCTAAAAGACCGCTATTCACGCTAAAGGATAGAAGCTAAAAGACCACTACTCACGCTAAAGGATAGAAGCTAAAAGACCGTTACTCACGCTAAAGGATAGAAGCTAAAAGACCGTTACTCACGCTAAAGGATAGAAGCTAAAAGACCGCTACTCACGCTGAAGGATAGAAGCTAAAAGACCGTTACTCACGCTACAGGAAAGAAGCTAAAAGACCGCTACTCACGCTAAAGGATAGAAGCTAAAAGACCGCTACTCACGCTGAAGGATAGAAGCTAAAAGACCGTTACTCGCGCTGAAGGATAGAAGCTAAAAGACCGTTACTCACGCTAAAGGATAGAAGCTAAAAGACCGCTACTCACGCTAAAGGATAGAAGCTAAAAGACCGCTACTCACGCTAAAGGATAGAAGCTAAAAGACCGCTACTCACGCTAAAGGATAGAAGCTAAAAGAGCGCTACTCACGCTGAAGGATAGAAGCTAAAAGACCGCTACTCACGCTAAAGGATAGAAGCTAAAAGACCGTTACTCACGCTAAAGGATAGAAGCTAAAAGACCGCTACTCACGCTGAAGGATAGAAGCTAAAAGACCGCTACTCACGCTGAAGGATAGAAGCTAAAAGACCGCTACTCACGCTGAAGGATAGAAGCTAAAAGACCGCTACTCATAGAGATAGAGATAAGTGATGAGAAAAGTAAATAAAAGACCATGATAAGTGTATTTTAAAAAATATAGAACAAGTGGTGATTGGCCACCATTATATAATAAACCTGGAAAAACTTGAAAATAATGGTGGCCAGATGCCAAGGAGGAGCCTAAAGAAAAAGATAAGTGCTGGAAACCCCTTTGGACCTCTACGACAAGAAAAATGTATAAAATAAGCAGATTGACACTGTCTCGTTAGGTGTTTGGTTGGATGTTGAACTTCCAGCTCGATCATCTTCTGAAGACTTGGAACTTCTTTCACTATTCTGCTCATTAATGGTCGTGTTTCTCTATTGTTGTGGCCAGTTCGCAGTCGCTTCAGATGAGTCTAATTATTTGGTCAAGAAAGCTCTCAGAGTCAGAAGTTCCAAGTGTTCAGAAGATGATCTTTAATGCCAGGCAAGAAAATGAGATGTTTGCTTTGCATCAAGCTCAACATCCAGCTAAACAGTTAAATCGCTCAGGCCTGGGCACAGTTTTCTTATCTGTTAAAACACAAAGATCCACTCATACAGTTCTTTTCCATAATCTCATTCACTGGTGCTCGCCTCCCTTTTCTCTTCTTGGAGCCTCTCAGTACTCCCCAACATTTTCATCAATGTCACTTCACCAATTAAACTGCAGGAGCTGCTTATGTAAAAGATAAATCTCTTTGTAAGGGTGGCCGACTGCCAACTAGTCTACATTTTTTGACTTAACTCTTCATGGTTTCTTTTATTTACTTTTCACCTCTTATCTCTGTCCTTCAGCTTGAGTACATACATTTTGGTGTCTTTAGCTCCCCAACATCTTGGAATTTCCCCAGAGCTTATCTTACATACATTAATGTGAAACGTTCCCCAACACATTCTTCTCAGAAAAACTCTATATAGTTCATACACCAATTGTCAATGAATTGTCCCAATACATCAATGATTTTTCACACATATCAATGAATTTCCCCAACAGGATCAATCTGGAAAATGTCCAAATAATCTGCAACACAAAGTCTTTGGAGTATTTTTTTGTTCTTACACATTTTACATCTCTACCTTCATTTTGATTCTTTTTATCCATTTAATAACCTTGTTTTATCACTTCACAAAAACACCTTCATAGTATACTTTTTTATGTTTGAATTATTAAATGAATTAATTGATTCTTCATTTAATTTTTATGTGGCACTCCTGGTCCTCCATAGTTAGTGACATGAGATTATTCATTTACACGTCTGTCTAGTTTCATTTTCACTGTGTCACAGTTATGTCTGTCTGTTTCTGTTCCCCAGTCCTGTCTTTAGTCTCATGTTCCTTGTTTGGAGTTCTAGTCCTGTCATTCGTAACATGTGCTCTTTGTTTTGGTTCCGTCATCCGTCACTTGTTCTCTGTTTTGATTTCCGTCTGTCTTTAGTTCATTTAGGTCAGCTGTGTCTTGTCAAGTCATGACGTCTTTCACCTGTGCCCCGCTCGTTATCCTCCTGTGTTTCTGTGTATATATTCCCTCTGTGTCAGTTCCGCCCTTGTCCGGTGTTATTCGTATGGTTTGTGGATTTATCCTGTTTCCTATCTGTATTCCTGGTGATTATTATTATTAAACTGTTTTACGTTGAAGCCTTCGTCTACGTGCCTTCATCCAAGACCAGCAGGTTACACACTGTTGTCATATTCAGACATGATTCAGACACACTTTGGCCCAAATGTTGGGGACGTTTAGTTTTCAAGAGCATGTAAATGTTAAACCTGCAGTAACATCATTCTTGGAATGTTTCAGGGACATACTTATTTTATGAAAAGATTGTAATATTTCATTAGTAGTCTACTTTCTGCCATTACATTATTTTGATGTATATAAATTGAAATTAGTTCTTTTTCTTTCATTTCAGAGCTGATGGAAGAGAGCGAGGAGAGTGAAGAACTGAGTGAAGTGGAGGAGGAACATCATGTCAAACCTGGAGAAAAACCTTTGAGTCGCTCAAAGACTAAAAAGACATTTTTAAAGAAAAGAAGAGCCAAGAAATCTACAACCTGCACTGAGTGTGGGAAGAGTTTATCATACAAACATCTTGATGTTCACATGAGAGTTCATACTGGAGAGAAGCCGTACACATGTGATCAGTGTGGGACGAGTTTCACACAAAAATCAAATCTTAAGAAACACATGATGATCCACACTGGAGAGAAACCTTTCACATGTGATCAATGTGGGACAAGCTTTGCACTAAAACCACACCTTAAGGAACACATGAGGATCCACACTGGAGAGAAGCCGTTCACATGTGATCAATGTGGGAAGAGTTTCTCATACAAACGTAGTCTTGATCTTCACATGAGAGTTCATACTGGAGTGAAGCCGTTCACATGTGATCAGTGCGGGAAGAGTTTCACACAAAAAATCCACCTAAAGATTCACAAGAGGATCCACACTGGAGAGAAGCCGTACCCATGTGATCAATGTAAGAAGAGTTTCACAGATTCTACACACCTTAAGAGTCACATGAGGATCCACACTGGAGAAAAGCCGTTCATGTGTGATCAGTGTGAAAAGAGATTCTCAAACAAACAAGTTCTTGATCATCACCTGAGAGTTCATAGTGGAGAGAAGCCATTCATTTGTGATCAGTGTGGGAAGAGCTTCACGGATTCTGGAAAACATAAAAGACACATGAAAATCCACACTGGAGAGAAGCCGTACGCTTGTGATCAATGTGGGAATTGTTTCAAAGAAAAAACAAACCTTAAGAGTCACATGAGGATTCACACCGGAGAGAAGCCATTTACGTGCAATACATGTGGGAAGAGTTTTAGGGAATCAAGAGACCTTAAGAGTCACATGAGGATCCACACCGGAGAAAAACCGTTCATGTGTGAACAATGTGAAAAGAGATTCTCAAACAAACAAATTCTTGATGTTCACATGAGGATTCACACTGGAGAGAAACCGTTCACATGTGATCAATGTGGGAAGAGCTTCACACAAAAAGAAAGACTTGAGCTTCACATGAGAATCCACACCGGAGAGAAGCCGTACATGTGTGAACATTGTGAAAAGAGATTCACTCACAGACAAAATCTTAATGCTCACATGAGAGTTCACACTGGAGAGAAGCCATTCAAGTGTGATCAGTGCGGCAAAACATTTCTTGTGGGATCAAACCTGAAGAAACACCTGACAGTTCATACGAAGGAGAAGCCACATTCATGTTCTGTGTGTGGAAAGAGTTTTTCACAGCTTCAAAGTTTACACAGACATCAGAAAACACACACTGGTGTGAGAGAGTACATGTGCTTTGAGTGTGAGAAGACTTTTACTACAGGGAGTGATTTAAAAGTGCACCAGAGAATTCACACTGGAGAAAAACCTTTCAAGTGTTCAAACTGTGACAAGAGATTCAATCACTCATCACATCTGAAAAGACATGAGAAGATCCACAGCAGAGAGAAGCCGCACGTGTGATCAGTGTGGAAAGAGTTTTGCTATTAAACGCTACTTAAATCTTCACATGAAGATCCATGCAGTGGAGAAACCACTTAGTGGAGAATCCAATTAGTTTCCTAACAGCCGTGATGAGAGACAGGACATTTTGTCGGTTGATTGTAGGGCTTGGTGATCTGACAATTTTATATCATGTTCGATCTTGAAGATTTTGACGAACTACTTTTCAAGAGAATCATAGAGATTGTGATCTTTGATGTCTTTGTAATAATGTTAAAACTACAGCTACGAACGCCTGATGGTTGTGCGTCTCTGATTATGAAAATGTGATAAACGGAAAACGGTATGTAATTGCAGAATCCAATCATAAAAACGGAATTTACGGTATAACTGTGAATGTCACCGGATATATTAAATTTGATGAACAAATGAACCACAAAAGACTGTTTAAATATGAATCCTCCAAGTTCTGCATATCTCTCTGTGAATGAATGGCACAGACGCGCACTTTCGTTTACTACTAGAGCGTCTGCAGGGGCTTTAAACTGAGGGCCGAACCAGAGATCGACCAGCACTGTTCAAATACAAGACCAAACCTGAAATCTGTCCCCCTGTTCTTGCTACCACAAACAAAGACGGTGTACGTTTGACACTGCTGAGCTATTTATGGTTTGAAATGAGAAGATCATACCGTACAAAGTTTAATACATTTATTTAGACACATCAAGTGGTAGATAATGTTTGATTCAGAGAGACTCACAGAAACGGCATCACGGCCAACTGACCTGCTATCGTGCTTCATTTCCTCTATATAGTTTGCATTCATTCATTTATCGTATCATACAATGTTTTACACATTAAAATACACAAATCACATAGTAATAAATGTGTATTGAAGGGGCTGGAATCTGGAATCCACTGCTGCTTCAATATACTGTATATCCTTATGTAAGTTGACATGAGTCGTAAAGGTATTAATCAATAATTAGTATTCAACATTTTATGTATTAAATGATTTGATTGATTTCCTTCAAGTATATGCGACCATAGAAATCAATGTTGGGTTGTTGAAATGTTCTTTCCATGTATTCCATTTGTTTGATGTCTGAAATATCGACTTGTTGTTTGTTTTGAAGAGACCCTCAACATGTGTTTTCCTAGTTGACCGAGACAGCTAGGGTCACAAAGGTCAGCTTGTGGGATACGTGACACGAGTTTTATCTTGCTCTTCTGTATTTTTCCAAAGAATAAAGATGAATATTGTCTGTACTTCTCACCAATACAAGAGCATGTTATCAGTGTGTTTTGGGAATCTTTCCTGTTTTTGGTTAAAGCTCAGGCCAACTCCAACCTTGAAGAAGCTGTGAGTATCCGTGTATGTGCGCTAATGTCCTGTGTGCAAGTCACAAATCTTTGGAGGGAGCTGAAAGTCTGTATTGCCCCGGCGACAGCCCTGAAACCTGAAGGATCTGGAGAAGGTCTGTATGGAGGAGTGGGCCAAAATCCAGCAGTGTGTGCAAACCTGGTCAAGAACTACAGGAAACGTGTGATCTCTGTAATTGCAAACAAAGGTTTCTGTACCAAATATTAAGTTCTGCTTTTCTGATGTATCAAATACTTATGGCATGCAATAAAATGCAAATTAATTTCTTAATTATACAATGTGATTTTCTGGATTTTTGTTTTAGATTCCGTCACTCAAAGTTGAAGAGTACCTATGATAAAAAATTACAGACTTCTACATGCTTTGTAAGTGGACAAACCTGTACAGGAAATTTCCATTTCATGCATATTATTCATATCATTTACTCCATGTATTTACTCCATATATATTCATTACAATATTTCATATTCTGTCATATGAGTGCATGTGTTTGAGGCATCCTCCTGGCCTATTTCTGACTGAACATGGGAAGAGGTCGTAATGACCCGACCGTTTGAGCTTGCCTCGGCTTGTCCTTGAGAACAGGAGGATCTTGTTGAAGACAGTACGTGCAGAATTGAACTTCTCACATTTCTCTCGCCATATTAGGGAGACAACTATTCAAAACAATAGCCACAAGGGTGACTGCACTGTTATAAAATTACTGTAAATTTTACAGTATAATACTAGCAGCAGGGTTGCCAGTCAGTTACTGTAAAATTTACAGTAGTGTTACTGTAATTTAATTTACAGAATTTCCCTGTATTCTCTGATTACAGTAAATAACTGTATTTTTAAAATTACGAAGGGTCAATTTACAGCAATATTCTGTAAATTTGAGTCAAACCAACACATGACCCCAGAATGCTTTGCAGTTTACAGCAATATGCTGTATTATTAAAAAAACAGCCAGCGGCTGTAAAATAATGCTGTAATTTTTACAGTAATTCACTGTTAAAAAATTACTGTAAATTTTACAGTATAATACTAGCAGCCGGGTTGCCAGTCAGTTACTGTAAAATTTACAGTAGTGTTACTGTAATTTAATTTACAGAATTTCCCTCTATACTCTGATTACAGTAAATTACTGTATTTTTTAAAATTACGAAGGGTCAATTTACAGCAATATTCTGTAAATTTGAGTCAAACCAACACGTGACCCCAGAATACTTTGCAGTTTACAGCAATATGCTGTATTGTTAAAAAAAAACAGCCAGCGGCTGTAAAATAATGCTGTAATTTTTACAGAAATTCACTGTTAAAAAATTACTGTAAATTTTACAGTATAATACTAGCAGCAGGGTTGCCAGCCAGTTACTGTAAAATTTACAGTAGTGTTACTGTAATTTAATTTACAGAATTTCCCTGTATTCTCTGATTACAGTAAATAACTGTATTTTTTTAAATTACGAAGGGTCAATTTACAGCAATATTCTGTAAATTTGAGTCAAACCAACACGTGACCCCAGAATGCTTTGCACTTTACAGCAATATGCTGTATTATTAAAAAACAGCCAGCGGCTGTAAAATAATGCTGTAATTTTTACAGCAATTCATTACAGTGTGTGGAAGATTTTTATTAATCAGAATATAAAGATTTAAGTATGATATAGCAATTTTTATTCTCCTATTATAATCATGTATTTGACTATGTCTGTTGGGCCTGTGGGAGAATGGAATGTGCTTTTAGATATTTGGTAACTATCTAAGCTGTGCGTCTCATTCTGCCATTAAAGAATATTTACAGGATGAGCGGGGACCTCCAATGTAAACAGATTGGGGTCTCTCGTTCCACTTTTCAAAACAGACTGGATTCACAGCCAACAAATGGAAGAATTGCTAAATAATATCGATGCTGTTGGGAAAATTCATTGACCATTGACGTATTACCTGTAGAGAATAGCCTGTATGAAAAACACTGGAAAGTACCGCATTCAATGTAAAGAATAAAAAAATAAGCTGGAAAAGTACCAAAAAGACCATAAAAAAATATATTTAAAAAAATGTAATGGTTGGCGATTTGTCATCATTAAAAATAAGATAAAGAAGGGTTCATAAATAATGGTGGCAAAATGCCAGGGTGGAGCTAAAAGAAAAAGAGAACTGGAGGAATCTCCATTTTGCAGATTAACACTGGATTAGATTAGATGTGTGGTAGTCGTGGTCTAATGGTGAGGGAGTCGGGTGTGTAATCTGAAGGTTGCTGGTTCGATTCCCATGCCGGCAGGAATTGAAGGTGGGGATTGTGAATGAACAGCACTCTCTCCACCTTCGATACCATGACTAAAGTGTCCTTGAGCAAGACACCTAACCCTTAATTGCTCGCCTTGTAAGTTGCTTTGAATAAATGTAAATGTACTTTGCCGATCGGTGTGCTGATGCATCTCAAACAAGCCTTAAATGTTCTCCGCTTCTTAATCTTGCATCCCGTCACGTGTCAGCGCTTCCAGATCTAGACGCGCCAAGAAAACAAGAAACGGCGTGATGTAATGCTACCAAAAATCCTAACGAAATCCCAGATGGCCAAACAGTGACGCCATGAGCACAGCAACTGTAGTGAACATCTCAAGTGTTTTAATGCTGTGATGGAAAAGTTAATCACATATTGTGCAAGTTGTTGTCTATAAACATAAAGGACCTGAAACTAGACGAGTGAAAAACATGTTTCACCCTCCCTCTGGTTGTCTCGTGATGAACATATTTGGGGCTCAGATTAAACAAACTATCTGCAGTTTTTCTTTGTGTGATAACTGAATACAATGTAAGTGTAACACGGAGTCAGCAGGATGGGATCCAAATGCAGCCTTTATTAAGCAACGTGGTCAAACAGGCAGTGGTCAAATCAACAGCAAACAGTAGTAACAGGGAAAAAGCAAGCTCGTAGTAAATAATCCAGGCTGAGGTCAAAGGCAGGCAGATGAACATCAAAAAACAAAGAAACAGGCAGGATCAGGAAACTAGACAGGAATAGCGCTCAGAACTGTAACAGTGAAATGAAACAAGACTTCACAAATCACAAGTGTTAGAGGGTTAGCTTAAATAGTGCATTAGATTGTTTGCAGCTGGGCCGTAATCAACATAAGGGACTTATGGGAAATGTAGTGTGGCGTATGGAGTCCATGATATGACCTCTGGTGGATGGAGGACAACAGAACGGATTCATAACAGTAAGGTGCTGTTTAATCTGATCAACAGGAAGTCCCCTCACATCCACTCTGTATGTCCAAATAACCTTCTTATAAAGACACTTTAGTTGTTTTTCGATCTCAGCCTCACCATTATTAAAGTCATAATTTCCACAACAATGCTCATCTTGAATATGTGATATGAATTAATAGTGCTGTTAAGATGGTATTCTCGAGCGAAACTAAGGCTTTTTACACAGAAACAGCATTTCTTACGGTTTACAGATTCACCGGAAGTGACAAATCCAGCATAAACAAGAGGTGTGTACCTTGTAACCATCATCCCTAATCTCTAAATGTTGATAATGATATTATAAATATTAAAGATAAAAGACAAAAATAAGTATGCATATTAGCCGTACCGTTTCCTGCATCAACGTACGTCATTTTACCGTTGTTGTCTCCAAGAATTGTGTCTTCTTAAATTTCTGGTCTTTCCGGGAAGCAGGATTTCAATTGAATTGTCATATTTGATGTCCTACAATAGCCTAAATATTTCATCTCTTTGGAAAATATGTGAAGTGATTTCATTCATTCATTGAATTTCGGTCATTCTACAGAAACGTCCACTTTGATACGGCAAGATGTCTTAAAATGTATTTCTTTTTCTAACATTTAAACTTAGGCCACATTATTAGATACACTTTGACTTTATGAATGCACATTAATGATAGCTTAATGATTTATTTGTCACTTGCTTCTCTGGCAATTTTACACGTTTTTATGAAATATTATTTCTCATTTTATTTTAAGCACATGCAGTCAGAGTTACAGAAAAATAACAACAATGCAAAAAATAAGAAGATTGTGTGTGTTTTTTTTTTTACATTTTAATCAGGTTAGTTAAGTGTGATTGAGTGATGTTAGTTAATCTGTGCAAACATGAACTTGAAAATCAGTTATAATCTTAATTCTTGAATGTAGCAGAATTTAATGGGTGTAAAATGATCATCAACTTCACATATGACACATTTTATTTCAATGTGACAGACAAAAAAACAGACCTGTGACGTACACACAAGACCAAAGCTAATTTTTTGTTACATTTGGGAAACAATCAATATCATTGACACTTGCAGTCAGTAAAGACAATAAATAACATTTTAAACATGTCTGCTTCCCATCTGAGCTCAATTTGGCCATAATGAGAAATAAAAGTTAGAATCACGTGGGGAAAAGCACTTCTGTCGCGCTTGAATTCTTATAATTACTTAAAAAACAATTATTGCCACATTGACGTCTCAATGTAAACGTGCAAATAACATTGTTTCATTTTAAAATATAAAGAAATTGTAATTCTAAAGTGTTTTCAAGTGTAATAAAGGCTATAGGGACAGAAAAGTGTTCGTTTCTGTAGAATTACTCTATTAAGTCTCGCGCCGCTCCACTGTCATTTGTCCAGACACGTGATGTCGCTGAAGTTCTCAGATCTCAGATTCTGAATGACCACCACAGCTGCCAAGAAGCTCCTTTCACCAACGAGAAACCCAGAAATAATACAACAAATCGCCCGTGACTCCGACCCGTTCAGTGAAGCGTCAGCGTCGAGTGAGTCTTCTGAGGTGAGGTGAGCAGCTCACGGTGTTTCTCACACTTACACACACATCAAACACACTTTAGACAGTTTGTTCAGCATTTTACACGCTCGTTTCTCTATTGTTTTCATCGAGCACGTGCTACTTGTGCGCTTTTCTGGCGTCTTGATTCTGAAACAAACATTTAGAGCAGCAGCAGCGAGTATGAGAGGAAAATATGTTGAATTCATTCAGATCTGAGCGATTTTGTGTGATTGTTTCGATGTTTGGACTGAAAACTGCTACTGAATGTGAAGTCAGGAGTCAAAGTTTGAGGTCTGAGAGGAATTTATGGGAATCGATCTCAAGCGTTGCTGTCTTCTGACATCTTTGGCAGATCAAACTTGTTCGTTACTTTACATTGTTAAAATTTACTGAGACAGAAACTGCTAAATACTTTACTTTGAGCCCATAATGATCCAGTTGAGACATTTAAAATATATACGTTAGTATTGATAATTATACAGTTTGACACTGGAAACATTAAATATTATGTGTTGAACATTAGAGGAGACCAGGATTTTTTTTTTTTAAGGAATTAAATAATTAAATTTTTGAATTTAATAATGCGTGCATATAATTATTGATTACATTTCTTTAATATTTAAAGGATTTAACTTCAGTCTTACACTGCAAAATGATAACTTACATAGGGTTAAATTCACCACAATTATTTCATTAATGATGCACACAAAAATGTAATAATAATACATTTTATTTATAAAGCACTTTACATTTTAAAAAAAATCTCAAAGTGCTAAAATGTATGACAGACCTTAAAAGAGAAATTTAATTGATAAAACCCTGAAACTTGCATTTAATCGGAATAACCTCAATTATTTTTCAGACAATTAATTGTTGTTACAGGCCTAATGACATGTAATACACATTATAGCCTGGAATAATGTTCATTTTTGGATGAACTCTCCCTTTAAGTTTTGAAAGCACCAGCTTTTCTCTGCCCGAGTCATTCTGGCAAAACTGCAAAACTACAAAACACTAATCGCGACAGGCCTAGTTGAGTACTTTGCATCACTTGATTTTACCGTCGGTCGCTGAATATTACAATCATAAATTAGTCGTCAAATTGTTGATCTGAAATGAAGCTTTGTCCCCGTTATGATTTAATCGGACCGTCAAGGAAACTCTTTATTGTCATGTGTGTCAGGCATAGGACAGAAGCTTGTTCTGATGTCTTCATGACAGCTGTATGCGCTTCTCTGGGGAGTGTGTTAACTTTGAGCATTATATACCACTGACTAGAGGTCTGGCAATTCCTTACAAAGTAGAGTTTGTTTAAAATAGAGCGTATGCTTCATGCTTCCACATGGAACATTCTACTTTCCTTATAGGGAATAGTGTACATCAGATGTTTACATCATGGAAATAATGGATCAACGGAAAACATTCGACATTCCTGTAGAGCCGAAATGATCTCTCCTCCCTCTGTGCCATATGACACTAACACGCAAACTGAACTCACGCACAGAACTTTCTCATGCACTTCACAAATACATCTGATTATGAATATAAATGATATTAAAATAATGGATTTTTAATCTTCAAAATATTAAATGTTTAGCCACTTGAACTCTCTTAATGCTAAAACGAAAGCGTCGCATTGGAATTCGCACTCGTCGTCGGTGAAGAGTAAGCCCCGCCCTCTTTGATCTGATTGGCCAGCTCACTCATTCTGACATTCTGTTAGCCTAAAATCATCACTTTTAAAACTTTCGCCAACTCTTAGTTTTTATGATCATCCTCAGTTTCTGATCTAATTACTTTTACAATGAATGTAATTATTAGAAAGTAGAACTATAGTTAGATTCATTCAGATGTGTTGTATGTAATTATTATTAGAATTGTATATAGTAGTAGAGTTATTTGTGTTGTTTTAATGTCATATTGTGATAATATTTTCTCAATAGAGCAGTTTTATAGTCTTTTATCATATATCCTGCTTTAAATGATCTTTCTAATGATCAGAATATATACAATTTAAGTATAATATAGACGCTTGTGTGAAAGTTATTCTGCTATTATTATCATGTATCTGACTGTGTGCATCTGTGTAGAAGCTATAAAGGGAATGGAATGTGCAGCATATGTTGGAGCCTCTCGCTCTTCCTCTGCCTATAGATATATGGTGACTGTGCCTAAGCCGTGCGTCTAGTTCTGCCATTGAAGAACATTTGTAGGATGAACTGGGACTTCTAATATAAATTGATTGGGGTCTCTCGTTCCACTTTTCAAATCAGACTGGATTCATAGCCAACAAATGGAAGAATTGTTAAACAGTATTGATGCAGAGTTTGAAAATATACAAGATGAATTGATCCCACCGGGGTGGAGAGCTTTATGAAAACTCTATATAAATATTGGGGAAAAGAAGGTCCGGCAGTTGTTCTGCAGACCAGCTCGGTTTTATTCTGTTGTTCTTCTGGCAACAAAACTCCAAGTGTTTTTCACAGAGGTGAGAGAATCCACTACACTACCAGCAAACACTGAGAATACAGTGAGATGATCTGCTGATGGTCTGAATGTGTTGTTGAATGAGTGTTGATAGTCTGAGGATCATCAATATTAACATCTGCTGAAAACGCTCTTTATTTCATGTCAATAGTTCCTGTTTTCACCTCATTTATTATGCTGATGTCTTCAGATCTGCTGTAAATGGACACTGAAAGCTCATTTCATTAGGTATTTGTTGGTGTTTTCAACTGTTTTTCTTTATTTATTTTTTGCATGATTGACTATTTATATTCTTTTGTCCGTTAGTATAAAAACACACTTTGTAACTGTTATATTTGTGATTTTGTCAGATCAGCCCCTCCCTCTACATTTCCTCATCAACGAAGCTCCTCCCACAACAATCACATCATCAGTGAAGCTCCTCCCACAACAAATCACATCATCAGTGAAGCTCCTCCCACAACAAATTATCATCAGTGAAGCTCCTCCCACTACTATCATCATCAGTGAAGCTCCTCCCACATCAATCCCATCATCAGTGAAGCTCCTCCCACACCAATCACATCATCAGTGAAGCTCCTCCCACATAAACACATCATCAGTGAAGCTCCTCCCACATAAACACATCATCAGTGAAGCTCCTCCCACATCACTCACATCATCAGTGAAGCTCCTCCCACATCAATCACATCATCAGTGAAGCTCCTCCCACAGCAGTTCTCCAATAAAAGCTGGAATATTCCCATCAGAGGAGCATCAGAGCATCAGGAAGAGCTGAAATCTGCAAAGACTGAGTTTATTAAAGAGGACAGTGAGAACAAGAGTGATCCAGAACCTGCAGAATGAAACACACTGAAGATCCTGAAGAACAAAGAGGTTGGTGTTTATTCTTCATTCATTCATGATGCTGAACAACATTCATGTTAGAAACATTCAAGAACTTCTGCTCATTTATAGCCCGTCCACAAGGTTTAGCTGTATACGTAAAATAAAAAAAGGGTTCTGATTGGTCAGATCGCCTGTCAATCAAACTGTTTGCGAAGGGACAGTTACCACTCCGCTGTTAATTTTCTTTTCTTTTTTTTATCACAAACATCTGTGCAGAAGACACGGTGTAAAATAAATATGAGGAAAAACTTTATTGGAACAGTAAAATTAGCTCAAACCAACAATGAACTGTCGTTTAGCTCACTTTAAAAATATGCTGGATGAGCGAAAAACAACACATTAAATTATTACCAAATGGAGAAAAAAGCATCATTGCCTTATCTTTAAAAAAAGACGTTTCTAATAACCTTGAGACGTATAATTCTCTGAACGGGAAAAGGAGTTGGCTCACTCACAACTAGATCTCCAATGCTGCATTCGCTTTCTCCTGCCCCATCTTTATCTTTTAAGATACTTTTGTACAATGTAATATTCAGGGAAATCCATCTTTCTGTCAGTGGATTGTTAGCTCCGTTTTTAGTGGATCTCTGGCAGAATTACAGCACCACATACTGGTCTGGCATGTGTACTACATCGCTTTGAGTCGGTTTCAGTAGTTTCTTGTGTATGCAGATTTCTTGAGACGAAGCAGAATTTCTTTTAGAACGAGGGAAAAAATTGGATAGGGAAAGCTCTGGCTTTGTGTGGATAAACTATGAAATGCTACAAAATGGTTTGTTTTCAAAAAATAGTAGTAAACTGTCGTCACTGTCAACATCAGTTCCAACTAAATATTATTTGAGCTGTTTCATGTTACATTTATTTTATATCTGCAACAGTGTTACTAAAATGTTTTCAATATAGTTTACATTGTTGTTGTTGTTTTTTAGCAATACACAGTGAACACCATCAAGTAAATGAACTTTTCAAAGGATGGGATGATTACCTGTTTCACGATAAACCACGACAAAATGTCCTGATGGTTGTTGTTGTTATCATCGTTTAAAATGTAATTCTCATTTAAACCCTGCTTGAACTGTTCCACCACGGCGGCAGCTTCTCACTGACGTCTGAGTTAGTGGGTAGGCGATTTAGCCTCGCAGTTATATCACGACATTTCAAGAATATCTGCAATAATGATATTTATGATCATATGGACAATAATATATGGAATGTTTTATTGGTGATTGCAGCTGGCAGGCAGCAGCATTAATATATAACGCTCCAAAACTCGCCAAGACGGTCATTTTGACGTGATTTTGCAGGTATTTGACCATTTTTAGCGCAGTAAGCCAATCATTTTGGCATTTCGGAAGCTGTTTGAGACTGAGATGCGGCTTGTGCTCGCCACTGATTTAGATCAGTATTGGTGGTCCGTGTGCTTTTGGTCCTCCGGGAATGACTAAAATGATGCGCTTTACAAGCACTGTTCAAACAGAGCGAATGAGACGCCCGCGTGGGTGTGTGTTTCTTCGCCATCAGAGAGTAAAGAGCCAGAACGCGCAGCTGACGTTATTGCCTGTGCCGCTGGTAACAAAACGGATCAGCTCAGAAATGGAAAACACGTGATGATCATGAGGAAAATTGGTCTGACCTCTTGTAATCAAACCATTTCCATACTTCTTGAAGTAGCTCCATTTTTAGGTACTAAATCGTCATCGGAGGCTGACGTGCTGCTCTTACTCTCAGATAGCTGTTGTTCGTGTGCGCGCTAGGTAACGTATACACGCCATACGTCATCGCGTCGCTATATCATTGATTTCACGATATGACACTTTTGTATCGTAAAAACACGTAACAGTGTGCACGCCACAAACACAGGGCTTCACAGGGCTCTGAAGTCGTCCATTTCCGCTAACAGAACTAAATGTTTGTTTTGACCAGAGATGGTTGGTTGTTTTTAATTCTTCAATTCCTCAGAAAGTGTCCCGAGATGTTTTAAAATCTGTTTGCAATTCCATTTTGTACAGCGTACAAAACAATCATCCAGAAAAGATGATCGCTAAAACAACATTATAGCAGTATTAATTCTGAATACTTCTGATTTAATTTTCAGTACAATCAAAAACTGAGACGCAAGTTGCATTTTAATGAAAAGGTGTGAGATAGGCACTGTTGTAATGCGTTGCCTTTTGACGACGGTTGTATGTTTTCAGTCTGAATTATTTTGATGTTCTGAAAATTACGTTTCTTCTCTCATTTCAGAGCTGATGGACGAGACCGAGGAGAGTGAAGAACTGAGTGAAGTGGAGGAGGAACATCATGACAAACCTGGAGAAAAACCTTTGAGTCGCTCAAAGACTGAAAAGACATTTTTAAAGAAAAAAACAGCCAAGAAATCTACAACCTGCACTCAGTGTGGAAAGAGTTTCTCACACAAACAAAGTCTTCAGATTCACATGAGAATCCACACCGGAGAGAAGCTGTTCACATGCGATCAGTGCAGGAAGAGTTTCCCATACAAACGTAGTCTTGAGGCTCACTTGAGAGTTCATACTGGAGAGAAGCCGTTCCCCTGTGATCGGTGTGAAAAGAGTTTCTCAAGAAAAGTAAATCTAGAGACTCACATGAGAGTTCACACTGGAGAGAAGCCATTCACATGTGATCAGTGTGGGACGAGTTTCACACAAAAACCAAATCTTAAGAAACACATGAGGATCCACACTGGAGAGAAACCTTTCACATGTGATCAATGTGGGACAAGCTTTTCACTAAAAATAAATCTTAAGAAACACATGAGGATCCACACTGGAGAGAAGCCGTTCACATGTGATCAATGTGGGAAGAGTTTCTCATGCAAACATAGTCTTGATCTTCACATGAGAGTTCATACTGAAGAGAAGCCGTTCACATGTGATCAGTGCGGGAAGAGTTTCACACAAAAAATACACCTTAAGATTCACATGAGGATCCACACTGGACAGAAGCCGCATACATGCGATAAATGTGGGAAGAGTTTCATGGATTCTACACACCTTAAAAGGCACATGAGGATCCACACCGGAGAAAAGCCGTTCATGTGTGATCAGTGTGAAAAGAGATTCTCAAGCAAACAAGGTCTTGATCATCACCTGGGAGTTCATAGTGGAGAGAAGCCGTTCACATGTGATCAGTGTGGGAAGAGCTTCATGGACTCTGGAAAACATAAAAGACACATGAAAATCCACACTGGAGAGAAGCCGTACGCTTGTGATCAATGTGGGAAGAGTTTCAGAGACAAAACAGACCTTAAGAAACACATGAAAATCCACACCGGAGAAAAGCCGTTTACGTGCAATACATGTGGGAAGAGTTTCAGTGAATCAGGGCACCTTAAGAATCACATGAGGATCCACACTGGAGAAAAGCCGTTCATGTGTGAACAGTGTGAAAAGAGATTCTCAGTTAAACAAAATCTTGACGTTCACTTGAGGATTCACACTGGAGAGAAACCATTCACATGTGATCAGTGTGGGAAGAGCTTCACACAAAAAGCAAGACTTGAGCTTCACATGAGAATCCACACTGGAGAAAAGCCGTACATGTGTGAACATTGTGAAAAGAGATTCACTCGCAGACAAAATCTTAATTCTCACATGAGAGTTCACACTGGATTGAAGCCATTCAAGTGTGATCAGTGCGGCAAAACATTTTTTGAGTCATCAAACCTGAAGAAACACCTGACAGTTCACACGAAGGAGAAGCCACATTCATGTTCTGAATGTGGAAAGAGTTATTCACTGCTGCAAAGTTTACAGGAACATCAGAAAATTCACACTGGTGTGAGAGAGTACATGTGCTTTGAGTGTGAGAAGACTTTTATTTCAGCGAAACTTCTCAAACAGCACCAGAGAATTCACACTGGAGAGAAACCTTACAAGTGTTCACACTGTGATAGGAGATTCAGTTGTTCAGCAAATCTGAAAGCACACGAGAAGATCCACAGCAGAGAGAAGCAACACGTGTGTGATCAGTGCTCAAAGAGTTTTATTTGTAAAAGTCATCTGAAGCTTCACATGAAGATCCACACAGTGGAGAAACCACTTGGTGGCAAAACAAATTAGTTTCCTAACAGCCATGATGAGTGACAGGACATTTGGTTGGTTGATTGTAGGGGTGAGTTTTTATCGTGATCAATCTGGAAGACTTCCACAAACTACTTTTCAAGAGAATCCTAGAGATTGTGATCTTTTATGTATTTGTAATTGTTACATCCCTGTGGATGTGCCCGTTTTTTTCTCTTTTGTAAGCTCCCCGTCATTTTCTTAGACTCCACCTTTTTAATCTGCTGTTGGTTTGGGAACCTGTCAGTCTCTATCAATGGTGTGATGTCATCTCCTCCGCTGCCAATAAAGGTTTTCCAAGGAAATCTGCCTTGTTTTGTATCTTTAATTGTGTTCCATGACAGTCTTAACCCTATGACTTTTGCCAGCTCATTTTGGTTGTTTTGCTACCTTTCCCATTTAGTTTGCTTTTTGATGGTGTTGTTCTCTGCCCAAGAGTAATGTAAACAGGATGTCACGTGACTAATGCTGCCTTATGTCACCGCGTAATTACCGTAATCTTGAGATGACAACATGTAACATTATATTCAGAGCTGTTCGCGTTGGGAGTCTTTTATGGCACCACTATCAACGCCTAAATGAACCTACAGCGGTCAGGAACCTACACATGGGAACTTTCAGAAAACTCCCAGCTTACGAACTGTAATTGACTCTTCTTAAAGACCCGCCCCCTTTAGGTTTTTTACTGTTGCTGTGCTGAACAAGTCATGCGCTCTCATGCAACACATCATGTTCTTGAAACCCCTCTACTCGAGTCTTCTGGCACGGGAGTGGGACACTGTAACAAGGAGGCTAAAGGCTGCAACCTCTAGCATCTGTCGCTAGAGCATCTCTTGAGGTCAGAGGAATGAGGTTTACTCGCACAGCAACTACTAGCTGGCCTCCGTTACACTCACCCCCTAAACCTCACTTCCTTCCGGGTCACGGCACCAATGTAACCCCTCTACCTGGGTCCTACTCAACCCCCTCCGAGCGAGCCTCATTCCCATCCGGGTCTTTCAGCATGGGAGTCTGACGCTCTAACAAGGAGGCTAAAGGCTGCAACCTCTAGATCGCTAGAGCGTTTCCTGAGCTCAGAGGAGTGAGGTTTACTCACACAGCAACTACTAGCTGGTCTCCGGAGGGAAAAATACATTGCGGACTAAAGAGGACACTGACAACGTATAAAACATTTTCATATTTAAAATATTGTAATTACACTGTTGCTTTTGTTTTTTTCTTTGCCTTGCCGTCACTAATTGTGTCCCTGTTACAGGTCTTTAAGTTCTGGACTCTGTGTTTGGATTTTGAGTTTCAGTCTCGTGTTCCTTTTTGTCTGTATGTTCTAATAGTCTCGTTATCTTTGTTCTCTGTGTATTTATACCCTCAGTTCCTGTTCAGTCTTTGTCGATCATTGTCTATGTTGAGAGTTTTGTTTGAATTATTTCTCCATCTTATGATTAAACCTTGTTCCTGTTATTCTCTGTCGTTGTGCTCATCCTTTAACCAGCAAGACCGTAACAGTCCTTTTTCTCGTGGGTTTCTTTATCTGATTTTGTTTTGAATTGTAAATACTTACTTATTTTCATCTTCATCATTATTATCGTCACTTCATTGTACATTTTATTTTCACTCCTTTTTCTTCGCATTATGTTGATTCGCATTGTAGAGAATCCACTAGACCCTAGACCAAACTGATTAATAGTAATAATGTTAAAACTACAGCAATGAATGCCTAGATGGTTGTGCTGACTGGCCAAATTATATCACGCATCTATCATATGACTTTCATGCATGGTGTCTTTAGGGTTGTGACGGCGGGGATATTTTTGCACCGGTTAAATAACCCTTTGACGCCTACGATCATGCCTGTGCGATTAGAACGTTCAGGGTGTAACTCCTCTACACGGGTCGCCCTGAGCAGGCCTCTAACCCGGGTCTTCTGGCATGGGAGGCGGACGCTCTAACAAGGAGCCTACAGGCTGCAACCACTAGAGGAGTGAGTTTTTTTTTTTACTAAGAACATCAACCTCACTTTCATCCGGGTCACGGCACCATTGTAACGGGGTTGTCTCTGTGTTGTTTAATTCAGGATGGACTCCAATTCGCGATTCGAGATTTTTATTGGAGCACTCACTCAGCACAGCCATTCACTCTCTCGGCGGGCGCAAATCTAAATTACGCTACCGGTTCCAGTTCGATATCTGGGTGGAGAGTAATTAAAGGGGCCATACATGTAAGTGGAAACACCTTTTTGACACTGTTACAGGTGCATCACGTGATCAACTGCCAAATTCAAACGTTCTTGCGCGCATTGTCAATACATTGCAGTGCATACTAACATGGCGGCGCCCATCGCGCGTATACTAACGTGATCATTATAAAGGTGTTTAAACAGCAAAACATATCCACCCTAACCCCAACCAACTGAGCCAGTGAACTGAGAGAAGAATAGAGTAAACTTTAAAGTTACTTTATCGGATATGAATAAAACGTGTCTAATTGTCATAGAAAGCATTGACACAGAGATATGCAGTATTCATATGAGGTTGTGTGGTTTAATATTCACAGACGCTAGTCCACATCGCGAAAAAATTGTCAGATTCCGAGACATTCCACGTTATACAGTAGATTCCGTTTTTATGACTGGATTCTGCGATTACGTCCGCATTTTCCATTTTTCTTATCACGTTTGCATAATCGGAATCGTAGAATTTACTGTTTAACGTGAACAAGTAAGCATCAAACCTGACACTTTTTTCCTGATCAACTGAAAAAAAAAACATTACAATAAATAAATCAAATACAAAAACGCACCGCAAAAGACCTACTCACAGTGCACATTTGATCAGGATGTTAAAATAAATAAAAAACCATGGCCTCAGCACTGAAGAGTAAATACTGAACAAGCCAGGTTCGCCACTTCGTTGATTGTGAAAATTTAGAATTATTATACTATATTTATTATACTGTATATATATATATATATATATATATATATATAATATATGTACTATAATATATATATATATATATATACTATTTATATACATATTTATTATACTATATATATTATATATGGTATATATATATATATATATATATATATATATATATATTATATACTATATTATACTATATGTATTATATATTGTATATATTATATATATTATATATATTATTATACTATATTTATTATACTATATATACATATATATTATACATATGTACTATAATATATATATATATATATATATATATATATTATGCTATATATATTATTATGTGGTGATACGCTGAAATAAAAGTAGACTCATCTATCATTTATGTGATCTTTTGCTGGGAGATTGGAACACATTATTACATACAGTTGTGATTCGGGCTAAAGTAAGGAGATACTTTTTAACACTGGCTGGTTATATACTTGCTCAAATTGATTTTGGATCATTTTAACCCAAAAAAGTTACCGACTGCAGCTTTAAAGGAGAAAGTGCTCTCCCGTCCAGTGGGTGGCGCTAAGTTTGTTTGCCAGCCACCATTAAACCTCAGAGAAGAAGAGTAGTTTTCAGCCTCTCTGGTGTTAAATCGTGCTACTATGGAGTCAAGATAGGGCCATATATATCTGCAAAATAAAACAATGTTTCGCAAAAAAAAAAAAAATAATTGCAAAAAAAATTATATGTTTTGCAAATAAAAATAGAGTATTGAGAAAAAAAATGCTTTTTTGCAAGTAAAAAAAAATAATTGCAAAAGAAAAGTTAACCACTGAGAGAAAAAATAAAGTTTAGCAAAGTAAAACTTCAGCAGCATTGACTTTGCAACATATATTTCCCTTTGCGCCGCTCCTTTAAATCCGCGTTTCAGTCATCCGTGCCTCTGCGGCGCACGCTTTCCTTTGCGTTTCCTTTTTTTTTGCGCCTCGCTTTGTGGCCCTGATTTGACGTGGGGGGTGTGGTCAAGAGGTTGGGGTGTGTACAAGGGACGAAGGCGCGTCCCTCTCGCTTACGTCATCAGCGCGAGCCCCAGACCGAGTGGATCGATCATAAGCAAAAGCCTTGATACACATAGTTACATATAGTTATCGGTCTATCTAGCGAACTTGAAGAAAGCTATCAATAATACATACCTGTGATCCATCACCCGCATGTCTCTGCTCCGCCATTTCGATCGATCCCCTATGATCGATCCACTCGGTCTGGGGCTCGCGCTGATGACGTAAGCGAGAGGGACGCGCCTTCGTCCCTTGTACACACCCCAACCTCTTGACCACACCCCCCACGTCAAATCAGGGACACAAAGCGAGGCGCAAAGAAAAAGGAAACGCAAAGGAAAGCGTGCGCCGCAGAGGCACGGATGACTGAAACGCGGATTTAAAGGAGCGGCGCAAAGGGAAATATATGTTGCAAAGTCAATGCTGCTGAAGTTTTACTTTGCTAAACTTTATTTTTTCTCTCAGTGGTTAACTTTTCTTTTGCAATTATTTTTTTTTACTTGCAAAAAAGCATTTTTTTTCTCAATACTCTATTTTTATTTGCAAAACATATAATTTTTTTTGCAATTATTATTTTTTTTTTGCGAAACATTGTTTTATTTTGCAGATATATATGGCCCTATCTTGACTCCATATGCTACCAGCTCGAAATAAACGGTGATAAATGTACGTTTAGTCCACAGAAACCTATTTTAAATCGGCGCAGTAAATGCCTGCAATCTCATCCCCATAGATGTGACAAGAAGTTTCAGACGAGCATCTGAAGGTGCAGCAACTCAACTGAGAAGATGGTGTTTATTAAAGAGGAGATTGAGGAGGACACGAGAAGAAAACTCGAGGAACAAGGAGGTTGGTGTTTATTCCAGTGTTTGTTCTGGTACATTGAGCTTAAATACTCGTTTTTAATACAGTTGTTGAGGGAACAATGATCAAATATCTCCTCTTTATCTTACTGGTGAAGAAAATGGTAATGGAAAAATGATATATATATGGTGTAAAATTGCTCAGTTTGTAGTTTTAGGGTTACATTTCTGTACGGTACGGTATGTTCAGGGGGAAAAATGACTACTGTGACATAAAAATAAAGAAAAATAACAAATATTCTAACTTAGCAACAGCACAAATAAATAATGATTAATCCTTATTAAAGTTACAAAAGCTGTTCACTCAGAGCAGTGAGTGATTATTGACATTAATAGCACACAGCTTTTACTCTTAGACATAATGCACAAGTTCTGATACTACATGCGTTGTCTTTCTCAACTGTATAAGTCCACTTATATGGAGGTCCAGGAGTGCCACATAAAAATAATTCATTTAATAATTCACACATAAAAATGTATATAAATAAATCACTTTTATATAGGCAAATAAATAGACATATTTAAAGTTGTTTATTTAATTCCTGTTTTTAAATGTATATTTATAGAACAATAAAAAAAAAATACATTTGTAAATCATTTTAAATGGCTTTTTAAAAAAGGATTTGCCAAATGCTTTTCTTTATCCTTTTGTCAATCGAGTGCTAAAATGCCATTGGACGGTACACACGTGGGAGCAACCAATCAGCTTTCACCTCAATTTGAAGAGCCGACCCTCTCTAGAAGAGTTCGAGCGACGCAGTCACGCAAAATGTCAGGCGAATCTGAACGTGTTTTTAGAGGTATTGTAGATGATTTGTGAGCTTTAGCTGATTTTTGCGAAAGAAATTCTCCTCTCGATTATCATTTTATATGTAAGAGTTTTTCAGTTGAGGGAAGACAATAATATATTGTGCTTGTTAGAGCTGCAACTAACGATTATTTTTTTCGATTAGTCGACTAATTTTTTTAAAAAACTTAATAATCTAGTGTTCTTTTTTTGATTAGCTAATGAATCCTTTGGATAACTTTACAAAAAAATATAAGTACAACTTCTAATATAATATTTCAACTTTTATTACATTTTTTTTTTTTCAAAAAAATAACTTAAACACATTGAAGTTTTACAGTATACAAAAATAAAGTGCCAAAAAATAAAATGTAAGCAAAACTTTAGGGCATCAGGCATGAATAATGCATATGGCTAATTATTCTAAAATTTTGACTAAAATTCTGCCTAACATTTTGCAAAAGATTCATTCTGAAGGCATTATGTGGTTTAAAGTAGTAACACACCACAAAAATACTGGTCAACAACACTATGTAAAACATAACAGTTAAAGGAGCCAAGTCCAACAAAAGCACTGCTCAACACTGTGCAAAAATAATGGCCAAAACCGTGCAAAGATTACCTGAAGGCATCTTCTAGTTTAAAGAAGTCCAACATAAACAGTGCAAAAGGTTGGGGGCCTGTGTTCCTAATTATATAGCATTGCAATGGAGGAGGGTTAGCATATCGACATGCTCTGAAGTTAGGCTTGCTCTTCTTTTAGCCAGCAACTGAGAAAAGCCCTTCAGATGGGGTTGATGTTGCAGGCACAGACGAGTAACTCTTTGCCAGCATGGCCAAGATGGGAAACCTCACTTCATTTTCCTTCCACCATTTCAGCGGATTTTCTTCCTTTGGAATAGCCTGCTCACTAAAGTACATGTGTATCTCATTCCTCACAACTTCACTGTGAGTTTCTTGATCTTGGATGTGACCGGTGTCATCCTCACCGTTACTGTGGTCATCTGAATCCGAACCGAGACACTTGCCTCTTCTCTGAAAATGTCATGTCAACACTGGCTGACTGAACCTGTTCCTCACATTGATGTTGATGTGTTTGCTCCTCATATCTTCTTGTCTCTTCAAGAGCAAGAGCTTGAAGCTTGAGGTGAACTTTCAAACTGTTTACGGGATCTGGGGTCCAGGGCTGCTGCAATAAGACGTGCATCTTCTCCATCATCTCTGAATTTAGTGTCTTGATGTCATCTTCTGTGCTGCAACACTCAGGAATGCCTTGACTGCTGCGGTCTCGAAAATTCTGCTCTGTATGGGTTTCTGGAGGCCCTTTAGGTGGAGCAGAACCAGTCACATAGGACTCTCCACTCAAGAAAACAGTAGCACACTCAAAAGGACTTCTCACTGATCATGTTTTAAATCCAGGAAGCGCTTCCCTCGTGGTGTGACATCAGGATCGGAAGGTGTTGCAGTCACAGTCCACCTCTGTTCAAGCAGGCGGTTGATCCTGTGTAAAGTACCATCTTACGGATACATCATCAATTAAAGCATGCTCAGTGGTGCCCGTTTGTTGCTGCTTTGCTTTAAGCTTTGTGGTGGCCAGCTCACTTTTTTTCAAATGTTCCTCCAGGCACTTTGCAGCCCTCAGTGTCTTGCTGATCTGGGGATCCTTCAGGGCATGGTTGACCACTAACTGCAATGTATGACCAGCACACCTGAGAGAAGAGATGCCATGCTTTTCTTCCAAAATACGACAACATTTGCAGCATTATCATGGACAACTACAATTACGTCGGCCATAGATATCGCAATGTTTTCAGCTGTGTGCCGATCTTCAAGTGGCATGGTGGTTAGATTGTATGGTGTAAGCTCCCAGTCTTCATTAATAAAGTGGCATGTGACACCCAAGTATGCCTCTGTGGTGAGAGCTACTTTTGATTTCACATCTGTGAGTGATGCTTTCGATCTTTCCAAATTCTCCTCATAGTTCTTCTCCATCAGCTTAGTGAAATGGGACCTGGAGGGAAGTGTGTATCCGGGGTAAAATGTGTCGATCATCTCACGAAATCCTTGACCGTCTACAATAGAAAGAGGTCTTTTATAATCATGTTAAGTATGCTATCAGTAAGTGTAACGGCCATCTGGGGCGTGCAAACAGTGCCATCCTTTTTAAAAAAGAAATCTTGTACACAGCTTCGCCTCTTCCTGAGAAAAAAAACAAACAAACACAATAATTAACATTAGGAACAAATTTAAACATGAAATCTATGAATGCTAACGATATATAACTGTACTGTATTTCAAAAAGGCTAGTAAATCTGCATATTTTAAAATGAACTGAATGTGATTAATTACATTGTTTAATATGATTACAATATTAATTGTATTTCAGAGAGTGTAGTGAATTTGTCATTTTATTATGAAATACAAAAAGCATTTTAAACTTTTTAACTAATGAGATAATTCGTTATTAATCACGTACTTATTATTGTTTTATTTAATTGGCTGTGCCAAAAGTAAACATAAATGAACTACTATGTGTTCACGTACACTATTAGATTACAGCGTACTGTTAATGTAAATCTAGTAGTTAGTTTTAAGTCTACGTGTGCATAAACAACTTCTAACAACCAGTAAATGTTCATTAAAAGTTAAAGTTTGCTATGCTATGGTTGAACTTCCAAGCGTTCTCGAACAACACCAGTCGTTGATGTACCAGCAGAAGAGACGGCAGGACGAAAACCATTATAACCTCTCCAAACACGTTCAGACATTTTGCGTGACTGCGTCGCTCGAACTCTTCTAGAGAGGGTCGGCTCTTCAAATTGAGGCGAAAGCTGATTGGTTGCTCCCACGTGTGAACTGTCCAATGGCATTTTAGCACTCGATTGACAAATGGATAAAGAAAAGCATTTGGCAAATCCTTTTTTAAAATGATTTACAAATGTATTTTTTATTGTTCTATTAATCTACATTTAAAAACAGGAATTAAATAAACAACTTTAAATATGTCTCTTTATTTGCCTATATAAAAGTGATTTATTGATATACATTTTTATGTGTGAATTATTAAATGAATTAATTGACTCTTCGTTTTATTTTTATGTGGCACTGCTGGACCTCCATACAGTTAAGGCATAACAGACGGTAATTGTTTCTCATGGGGTCGTGAGGTATTTTCAACAGGGTAGGTTTGTGATTTTTGTATATGTTTTCTCCAACCACTCTCGTAAAATCCCCGGCTGAATCACCTAGTGTTTTTTTTTTTGAGGTCATGTGTTAATAAAATTGCTATCTGAATCCACATCTCTGAGTTTTCAAGAAGAGATCGCCTCAAAATTCACTGTTTTGTCCACTGTACGGTTGCACTTCACTGTAAGTTTGATGCATTGTAAAGATCTAGTCTACACTTTTATTAATGAAATGCTGCAAAGTATTTAATAGATCAATATTTAATCCCTACTCAAAAGAGAAAAGCATGTACGTAGACATTTAAAATGGGACATTATTACGGCCGCAGCAACTACATTCATTTTACAAAACGGCATGTCTGCCTCATCTATTAACTTATTACCTCCGATTTTCACTTTTTTGTCCCTTGTCTGATATCTTTTGACTGTGGCCCAGCTTAAGACTTTGCCAGAATTAAAATGCATTTTTGAATTAAACATCATCTTTTTGACACATTAACACTGATTCTTCTTTTAAACCCACATTAACCGCAGACATATGTCACTTCATCACATTTGGCCATCAGTTTGTTGTATCCCTCAGTTACTTCTGGGATTTTTCCATCAGGGGTTAGTGGTACGCTGCCCATTTTACTAATCCATGAATAAGCACAAACAGCTAAACATTTAAACTTTTCTAGTTCTTTTGTTTGAAGGCAGTCAAGTCCAATCAGAATTAAAAACCTAGGCTGACCATTCTCTTAATAAGTTCTGCAAATTTCTTTTAAGTGAACGATTCAGAGCAGAGATGCTTACAGCATTTACTCTCTTCTGTCTCATTATCTGTATCAGGACTGATGAAGTTACTAAATTTGTCAACCATATCTTAGTCACGGTTAATACTCACCTGAGAGAGATGGAGACGGCAACCTTTGAAAAACACAGCTTTGGCTTCTGCTTGATGAAACTACAAAGTATACTCAAATTTCAAAGTTACATATACTGGTCCAATTCAATTAGGGTCAACCTTTATTTTTCTCACAATCGTTCCTGATGCATCCTTGACCAACCAAACCTATCCCTATTTCTATTTTTTCGTATTTAAACTAAAGTCTTAATCTCTAACTTTCTCAATCACTAACTTCGGGGCGCCCCTGTCTGAACGGAAGAGTCAGAGAACTTCGGTTCATGAGACACTAGTAGCAAACCAGCTTACTAGTTTCCTCCTACCCTTCAATAGGGAAGGAGTTATTTCAACACCTTCTGCCTCTGGCTTCCAGTGTTCCTCCGACCCCTCAATGGAGTGGAGTTATCACCCACCATCTCCCTCTGATGGCGTTTGACACCAGCCTACATCCAATGGCCTGGGGTCCCACCACACTCATGTCTGAGTATGTACGTAAACTCACCGTCTCAATCCCCTGTTTTCTCAACCCTTCCAACCAGACAGCCCTAACCATAGAATAAATAAATAAATCTTCCTACCTTGTTTGTTGGTTAGTCAGGGATGTCACCAAAGAATGATTGCCCGCATTCTCCACCTTTAACTATAGGGGATTTTACAGTTAAAGACCCAAAAGACCAGATATGATAAATGATGACCCAGAGTCAGAGTTTAAAAAAATAAATTGAAGAAAACTAATAAAGAATAGTTTGCAGTTTCATCAGCAGAAGTAGCTTCAAGTCTCACAAGGAGTTCGTAGGCCGCTCTCTCTCTCTCCCTCTCTCCTCCTCCAGAACAATTATACTCTAACAGAGTCCACTAACTACGTCATTACTAAGATACTGATTGGTTAAGAACACTAGACAAAACTGGTACTTTTCCACACATGGACAGATAGTCAGAAGCATATCTTCTTCCATTATGATGCTGACGATCGCACCCTGAACTTAGGCACAGAATGTCCTTCTAGGTCAGGTCTAGGCACCTTCAGGTCTCCAGTCCAGATGACAACAGTCCACCAGTACCCATAACAGACCTGTACAGAACACTGAGCGCACATACAAAGATACACATGATTCACAGTTTCTTCAAGGCTGAAGTTGATCTGAGCTCTGCTCTGAACAGGAAACTTTACCAAAACTTACTGATAAGTTGTACTTTTAAGATGTACTTGATAAGACGTACAGACAATATACATCATTATTTTCTAGTGTTTTAAAATGAAAAGGAAATTAAAGGCTTTAACATAAGTTGAAGTTAGTCATTCTAAATAATTCAATATTTAGAAAGAGAATTTCGTGATAAATCGCTCAAAATATATATATATATTGAAGCGGCAGTGGATTCCAGAATCCACCCCATCAGTAACAAAGTAATTTTAATATAGCAAACACTAATTACAGGCAGGAGAATCCACACTAAACAACATTAATGACGAACAAAGACTGGACTGACACAGAGGGCATAAATACACATGAGAACAAGAGAATAACGAGTAAGGCACAGGTGACGGACATGAATACAAACGAGACACAGCTGAAGACAATGGACTAATAATTCGACAAGCCAGGGCGGAGTCCTGGGTGGAGCTGCAGCCTCCAACGGCCAGAGTGGATTCCAGGGTGGAGACCTGGGCGGAGCTGTGGCCTCCAACGGCCAGGGCGGATTCCATGGAGTCATGGGGAACTTGACCCCCGTGGCCCCTGTCCCCATACCCCAAGTGGACATATATCCCCCCCCAAAATTATAATGGCTGGAGACCCCACTGGAGCGGGCTCAGGCGGAGGAAGGTCCGGAGCGCAGGCTCTGGGAGGTCTGTCAAAAGCGCTGGAGACGGCTCAGGGGTAGCGAGCGCTGGGGACGGCTCAGGGGTAGCGAGCGCTGGGGACGGCTCAGGGGTAGCGAGCGCTGGGGACGGCTCAGGGGTAGCGAGCGCTGGGGACGGCTCAGGGGTAGCGAGCGCTGGGGACGGCTCTGGGGTAGCGAGCGCTGGGGACGGCTCTGGGGTAGCGAGCGCTGGGGACGGCTCTGGGGTAGCGAGCGCTGGGGACGGCTCTGGGGTAGCGAGCGCTGGGGACGGCTCTGGGGTAGCGAGCGCTGGGGACGGCTCTGGGGTAGCGAGCGCTGGGGACGGCTCTGGGGTAGCGAGCGCTGGGGACGGCTCTGGGGTAGCGAGCGCTGGGGACGGCTCTGGGGTAGCGAGCGCTGGGGACGGCTCTGGGGTAGCGAGCGCTGGAGCGGCCTGCTGTGACTCTGGATGATCAGCGGCGGAACACTTCAACGCCGACCTGACGGATAGCAGCGGTGGGTCCAACATCTTGGACCCCAAGACCACACCGCTAAAACCCCAATGGAGATCACGGGACTGGTCAGACTGACAGACAAGGATCCGTCCGTTGAAGGAGTACGTGAGGGCCGTTTGGTGGGCTGGCGGTGCGGGTGTTTCGGATGGGTCTGGGCGGAGAAAACATTCTTCAACCTCAAACTCTGATCCATTAAGGTCTTGGATTAAATTAATTAATTCAACTAGAGTGGGATTATACATTGGTTCATTTGGGCGAATGGTGTTCTCGTCCAGTCCCAATAAAAACACCGCATTAAGCGAGGCATCCGACCAGCCCACCTGATGAGAGAGCTCAACGAACTCCCCCACATACCTCTCCAACGGACGCCCGTGCTGCTGGGTGTTCCAAAGACGAACTGCAGCCTCGGCTGGATTCATCTTTGCATTAGTTGGTTTCGTCATTCTGTCAGGGTGTGGTTGCAGGAAGGAGCGCACGGAGACTGAAGACTGAATGTAACGAAGTAATTTTAATATAGCAAACACTGTTACAGGCAGGAGAATCCACACTAAAGAACATTAATGACGAACAAAGACTGGACTGACACAGGGCATAAATACACATGAGAACAAGAGGATAACGAGTAAGGCACAGGTGACGGACATGAATACAAACGAGACACAGCTGAAGACAATGGACTTATAATTAGACAAGCACATGGGAAGGCAAAACAGATCACATGACAAAAGACGGAACTGGAAAAAAAAACAAGGAACACATGACAGGACTAGGGAACAAATACACAGACGGATTCTGACAATGATAATACAGATAATAGTGATAATTTTGGGATATGAAATTTTCGTGACTTATGATTTTTGCACCGTCCCATCTAATTCAGACACACTTTGGCCCAAGTGTTGGGGACGTTTAGTTTTCAAAATTATGCAAATGTTAATCCTGCAAGAAAAAGAAATGTTAGTTGTGATTAATTAAAAAAAAATCCAGAACAAGATCAATGTACCTTATTTATGGAATGTTTCAGGGACTTACTTATTTTATCAAAATGATCATTGTATTTTTCAGAAGTTGTCTACTTTCTGCTTTTTGAATTATTTTGATGTTCTGAAAATTATGTTTCTTCTTCATTTCAGAGCTGATGGAAGAGAGCGAGGAGAGTGAAGAACTGAGTGAAGTGGAGGAGGAACATCATGTCAAACCTGGAGAAAAACCTTTGAGTCGCTCAAAGACTAAAAAGACATTTTTAAAGAACAGAAGAGCCAAGAAATCTACAACCTGCACTCAGTGTGGAAAGAGTTTCTCAAGAAAACAAAGTCTTGAGATTCACATGAGAATCCACACCGGAGAGAAACCGTTCACATGTAATCAGTGCGGGAAGAGTTTCACACAAAAAATACACCTTAAGATTCACATGAGGATCCACACTGGAGAGAAGCCGCATACATGCGATAAATGTGGGAAGAGTTTCATGGATTCTACACACCTTAAAAGGCACATGAGGATCCACACCGGAGAAAAGCCGTTCATGTGTGATCAGTGTGAAAAGAAATTCTCAAGCAAACAAGGTCTTGATCATCACCTGAGAGTTCATAGTGGAGAAAATCCATTCACCTGTGATCAGTGTGGGAAGAGCTTCTCGGATTCTGGAAAGCATAAAAGACACATGAAAATCCACACTGGAGAGAAGCCGTACGCTTGTGATCAATGTGGGAATTGTTTCAGAGAAAAAACAGACCTTAAGAAACACATGAAAATCCACACCGGAGAGAAGCCATTTACGTGCAATAAATGTGGGAAGAGTTTCAGTGAATCAGGACACCTTAAGAATCACATGAGGATCCACACTGGAGAAAAGCTGTTCATGTGTGAACAGTGTGAAAAGAGATTCACTCGCAGACAAAATCTTAATGCTCACTTGAGGATTCACACTGGAGAGAAACCATTCACATGTGATCAGTGTGGGAAGAGCTTCACACAAAAACCAAGACTTGAGCTTCACATGAGAATCCACACCGGAGAGAAGCCGTACATGTGTGAACATTGTGAAAAGAGATTCACTCACAGACAAAATCTTAATTCTCACATGAGAGTTCACACTGGATTGAAGCCATTCAAGTGTGATCAGTGTGGCAAAACATTTTTTGAGTCATCAAACCTGAAGAAACACCTGACAGTTCACACGAAGGAGAAGCCACATTCATGTTCTGAATGTGGAAAGAGTTATTCACTGCTGCAAAGTTTACAGGAACATCAGAAAATTCACACTGGTGTGAGAGAGTACATGTGCTTTGAGTGTGAGAAGACTTTTATTTCAGCGAAACTTCTCAAACAGCACCAGAGAATTCACACTGGAGAGAAACCTTACAAGTGTTCACACTGTGACAAGAGATTCAGTTGTTCAGCAAATCTGAAAGCACACAAGAGGATCCACAGCAGAGAGAAGCAACACGTGTGTGATCAGTGCTCAAAGAGTTTTATTTGTAAAAGTCATCTGAAGCTTCACATGAACATCCATACAGTGGAGAAACCACTTGGTGGCAAAACAAATTAGTTTCCTAACAGCCATGATGAGTGACAGGACATTTGTTTGGTTGATTGTAGGGGTGAGTTTTTATCGTGATCAATCTGGAAGACTTCCACAAACTACTTTTCAAGAGAATCCTAGAGATTGTGATCTTTTATGTATTTGTAATTGTTACGTCCCTGTGGATGTGCCCATTTTTTTCTCTTTTGTAAGCTCCCCGTCATTTTCTTAGACTCCACCTTTTTAATCTGCTGTTGGTTTGGGAACCTGTCAATCTCTATCAATGGTGTGATGTCATCTCCTCCGCTGCCAATAAAGGTTTTCCAAGGAAATCTGCCTTGTTTTGTATCTTTAATTGTGTTCCATGACAGTCTTAACCCTGTGACTTTTAGTTTGCCAGCTCATTTTGGTTGTTTTGCTACCTTTCCCATTTAGTTTGCTTTTTGATGGTGTTGTTCTCTGCCCAAGAGTAATGTAAACATGATGTCACGTGACTAATGCTGCCTTATGTCACCGTGTTATTACCGTAATCTTGAGATGACAACATGTAACATTATATTCAGAGCTGTTCACGTTGGGAGTCTTTTATGGCACCACTATCAACGCCTAAATGAACCTACAGCGGTCGGGTGGTACACATGGGAACTTTCAGAAAACTCCCAGCTTACAAACTGTAATTGACTCTTCTTAAAGACCCACCCCCTTTAGGTTTTTTACTGTTGCTATGCTGAACAAGTCATGCGTTCTCATGCCACACATCATGTTCTTGTAACCCCTCTACTCGGGTCTTCTGGCATGGGAGTCGGACGCTCTAACAAGGAGGCTAAAGGCTGCAACCTCTAGCATCTGTCGCTAGAGCATCTCTTGAGGTCAGAGGAGTGAGGTTTACTCGCACAGCAACTACTAGCTGGACTCCGTTACACTCACCCCCCTAAACCTCACTTCCATCCGGGTCACGGCACCAATGTAACCCCTCTACCCGGGTACTACAACCTCTAGCATCTGTCACCAGAGCATCTCTTGAGGTCAGAGGAGTGAGGTTTACTCGCACAGCAACTACTAGCTGGTCTTCGTTACACTCACCCCCCTAAACCTCACTCCCATCCGGGTCACGGCACCAATGTAACCCCTCTACCTGGGTCCTACTCAACCCCCTCCGAGTGGGCCTCGAACCCGGGTCTTCCATGGGAGTCGGATGCTCTAACAAGGAGGCTAAAGGCTGCAACCTCTAGATCGCTAGAGCGTTTCCTGAGCTCAGAGGAGTGAGGTTTACTCGCACAGCAACTACTAGCTGGTCTCCGGAGGGAAAAATACATCGCGGAGTATACATTTTCATATTTAAAATATTGTAATTACACTGTTGGTTTTGTTTTTTTCTTTGCCTTGCCGTCACTAATTGTGTCCCTGTTACAGGTCTTTATGTTCTGGACTCTGTTTGTGTTTGGATTTTGAGTTTCAGTCGCGTGTTCCTTTTTGTCTGTATGTTCTAATAGTCTCGTTACCTTCTCTGTTCTCTGTGTATTTATACCCTCAGTTTCTGTTCAGTCTTTGTCGATCATTGTCTATGTTGAGAGTTTTGTTTGAATTATTTCTCCATCTTATGATTAAACCTTGTTCCTGTTATTCTCCGTCGTTGTACTCATCCTTTAACCAGCAAGACCGTAACAGTCCTTTTTCTTGTGGGTTTCTTTATCTGATTTTGTTTTGAATTGTAAATACTTGCTTATTTTCATCTTCATCATTATTATCCTCACTTCATTGTACATTTTATTTTCACTCCTTTTTCTTCGCATTATGTTGATTCGCATTGTCACTTGCCACCACCTTTACTGACAATTTTATTCTTTTGACTCTTGTAGAATATTTTTATTAATCAGAATATATGCAATTCAAGTATAATATAGACATTTGTGTGAACAAGTTATTCTGCTATTATTATCATGTATCTGACTGTGTGCATCTTTGTAGAAGCTATAAAGGGAATGGAATGTGCAGCATATGTTGGAGCCTCTCGCTCTTCCTCTGTTCAATAGATATATGGTGACTGTGCCTAAGCCGTGCGTCTAGTTCTGCCATTGAAGAAAATTTGTAGGATAAACTGGGACCTCTAATATAAATGGATTGGGGCCTCTCGTTCCAGTTTTCAAAACAGACTGGATTCACAGCCAACAGATGGAATGGATTTGAAAAACAATATTGATTCAGAGTTTGAAAATATAATATGTATTGATCCTACCTGGGTGGAGAGCTATTTGAAAACTGTATAAGGGCAAAAGATTGTCCGGCAGTTGCTCTGCAGATCAACTCAGTTTTATTATTTTGTGATAAATCTTCTGGCAACAAAACTCCAAGTGTTGAAGAGTATTTTCCACAGAGGCGAGAGAATCCACTACACCCTAGACCAAACTGATTAATAGTAATAATGTTAAAACTACAGCAATGAATACCTAGATGGTTGTGCTGACTGGCCAAATTATATCACGCATCTATCATATGGCTTTCATGCATGGTGTCTTTAGGGTTGTGAAGGTGAGGATATTTTTCCACCGGTTAAATAACCCTTTGACGCCTACGATCACGCCTGTGCGATTAGAACGTTCAGGGTGTATCTCCTTTACCCGGGTCGCCCTGAGCGGGTCTCTAACCCGGGTCTTCTACCATGGGAGGCGGACGCTCTAACAAGGAGGTTAAAGGCTGCAACCACTAGAGGAGTGAGTTTTTTTTTACTAAGAACCTCAACCTAAACCTCACTTTCATCCGGGTCACGGCACCATTGTAATGGGGTTGTTTCTGTGTTGTTTAATTCAGGATGGACTCCAATTCGCGATTCAAGATTTTGCCACAGCTATTCACTCTCTCGGCGGGCGCAAATCTAAATTACGCTACCGGTACCAGTTCAATATCTGGGTGGAGAGTAATTAAAGGGGCCATACATGCAAGTGGAAACACCTTTTTGACACTGTTACAGGTGCATCACGTGATCAACTGCCAAATTCAAACGTTCTTGCGCGCGTTGTCAATACATTGCAGTGCATACTAACATGGCGGCGCCCATCGCGCGTATACTAACGTGATCATTATAAAGGTGTTTAAACAGCAAAACATATCCACCCTAACCCCAACCAACACGAACATTATGTGTTTTGCTGTTTAAACACTTTAATAATGATCACGTAGTTGAGCTATATGCGCGATGGACGCCGCCATGTTAGTTTGCACCGCAGTACAGAGAATTGGATCTGTTGGATTTACAACACCTGAGTTCATCCACTTCTCCTGAAATACATAAAAGTAAGTGAGCCAGTGAACTGGGAGAATAATTGAGTAAACTTTAAAGTTACTTTATCGGATATGAATAAAACGTGTCTAATTGTTATAGAAAGCATTGACACAGAGATATGCAGAACATGCAGGATTCCTATGAGGTTGTGTGGTTTAATATTCACAGACACTAGTCCATGTCGCAAAAAAATTGTCCGTGACATTCCGCGTTATACAGTAAATTCTGTTTTTATGACTGGATTCTGCGATTACGTCCGCATCCATTTTTCTTATCACGTTTGCATAATCGGAATCTCAGAATTAACTGTTTAACGTGGAATGTCACGGAATCTGACAAATTTTTCATGAATTAATCAAAAGTAGGTCGGTAGACTTAAATCAGATTGTGATATGGACTAGCGTCTGTGAATATTAAACCACATAACAACATGAATCCTGCATGTTCTGCATGTCTCTGTGTGAATGAATGGAGCAGATGCGCGGTTTTATTTACCACACATGGTTTAACTTAAAGAAATTGTGGAATTATCACCTTTACATGGGTTGAGTGTTGACACGGCTCCACAGTGCGGATAAATCTAATGTTTGCTGAACTGGTGTGGATACTGTACTTCAGAATCACAGATCTACATCTTGGAAGTATGACCAAAATAAGAATTTTCATTGGAAAATGTCATCTGAACAAGTAAGTAACAAATCTGACACTTTTTTTTCTGATCAACTGAGAAAAAAAAAACATTACAATAAATAAATCAAATACTAAAACGCTCCGCAAAAGACCTACTCACATATGATCAGGATGTTAAAATAAATAAAAAACCATTGCCACAGAACTGAAGAGTAAATACTGAACAATAAGCGGTCCCAGCCAGGTTCGCCACTTCGTTGATTGTGAAAATTTATAATTATTATACTATATATATATATATATATATATATATATATATATATATTATATATTTTTTTTTTACTTGGTTGTGTTGTGATCTTTTGCAGGGAGATTGGAACACATTATTACATACAGTTGTGATTCCGGCTAAAATAAGGAGATACTTTTTAACACTGGCTGGTTATATACTTGCTCAAATTGATTTTGGATAATTTCAACCCAAAAAAGTTACCGACTGCAGCTTTAAAGTTATGATTATTAATTTCGATTAATTAATACACCAATTATAAATACCAAAAATGATAATTAATGAATAAACGAATGACTCACTGAGTTCTTGCTTTATTGTGACAAATAAGTGCATTTTATTTAACTCTCAGTACATTTAGCTTGTCAAAATGGACCGAACACATTGTATTTTTTAATGAAATGAATATACCATATATGTTTTCTAATAATATTTTCTGCTTTAATATGTTGTATTTTGAGGCGAGTAATAAACAATAATTGCATTATTGAAGTTAAAAATAGGTAAAGGCATTGAAAATCCAATGAGTGGAGGCAGATTAGTGCCATCTGGTGGGAAAAAAAAAAGAAATTCATCTGTGTAACCAGAATGTGCATCCCTTGTTGCTGACATTTTCTGATATAATTACTTACTTTTATGAGGTTTACATTTGATTATATTATGAGAATTTCAAAGATTGATTTTGTCAAAATTTTGTTTTGTTTTGTGTCAGTTTATTCACTATGGTTAGAGTCAAACCTGAGAATGCATTGTAACCAACAATCTAATTTAAGCAACACAATTCAAATGTGAAATATTTAAAATAAACATTTTTATGGTTACCTTTTGACATTTTCAAATTATATTATATATAAATTATAAGGAAATTTTTTTTAAGAAACTCAAGACGAATTTTGGGCAGATCATTAAGCCAGAATGACTACAGCTATCACCTGTAATTCAAGTTTGTCCAAATTTAGCCTTTACATTGAAAAACCGAATGCACTCTAAAAAAAAATAATGGCTCAAAATAAATAAATAATTTAATTTTTGCATAAATCTTTGAGTTATAACAACTTTTTTGTTCATCCAAAAAACTACACTGAGTTAGAGGAATTAAATAATTTGTAGCATAATTTAAGCTTTTTACTCAAAAAATTGCTCCAGCTACTTGGAACTAATTAATCTTTACCATAACCACTCCAAAAAAAAAAAAAAAAAGTAAAAATAAAATAAATAAATTAAAAAATATAAAATGCTGGGATTTAGCCGATGTTTGGGTCAAATGGACAAATCCAACCGTTGGGTTTAAAAATGTAATTTCAAAATTTAAACCAACAACATCTAAAACAACCCAGCATTTTTTAGAGTGATGTATGTACTCTTCAGCAATGGTAATCACAAAATATTCAACACTACAGAAAATTTTAAGTGTCAAACTGTCAAACAGACATTCCCTTCAAGGAAATAAATAATTCAATAAATAAATGAAATTAATTTCAACATTTATTCTCCTTATCCACTCCTAAGCACAGCATGCACGGAACTGGAAATCCAATACCAAATTTCCAATGTTATCAAGTCAATTTCTTTTATTGCTTAAAAAAATCAATTACAGCAGAGTTACATTTGAGTTTTAATTACACACGTCATTCATTAAGTTAATGTAATGATCAATATTATTATGTCAACAAAACTTAAAATATTGTTTACAACAGAAAAGTTTTACTTAAATCAATAAATTAAAATTTAACTAGCAACCATGTTTTTATTTAAGTTGTGGTGGCAAAACCCTGAATTACTTATACATATCAGGCAGAAAATGAGCTAACTCACCCTAAACATACAGCCACATACAGCAGACCACAACTCAAACTAAAACCGGCGTGTTGCACACGGGCCACATCTGGGCCACATGGCCTTTGCCGCTGCCAGAACTGAGCCATATGTGCCATAGTTGGCCCAGATGTGGCCCGGATGTGTATGCTATCTGGGATGTGAACAAAATTTGACACTGGAAACATAAAATAATTCTTTGTAGTGCTCTTTGGTTTTAAAATTTTATGATCACATCAATTTTTTTTTATCTAATTAGTAACAACTGTAATAAGTACAGTTAATTCTATTGCATGTAGAATTTGAAACCTACATTGAAGGTCTAACAACATATTTATGTTTCATCCAGAGTTATTGCTCTTCATCTACTTGAGGTGCTAGAGCTCATTCTGTAAAGCTGAACAGAGACGCACTCGCTCCCAGGACAAGCATTTAACAAAAATGGAAAAACTCATGTGACTTGAACATCTACAGATAAGGATATAATCTTTAAATATAAGTTATGCAATAGGAAAAATATTTGAAGCCAGAGTAAAAAAAACGGGCAAACTGTGTTAAATTGAAATATGAAATATTGAATATTCATCGTCTTTTGGAAATGAAACTTTTTTTGTCAGAACTACCAGAAAGCATCTGGAAGGAGAGAACACGGCTCATCCAGAACCTGCAGAATGAAAAATCATGATACTGAAGAACGAAGAGGTTGGTGTTTATTCTTCATTCCTCATTCATTCATCATGACACTGAAGGACATGCTCATGAGATTTACATTGTTTCAGGTCAAGAATAAAACAAGAAATTAAAGCACATAAAAATCCTAGTGAATCATTTGGTCATTGAACTTTCTTCATTTTATTTCTACGTTTTTTATGACGTGTAGTGCATGTAGCGCCCTTTATTGTACAGGCATGAATTTGCTTTTCCTTCAGTCCAACACATATTTGTTTGACATTTGAAAGGACAGTCTGTCAAAAAAATCTCACATTTTAGAGGCCAGTCAGCTTCTGCCGTGTAGGAAATTATGTGATTGCTTACAGATTACATGTCAAGTCTGTGCTATCTACAGTTTCATGACCAAATAAGTGATTTATAACACAAATCATCTTCATGACATTAAAATAGATCATAATCGTTCACAGCAGTTGTCGACCAGATTTGATGGCATTAAAATGTCTATCTCATCAGTGATCTTGACTTTGGGATTCACTTTTCATTTCATGTTTGTCTCTTATTTGAAATCTTACTTTATTTAATGTTTCTTTTAGACCTGATGGATGTGAACAAGAAAGAAAAAATAGAAGCCAAGAAATCTGTCACCTGCCCTCAGTGATCTGCCTTATAATTCTGCAGACGGTCCACTGAAATCTGTGATTTAATCTGGATGATAAAAAGTATAAGAATAATATAATGAAAATTTAGTAGTTTTGTCAAGATGATCAAACCTGTTCCTTGTTTGAGAAGTAATGTTAGACCTACAACAAAATGTTTTACAGTTTATATTAATGCCTGTCTGGCTCTTTGTTCAATTAAAACATTTTTACCTTCTTTACTGTGCATTGGATATTAATCATTACATTTTAGTTTTAGTCATGCAATTCACATTCATGTGCCTTTTTTTTTTTTTTTTTACAAATTGTATTGTGTCTGTCCATAATATATACAGCGGGTAAAATAAGAATTGAATACCGTTAACACTTTTTATTATACAAAGTTCCAATGCAGCAATTCACATAAAATTTTAACCAGATGTTGGTATTAGCTCAAGATATCAGTACAAATAAGGAAATCTTAATACTACAATCCATAAAGTTATGTGTAATAAAGTGAAATGGCATGGGTAAAAAAGTATTGAACACACTAACTGAAATTGTATTTAATAGTTGGTAGAAAAGTCTTTTTTTTCAACGACAGCTTCGAGGCGCATCCTGTATGACCAAACTTTAAATCTTGAATACTTTTGAGGTCTCTCTTGTGAATTTTGATCTTCAGTTCTGGTGATTTACAGGGACATTCTAACAACTTTATTTTATTCTTCTGGAACCAATTCAAACTGTTCTTTGCAGTGTTTTGGATTGTTGTCCTGGTGGAAAGTCCACCAAAGTCTCACAATCATCATCCTGGTGGATGGCAACAAATTCATCTCAAAAATGCCCACTACATGGCTCCATTCATCTTCCCTTCAATAATATTGATTCTACCAATACCAATAGTAGAGAAACAGCCCCATACCATGATGCTTCCACCTCGAAAACATCACTGTTGGTGTGCTATTTTTAGGGTCATATTCAAAGCCATTTCTCCTCTAGACATGGCATGTGGTATTGTTGCCAAAAGTTTGATTTTTGTCTCATCTGACCACATTAAATTCTCCCAGTAGTTCAGCCTTTTCCAAATGTTGTGTAGAAAACTTCAAATGAGCTTCAACATGCCTTTTCTTCAATAATGGAGCTTTCTGTGGTCAGCGTACATGGAGGCTGTGGCGGTGGAGTGCTTATAGTTTATAGTTTTCTCTGTGACAACTGTACCTGCTGCCTCCAAGTCTTTCTTGACCTCTTTCCAGGTGCTCCATGGTTCTTGGGCTACACTTCTGACTAACCTTCTGACTCCCTGATCAGAAATCTTGTGAGGTGATCCTTTGCATGGCCAGTTGATGGTGGAATGAAGTTCCTTTCCGTTGTGGAAAATGGCCCCAATGGTGCTTAAAGGAACATTTAGGAGTAGGAAAATCAATCTGTAACCAGTAGCGTATGGCAAAAATCTTGTAGGGAAAGTCTTGGGAGAGCTCTTTGCCTCTACCCATCATGAGATGTCCAATACTTGCATTCAGAGGTGGGTAAGCCTTTTTCTAACCTAACAACTGCACTAACCCAACTGTCTAGTTTACACAGGTAGGAGGTAGAACTAATAAGTGTAATCTGTTGTTTTCTTGCCTTGCCTTGGTGTACTGCTTTTTCTCAATGTGTTCAATACTTTTTTCCCATGTCATTTCACTTTATTACACCTAATTTTTTTTTTATGGATTGCAGTATTATGATTTCCTTATTTGTACTGATTTCTTGAGCTAATACCAATGTCTGGTCAAAATTTTATGTGAATTGCTGAATTGGAACTTTGTATAATAAAAACAAATGTTAACATATTCAATACTTATTTTACCCGCTGTACATCACAATGATGTCTCGTGCTCTCTTTGGCAACCTGCCCTGTAAAATATATATGCATGGCCATTGCTCTGCAAAAATATTATTGAACGCGTTATCTGTCAAAGAACAAGCAGAAAATTAGCTAAATATTAACAGCAATACAAACTATGTCAAAGAGAAGTTTCTGCAAATTCAGCATAGATGGTAATGTAAAATGTCCATATAAGAAACAAGTTTGTTCAACTCTATGTTTTTCAAAGCTTTATATTGATCTCATCTGACCATCAAACCCAATCCCACTGAAAGTTCCAGTTTTACCTAGAAAACATGAGTTTTCTGTTTCATAACAGCAAAGTCTTCACAAACAAGTTGTTGTTATAAAGGTGAGGTCTGATCATAGTTTTGGAGCCTTCCTGTCCCCAAAACCCACCTAGTGAAACCAATCACTTTAGCACACATATTTTGGAGAAAAACCTTTTTGTATAACTTTTTTTTTATTTGTGTGCAGTTTAACTACAGTTAAAGGTTAGTTTTTTAGATAACTCTTTACAATAAGGTTCATTAGTTAAACATCAGTTAATGTATGAACTAACGTGAACTAGCCATGAGCAATACCCCAGCCAGCACACCCATGTGGGACCCAGATGGGTTTGATCTGGGTTTTCTAAGTGGGGTCCAGCCAGTTTTGTCCTCAGTTTCCATGAAGGCCCCACATGGGTTATCCCAGATTAAATGAACACTGCCCAGTGTGCACACTACAGACTGTTAAATGTAACACAAATGGAGTTAATGAGATAATTAAGTGATTGAGTGACGACTGAGCATTAGTGATGAACACCTGCTGTTAACAAGCAGAATCACTGAAGAAAAAAGAAGCACATGAACTACAACTGACTTCAGCCACAGTCTTAGATGAAATCAACTGAAGATAAAAGACATTAAATCTCTGATTAAGACATCAGATTCACTTATTACTAACCAGATTGTCTTTATTTCTGTTAGACGTCTACAGAAGCTCTTACTGAGAACTAACAGAAGTTTAGATGTTGGTGTTTTATTGGTCAAAATATTATACCACCATCATGGTGGTCAGGGTTTGTTTTAGTTTGGATAGTTACCCTTTTCAAATTTTAAAACAATTTGCGTTTGAGCAATTGCAGTAGTGTTTCACAGCAAACACTAGTACATTGCTGAATTAAAATACTAACAGAGAAGATTAGCTTGACTTTTCTGCTTGAAAGCCATTTCAAGCGAAGATCATGAAGAGAGCTCTTTCTCTTTGATGTCTTGACTGAGATTCATTTATTAAAAAAAAAAAAAAATGCTATGAATACACAGCATACAATAATTATTCATACTGCACTGCATGATGGGAGTTTTGTCCTATGGTGACACTCAGCATGCATTGCATCGTGAAGCATTTTTTTTTATCACCATTGTTGAGATTCATATGCTGATTCTTGATGTCTGTGTGTGTCGGAGTGATGCCGTAGTTACTTTTTTTAATGAGCTGTATTGTTTTAAAATGAATCAATATCACTTTCAACACTTCTACTCATGCTGTACTTTCACAGGATTGGTAATGCAAAACCACAATGTATAAATAACTTAAATATGGTCAATTGCTTTAATGCAATCTCACAATGACTATAGCATCACAGTAAAGCCGTGGTTTACCTCACTGCTTTATAACAACACATGCATTGTTACAGAGAAAAATCTAACATAATAAATCAAGGGTCAAGAGCACAACTTATCCACCATGATGGTGGTGTCATTTTTTATTTTATATTATTTTTCTAGACCAATAAAACAACATCTAAATGCTGTTTGTGGAGTTGATTAATTAGATCTTCTGAGATTTAATTTCTTTTATCTTTTATCAGTTGGAATTTGTTACTGTATTTACTAATCTTTTTTAATGTTAGTTAATGAAAATACAGTTGTTCATGTGAGTTCACTGTGCATTTACTAATGTTAACAAGATTCTAATAATCTATTAGTAAATGTTGAAATTAACATCAACAAAGATCAATAAATGCTGTATAAGTGCAGTTCATTATTAGTTGATGTTAACTAATGTTATTAACTAATGAATCTTATTGTAAAGTGTTACCGTTTTTTATATATTTATCAAGGCTGCCATTATTTCACATGATCAGTGTTTGTGTGTTATATGATATACACAAAAAGTGCTAGCCAAACATGAAGAGTCTGGGTCCATGAGGGCAAAGGGCATGTTTTTTTCTGAGTATAAATATCACCACAGAAATCCGATGAGCTTCAATCTTCGGTTGAAAACATTACCAGAAGATTTCAGCTCTGAACTTCCCAAGGACACAGAGACTCCAGGTAATTCATCAATTAAATCAATATGAACTGGTAATGTTAGTGTGAATGTGCTGTTTCGAGCTCAAGCAGACTATTCAGAGAATTCAGATGTGATCATAGGGGATTTATAGACTTATTTTTTATTAAATTTTAAAAAAACTTTCAAAGGAACGGAAGGTCCTTAATATGTCAGATTATTAATATTGGATTTTTTATATTAATGCCTGTCTTTTTATTGAATATTTTTTTTTTTTTAAACAATGAATTAACCATCTGAAATTTAAAACATTGAGAGAATTAATAAAAGAACTCAAGGTATTTGTATTGTAAAGTTGTTGTATTTTTTTCATGAAACCTGTGGTAGGCTACCTCATATAGCCATAGAGCGAATACACAGTGTAGCACTATATCAACTTTCAACACACAAATGTATTTGATATGATAAAACACCGCTGCAATACCCCGGCCGGAAGAAGCAGAAGTTGCGAATAGCGTATGGAGTAACGTTCACAAACAGTAGCATCCAGAACAACAAACCTATTTAACCTTGTAATGCCTGACATATGAAATATTTAGTTCAATTTAGACAAAATATTAAAAAAAAATGTTTTTTGTTGCATGTCATATTTGATACGTCAGGCTTTTATGGCTCATTGTATGATAAAATGAGGAGGGAAAGGGAAGTTTGGAATCTCAGGTCTACACCAGCATTTTTACTAGTGCACTGAGGCACTTCTCCATTAACTTGTATTCCAGCAGGTCTCCTCACTAACTTTTCTGAGATGACGGCTCTTTTGATGTACCTGAGGCAGCCAAGCTGCATCTACATATATGTGTATCTGTGGCTGGCAACTCTTTCTGTTGTAAATGCAGAAGTAAGTATGGAAGCCCGTTCCCGCCACTGTTGAGAAAAAAAAATATTCCGTAAGTCATAATAATGAGAAACTTTCTCATAATAATGACTTAGCATCTCATAATAATGATTTAGTATCTCATAATAATGACTTAGCATCTCATAATAATGACTTAGCATCTCTAACTTAATCAAAAAAAAATTTTTTTTTAATTTTTTTTAGAAACTTTCTCATAATAATGACTTAACATCTCATAATAATGACTTAGTATCTCATAATAATGACTTAACATCTCATAATAATGACTTAACATCTCATAATAATGACTTAACGTCTTTAACTTAATCAAAAAAAAAATTTTTTTTAATTTTTTTTAGAAACTTTCTCATAATAATGACTTAGTATCTCATAATAATGACTTAGCAACTTAATAAAAAAATTAAAAAAATTAAAAAAGTTTTTTTTATTAAGTTAAAGATACTAAGTCATTATTATGAGATGTTAAGTCATTATTATGAGAAAGTTTCTTAAAAAAAAGAAAAAAATTTTTTTTGATTAAGTTAAAAATGCTAATTCATTATTTTTATGAGATACTAAGTCATTATTATGAGATGCTAAGTCATTATTATGAGATGCTAAGTCGTTATTATGAGATACTAAGTCATTATTATGAGAAAAGTTTCTCATTATTATGAGATACTAAGTCATTATTATGAGATACTAAGTCATTATTATGAGAAAGTTTCTCATTATTATGACTTACGGAATTTTTTTTTTTCTCAACAGTGGCGGAAACGGGCTTCCATAAGTAAGTGTGCTCTCTCAGACAAAATGCAAATTTTAACCAGATGGGTTTCAATAGATTATAAGGATTTTAAAATCTGTGGAAATTTATTTTCTTCATTTTTTAAATTATTTAATGAACAACTTCTTCAAAATTAGGAAATGTTACAACCCAAACCCAATGCAAGACTTCATGTGATCACACCCAGAGGAGCTGCAAAGACTCCAGGTAATGTGCGAGTGGTGTCACAAAATGTGAATGTGCTGTTTACAAATCAGTGATATCACATGGACAAGTTCAAAAACCATCAAAAACAGAAACGTCTATTGTGCTAGTCCATTGTGGAATGCTCTCACAGCAGCAACTAAATGGTAGTGTTACCATTTAGAGCAATTTATAGATAAATAATGACATTTGGCTCACTTACTGGTTGGTCTTGAATAGTTCCGAAACAGGAAGTGAGGCTGTATCTGAATGAAACTTGTAATGCTTAGCACCATGATTTGAACTTTTTTTGCCAACTTTGATGACAGAAATCTGTCAAGAAATCTGAAAAATTATCCATGGATTCTTTGGATCTTATGGAATCCAATTTTGCCATGGTCGGCTGTAATGCCTGCCTGCCATTTAGAATTGTAGTATGAATTTTCATATTTTTGGAATACTTTTTCATATATATGGAACTTGATAGGTGTAACGCTTGTAACGCCGGGATGACAGGAGACGAAGATATATTCCACAACAGACAGATTTGTTATAAGGTTAACAGCAACAGATGAGAAACGCGACAGTGTGCATGGCACAAACAATAACCGACAAAGGAAGAATCACAGACAGGAACTTAAATACACAGATGATGAAATGAAGAACAGGTGATAAGGTTTAACTAATTAGGCTTAAATGAGGACAGGTGTAGACATGACGATACTGAACAAGACCAGACAGAACTGAATACATATGTTACAATAGGCTTTAAAAAGAGTTAAATTATGTTCTTGAAGTTTCAGAAACCAACGACACCCAATTGTCATTTTCTGTTATATTTACTGACATTGTACTTTAAATTATATTGGAAATAGTTTTCTTCTTCAATACAAATCTCTAACATCCTCAGTTTGTTATGTCTCCTTGGCATTATACCAATTTGTGATCTAATTGGAATCTGATCTTATTTAGCAAGCGTAAATGGCAAAAAACAAACAAAATAACTTAAAATGTGATTAAAGTGTGACAAATGCAATGTCATTGCCATAGAAACCAATGCAGTGATTCTAGAAAATGAATAAGTGCCACTGGACACACAAATCAGATCTGAAGAGTTGCGATATGCAGAGGACTGTCAATAATTTTAGATCGGATTCCAATCTGATCCACAAATAATTAGATTGACAGTCTGACAGTGTGAACACAGCCTTAGTATAAACCAGGTGATCGAAAACTATGAAAAATCCCATAGACTTTCATTGAGGGGTTCAAAACTTTTGTACAATAACTGTTATGGAGTATCTAAGCTATCCATCACAAAGCTTAAAAACTATCCCAGGAACATGTTAAATCATGCTAATCTTATCTGTCTGTCTGTCTGATTTTCAGATAAAGGTTTTGAAAGCAATACAGTCTAAGTTTTTAAAACATCTTCAAACTTTCTGGTCAGGCTTTCTCAAGTCTTGACAAACGTTTTTTATCTGGTTATAAATATGATCTTTTCTCTATGTTAACAGCCTGGCTGTCAGAGACAATCAAAGTGGCAGCCCTAGGAAGAGCTCTGTTTCCCGGTATGCTGTATGACTGCCGCAGGGATTCCTTCATTCCAGGTGCTGCACCTACCCTAAATAGATGTCTCCTTCAATACACTTCTCAAAACATGTTGAATTACCACTTACGAGCCATTGTGTTAAAATATTGAAAACCTGCATGTTTACCTGTCACATCCTCATACATAGAATAATCATTAAAGCCACTTCTGATTTCAGGTGTTACTCTCTGGGATAAGAAATCACTGAGTGAAGATTTGGACAGTCGACCACAATCTCTGACAAATTTTAAGTTCAGTAGCTCTCTCTTTCAAGCAAATTCAACCTCCTGGATCTAAGCGCTTCCCTGAAGGCCAGTTTCTTGGGAGGGCTTGTGGAGGTGGGAGGATCTGGAAAGTTCCTGCGTGACACCAAATCCTCCACCAAACAGTCCAGAGTTACAATGTTTTACAGTGAAACCACAAGATATGAACAGCTCACTATGAGCCATCTGGGCCAGATCACCTACCCTCAGGTGTTTGACCAGAAAACTGCGACTCATGTGGTCGTTGCTGTGCAGTATGGAGCTCAGGCATTCATGGTGTTTGATCAGACATTTTCAGAAGAGGAAAACAAGCAGGAGATTGAGGGAGAACTGATTGCCATGGTCAAAAAGATCCCTGATTTGTCCACTGAGGGAAATGCAGCTTCAAAAATGACTGCTGCTGAAAAGAAAATGGCTGAGAAGATCGGTTGCACATTTCATGGTGACGTACGCCTTGAGCAGAACCCCACCACATACATGGAGGCCTTGAGTTTGTACAAGAAGCTTCCCACTTTGCTGAAGGAGAGTCCTCAGAATGAAGTTCCCGTGAAAGTCTGGCTTCATCCTCTTCATCTTTTGAATTCAACAGCAGCTCGGGTAGAGCGACAAATCAGTACAAGCGTGGCTTTTGAAACTGAAGCTATAATGGAGGAGCTGGGAGAGGCAGAGAGGACATACAATGACCTGTCAGGACACGCTCTGGTTAATAGTTTCAGAGACATTAAAGAGAGGCTGCGCTCATTTCAGGACTCATTTAGAATTTACAAGTCAATGCTCCTGAAAGCAGTTGGCAGGGTCTTGCCTGCTATTCGAGGAGGAGAGATGGAGGAGAAGTCTCTGGAAGACATCCTGAAGACCCACAGGAGCTCCCCATTCAGTGCTGACAAGCTTAACCAGTGGTTAGATGATGCAAAGTCTGAACTTCACATCTTGAGTTCTGTCACCAAGTCACTGGAAGGGATCAGAATTGTAGACTCAGACAGTCTCAACACCATCCTTGTTAATCCTGATTTTCCTGGAATGCTTTGCCTCTTCTTCACCTCTTTGAAATATGAAGACCCATATCTTTCAGCCTTGAAGGAGTTTCTGAAAACAGACAAATTTAAAGCGCTAGATGGGGAACCCAACATGGTTTCTGTGGCATCTATCAAAAAGTGGTTTCATGATTCTGATCTCATTGAGAAGATGAGATTTAACACCAATCTCTTAAAAGAATTTTCAAGGATATTTAAGGGACAGAAAGTCCTCTTTGTTATTTCTGCCATCTCAGATCCCTCCAATCCAGGCTCCTCCATATATATGTATGAAAATGGAAAACTGACAGAGAAAAAGTTCCAGCATGTTTTCAGAATTATTTCAGGATTGGAGAATTGAACCAGGGTATACTGTTAAAAGTAATACAATAATTGATTTATACACAATCATTAATTGTCCTTTTCATTATTAAAGTACCTCAGTTTCTTCAGTAACCCTGGGTATTGGTGAGGCATTTAAAAAAATATTGCCTGAATACTTAGCAAAGGTGAACTCAGTGTCATTCTATGTACCAAAGTATTTAAAAGATCCCACCTGCTTAACCTCACTTTTAAATAACAAATTCTTAAAAGGCATGTGAGCATTGTCAGCGCCACTACACAGTTCCTTGATTTTACTATTTTACTATTAAGCTCCAAGGTGTCCTCTGTCCAGGCTGTGAGAAAATGAACATAGATAAAGTAATGTCCATCAAAAAATAGAGACGAGTCCAGTAATTAAAAATCACATTCTCTTGAAGGGGTGGATTCTGGAATCCACTGCCGCTTCAATATATATTTTGAGCGATTTATCACGGAATTATCTTTCTAAATATTGAATTATTTAGAATGACTAACTTTAACTTATGTTAAAGCCTTTAATTTCCTTTTCATTTTCAACCTAACCCTAACCCTTGGCCTGACCTAGAGGGACATCCTGTGCCTAACTTCAGGGTCCGATCGTCAGCATCATGATGGAAGAAGATATGCTTCTGACTATCTGTCCATGTGTGGAAAATTACCAGTTTTGTCTAGTGTTCTTAACCAATCAGTATCTTAGTAATGATGTAGTTAGTGGACTCTGTTAGAGTATAATTGTTCTGGAAATGAGAATGTATGAGAGAGGGAGAGTGAGAGAGTGGCCTACGAACTCCTTGTGAGACTTGAAGCTGCTTCTGCTGATGAAACTGCAAACTATTCTTCATTAAAATTTTCTTCAATTTATTTTTGAATCTGACTCCGGTTCTTCATTTATCATATCTGGTCTTTTGGGTCTTTAACTGTACAATCCCCTACACTCTGACTTGCAATCATTTACCTGTCCATGTTGTGGTCGGTCTTGTAGAAAACTATTAATCCATAAAAACAGGATTTGGTGCACCTGTACCTCCACCAGCTGCCTCAGAAGTGTGTTTGTGTTGACAAAGGAAATGTCCTTAAATAAAATCAATAAATCCTAACAGCAAAATTTGTCAAGTCCATATGTTTTGCAGTCATATGCAGCAGGGTATAAATATGAATTGGTACGACCCTTCCCTGGCTTTGACTAGTGATGGAAAGTCCAGTTCAAGTCCACAAACTGCACTTACTTTGTGTAACGTGTTGGCGTTCAGGAACAGGCACGAAGACAGAACTCTAATTTCAACAGTTTAATCTTAAACAGGAAACAGGATACAAGATACAGGTAACTCTAAACACGAAACGTTAACAACAGACCAGGACTGAACTGACACAGAGGGAATATATACTGAGGAACACAAGAGGATAACAAGCAAGGCACAGGTGATGGACATAATGACTAACGAGACACAGCTGACTGAAATGAACTAATGATGGACAAGCACATGGGGAAACAAAACAAAGATCACATGACAGAACTAGACTCAAAACAAGGAACATGTGACAACTGACAGTACAGGGGAAGAAAGAAACAGATAAACAAAAGACCAGATTTGACCATGACAATTCGTTTCAATGAACCGGTTCCAAAAACCGGTCAATATAATAATTTCCTATTTCACAATATGATCAAGATTGCGTAGGTGGCCATGATCAAGGAATTTGGCTTTTGAAAATATAACATTTAATGCCACTCGAATGAAATGACTTGAATCAATATTAGTTCATTTTGATGAATGAGATTGAACGAGAGATTTGTTAAATTGACCATCACTACCAAAAACAACCTGAACACTTCAAAATGTTTTCCAAACACCAACCACAGTGAAAATGATAAAGTCCCAGAAGACACTATACATACTGATTTGTATATCAGCATACTGAGTGATTGTGTGATAATGCATTTGAAGATCATTTAAATGCACACAATCCACACTGTTGGAATATTTTCAGTGACAATCTACTGTGAGTTATAAAGTTCCTTAATGCATAAATATTTGAAGCTTTCCTCAAAAACGGTTCCTTTCTGCATAAATACTGGCCACACAAACACAACGCAGGAGAGAAACGGTTTGTTGGCATCTTGACAACACTGAAAATCTCTGAAGTTAAAATGGAAATATAGGAACACTTGAGAAATGTAGAGAGAAGATGGGGAAAGCACTGTTCACACCGCTGCAGTGTGTTCTGCTGACTGGTTCATATGCAAGTGTAATTAGTACACATAAAAAGTTTCTAAAAAATAAACAATCTAAAGTTCTAAAATGTAAAGTGATGTGCACTTGCCATAGTTGCATGAAAGTTCCTGTTGGGTTAAGTGACTTAATTGACAAGAAATATAATTTAATATATTTCATGGCATGGACAACGCTTAGGTAAGTGGTACGTATCAAAGTCACATCCACATGGATGGCAGGACCCAAGCAGAACATTCCCGAAAGCATTACACTGCCTCTGCCGACTTGCCTTCTTCCCACAGTGCATCCTGATGCCATGTGTTCCCCAGGTAAGCGACACACACGCACCCGACCATCCGCGTGATTTAAAGAAAATGTGACTCATCAGACCAGGCCACCTTCTTCCATTGCTCCGGGTTCCAGTTCTGATGCTCACGTCCCACTGTTGGCTCTTTCGGCGGTGGACAGGGGTCAGCATGGACACCTGACTGGTCTCTGCAGCTCCATACACAACATCTGTAATGCACTGTGTGTTCTGACACCTTTCTATCAGAACCAGCATGAACTTCTGGAGCAGTTTGAGCTACAGTAGCTCGTCTGTTGGATCGGACCACATGGGCCAACCTTCAATGAGCCTCGGCTGCCCATGACCCTGTCGCCGGTTCACCACTGTTCCTTCCTTGGAGCACTTTTGTATATGCAGCGCGTTTTTGTAAATGCAGTGCGTTTTTGTAAATGTAGTGCGTTTTTGCATATGCAGCGCGTTTTTATAAATGTAGTGCGTTTTTGCATATGCAATGCGTTTTTGTATATGCAGTGCGTTTTTGTATATGCAGTGCGTTTTTGTAAATGTAGTGCGTTTTTGTATATGCAGCGCGTTTTTGTATATGCAGTGCGTTTTTGTAAATGTAGTGCGTTTTTATAAATGTAGTGCGTTTTTGCATATGCAATGCGTTTTTGTATATGCAGCGCGTTTTTGTAAATCTAGTGCGTTTTTGTATATGCAGCGCGTTTTTATAAATGTAGTGCGTTTTTGCATATGCAGCGCGTTTTTGTATATGCAGTGCGTTTTTGTATATGCAGCGCGTTTTTGTATATGCAGTGCGTTTTTGTAAATGTAGTGCGTTTTTGCATATGCAGCGCGTTTTTATAAATGCAGTGCGTTTTTGTAAATGTAGTGCGTTTTTGCATATGCAGCGCGATTTTATAAATGTAGTGCGTTTTTGCATATGCAGCGCGTTTTTGTATATGCAGTGCGTTTTTGTATATGCAGCGCGTTTTTGTAAATGTAGTGCGTTTTTGCATATGCAGCGCGTTCTTATAAATGTAGTGCGTTTTTGTATATGCAGCGCGTTTTTGTAAATGTAGTGCGTTTTTGCATATGCAGCGCGTTTTTGTAAATGTAGTGCGTTTTTGTATATGCAGCGCGTTTTTGTAAATGTAGTGCGTTTTGGCATATGCAGCGCGTTTTTGCATATGCAGCGCGTTTTTGTATATGTAGTGCGTTTTTGCATATGCAGCGCGTTCTTATAAATGCAGTGCGTTTTTGTATATGCAGCGCGTTTTTGTAAATGTAGTGCGTTTTTGCATATGCAGCGCGTTCTTATAAATGTAGTACGTTTTTGTATATGCAGTGCGTTTTTGTAAATGTAGTGCGTTTTTGCATATGCAGCGCGTTTTTGCATATGCAGTGCGTTTTTGTAAATGTAGTGCGTTTTTGCATATGCAGCGCGTTTTTATAAATGCAGTGCGTTTTTGTATATGCAGCGCGTTTTTGTAAATGTAGTGCGTTTTTGCATATGCAGCGCGTTTTTGCATATGCAGCGCGTTTTTGTATATGTAGTGCGTTTTTGCATATGCAGCGCGTTCTTATAAATGCAGTGCGTTTTTGTATATGCAGCGCGTTTTTGTAAATGTAGTGCGTTTTTGCATATGCAGCGCGTTCTTATAAATGTAGTGCGTTTTTGTATATGCAGTGCGTTTTTGTAAATGTAGTGCGTTTTTGCATATGCAGCGCGTTTTTGCATATGCAGTGCGTTTTTGTAAATGTAGTGCGTTTTTGCATATGCAGCGCGTTTTTATAAATGCAGTGCGTTTTTGTATATGCAGCGCGTTTTTGTAAATGTAGTGCGTTTTTGCATATGCAGCGCGTTCTTATAAATGTAGTGCGTTTTTGTATATGCAGTGCGTTTTTGTAAATGTAGTGCGTTTTTGCATATGCAGCGCGTTTTTGTATATGCAGTGCGTTTTTGTATATGCAGCGCGTTTTTGTAAATGTAGTGCGTTTTTGCATATGCAGCGCGTTCTTATAAATGTAGTGCGTTTTTGTATATGCAGCGCGTTTTTGTAAATGTAGTGCGTTTTTGCATATGCAGCGCGTTTTTGTAAATGTAGTGCGTTTTTGCATATGCAGCGCGTTTTTGTAAATGTAGCGCGTTTTTGTAAATGTAGTGCGTTTTTGCATATGCAGCGCGTTCTTATAAATGTAGTGCGTTTTTGTATATGCAGCGCGTTTTTGTAAATGTAGTGCGTTTTTGCATATGCAGCGCGTTTTTGTAAATGTAGTGCGTTTTTGTATATGCAGCGCGTTTTTGTAAATGTAGTGCGTTTTTGCATATGCAGCGCGTTTTTGCATATGCAGCGCGTTTTTGTATATGTAGTGCGTTTTTGCATATGCAGCGCGTTTTTATAAATGTAGTGCGTTTTTGTATATGCAGCGTGTTTTTGTAAATGTAGTGCGTTTTTGCATATGCAGCGCGTTTTTGTAAATGCAGTGCGTTTTTGTAAATGCAGTGCGTTTTTGTAAATGTAGTCTCTTATGCAAACTGTTTACAATGTGTTTAATTGTTGTGTAAATATATGTGAAATACCATGTACTGCTTGCCTCACCTCACCTCGCCGCTGAATAGGGTTGGGTATCGTTTGTGGTTTTTTCGATACCGGTGCCAAATCGATACTTTTAAAACGGTACCGTGCCAAAACGGTGCCTGAACCGATACTTTTAAAAAAGCCACAAAATGATGGTGGATGACTCAGTCAAGAATACCTTTTTACTGGACAAAAAAAGTTCTTAAAATTGAACAATATATTAAAAGTTTAAAGTATACATGAATATATAAGTAAATACAAAACACAACAACAGTAAAACCTAAGCCAACTAGCTCAACTACAATAATTTAACAGCTTCAAATTTCAGCAATTTTTTTGCAGAAATATGACCATATTTGCCTTCTCTGGCAAAATACGACACCTCTCCTGACTTACTGCATGTCCTGCACAGGAGAAAACTCTCTCAGATGGTGTCGATGAGGCCTGTCTGAAAGTGCAGACAATATGGGAAGACTGTCCCGCTTACTGGGGCTGGGGTCGTCCACACTGATGTCCGCAAGCGGTCAAACACGGAGCATATTCTATGTGCCCTCAAATGTTTCATTAGGTTTGACATGTTTCCCCCTTTACACGCAACTGTTGTAAAACATTTGCTGCACGTCACGGTGTCGGAATCCTTTCTGGTGAAATATATTAACACAATAAGTATGTAAATCACTGCATATCAAATCCACCTGGTTTCTGAAATTATCTCCTCTAACACTATAATAATCAATGCTAAAATGATGCCTTCAGTTGATTGGCTAGGGGAGGAGCTGTCAATCTAGAACTAATGTGACCAATGGTGACGCTTAAGTCTGCCCTAATTTACATGAACTGCAACATTTGGAAAAGCAAGAGCAGAAAGTGAAGAGAAAAAGAGCACAAGCGTACAAAAGAGTTAAATATGAGCAGAAAATGTAAGAGAGCACAAAGTACAGAGTAATACAACCAAGGAAAGCAACTTTTGTTTGTTAATCTGATCATTTTGCATTACTTTTTGTAGTTTGTGCAATATATTTATATCAATTATATCACCACAAGCAGTTTCAGTTTGTTTGTTTTCATCTGTCACATGTTTCCTTTGTTTGTGTTTCCACAATTATTTATGAATCCTTCCTTATCTTATTTTTAATGGTGGCAAGTCGCCAACTATTTAATTTTTTAAAATATATGTTCCTAATGGTCTTTTCGGTACTTTTCCAGCTTGCTATTTATTCTTTGCAGTGAGTGCATTGACATCTGATGCTCCTTGGTCAGAAAACCCGGTATAGTGTTTTTCATACAGGTTATTCTCTATGGGCAATACATCAATGGTCAATGAATTTTCCCAACAGCATCTGTAAAATATGTTATACTGTATTTGCAGGGCTGGGTAAATTACTTTTAGAATGTATTTCACTACAGATTACAAAATACATGCTTTAAAAAGGAATTTGTAACGAATTTCGTTACATTACTCAAGTTTAGTAACTTAATGTAAATACTTTAGAATACTTTGGAATACTAATAAGTGTGAAACAAACACAAAAAAGGTCATTGCAAGTTTTTACCTCACAATTCTGACTTTTTCCCTCAGAATAAAGTCAGAATTATGAGATATAAACTGACAATATTGAGAAAAGTCAGAATTATGATATAAACTCGCAATATTGAGAAAAGTCAGAATTATGAGATATAAAATCACAATATTGAGAAAAGTCAGAATTATGAGATATAAACTGACAATATTGAGAAAAGTCAGAATTATGAGATATAAACTCGCAATATTGAGAAAAGTCAAAATTATGAGATATAAACTCGCAATATTGAGAAAAGTCAGAATTATGAGATATAAACTCACAATATTGAGAAAAGTCAGAATTATGAGATATAAACTCACATACTGAATTCACAATTGCAAGAAAAAAAAGTCAGTATATATCTCCGAATTCTGATTTCATAACTTGCAATTGTGAGAAAAAGAAGTCAGAATTGTGAAATGCAAACTTGTGAGGGAAAAAAAAACTAAAAAAAAAAACTGACCTTTTTTACAATTATAAAATTACTCAAACAACATGAAAACAGTCGAAAACATGAAACTGAACTCCTCTTTTTCAGACTGTCAGAGTCAGAGAATCACCAATCGCTGTTTAAATGACATTAAAACTCAAAGTAATCACTTTGGTAATCTAAAACACTTTTCAGATGTAACTGTAATCTGATTACCACCCATTTAAAATGTAACTGTCATGAAATACAGTGACTCAAATTTTGTAATTTAAATACGTAACTAAGTTACGTAACTAAGTTACTCCCAACCCAGTGTATTTGCAGCCGTGTTTCAGACGTATTGATGCTTGCATAGACTTTATGAAACTGTGCCAATAAGCTCCTTTAACCAATGACAAACCCATATAAAAAAAACTTCGACCCGCCTATCACTGCGAGCTGCAGCGACCCGTACTTGAGTTCAGTTATTTACTTTTCATTGCTTGTCCTTTACCTTCATCATTAATCTATGTCTTCTTATTTTGCATACATATATGCTTTGGTGTTTTCTTTACATAAACATCTTGGCCTTTCCCAGAGCTTAGCAACACTATCAAACACACTTCATACAGTTTGTTTCAGCGACATTTTACAAGCCTGTTGTTTTTTCTAGCGTCTTCCCGCCAAAACAAACATTTAGTGCATCAGAAGTGAGGAAAATATGTTGAATTCATTCAGGCCTGAGCGATTTTGTCTTCTTTTGTGTGTTTGTTTCGATGTTCGGGGTGAGAAATGTTACTGAAGTTTGAGATCTGAGGGGAATTTACGGGGGTCGATCTCTAGTCTTGTGACATCTTTGGCAGATCAAACTCGTTAGTTACTTTACATAGTTAAAATTGTAACACTTTATTTGATTTTATGTCATTGTTACGTATGTTACATGTAGTTACTATAGTAACAACTATACATTTTGCATAATTACATGCAATTAACCCTAAACCATGTCGTTACTTAATAATACTCATTACTTAATTACAGTGTAATCCTGAAACCTATTTTAATTTATTTTAAGGTGTCTTTGTTACACAGTAATTAAGTACTGAGTATTATTAAGTAACTACCTGTACTTACTATAGGTTTAGGATTGGGGTTTGGTTTGGTTGGTTAATTGCATGCAATTATGCAAAATTTATAGTTGTTACTATAGTAACTACTGTTGTGGCCAGTCTGCAATGTCTTCCAGATGATTCAGATTTAGTTGCTCAAAAAAAGCTCAGAAGTTCCAGGTCTTCAGAAGATCATCTTTATTGCCAGGCCACAAAGTGAGATGTTCAGCTCAGCATCAAACCACACATCTAATCTAAACAGGGTTAATCCTCTATTTTTATGTTCTTCTTATCGTTCCAGAACCAATGGGAATTCCCTAACTTATCTTTTTCTTTAAGCTCCTCCTTGACGTTTGGCCACCATTATTTCCAAATCCCACGAGTGTCATATATAAT